>CP149045.1:22400000-23142500 GCA_038024825.1 Polylopha cassiicola | reverse complement strand
ACCTAACCTAACCTAACCTAACCTAACCTAACCTAACCTAACCTAACCTAACCTAACCTAACCTAACCTAACCTAACCTAACCTAACCTAACCTAACCTAACCTAACCTAACCTAACCTAACCTAACCTAACCTAACCTAACCTAACCTAACCTAACCTAACCTAACCTAACCTAACCTAACCTAACCTAACCTAACCTAACCTAACCTAACCTAACCTAACCTAACCTAACCTAACCTAACCTAACCTAACCTAACCTAACCTAACCTAACCTAACCTAACCTAACCTAACCTAACCTAACCTAACCTAACCTAACCGGAGTCGCGCCTCACCCGCCGTCCGACTAACACTGTTTCCGCGTCGCTCCGCACGAAAAAATTCATAGAAGTGGTAATTTTAACGCGAATATACAAGTGCGATATATCATTAGAATCGCGCTCGCGAGACGCGTGTTTTGATGTATCACAAGTGATACTTTGTGAAAATTTTCACTAACACGTGGTGGAAAACAGTGTTGTGGTGAACACTTCGGAGGTCAAAACCCCGAAAAGTGATCTGTGACCTAGTGTTTTTGGACTGCACGGATCACCGCCTGAACCGCCCGGACCCTCGGAGACCCCTCCCGGAATTTTCCGGTGAGGACCCGAGGCACAACAGCCGAAAAACTGAAAAACACGTGGCGGCCATTTCAGCCGTTTCAGGAGTGCGGCTGAAGGCTGAAGTGGGCCCGCATAGCAGATAGTGAGACCATCCCGGAGGCGTTTTCAAATTGAAAATTGGACAATTATAACGGACTCAAACGGGATTACAAGGTGATGACAATTGTAAAATAATTTTAGTTTAGTTTCGGACTTAATTACGGGAGAACAATATCTGTGACCCAATACTTTTAAAGTGTTAAAAAATAGTGCAGCTTATAACGAATAGACCGAGGGCCGAATTATTGAAATCGGCTGAAAAACCAAGAAACTGCGACTCCCGAAGCCGAGCGAGTAAATTTGCTCAGCCGCAAATATAAAGTGGCAAATTTCAACTTTGCGAACCCCGCCATCCCGGATCCAGACCACCAGGTTACCTTTTCGGGAACCTCACGGAGGAGCGAACAAACCGTGGAACATCGCCCGCTGACAACTACCGCCTGCTCCAGGAGCCATTTGCAGAAAGTTGTCAGCCCGCCCGAATTCCCGGAATTTCCTGGAAGACAGCGGACCGGCCAGCAACCACCAGAGGGGCCCAAAACGCAAGAGCAACTCCTCAGCTAGACTTAGGTATTTTTAGAATTAAGTTTAGATTAATATTGTATTTTATAGGAATTTTATTCGGGAACTAGTCCCACAGACGGCATTACCGATTAAGTTTGTCATCCTGTTATCCCGGAAACGGTGCTAGATAGCCAAAAACTAACAGCAAATCGGTTCTCTGACGAGAAGCGACTGTAAGGGCAACTTAGATATAGCCACCCCCAAAACGTTCCCACGGGAAGATTTTTGTGGAAATCGAGAAAATTTTTGGGTTTCCCGGCGTCCAGGATTTTCATTCGCAGTCCTGCAAATAAATTTGGACCCTGCCCGATAACCCTTAAATTTTCACGACAATAAAATCTAGCCGCTAAGACCCAAACAATCTTTTTAAAGCTGGTAAAGTGCAGCTCCCGGCATTCCCGTCGGGAAAAAGTACAGACCGCGCGACTTTTCCGTGGAGGATTTCACGAGGCATTGTGGGACTGGACCAGCTCTTGCCGTAGCACTTTACTACGTGGAAATCCATCCAGAACTTCAGCCCCTACAGTGGATATTAGGAACCTTCCCAACGGCAAAAGATAAGATTGTTTTGATAAGCGTTTTTAGAAAACCTGCATTTATCTCGGGAACGGTGCGTCCTAGGCCAAAACTAACCAAATTTCGGCCCCCCCCTCTCAAACACACCCCCCCATCTCCGAACAAACCCGACCCTCCCGGACCCATCCCCCCCACTCCCATCCCCCTACCCCCATAAAACCAACCGACCAGCCTAAGCGTGACCCCCCGAGTGAAAAAGTAGGTAAGCCGTATCTTGGGAACCGCTGAACCGATTTAAACGGGGCTTTCGACAAAGGGGTCCACAGTAGTAGAGCTACAATTTGGACCGTAGAGCAGCGCTCTACGTAGAGTCGAAAAATTTTTTATTCGAAATATTGAAAATTAAAAATTAGGAAATTCTTAGTATATAAACATAAGTTAATTAAGTGTAAAAATTATAAAAATAACTGACTCTACATAGAGTTTAAATTTTAATTCAAAATTATTTTATTTATGATTGCATTGTGTGCAAATATAACTGTATATTGACCTTATACTATATACGAGACGGTAGAGTCAGTGACTCTACAATTTGTTCTTTTTTCCTTTTTGCGTATTCTATTATATTATAGTCTTACAAAGGGTCAGGACCCCCTACAACACTTAAATTAACTGACTCTACATAGAGTCAACTTCATTACTTTACTGTTTTATTTTAATATTGTGTATTGACCTTATAGTATAATATAAGAGACGGTAGAGTGACTCTACAAAATTACATATTGTCAAATTCTGTAAGCATACTTTTACAACTTATACAAACCTTTGGCTTAGCAATTTGACAAAAACAATATCTACAAGATGTTTGGAATAAGAACGCCCATTAGGAAGAATGACGAAAATGGAGTCTCCCAAACCTCACCAAACAAGGGAGTAACTCAAACCTCCAACGTGAGACGTAGTATAGGAGAGTGGGAGGGCAGACCTGAAGTAGGCCCTGGCCCCTCATCACCCTCGGCAAAGACGACAGTGGTAACACAAAAGGCAACGCGGAAACCAGCACTCTCCCAGGAGAGCAAAGTCTCCGCTCGCCGACTGTCAGTGGAAGCAACCGGACCATCCCCGAAGAGCACCAAATTTAAAACCAGGGTCGACGAAGCCAGAGCCTGCAACAACAAAGCCAAACAACATCTGTCAAACTCCAGAAACTTAAAGACAGACATAAAACACGAGGTTACAACTGCAATAGAACGCCTATATCAGATAGTAAAAGAATCGGAAGCCGAACTTTTAGACTTGAAACGAGGACAGAAAAAGAAAACCCCTGAAAAACAAGACGAAGTGGAAATGATAGCACCACAAAAACAGGGGTCCATGACCTCCACAAGCAATCCCACAACGAACCAACACACAAATACCCTGGTAGATCGGATAGAGGAGCACACAAAACTCCTAATTGAAAGTAACAAAAAGATAGATGAACTAAAGCAAGTCATAGACAGACAAAAGGAGGCCATGGAGAGGGAAACAACGACAATTACATACGCGAGTGTGGCCGCTAACAAACTCAACAGGCCGGAACCGGAAAGGAGCACTCTGCATTCTGTCGTTGTAACCTCCAAAAACGAAGAGGAGACCGGTGAAGAAGTGTTGGAAAAAGTGAGAAGGGCTGTGGATGCAAAAGAAGGATGGATACAGGTTGAGAAAGTAAGGAAAGCCAAAAACAGAAAAATAATCATGGGTTTCAAAACAAAGGGAGAAAGAGATAAATTTAAAGAGAAACTGGGGAGCGGAGAAACTGACCTCGCGGTCGAGGAAGTGAAGAATAAGGACCCGCTTCTGGTTCTTAAGAGTGTCCTCTCCGTCAACACGGACGAAGACATTATAAAAGCTCTTAGGAACCAGAATCGGGAGGTTTTTCGCGACTTGGCTGATGGAGATGACAGGCTGGAGGTGAGATTCAGGCGCAGGGCAAGGAACCCTCACACCAGCCACGTCGTGGTGGGAGTCTCACCCACGGTATGGCAGAGGGCCATCCGTCTGGGGAGTTTGCACATCGACCTCCAGCGAGTCAGAGTCGAAGACCAGACTCCACTGCTCCAGTGCACCCGCTGTCTTGGATACGGGCACGGCAAGCGTTTCTGTAACGAAACGGTGGACATGTGTGGTCACTGCGGTGGTCCCCACTTGAGAACAGAGTGCGCCGATTGGCTTGCCGGAGTTCAACCCAAGTGTCGGAACTGCACGAAGACAGGTATAGAGAACGCAGAACACAATGCATTCGACGCGGTATGCCCAGTCAGAAAAAAGTGGGACCAAATAGCAAGGTCCACCGTTGCATACTGCTAAGGGCTCCCCCAGTGAACACACCCCCTACCGGGCAGTACAAGCAAACCTCCAAAGGAAGAAATTGGCGTTGGATGAGCTCATTGTGGAGGCGCAAGGACGAAAAATTGCAATGGCGCTCCTACAGGAACCATACGTGGGAGGCGCCAAAGCAATGAAAAGTCACAGAGGCGTACGAGTATACCAAAACGCCATGACAGGTGATGGTAACGTCAAGGCCGCCATTGCGATTTTTGATGGCGACCTTGAAATTACACAGTACCCGAAACTCACCACAAACAACATCGCTGTGGTGGGGGTCAAAACAAGAGCCTGGGACATCGCGCTCGTCTCCTTCTACTTTGAGCCTGACCAGCCCATAGAACCATACCTAGATCAACTCACCAGGATCAAAACCGAAATAGGCTCACAAAAATGTTGGCTCGTCGGAGGAGATGCCAACGCCAAAAGTACGTGGTGGGGAAGTCCAGACACCGATTATAGAGGGGAAACTCTGCTGCAAACACTCGAAGAACTAGACTTAAACATACTCAATACAGGAGAAATACCTACTTTCGACACCATTAGAGGAGGTAAGCGGTACAGTAGCCATGTGGACATAACAACCTGCTCAACGAACATCCTTAACCTGGTGAACGACTGGAAGGTAGATGAGAGTCTCACGAGCTCGGATCACAACGGCATTTTATTTAAAGTACACCTTATAAAATCTACACAAACACAAATCACTAGAACCACACGTATTTATAACACAAAAAAGGCCAATTGGAACGAGTTTCATTTGAAACTCAAACAATTGCTGCCGACTACAGACGAAATAGAGAACATATACACACCACACCAGTTAGAGTCAGTCATAAATAAATTAACAAACACAATCACCGACACATGCAACCTTACAATACCTAAAAAGAGAAATAAACACAAACTTACCTTGCCGTGGTGGTCCGAGGAACTCGAGAAAATGAAAAAGGAAGTCGCCACCAGAAAACGCAGGATCCGTTGTGCAGCTCCAGTCCGCAGGGCCAGAGTAGTCGACGAGTACCTAGAAAAGAAAAACGAGTATGAGTCGAAAGCAGCTACAGCGCAGGTTGAGAGCTGGAAGGAGTTCTGCAGAAAGCAGGATAGAGAGGGCGTTTGGGAGGGAATTTACAGGGTGATCGGGAGGGTCACGAAAAGGGAAGAGGACTTACCGCTCGAACACGAGGGAAAAATGTTGAGTGCGGTGAACTCGGCGAGACTGTTAGCGGAGACCTTCTATCCGAAGGATCCCGTTAATAGCGACAATGAGTACCACCGCCACACCAGACACATGGCCACGCGTGTGAATGAGGGCCAACAAGATGACACTTGCGAACCACCATTCACAATGTTGGAATTAAAATGGGCGAGCGAGTCCTTCAACCCTAAAAAAGCGCCGGGAGCGGAAGGCTTTACAGCCGACATCTGCCGCCATGCTATTGACTGCAGCCCTGAGACCTTCCTAGCGCTCCTCAACAAGTGCCTAAAACTCCACCATTTTCCCAGGTCTTGGAAGGAGGCCACGGTTGTCATCTTGAGGAAGCCGGGCAAAGACGATTACACGAAGCCCAAGTCTTACCGTCCAATCGGGCTGCTTCCGATACTGGGGAAAATCTATGAGAAGCTCCTCGTGGCCCGACTTAAGTTTTATTTGGTCCCGAAAACGAGTGACAAGCAGTTCGGATTTATGCCACAAAGGAGCACCGAAGACTCCCTCTATATCATGATGCAGCACATTCGCAACAAATTAAAAGAAAAGAAAATAGTTACATTAATATCGTTGGATATAGAGGGAGCCTTTGATTGCGCCTGGTGGCCGGCCATTAGAGTCCGCCTGGCAGAGGAGAACTGTCCTCTCGACTTGAGGAGAGTCATTGACAGTTACCTGAGCGACAGGATGGTAAGAGTCAGGTTTGCCGGGGAGGAATACGCCACGGAGACGAGCAAGGGTTGCGTACAGGGCTCGATAGGTGGCCCCACATTGTGGAATCTCCTGCTGGACCCACTCCTGAGAAGCCTAGAAGCTAAAGGAGTATACTGCCAGGCATTCGCAGACGACGTGGTCCTTGTCTTCGATGGTGAGAAGACTCTGGATATTCAACTAAAGGCTAACGCCGCACTCGACCATGTTCAGAGGTGGGGTATCGACAACAAGCTGAAATTTGCCCCACACAAAACTAGTGCAATGGTTATAACCAAACGCCTGAAGTTCGATACCCCACGTCTGAGCATGGGCGGGACGGCTATTGAAATGTCCAGAGAAGTAAAGATGTTAGGAGTCACCATCGACGATAAGCTAACGTTTAACGCGCACGTGGCGAATGTCTGCAGGAAAGCAATAGGAGTCCACAAACAGCTAGCGAGGGCAGCAAAAACCACTTGGGGACTCCACCCGGAGGTTATCAAGACCATCTACATTGCCACAGTCGAACCCATAATCCTGTACGCAGCCAGCGTATGGGCACCAGCAGCAGAAAAACTTGGCGTTATCAAACAACTGGCGGTGGTGCAGCGGGGCATAGCTCAAAAAATGTGCAAGGCATACCGCACAGTGTCCCTAAACTCAGCCCTAATTCTGTCGGGACTGCTCCCCCTGGACCTCCGAGTCCGAGAGGCGGCATCGCTTTATGAGGCAAGGAGGGGACTGAGCCAGCCATGCATGGGTGACAGGGATATAGAGCGAATGACTCCAGCCGCAGAAGCTCCTCACCCCGCAAAGCGCAGTCACCTGGAAATTATCAGACTGATAGACCAAGAGCAAGTGGATGCCCATAGCAACTACAACATCCGCATCTTCACGGACGGGAGCAAGATCGAGGGAAAAGTGGGGGCGGCACTGTCAATCTGGAACAGTAATGCCGAAACCAAGTCCTGCAAGCTTGCCCTGTCCAGTCACTGCACGGTCTATCAGGCTGAACTTCTAGCGCTTTGCAAAGCCACTGAAACCGCCAGGAAACACGCTGCAAACACCTTTGGCATATACAGTGACTCTATGGCAGCCCTGCAAACGGTTACCAACCACGGATGCCCCCATCCTCTCGCAGTAGAAGCAAGGGACAACCTTCGATCTGCGCTCGCCCAGAGCAAGGTTGTCACCCTGCACTGGATAAAGGCACACGCAGGGATGGAGGGCAACGAAAGGGCTGACAAACTCGCCAAAGATGCCGCCCTGAAGACCAAGCGCAGGCCGGACTACGACCGATGTCCGATTTCATTCGTCAAGCGAAGCCTCAGAAGTGCAACGCTTGACGAATGGAACCGGAGGTATAAAACCGGCGGAACGGCATCTGGAACAAAAATGTTCTTCCCGGACGCGATTGAGGCCTATCAAATAGTCAGGAAATTTGTGCCTAGTAACCTGAAAACACAGATCATGACTGGGCACGGGGGGTTCTCCGAATACTTGAACCGCTTCAAGTGTAAGGAGAGTCCTTCGTGCATATGTGACCCAGCGGAAATGGAGACAGTGCGGCACATCCTGTTTGATTGTCCAGTACACGAACTGGAAAGACTGGAACTGGAAAACAGGCTGAACACACAGATAAAACTTGACAGCATCCCCGACCTAATCAGAAATAAAAGTAGTAGAAATACATTCTTGGAATACTGCGAAAAAATTGCAACCAAAGTAATAAAAAGAAATAGTGGCTAAAAGTATGTTTACTTAATTTATAGAAAAATTAAAAATAAGCATACATAATAAAACTGTAGAATATTATATAAGTAGTTTTAGTAGTGTATTAAGACGTTATTGTAAAGTAAATAAGCATTAAGTAAGAATAGATAATAAGACCAATGTTAATATTAATACTGTAAATTATATGATGTATTGTGTTATTGCTTAAAATAAAAAGTCACCCTGTAAAGTCATTATTACCCTGAGTTAAATAGAGAAATAAAGCTTTGGACATAGATAGCGAGAGAATCCCACTCTCTTAAGCAGTAAAAGATGACGAATGAAAGAAAGAACCGTATGCCGAATGAAAGTGCGAGAGGAACAAATGCGAGAACTGGTATGAAAGATAAACAGCTAAATAAAGTCTCCGATCATGTTGGAGGAGCACAGAAAGAAAAAAAAAAAAAAAAAAAAAAAAAAAAAAAAAAAAAAAAAAAAAACCTAACCTAACCTAACCTAACCTAACCTAACCTAACCTAACCTAACCTAACCTAACCTAACCTAACCTAACCTAACCTAACCTAACCTAACCTAACCTAACCTAACCTAACCACGTCCTTGTGACTTTAAAAAATCATACTCACCCAAGAGTGTGGCACGTCTAAAGATTCGTCTCGGCGAGCCCTTTCATCCCCCCCAACACCCTTTCAAATCGACTTACTAGTTTTCCCGGTTTCACCTGAAACATAAAATTTAAAAATTAATTATTTTAAAAAATTCCTAACTTCCAAAATATTAATATTTTTATTACAAAATTTTCGTTTAGATTCCATTACTAGCTACCCTTCAGCCTTCTGCATACTCAAAACACCGGATTTCGACAAAATTTTTGCGAAATTTGCCCCGCCCACCCGCCCACTGTATAGTAGGAAGGGTTGCAGACGCTCTATTCCGACCAAAAAACTTTTATTTCCTAAATCGATAGTACACTCAGCACTGATCAGATATAGACACTTATTGTCATATCTAACAGACTTCCTTATAATTTTAAATTTCATTTGAAACTTCATTTTACATTAGTATAACATAATGCCGATCGAACGCTCACCGCCGCGCTCAAGGGACTTCTATCTGCGCGATAGGCCGGCCCGCCCATCCAAGTCGGAGTCGGACTCGCCAGAGCCCTCCCCCACCCACCCCTAAAAAACAACGCAATAGAAACAAGAAGAAGGACCGCAAAAAGGCCTCCAGTGAGACGACTAGCCAGCCTGTAAGCCGCTCTCCCAGCTTCAGCGACAATAGCTTCTCACTGCTCGATCTTGACATTACCCGCACCATAGACCCGCAGCCTGCCCAACACTCTGCTCTTCCCAACCCTATTTCATTCACCATCCCAATCACCACCACATCATCTTTCACCTCCACTACAACCACTCTCACCAACACTGCATTCCCGCCTTTCACCCCGGATGTGACCGTGATCAAAGCTGCAACTCAGCCCTCACTGCCCTCACAGCCACTGCAGCCGTCGCCCCTCATACCGCTATCGCAGCCCTCGCCCTCGCTTTCGCAACTTACAGAAACGTCCCTCTCGCCTAACATGGCGCTATATTACAGTCATCCAGAAAGCGAGCGCTCCCAAACTAACACCGAGAACATGGCGGACACTTTTAAATCCGTCATTCTCAACAGCGCACAGGGGATACTGGCCGCGGTGCGCATGAACAAAAGCTTGACCAAGGCCAATAGAATGGAGGTCGAGCGACTTGCCACTCAAATTCACACAGAAACCGAGAAATTCATCAACACACTCAGAACTTCTTCACCCGACACATTCTCACGCAAAACCATCACCTCTGCTGCCACCACCCAAACTGAACCCGAAAAACCCACTAAATCTGACACTATTACTGAAACAATTAGAAAAACAATCAAAGAAGAGTTCGGCAAAATGAGATCCAGTGCTGCCATAGGACCGGCTCCCAACACCAAAACTTACGCCGCGGCCACCAGCCGCAACGTACAGCTCCCTACACCATCTCCACTCCCCAATATACCTATCACCAAACCAGCCTTAATAATAACTCCTAAAACCAACGTTAAGAGCCCTGCAGAGACTCTATCGGCTTGGAGGAAAACAGTTACATTTACTGATACTAACTTCGCTCCCGTCGCCACAAAGTACGTGTCCAACAACAAGGTCCGCGTAGAGTTTGATAGTGTCGAACAACGAGACAAAGCTCTAGACAAGACCAACTTTGTCAATGCGGAGGTCTGCGCAGAGGCGTCCAAATCGCTCAATCCAATGGTTGTCCTCAAAGGTATAACCGAGGAAACCCCGTCCGAAAAACTGGTCGAAATTATCTCTCAGCAGAATGAGGCAGTCCGAAATAGCATCGTCAGTGCTAAAGATTTCTCGCTCCATTTCAAACGCGGTAACAGAAATCCAAAACTCTATAACGCCGTCTTTCTCACCTCCCCCCGCGTATTTAAAGCAATAATAACCGCAACCAAAATCAATGTCGACCACCAACGCGTTCACGCAACCGAATACGTGCCGCTATTGCAGTGCTATAAATGCCTGCAATACGGACACACTCGGAAGAGATGTGCCGCTGAGTCCGCTCCAGTCTGCTCACATTGCGCCAGCTCCGGTCACGAGTACAAACATTGCCCCCACAAGGAAGATCCCTCAAAAACCAACTGCCACAACTGCAAGACACACTTCATCAAAAACAACATTAAAAAGGGAAACACCCAACACAGCGCCACTTCCATCGAGTGCCCACGAATGTCCATGATGTACAACAATATTAAAGCAAGAATCGACTATGGCCAATAAAAACATAATTAATAAAAATAATTCCACTCCAAAAAACATCCACAAATGTCTCCAAATTAACATCGGACACGGCCGAAACGCTCACCAAGAGCTGGTCGTGTCTCTAAATAGCAATAAATACGACTTTGTTTTCATCAGTGAACCATACGTCGCAAACAACACCAAAACAATCAAACCTATCCCCGGCTACACCACATATCAGTTCCCGTCACCCAACCAGCCCATCAAAGCAGCCATCCTTGTAAAAGAAAATTCTTTCGGCACGCTTGGACAGACTAAATACTCCAACTCCAACATCTGTATTGTCCAGCTTACGGAAAGGTCTGGTGGCAGAGTGTATCTGGTGTCTGCCTATATTGAACCTCGCACAGACCCCACGAACTCACTCGAACTGCTCGAGACCTTCCTACACGACACAGCTGGTGCAACGCACATAATCGGAGGCGACTTTAACGGCTGGCATCGCCTATGGGGCTGTTCTCAGAACAACACCAGGGGGGAATTGCTCGCCGATTTGGCTATCACCAACAACCTAACGGTATGCAATATTGGAACCACCCCCACTTTCGAAACAGTTTCCCACGGCACGCTGCGCACCTCCATCGTCGACGTCACTCTCCTGGGGAACCACCCACGTCGCGGACAACACCACGTGCAAATCACGGACTGGAAAGTCGACACCAGTCTGTGCCCATCTTCTGACCACAACGCCATCACTTTTCTTCTCGACACCTCCCTCGATAAATCTGCTAGATTCAAAACTAAAGCTAAGCTATCCACCTTCCGCTACAATACCACTGGGGTAAAATGGGATCTACTTACCGATGATATCCGCGACGCTCTCGCAGACAAAATCCCTGACACAGAATACATTTCCTCTTGCACCGAAGAACAACTCGACATCGTCATTTCATACCTTACCAAATACATCCAAGATATGTGCGCAGATCTGCTTCCGGCGTCCGAAGGTCCACCCAAAGGTCCTCCCTGGTGGAACGATGATCTGGATCTGAAAAAGAAAAAAGTCATTAGAAATCACCATAAATTAAGAAAGGCTGTAAAACAAAAATTACCACTCGAAGACCTAATCAGAGAAAGAAATGAGCTAAGGAAAGCATACTCTGACGCATGCTGCTCTGCCTCGACGGAGGCATTTCGCGAATTCTGTGAAAGACAAAAGAAGGAGGATGTGTGGTCGGTAACGAATCGAATCATGCGAACCCGGCCTATCACACAGCCCCCTTCCACACTTCTCCTACAAGACGGCTCATACACGAATAGCAGCGCGGACTCAGCCGAGGCACTCTTGCGCATCTTCTATCCTGACGACGACGCAAGTCGAGATACCCCAGAACAGCTCTCTATCAGAAGGCAGGTCGTCGATCCGCCTTCTACACAGGACGAACCTCCGTTTACTAACACGGAGGTCCTTGAAACACTTAACACTATAAGCCACAAAAAAGCGCCTGGCGCCGACCATCTTACTTCTGACATCTGTCTTCAGGTTGCTAAACTTTTTCCCGACACCATCACCGGTATCATGAACCGCTGTTTGCAGCTTCAATATTTTCCCGACACCTGGAAGATTACCACCACGAAGATCATACCTAAACCCGATAAGGACGATTATTCCAAAGCAGCCTCCTTCCGACCTATCGGACTGGTAAAGGTATTCGGTAAGCTCCTTGAAAAATTGATCATCAACCGCCTTGTCTACCACATGAACAGCAATAACACCGTTATCCCGACACAGTTCGGCTTCCGCCTTCAAACCAATACCATATGCGCCATCCATCATGCAACAGACATCATCAAAAGAGCTATTCATAAAGGTGACCAAGTCCTCTCGGTGTCACTAGACATTCGAGCCGCCTTCGATAATGCCTGGTGGCCCGCCATCTTCCGGAGACTTCAACATATCAGGTGCCCGAAAAACATCTATCAAATCCTCCAAAGCTACGTCACCGACCGATCAGTCATGCTAGCGTTCTCGGACTGCTGCTTGGAGAAATCAATGACCAGAGGCTGCATACAGGGCTCCGTCGTGGGTCCGGTGCTATGGAACCTGATCCTCGACGAGCTTCTGGAAACAACCATGCCAGCAGGCTGCCACCTTCAAGCGTACGCAGATGACGTCCTACTAATAACGCATTCCAAGTCTCCCGAAGAACTGGAGCGTATTACCAACGAAGCCATCAAAACTATTAACTCCTGGGGCAATAGAGTCAAACTATCTTTCGGACTAGACAAAACCCAAACAATCGCTTTCACTCGCAAAGCAACTAAAATCAAAATACTCATGGACAATACTCAAATTCATTTCGTTAACCAAATTAAATATCTAGGAGTTATAATAGACAACAGATTCAAATTCATCACACATTCAGAACATATAATAGACAAAGCAAAGAAACTCTTATACAAATTACAGAACTTCATAAGACCCACGTGGGGCGTCCATCCAGAGAACATACGCACCATTTACAGACAAGTCATCGAGCCCATAGTGACATATGCGTCGTCCGTATGGGTCAACGCACTACAATTTAAATGTGTAAACTCCAAACTTCTTTCCCTTCAACGACTTTTTGCCATCAAAATCATACATGCCTTCCGCACAGTGAGCACCCCACTCTCTATTTCGCTGGCTCAACTCACTCCTTTACCATCCAGGGTGAAGTACTTCGCCGACGTCGAGATCACGAGAATTCGCGGCCAATCCACCTTTCTCCCTAGAGATCTCCCAATCGAAGCTCCCGTGCCACCTTCTTCCCTTCTTCACCCCGCACTCCGCATCACAATTCCGTATAAAGAAATACACAATATTTCTGAGCTCAATGAAATCATATCAAATCACGATCCTAACGCCTGGCAAGCCTACACAGACGGAAGCAGACTAGACAACAAAGTTGGGTCTGCTTTCGTCATAATCAAGCCTAACGGAACTATCATCACCAAAAAACTAAAACTGCACGACTGTTGCTCTGTCTTCCAGTCGGAGCTACTGGCCATCTTAAAATGCATAGAACATGCTACTAAAACTAAATGCCCTCCATCCACTCTTTTAATTTTCACTGACAGTAGATCCGGTTTAGACGAAATTTCAAATCCAACTTCATATAATCCACTCGTTAACGGAATACATAAAATAATTAACAGTTTCAGCGAAATTACACGAATATCATTGCACTGGGTGAAAGCCCACTGCGGTATTACCGGCAACGAACTGGCTGACCAAGCGGCGAAGTCTGCAGTCAACCTTCACAAAACTCCTGACTTCACATCTATTCCCATCAGCCACATCAAATACTACAACAAAACTAAATCCCTTAAGGACACCAGCGACCTATACAATAACCCGAACAACTGCTCATACACAAAAACACTATTCCCTACACACGAAGAACTCACCAAATACCTCCAAACCAACACACTAACTTTCACATTAACACAATTCCTCAGCAACCACGGATACCACAAGGAATACTTGTTCCGTTTTAAAATCACCACCGATGACCATTGTCCTTGTTCAAGCAATAACACAACCCAATCTCTAACTCACCTTCTACACGATTGTCCTCGCTTTGCAAAAGCGAGATACGACCACATATCCACCTGTCACTCCCTAAACATCGACCCCAAAAACTTCAAAGAAGTCATCTCGAAAGAGACCACTAACACATCCCTCCATAAACTGATAAAAATTATAATCTTGAACTTGAAAGCCTATAATGGCACGTAATCATCGCAACACTTATAAATCACATTCCATTTTCCCTAATCGCCCATGGGGCGAACGGGCGACGATCTTGTGGCCGGCGCCGGTTCGCACCATGGGCTGGACACTATTTTTATCTTCACTTTCATTCTCTCATTCTTGCCTGCTGGGCGGGCGGGCGGAGGCCGAGAAATTCCTCGGAATCCGCCGGCCCGCCCAGCAGGCATCCACTTTCATCCATCCTCTCCCTACATACCTCTCATTTCCCTTACACTCCCAACACACCTAGGTACACTCTACAACAAACACAACACAAACAACAACCACTCTTTTTCTCAAACCCTTTCATCCTTCACCAATCCTACACCACACTGTTGGACACAAAGCGTATTCCGATAGCGCCGCGTGTTCAACGTATCACACTCTACAAGGGGGGAGGTTTTAGTCCGTAGGCTACTGGGCACCATTCCCAGTAGAGTCGGGCATGCTGTCAGGAACGGTCCTGGCAGTATACATGAGTATTTCCTCCTCCCACGCAAAAAAAAAAAAAAAAAAAAAACCTAACCTAACCTAACCTAACCTAACCTAACCTAACCTAACCTAACCTAACCTAACCTAACCTAACCTAACCTAACCTAACCTAACCTAACCTAACCTAACCTAACCTAACCTAACCTAACCTAACCTAACCTAACCTAACCTAACCTAACCTAACCTAACCTAACCTAACCTAACCTAACCTAACCTAACCTAACCTAACCTAACCTAACCTAACCTAACCTAACCTAACCTAACCTAACCTAACCTAACCTAACCTAACCTAACCTAACCTAACCTAACCTAACCTAACCTAACCTAACCTAACCTAACCTAACCTAACCTAACCTAACCTAACCTAACCTAACCTAACCTAACCTAACCTAACCTAACCTAACCTAACCTAACCTAACCTAACCTAACCTAACCTAACCTAACCTAACCTAACCTAACCTAACCTAACCTAACCTAACCTAACCTAACCTAACCTAACCTAACCTAACCTAACCTAACCTAACCTAACCTAACCTAACCTAACCTAACCTTTTTTTTTTTTTTTTTGACGGAGTGGAAATGCATTTACGCATACCCCCTGGCCCTCTGCCGTGTGGGGGTTATGTAGGACTCACCCGGTTTCACCGGTCATACCCACTAAAACCACTCCGACGTGTCCGTCACTGCCGTTAGTGGGGACGCCACGGGATATGCCATAAGCCACCGCGACGACCCCCGGCAAGCCCGCTAGCGGGCACCCGCACAAAAAAGGAGGGGGGGAAAGAGAGCCAGACACGCTTAGCCCCTCCCCTTACCCAACCTCATGGATTTTTTATAGAGGTTTTCTCCTCGCAGCCCCCACCCCGAAGGGTAGCGGCCCTCGCTCCAAACTCTACGAGTAAGGGTTACGAGTTGGCCGACGACCTGCCGAAACAAGCCGCCGCCCAGGCAGAGCACCCCGAAGGGCGCACCCGCAGAACAGGCTCGCCCTGAAAAGGGCAAGCCTGGCCCTCCAGGCAGGCCCATTGCTGGGCCCGCCGTGTGACTGCCTATTACCGCTGCCCTCACTTTGGACCTGTCCGGCATGGGAGTCCCTGCCGGCATAGCTCCAAAGATCACTGGGCAAACGACAAGTAGGCAGCACACTTCCCCCCCCTGGTCTCATCCACAGTGCCCTCTAGAAAGAGGGACACGCGGAGAGACCCCCCCCTGTCGGGTTATTAGCCATCGACCAACAATATCTCTAAAAGGGAAATTGTTGACCGATGCCCAGGGTGCACCGGCCCAAGTACTGCTCTTCCCCCCGCACCTCCAATTGCGTAAGGGGAACCGCAGCACCAAGGCACACGAGGAGGTTACCCGACATAGCACCCCAACCTAACCTAACCTAACCTAACCTAACCTAACCTAACCTAACCTAACCTAACCTAACCTAACCTAACCTAACCTAACCTAACCTAACCTAACCTAACCTAACCTAACCTAACCTAACCTAACCTAACCTAACCTAACCTAACCTAACCTAACCTAACCTAACCTAACCTAACCTAACCTAACCTAACCTAACCTAACCTAACCTAACCTAACCTAACCTAACCTAACCTAACCTAACCTAACCTAACCTAACCTAACCTAACCTAACCTAACCTAACCTAACCTAACCTAACCTAACCTAACCTAACCTAACCTAACCTAACCTAACCTAACCTAACCTAACCTAACCTAACCTAACCTAACCTAACCTAACCTAACCTAACCTAACCTAACCTAACCTAACCTAACCTAACCTAACCTAACCTAACCTAACCAAACCTAACCTAACCTAACCTAACCTAACCTAACCTAACCTAACCTAACCTAACCTAACCTAACCTAACCTAACCTAACCTAACCTAACCTAACCTAACCTAACCTAACCTAACCTAACCTAACCTAACCTAACCTAACCTAACCTAACCTAACCTAACCTAACCTAACCTAACCTAACCTAACCTAACCTAACCTAACCTAACCTAACCTAACCTAACCTAACCTAACCTAACCTAACCTAACCTAACCTAACCTAACCTAACCTAACCTAACCTAACCTAACCTAACCTAACCTAACCTAACCTAACCTAACCTAACCTAACCTAACCTAACCTAACCTTTTTTTTTTTTTTTTTTTTGTCGGAGTGGAAAATGCTTTACGCATCCCCCCGGCCTGGGGAGGCCATTGGGGGGTATGTGGGACTCTCCCGGGCTAGTCCCGGGCCTACCCACTAAAAACCACTCCGGCGTTTCCCGCACTGCCGTTAAGGGGACGCATGGGATCATGAGTATTTCACCATGACGTCCCCCGGCCGCCCCGGTCTATCTCACCGGGGCTCCCGCGCCATGGGGGGGCAAGTCGGTACGCTCGACTCGCCCCCCAGACGAAGGCCGTCAGAGGGTCCCCAACCCTCCGGCCTTACAGGGGAATCTGGCGGTTCGCGGCGAGATACCGCGAACGCCTAACTCCCCTTCGTCTGCGCCGGAGCGGGTGCGCGTCGGCTGCTTCTTCGCGCTCCCGCTCCGCAGCCTCCTTCTGGGACATGACGGTCTCGCAGAAGGAGGCCGCCGCCTCCCACCCCCTGTCGCTGCACAGCATTCCGGCTACTATGCTGTGCAGCGAGAGGTCCTCCCTCCCGAGGGCGAGCCTCAGGGTGCGGCGATCTTCCGCCCACCGTGGACACACTTCCACTGTGTGCTGGGCGGTGTCGTCCGGATCGCCGCACTCGTGGCATCCGGGGCCCGGCTCCCTCCCGATTCGGTGCAGGTAGTGACCGAAGCAGCCATGCCCGGTCAAAACCTGCACCATGCGGTAGCTCAGGGCCCCGCGCCCTCTCTTCAACCAGCGGTCGAGCGACGGGAGGATGGCCCCTATGGTTCGGGTGCCATAGAGGGAATCCTCCAGGTCGCTCTTCCACCGGTCCCTCAATCTGTCGTCGGCCAACCGGCGCGCTCTTTCCACCTCTTCCGGACCCAGGCTCTCCCCTAGAGCCCGGGCCTCCACCCTCCTCTGGTGCCTCTCCGCCAACACCTGGGCATCCAACTCCCAGGGAGGGGTGGCGGAGAGGAGGCACGCGGCCGCATGTGAGACGGTGGTGTACGCCCTGCAGATGCGCAGGGCTACCACCCTCTGCGGCCGCCGGAGCTGCGCTCGGTTGGCCGCCGACAGACGGTCGGCCCAAATTGGGGCCCCGTACAAGGCCATACTCCTCACCACATTGGCGAAGAGACGGCGGCACGGGGCGTTTGGGCCGCCCACGTTGGGCAGCAGCCGGCTGAGTGCCGACGCTGCACCAACGACTCGGGGAGCAAGTCGCCGGAAATGCTCCCCGAAATCCCACCTGCGGTCCAAGATGAGCCCAAGGTACTTGATGTGGGGCTCAACCCGGACCGCTTCCCCCTCCACAGGGATGGTGAGGCCCGCTCGCACTCGCCATCCCCTCCCCCCGAAGACGACGGCCTCAGTCTTCGGGAGGGCCACCTTCAGCCCGAGGAGACTGATGCGTGCGACGGTGAGTTCTGTAGCCACCGCCGCCCGCCTGAGTGTCTCCCCGAGCTCTGTCCCCCGGACAGCCACCATCGTATCATCTGCGTAGCAGATGGTGACCATGCGGGGGAGCTGCACCCCCCTTATGGCCCAGTCATAGCCGAGGTTCCACAGAAGGGGTCCGAGCACGGACCCTTGCGGAACCCCACAGGCCATGGGGCACAGCCTCCGGCCGTCCTGATCGTCGTAGAGCACTACCCGGTCCTGCAGGTAGTGCTCCACAACCCTCCTGAGGTAGGGAGGCACCCCGTGGTACCTGAGGGCCTCCCTCACCACCCCATAGGGGAGGGTGCCAAAGGCGTTGGCGATGTCCAGAGACACCGCCACGACACCCTCCCTTCTCCCCGCCGCCTGGACGCTGAACTCCCTTAGTTGGGATACAGCGTCCAGCGTGGACCGCCCCTCTCGGAACCCGAACTGGTTGTCTGACAAGTCCGGGCCCGTTTCCCTGAGGTGATGCTGGATTCTTGAGGCCAGGATCCTCTCGAACACCTTCCCGGCCTCGTCCAGCATCACCAAGGGGCGGTACCCAGAAGGGGAGTTCGGCGGCCGACCCTCCTTCCGGAGGAGGACGAGCCTCCCCCTCTTCCAGCACCCCGGGAAGCGCCCCTCCTTGAGACAGTCTTCAAGGAGGAGTTTAAAGCGGTCCCCGAGGTGCTTCAGTGCCAGGTGCAGGACCTTACCTGGCACTCCGTCCGGACCCGGAGCCTTTCTCCAGGCCCGGAGCCTCTCCACAGCCCTCTCCATCTCGCCATCCGTGAGCGGCGGGACGACGGAATCGAGAGGGCTTCCCTCCTCCTCAGGGAGTGCCATTACCGGCGGGACAAAGTCTCCCGCCGGTGGGAAGAGGCCCTCGACGACCCTCTGGAGGAGCTCTGGCGACATCGAGTCCGTTGGGGGGGCGCACTTAAGCTTGCTTCGTACAAGCTTGTACGGACGCCCCCATGGATCTCGATCCAACGTCGCCAGAAACTCCTCGCGCGCCTCGTCCTTCCTCCGCGCGATGGCCGTCTTGAGGGCCTCTATGGCCTCCCTGAGCTCCCGGTGGAGGAGCTCCTCCTCCTCGGCGGTGTGCCTCCGTCTCCTGCAGTGCGTGTATCGGCGGCGGGCTGCGTTACTGGTGGTGCGAAGGGCAGCAATCTCCGCAGTCCACCAGTACACTTGCCGCCTGGCGGGCATCCTCTTCACCCGAGGCATGCCCGCATCACACACCGCAGTGAGGGACTCCTGGAAGCTCACCGCCCGCTCCTCCACTCCCAAGGTGGTCGCCGGGGAAGCACTCCATGCCTCGACAATGGCCGCCTCCTCCGCCTGGTCCCGATCCAGACGGGTCAGCGCCCACCTTGGGAACCGGGTCCTCGCCCGCCCCCTCCCGGGTGGCGATGGGCGTGGGGAGACCCTCATCCGTATATAACGGTGATCGGAGAGGGTCTCCTCGTCCTCCAGGACGCGCCATTCTTGGACGCGCGCAGCAATGGCGGGGGTCGCGAACGTGATGTCCACGATCGAACCGCCCTGCCTGCGTACGCACGTCTGGACGCGGCCCTGGTTGAGGACAACCAGGCCCATCGCCACCGTCCAGTCCAGTAGGACCGCCCCCTTTGGGTCGGTGCTGGGGGAACCCCAAGCCACGCATTTGGCGTTGAGGTCTCCGAGCACCATCATTGGCCCAGGGGCGATCCTCCGGACCAGAGTCCCCAGCCTCCGAAGGAAGACCTCGAAGGCCCGCAGCGGCTGGTTGGGGGAGAAGTAAACTCCAATGAGTATTACCTCCCCCAATTTGGCAGCCGCGTATCCCGGGCCCTTCTCTATCACCTCCAGGGGGGGGGACTCCCCACCTGAGGGCACCACCAACGCCGCTGTTCCATCAGTTGCCCCAACCCAGTTGGGTTGGGGTGGCACCACGTAGGGCTCTGTTACACAGCCAACGCCAACCCCCCACTCGGCCATGACCTGCATGAGCAGGTCCTGGGCGCGAGCGGAGTGGTTGACGTTGGCCTGCAGTATATCTATGCTCTTTAGAGGGCCTCTTAACATTCCATGGATGTTGGGCCCTCCGTGGCAGTTTCGGCGGTGGCTGCAGCAGCAGTGGTGGCTGCGGCGGCGGAGGCGGCTTCTCTCACCGGCGTCTTGGCGGAGGGGGCGCTAGCTCCTCTAGTGCTAGGAGGGCAGCACTTTGCCCCTCCCATGTTGTGGGCAGAGGGCTTCCCGGCGTGATGGCAGACTCCGCAGAAAGGAGTTTCACTGCAGTCTGCCATCTTGTGCCCCGGTTTGCTGCACCGGAAGCACAAGTGCCCTCTTTCCACCGGTGACGGGCAAGTTGGTCGAGTGTGTCCGGTGCCCAGGCACCTGAAGCACCGGAGCGGCTCCGGATCAAGCGCCCGAAACCGCGCCACCGACCAACCGATGCAGACTTTATTGGATTCCAGCAATCGGTTGGCCGCCTTCACCGGGCACCTAAGGAGTGCCGATCCGGAACCGCCGAAGCCCCTCCTAATGTTGCCCACCTTTATTTGATCGGGTGGGCATCCCCCCTGAGTAGCGCAAGCACTCGCCACCTGTTCGGGCGTGGCAGCCTCGTCAAGTCCTGTTATCAAGATCTTGGCGAGTTTCAGGGGGCAGTAGACCCGGGCCACGTCGCCCAAAAGACCCTCCATTCGAGCACAAAGTGCTTCGGCAGCGCGGCCATCGTCCGCCCCCGGGATCTCCAAAATTCTGGATCCATCGGCTGTCCTTCTTATTTTAAGGTGGTCGATACCTACCTCCTCTAATTTGAAGGAGGCGGATGCCTTCGCCATAATGGACGCATATGTGGCGTCCACCCCCGGGTTTATGGCAATTACCACGGCTGCCGTCTTGGGCACCGGGATCTTCTTGGATCTCAGTGCCGGGGCTGTCGGCTTCGGCTTCAGGGCCTGCGCTGCGGGAGGAGACGCCTTCGCCTTTCTCTTTTTTCTCCCGACCACTTCACTCCAGGAGGACTGGGCGGGGTTAGCCGGGGGAGAGGCCTCAGGTTGAGAGGGATCTTGGGGCACCGACGATTGGCCCAGCTGGGGCCTATTGGAAGCCTTCTTCCGGCTTGGTACTGGTGCCGGCCCTGGCCTCGCTGGTGGTGCCAAGGTAGACCCGGTGGTGACTTTCCGTGCTGCAACCGGTGTCGATCCCACAGAGGGTTTGACAGGGGCCGGTTTGGGCCCCTTCGGCACAGGCGTAGGGTCCTGGGAAGCCGCACCTTCAACTTCGGAGGCTCTTCTCCTATCAGCAGCCAGCGGCGGACGAAGGACTGGAGCCGGCGGGATGAGACTCCTCATCTCGTCCAGACGGGCATTTACCATGCCGCCTAGAGAGACGAAGAGATCCCTGGTGATCTCTTCCTTGAACTCTACAAGAGAATCCGACACCGCCGTCATAATATGATTAGCCAGATCTCCAAGTTCGCCCTGGTTAGAGGAGGCCGGCTTCCTTCCCGAGAAGGCTTGTCGTAAAGCCTTAGTCTCCGCTTGTGCGATGGCAAGTTGTTCTTTAAGCCTTTTTTGATCGGCTTTAAGGATGCGTATCTCGTCGGTTTGTTCACGAGCCTGAAGGTGGTCCATGGCCAGTGCTATTTCGCGGCAAGCCTTATTAATAGTGCCCCACACACGGCCGCTTATGTGTCCGGACTTGCCAACCTGCTCAAGCACAGAGTGAACTGCCTTCCGGGCGCCCTCAATGAGTTCATCATTCCCAGCCAAGAACGGTTCAGTGACTACAGCCTGAGTCTGTTCTGACGATGCCACATGAGCCTGAACACATGGGCTATCGTTGATGACATCTTCACCGACTTGCACCTCGCAGGCTTTCAGCTCTAGTGCCTTAAGGCGAGCCTTGGCTTTTGAGAGCACCGCGCTTGCCCCAGAGACCTTTTTCCCTTTCTTCGCTGCTTTCCGAGCTGTGACAGTCTTTGGACCAGATCCAGACGGATTCTCTTCTGAAGATTCCGGGTGGGGTCTCTTCTCTCCTGGACGAGAAGTAATTGATGTCACGTCGGTGTCGAGCGGTTCTTCAGTTTGGGCTTTATCCGCCCACAGCCTACCAGAACAACCAGGGTCCTGCACCATATCGGAAGCCATCGATACGACAGACTTTGCTGAGTCGGAATCAGCGCCATCATCCACTTGTTGTGGCTTCACCCTCCCTCTAGCACGTAAAACGCGCCCCTCCATTTGTCCGATTTGCGCCGGAGCGCAAACGGCCACATCGTCATTGAGACCTTCACGGTCAATCTCCTTCTTATTCGTCTTAGTATTTTTTTTTTGAGTATTTGAACAATCCATTTTTAGTCCCACGAGTTTTATAGGAAGGTTTGGTCCATCCGGGCAGAGCCTATTACCCAGGTAAGCCTAAAGTAACCCGCTACAGTTTCGGCGATTCTGTAACGGGGGGGTAGCAGTAACGACTGATTATACCCATCAGCCATGCATCTCCTCGCCCTGACCCCTCAGCTTGAGATTCGGAGTGACTTTTTATACAGGTTTTCTCCCTGGTGGTCCAGACGGTTAAGCCAAGACCCTCGGTCCCTTTCGGAGTCACTAAACATGACAGTGAACACCTATATGGGTTTACGAGATTGACGGTGACAGGATGTTGTGTTGTCTGCTCGGAGGTATTGTAAGTACACACCGAGCCCGTCCTTGCTCCATCCGCGATGCCGTCTTCCTAAAAGAGGGACATGCAGAGGAACGCCCACCCCTTTGCCCCAAACCCCCCCACCCCGCGTCGGGTTATTCGCCATCGACCAACAATATCTCACTAAGAGAAATTGTTGATCGATGCCCAGGGTGCACCGGCCCGAGTGCTGCTCTTCCCCCCGGACGTATCCAGAAAGGAACCGCAACACTCAAGCACACGTGGAGGTTACCCGACCTAGCACCCCAACCTAACCTAACCTAACCTAACCTAACCTAACCTAACCTAACCTAACCTAACCTAACCTAACCTAACCTAACCTAACCTAACCTAACCTAACCTAACCTAACCTAACCTAACCTAACCTAACCTAACCTAACCTAACCTAACCTAACCTAACCTAACCTAACCTAACCCAACCTAACCTAACCTAACCTAACCTAACCTAACCTAACCTAACCTAACCTAACCTAACCTAACCTAACCTAACCTAACCTAACCTAACCTAACCTAACCTAACCTAACCTAACCTAACCTAACCTAACCTAACCTAACCTAACCTAACCTAACCTAACCTAACCTAACCTAACCTAACCTAACCTAACCTAACCTAACCTAACCTAACCTAACCTAACCTAACCTAACCTAACCTAACCTAACCTAACCTAACCTAACCCAACCTAACCTAACCTAACCTAACCTAACCTAACCTAACCTAACCTAACCTAACCCAACCTAACCTAACCTAACCTAACCTAACCTAACCTAACCTAACCTAACCCAACCTAACCGAACCTAACCTAACCTAACCTAACCTAACCTAACCTAACCTAACCTAACCCAACCTAACCTAACCTAACCTAACCTAACCTAACCTAACCTAACCTAACCTAACCTAACCTAACCTAACCTAACCTAACCTAACCTAACCTAACCTAACCTAACCTAACCTAACCTAACCTAACCTAACCTAACCTAACCTAACCTAACCTAACCTAACCTAACCTAACCTAACCTAACCTAACCTAACCTAACCTAACCTAACCTAACCTAACCTAACCTAACCTAACCTAACCTAACCTAACCTAACCTAACCTAACCTAACCTAACCTAACCTAACCTAACCTAACCTAACCTAACCTAACCTAACCTAACCTAACCTAACCTAACCTAACCTAACCTAACCTAACCTAACCTAACCTAACCTAACCTAACCTAACCTAACCTAACCTAACCTTTTTTTTTTTTTTTTTTTTTTGACGGTGTGAAAATGCGTTACGCATCCCCCGGGCCTGGGGCGGCCTGGGGGTATGTGGGACTCTCCCGGGACTAGTTCCCGGGCATACCCACTAAAAACACACCGGCGTTTCCCGCACTGCCGTTAAGGGGACGCATGGGATCATGAGTATTTCACCATGACGTCCCCCGGCCGCCCCGGTCTGTTTCACCGGGGCTCCCGCGCCATGGGGGGGCAAGTCGGTACGCTCGACTCGCCCCCCAGACGAAGGCCGTCAAAGGGTCCCCAACCCTCCGGCCTTACAGGGGAATCTGGCGGTTCGCGGCGAGGTACCGCGAACGCCTAACTCCCCTTCGTCTGCGCCGGAGCGGGTGCGCGTCGGCTGCTTCTTCGCGCTCCCGCTCCGCAGCCTCCTTCTGGGACATGACAGTCTCGCAGAAGGAGGCCGCTGCCTCCCACCCCCTGTCGCTGCACAGCATTCCGGCTACTATGCTGTGCAGCGAGAGGTCCTCCCTCCCGAGGGCAAGCCTCAGGGTGCGGCGATCTTCCGCCCAGCGTGGACACAGTTCCACTGTGTGCTGGGCGGTGTCATCCGGATCGCCGCACTCGTGGCATCCGGGGCCCGGCTCCCTCCCGATTCGGTGCAGGTAGTGACCGAAGCAGCCATGCCCGGTCAAAACCTGCACCATGCGGTAGCTCAGGGCCCCGCGCCCTCTCTCTAACCAGCGGTCGAACGACGAGAGGATGGCCCCTATGGTTCGGGTTCCATAGAGGGAATCCTCCAGGTCGTTCTTCCACCGGTCCCTCAACCTGTCGACGGCCAACCGGCGCGCTCTCTCCGCTTCCTCCGGACCCAGACTCTCCCCTAGAGCCCGGGCCTCTACCCTCCTTTGGTGCCTCTCCGCCAACACCTGGGCATCCAACTCCCAGGGAGGGGTGGCGGCGAGGAGGCACGCGGCCGCATGTGAGACGGTGGTGTACGCCCTGCAGATGCGCAGGGCCACCACCCTCTGCGGCCGCCGGAGCTGCGCTCGGTTGGCCGCCGACAGACGGTCGGCCCAAATTGGGGCCCCGTACAAGGCCATGCTCCTCACCACATTGGCGAAGAGCCGGCGGCACGGGGCGTTTGGGCCGCCCACGTTGGGCAGCAGACGGCTGAGTGCCGCCGCTGCACCAACGACCCGGGGAGCAAGTTGCCGGAAATGCTCCCCGAAGTCCCACCTGCGGTCCAGGATGAGCCCAAGATATTTGATGTGGGGCTCAACCCGGACCGCTTCCCCCTCCACAGGGATGGTGAGGCCCGCTCGCACTCGCCATCCCCTCCCCCCGAAGACGACGGCCTCAGTCTTCGGGAGGGCCACCTTTAGAACCTAACCTAACCTAACCTAACCTAACCTAACCTAACCTTTATTAAGCCTACATGTCCTACTCAATAGAAAAAAAAAACAATTATGTTAGGTTAAAAAAAAAAAAAAAAAGTTAGGTTTTGTTAGGTTAGGTTTATTAGAGAAAGGTACAGTTAGGTTTGACAAAAAAAAAACAAAGGACAAGTAGGTTTAATAAAGGTTAGGTTAGGTTTGCCAATAAAAAAAAAAATATGTTAGGTTAAAAAAAGTTAGGTTTTGTTAGGTTAGGTTTATTAGAGAAAGGTACAGTTAGGTTTGTCAAAAAAAAAAACAAAGGACAAGTAGGTTTAATAAAGGTTAGGTTAGGTTTGCCAATAAAAAAGAAACAATTATGTTAGGTTAAAAAAAGTTAGGTTTTGTTAGGTTAGGTTTATTAGAGAAAAGTACAGTTAGGTTTAAAAAAAAAAAAAAAAAAAAGGACATGTAGGCTTAATAAAGGTTAGTTAAGTTAGGTTTTGTTAGGTTAGGTTTATTAGAGAAAAGTACAGTTAGGTTTGACAAAAAAAAAAACAAAGGACAAGTAGGTTTAATAAAGGTTAGGTTAGGTTTGCCAATAAAAAAAATAAATATGTTAGGTTAAAAAAAGTTAGGTTTTGTTAGGTTAGGTTTATTAGAGAAAGGTACAGTTAGGTTTGACGAAAAAAAACAAAGGACAAGTAGGTTTAATAAAGGTTAGGTTTGGTTTGTCAATTAAAAAAAAACAATTATGTTAGGTTAAAAAAAAAGTTAGGTTTTGTTAGGTTAGGTTTATTAGAGAAAAGTGCAGTTAGGTTTGACAAAACAAAAGTGCAATTAGGTTTAGGAAGGAAAAAAAAGGTTAGGTTTGGATCCAAGAAAGCTTAGGTTATATTCCAGTTATTCTTTGAAACATGAAATATAAAAATTAATTATTTTCAAAAATCCCTAGCTTCCAAAATATTAACATATCAAATACAAGTTTTTGCTTAAATTTAATCATTAGTAACCCTCCAGCCCGTGGCATATCCAAAATACGCGATTTCGACAAATTTTTTGCCCCGCCCACCCACCCACTGTATAGCAAGAAGGGGTGCAGACGCTCTATTCCAGCCAAAAAACTTTTATTTGTTCAATCGATAGTTCACTCAGCACTGATTAGATATAGGTACTTATTATCATATCTGAAACATCTCCTTATATCTTTAAAACAAACTTCAAATTCCGATTCATATTAGCATTTCATAATGCCGTTACACCGTTCACCACCGCCCAGGGACTTCTATCTGCGTGACAGGCCGGCCCGCCGATCTAAGTCGGAGTCGGACTCGCCGGATCCCTCCCCCCCCCCACACACCTAAGTAGCAGCGTAAAAAAATCGCAAGAAGCCGTCCTTCCGGACCTTCGAGTAGCAATAACCCAATCCATAAACCATCTCCTGCACGACTGCCCTCGCTTTGCGAAGGCAAGAAATGACCATGAAATGGAATGTTGCATACTTAATATCGACCCAAATAATCTTAAAGTAGTGATCTTGAAAGAATCTTACAACAAACACAACACAAATAACAATCACTCTTTCCCCTAAACCCTTGTATCCTCCCAACCCTACACCACACTGTTGGTCACAAAGCGTATTCCGTTAGCGCCGCGTGTCCAACGTATCACACTCTACAAGGGGGGAGGTTTTAGTCCGTAGGCTACTGGGCACCATTCCCAGTAGAGTCGGGCATGCTGTCAGGAACGGTCCTGGCAGTATACTCGTACATGTGTATTTCCTCCTCCCACGCAAAAAAAAAACCTAATCGTCATGGATACCTCCCACTACGGGGAGGCGGAAGGCACAAACACTTGGCACGATATCCTACTCGAGGACTACATCCTCTTGGATGCGAAACGTCCCCGCGCTTGTCGCTCTTTACGGAGGGAGCTCAACACGACTGTGACATCACCTTCTCACAGAAGGAGGCCACTGCAATGGCATTGACCACCGATAAGAAGAAATTAAAAACAAGTTTATAACATTATAATGTATTATTATAATCTTTATGTAAAAAAAAAGGTTTAAAAGTAATTGTGTATTACATGAATATGATGTAGATTTTATTATACATAATCATACAATTTGAATGAATCTTAATAGTCGATCGGTCGGTCTACCCGGGGCGACGTACTAGTATGAATCAAAGCGAGAGCTCGGCGGGATCGGCGGGATCTGCCGGGTGATCGATGTCGGCGGTGTCTCGGTGGTCGGGCACGCGGTGCGTGTTGCCCTGGTGCACGAGGCACGCGCGCAGCGCCTCGTGCGCGAGCGCGGCGGCGCGGGGCGGGGCCGCGCACTGCGCCGCCTCCAGCCGCGCGAGCGCAGAGCAGAGCAGCGCGCGCGCCTCGCTCACGCGCTCCGCCTCCATCAGCTGCGCGCCTTCCTGATCATAGGTGACAATGAATATTATCGATTCGTCTTGCGATATAGCACCCGCCTGGCATAAAGAATATTCGATGGCATAGTTCGTGAGTCTTCGTTTACTGTGAAAGAAATGGCGCGAGTCGGCCGAGAACGATATTTAAGACTTTGCGCTCCGCACGGAAAGAGATGGACGGCTATTCGATAGCTCGTGAAACCTACACGAACCTAATAATGAAAACTGATAGTTTGCGTTTTGAAATTTGTCGTATTATACTTGTACAATTCGAAATGGCTAGCGACCGTTTTCAATTTGCAAACGAGATCGATTCTATGACGAATTCGCTAGACTTTTAAATTTATGACGATTTATGTATCCTTTTATTCTATATTCGATTACACATTTAAGAGCGAGGAATATAAGTATGTATAGAACCCTAGCGGAATTTCACGCCTTTTATCACCGTCGAACGCCATAATATGCCGCGTTCCCAAAATAGAAATCCAAAGTTCCCTTTGATCGAGAGCGGACGAGGCTGAAGCGTACCCGGAAGAGTCGACCGCAGCCCGCGACGATGGCGAGCCGGTCCCGCAGCGCCGCGGGCTCCGGCGAGTCGCCGCACGCGCTGCACGGCGAGGGCGGGCGCGGGGGAGGCGGCGCGGGCGCGGCGGGCGGCGCGTCCTCCGGCGGTAGCCGCGCGCGCACGTAGCCGCCGCACTCGGGCCGAGTGCACCTGCAACACGCACGCATCAGACGGACCGCGGGACTACTGGACTCTGGAGCCCTGGCCGCGATCGAGGACAGGCCGCAGGAGAGGGACGAACCTGAGCGCGACTAGGTCATCGTCGGCGTCGGCGAGCATCGGGTAGAGGTCCGGCGCGACGCACGCGGCGCAGGCGCAGTGGAACCAGTAGCGCGCGGCGAGGGCGCGGCGGCGCGCGGCGGGCGGGCGGCGCAGCGCGTGCGGCCCGTAGCACTCCGCCACCACGCCGCCCGCCGGCAGCGGCCGCGTCGTCGCCAGCACGATGCGACGACCGACGAAAAACCTGTCGTCGAATGCGTAAAGTTAGCGCTCGATCACTGATATGTGTTGCATAGTTGTGCCGCCCGCGCACCGTCTCGAACACCTCAAGCGCGTGTTACCTGGCGAGCGCGGGGTAGCACTCGTGGTTGGCGCGCGCGGCGGCGGGGTAGAGCGCCACGCCGACCGGCAGCGCGCGTGCGCCGCGCAGCGCGTGCCGTCCGCGCACCGTCTCGAACACCTCGTGCGCGTTGAACTGCAGCAGCTGCAGGTTGCGCACCAACACCTCACACACGCGCGACGCACCTTCACACACACACACACGCATCACACCACACAATAATTAAGTATGTTACAATATCTGTGCGGGCTATATCGGGTAACCTCGTGTGCTTTGGCGTTGCGGTTGCAGGGGTGTCTCTCCGCGTGTCCCTCTTCAAGAGGACATTGCAGTTGAGAGCAGGAGGGGGGGGGGGGGTGAAGTGAGGGCAGCGGTCATAGGCAGGCCAAGCAATGAGGAAACCACATAATAGTACATTGCGCACCTAGGCCAGTAAAATAAAAAATGTCTCAGAAAGCGGCAATTAATTTAGCGCAGCGGTCAGAAAGTTGGCGCTTTCTGGCCGGAGAACAGAAAAAGAATTTCCGCTACAGGTAACGATATCTGCGCTGATGTCTCTTTTTATTCTTGATACCTAACAAGACTGCACCGCTCTTCCGGAGGTTGTGGATTACAATTTAATTAAGAGGTGACACTCACTGTCGTCGAGCTGCTCCGGAGCGCATTCCTCGAAAAAGTTTCCTTTTCTGAGGCACTCGAGGAGGAAGACGGCGACGGCGAAGCGACGCAGGTAGTCCTCCGGAGCGCGGAACTCCGAGTGAGTGCACAGCGAGTACACCTGCGATGAGCGTGAAGCTGTACTCTGTCCATCCGATACACTGTCGGTCTAATTGTAGATACGACCTAGCGCGAGCGGGCCGATGATTGTTACCTGCGCGGTCAGCGCCTCCGTGCTTTCTTCGGACTCGTCCTCTGCGGTGTTCTTGTCCGACTCGTCTGCATTATGTCGACTGTTTTCCTCCTCCGGATTCTTTTCTGTCATTTTTAAACCCCTCTTTGACCTGTTTAGACGTTCTTTCCTAGTTTTTAGCCGAGATTTTTTAGCTGTACCTGAAATTTATAATCATTTAACTTAGAAGCCACCGCCCCACATCCGGGTAGATAGAATCATATAGGTGGGTAAAAATGAATGAAGACATTGTCGAGTGGCGCGGTGGCGCGGTGGCGCGGTGGCGCGGTAGGCCGATGGCGCGGCGGCGCGGCGGCGGGTGGTGTACATACCTTCGACGTCGTTGAGCGCGGCGGCGTCGAGCGCGGGCTCGCCGGCGGCGCGCGCCACGTGCCGCGCGTGCGTCGCCAGCGTGCGCGCCAGCCCCGCCTGCGTCACCATGCGCAGCGCGATGTGGCTCAGCACCGAGATGCCGGACCCTAATCGCAAATAAATCATACTTGCTATATATATTTAACATAATAATTATACGTGTGCCACTAACCGTGTGTGTGTGTGTGTTACCTGTGAGCAGGTCCTGCCAGCGGCACTCGTGCGAGTGATAACGCGCGGCGGCGGCGCGGCAGGCGGCCGAGCACCAGGCGGCGCCGGCGCACCGCGCGCACCACGCCGCCGCCTCCGACGCGCACGACGACAGTCTGCCGACACACCGCACACCGCACACCGCACATTACCAGATATATACGAACAAATAAAAATGCATATTTATAGGGCCCGTTTCATAATTATCATAATCTATTCGCAACTTATTAACTCCACATGTAGGTAGAGGTACGGGTACCGACCGGTATCGAAATAGATTTCTTAAATTATTCAGTAACAGTGGATGTCACCGAGACTAATATACTCACCTACTATAAATATAGGGTATACCTACTTGATTTTAATTGGATCTATTAGTTTACCCAATTAAAATCCGCCAGTATACTCTTAGCTATCCGCGACTTTATCTATGTGGATTTTGTATTTCGGGTATACTTTTTTATATACGGTCCGTCATATTGCAGTCCTTACTTCATACGAAAAGTTAAATTATAAAAGTTGTATTTGTTGTTTTTTTTAAAGGGGTGACGGTCACCTGGTGAAGCAGTGATGGCAGTGCGTGCCGCGCGTGTCGGGCAGCAGGCACGCCGCGTACGGCGCCTCCACCGCCAGCACGGCGCCCGCGCGCGCGCCCTCCGCGCCCGCCACCAGGTACCGGCCCTGCGCATATTACCTACATATACACATCACAACATCATCATCGAACGATCCCTTCACACACATCGACACATATAGGTATGTCTACTTATATAGGTACATAGTCTAAATATAATATATTACAAACACCTTGCCCTCCTCCTCCACGACGTCTACGAGCTTGGAGAGCGCGGGCATGTTCGGTTTCGCGCCACCCGTTACTACAATTTCTGAAAATTATATAAAGAATATAGGTACATAATACTATAAGTACCTAGTACTACCTGTATGATTCTTATAAAGAAAATAATTAGGTATTCATTTTATTTAATAACGCCCGTATTCCATTATTATATTGACAGTTCGTAAATGGAATAAGGAGTAATTTTAAAATTTTAAAAATTATCTTTTATCTGTAAACGATAACATTCTTTGAAATTATTACTTATAGAAATAAAGAAAGAAATGAGCATATGAAATTGAACATGACATGACCGAATATGGACAATTGTTGTCCATATTCGGTTTGAAATTCAGATTTTTTAAAAGCGGAATGAATCGACTAACCCGCCTGTTTTATGTGGTCGGTGGGCGAGGGCTGCGGGCGGTAGTGGTCTAGGGCGGCCAGGTCGCGCTGCAGGGCGCCGTCCGCCGCGGCGGCGCCCAACAGCCGCGCCGCCAACTCGTACGACACCTTAGCGCGGGATAATTCGCCCGCATCTGGATCGGAACAGAGAAATGAGCGCGCGCTCTTACCGTCCGCAGTCCGCACGGAGCACCCGGTCGAGCGGTGCACGGTGCAGAGTGCAGAGTGCGCAGCGTACCTCTGTAGCAGTGCCCGAGATGCCAGTAGTAGAGCGGGCGCAGCCGAGCGGGCAGGCGCTGCTCGCGCGCGCGCGTCATGTCGACGAGAGCGGCGCGGGCGCGCCCGGTGCGCCGCAGTGCGCCCGCGCGCGTCCACAGCGCCAGCGCCAGCGAAGCCTCGCCGACGTCTCCCGTCGCCTCTTCCTCGTCTACACATTTTATGATTTACGATTTCTAAAATATATACTTAATGAAGTTTTAGGATTCGCACCGTCCCGTCGGTACTTCGAGTCATCTCGGTTACGGAGGTATCTATTACGCGCGTACCTGCGACGGGAGCCCTCAACACGGCCTCGCTGGCGAGAGCGAGCGCCCGCTCGAGCCGGTCCGCCTCCGCCGGTCCCCCGCCGGCGGCGTCGTGCTCGGCGAGCAGCGCGTCGGCCTGCAGGCGGCGCTCGCGCGACACGCGCGCGTCCTTGCCGCGGTACAGCGGCTGCACCCGAGACATCACTTCACTCAGCGCTTCCATTAACTGCAACAGATACAGAGACTCACTCGTTTCATTAAAAACAGAGGCGCTCGTCACAGTGGAAAGGATCCTCAACGTGTGTCTGTTATCCGTGAATGTAGCAATAAATAGGTATAGTTTTATTAAAGACTAGCGGCCCGTCCCGGCTTCGCACGGGGGGACTTAAGATTTTTTCCCCCCGTTTTTTAAACATTTTCGGTTACTGCTCCGCAACTATAAGACCTAGCGTGATATTATATAGCCTATGTTACTCGGGGATAATGTAGCTTTCCAAAGGTGAAAGAATTTTTGAAATCGGTCCAGTAGTTTCGGAGCCTATTCATTACAAACATACAAAAATACAAAAATACAAAAATACAAATGTTTCCTCTTTATAATATTAGTATAGAAAAATCAACTAGGTCACTCCTCCGAAATATGTAGGTACAATATTATCAAATAAGGGGATACCGTAACGTGTGAGTCGGGACAGACAGCCCTGCGAGGGAGAGAGGCGGAGGGGGGGGGGGGAGAGTACCTGCGGGTGTGTCCAGCAGGCGCGGAACCGGTCCCGGTCGGCGAGGGCTTGCAGGGTGGCGGGGTCCAGCAGGCCCGGCAGCGCGGCCAGCAGCGGCGACAGGAAGCCGCGGCGCGCCGTCAGCGTCTGCTCGGAGCACGCCGCCGCGTACGCCGGGTCCGGCTGCGCGCACGCCATCTGACACAGTGTCGTTATTAGTGTATTTATAAACCAGTCGTGCTCGCGACTTCGTCTGCTCCGGTGCTCGTTTGATGTCAACCATGGAACTATCAGTTTAACTCATATTTTAAACAAGATCAGCGACAGTGTGTCACTCGCTCTTTAACAGACAAAATATTTTTCTTTAAAATTATAAAAAAAAAAAAAAAAAAAATGTGTATATTTATCATATAATTATTACTTACTAGCTGACCCAGCGAACTTCGTACCGCGTATACTTACAGTTTTTTTTTCTTTTTTTTTTCCAAGTTTTCTCACCTTTTAAACCTTCCCTGGGGTTCCACAAACATTTTAAAACTAAAATCAGCTAAATCGGTTCAGCCGTTCTCGAGTTTTAGCCAGACTAACGAACAACAATTCATTTTTATTTATATAGATAAATAGATATATGATATTATGTTAGTCGGCTAGGCGCTAGGCGTGGCGAGGCGTTATCCGTGTTCGAGCTCATAGCACTGTGAGAGCCTGGATATACCAACAGTTTTAAGTTTAAACTTAATACTTATAATCTACACGCACATCTATTCTATAAATGTAGGTAGTTCTGTCTGTACGCAGTTCTTTGTGAACTGTACTTAGTTTGTAGGCAATCATCTATTCAAAGCTCAGGATTCGTAATGCTGGATAGACTCGGAGTACAGGGAGAGAATTACGAATAGAACAGTTTCTGTACAGTAGGTTGGTACTGTGGTAGTCAGAAACAAAGTCCAAGATTCAACTTAGGTAAGTAGGCGTACTTACCTATAATTAACCCCCGAGGAAAAAACGACGGGGTGTTTGTGTGTGTGTGTGTGTCTGTCTGTGGCATCATTTTGATTCTGTTTTTTTTTGTTTGAATATTTCTACAAAGAAAACGTAGTCGGGGGGACGGGGGACCATAGCGTTAGGTAGATTGTAAATATAAAGTAGATACCTACACCTAAATGAGAAGCGGTCCCCCCGACATTACGTTTTCTTTGTAGAAATATTAATTCTTAGGTAAGTAATATTAACTTTAATTTCTTATTTATTTTAAAGATTTCAGTAGGCGGCCGGTACTACGTCACGGGAGTGCAGTTTATCTACACACGCACCTCCGCAGCTCCGTGACGTAGCAGACCGGGAAGCTCTCACACCTTCAGTTCCAGATTAAAATAATACTTAATAGATTAACTCCACTACCACTCTCTACAATTTGGGTTTATTTCCGGCACACCACGACATACAATTCCTCTTTTTCTGCAGTAGATGCCTACTCTGGAATGGTGTCGAAATGTATTTATATCACTTTAAATAGGTACCTATTGTGTGCCAATCTTACCGGTTATAACTCGTCAAATACGTTCTAGAATCACACACTCGCTGCAGCACCGGCCGGCTGTAACAAATAAAACACAACATGGGTTAGTTGGCATACCGAGAGCGAAGTAAGTATTATAACTATTTGTAGGTACTACGCAAGATAATTAAAAAAACATTAAATTTAGGTCACAATCGTGGACTTGTTCAGTACTTATCACGTATTTTGTTTCAATTAATTATAACATGTCAAAATTAAAATAGAATAGGTACCTACATATAGATGTTTACCTATATCTCACATATCGGTAAGTAGGTAGGTAATGTGTAAACAAATTTAACAAAGAGTTATATTTTGTGAAGTAGTTACCTCAATGTTTACGCTGCAAATATTTGAAAGACGGGTCGAGCGTACGCGCCGCGAGACGGTCGAGCTCGCACTGCGCGGAGTCAGGCGGAGTGCGTCAGTGCGCGGTGCGCGTGCGCTACTGCGCTAGACGTCATGTCAGTCAGTGCTCGCCGCTCGCGCTCGCGCTCTGTGTCGCGGCGGCGCGGCGGCGGCGCAGGCGCATGCTCGGGCGCTCCAAAATTAAACATGGCCACGCCACGGATCTATTTTAGACAATCAGCGCGTTCAGCTGCTGCAAACAAAGTAGCAAATTTGTATAGGGAGGTGACACTAACATTTGTAAGCGCATAATCACTGCTGTTTTTTAACTAGACACGAACAGGTTGTTCTATGTAACTCAAAATACCCATTAATTATGCTTGGAGAAACGTATTACGTAGTATCACTTGCTAATTATTCAATTGTATAGAAAAAAGAAAGTAAGTACTTACTTACTTAAAAGTACTTACCTTAAGGTAGGTAAGTATATTATTGTTCGTTTTTATTTAACTTAGTAAAATAAAGAAATCATTCTGGATGAAGTTGGAGAAACTCTAGTCGGGAAGCATTGATTTTGACATGTTAGTTTTAGATAATAGCTTCTGGCTATTTCAGTTAGATGGCGCCACTGCCTGCTCGAGGACAGCGAAAGCGTAAGTATGTTATGCTTATGCATAACAATATTATTATTGTTATGCCAAGTCTGTTATGCGTTTTCAATATAAATGACAATTAATGTTATGCTATATAAGGGGCATCCCGAGTAAACACAAGGGCTTCCAGTTTGAATGGAAGGTGGATACCTACTTGGCTTAGGTACCTACCCGGTTAACTTAAATAGTCATTTAAGATCTTTGACAGAATAATAAGTAAGTACGTAATGTAATAGGTAGGTGCCTAATGGATAATTAACTACTACATACCTAATAAGTAGGTAAGTAAAATACCCAGTGTTCGACACGACACCATCGTCCGACATTAAAAAAGTTTTTCTTTTTAAATAAGAAACGTTTCTAATTTCTGAACATATTTGAAGCACAAATAGTAAACTAGGATTATCTACTTGTCATAGCGGATGGCGTTTTATACATTTGGTCATTATAAACTAAATTACATAGACAAACGTTTCGACTGGGAGAGATCTAAAACGAAAATTAACTTTTATTAGTAAAATCACTGAGGAGTATGCTCCATAACCTTTGATTGCTTTGATTTATCGCAAATGATAGTTATTTATTAAATTAGGCCACAAATTCACATTTTTTTAATAATATTTTTACAAAGGTGAGATACTTAATATAAAAATACTTAGGTAAGTACCGATATTATCATCACAAAGATACCAGATACTTAAAAAATGCCCCAAAAAATCGTTAAAGTGTCGATAATTGGGTGTTTTACCACCTGTTTGCATGTTATGTCGAGAAAATGTATAAAAATCAAAACCAGAATTATAAGTAAGTGAGCAAAGTTTTATTTTTTGGAGCATTATAAGGTTTGGTAAGAGTAGACCAGGTATACGCCGGCGAAATATGTATCTGGCAGCAGAAATTAAGTATTCAATAGAATATACTTAAGTAATAAGAATAAGAACAAACATTAAGAATTTAAGAAAAGCAAGTGTTGTTTTGAACTGTTGTTTGACTTCAGTTTCTTTTTTTTTTTTTTTTTTTTTTTTTTTTTTTTCGAACTGAATACTGAAGCGCAGTTGGCCAGCTAATGGCACTGCAAAACCGGACGGGTGGCGAGACTCCTGAAAGGAGACTCTTAAGCCTTTTAAACTTCAGTTCCTGATATACGTCCGTCTATGAATTAACCTTCTCTCCTAGCAGATGGGTATGCAGTAGCATGTACACACTTTATTGTCTGGTGGCCTTGAGATATTTCTCTAAAACGCTATACTTACTTAATACCTACCTATGTTCGATTGGTACGCATCAACCCGGTAACCCTGGCGGTAGCGAGCTGGCGCGGGCGGGCCGGGAGCTGGCGCAGGCGGGCCGGGAGCTGCCGCGCTCTCAGGTTATATGATGCTTGCATCATCCATGCGAGCCGTCCTTCACTAGCAGCCAATCGGTCCATTTTCAGCATTCCGTATTTTTCTACTGGCTAAAGGTTGCGATATTACATGACGTCTTCCCAAGAACATTCAATTTAAACGAGAAGTTTAAAGGGTACCTTGGTACTCATTGCTGGTCTAAATTCTTTAATTTTATCACTACACAGGAACTAGCGCCCTGGAAATCAGTTTCACAGTTCAGTATAAGTATAGGTACTCGTATGTACCTACGAGCCGCAGCAGCAGCAGCGGGTGATGTGACAGCGTCGCCCTGCAGCCCCCGCAGCCCCTGCAGCCCCTGCAGCCCCCGCAGCAGCTGCGACCCGCCCGCGCGCCCGCGCCGCGTCGTGACGAGTGATTGATAGATTAGTAGTAGGGACACGTATAGAACGATTTCAGTTTCCCATTAAACTAGTCGAGGCTCGCTATCGGCGTTATCAGTGCGCGGGCGTCAGTCGCGCAGCGTCGCCCGCGCCGCGCGGTCCTGCGACTCGCTGCGTCACGCCGCGACACGCGACACTCCCGGTCACGCGACTCGCGACTCGAGTGAAACTTAACACATTCCACTGGATCTTCTTATCGCTACAAAACGTACCTATCTCCCTCATGAGGTGACATATGAAGTGGAAAATTTTATAGTGCACGGATTTATTGGGATTATACGCTTAAACCGCACACCGCTACTGGCAATCGTCGATATCTCCCAGGCGAACGATGCTCGCTCGGTCTTCGACACGGCGGTTCGCTACCGTAGAGGTCGTGTAATAAGTAAGTTAAAATTGTTCATGTATAAGTAAGTAACTAAATAAATAAAAGCATAAGGTGTCTGGTGACATCGACCTTGAGTCGCCGACCATTTCATCGGATTCATCCTCGACCGCGAGCCGCTCGCGTTTGTTATAAAACAATAGATAATAGGATGTAAGTACGTAGGATCGTGTGAGCGCCGCCGCGCTGCAGTGGATCTGTCGCGCGGAGGCCTCACGCGACTACCGCCGCGCCGCGCAGCGCCGCGCCGCGCCGCGTGCGTGATGCGCGATTCTCACCACCCACTTTACTTTTTTACATCTATACTTAAGTACTTAACTTGAATTAAGTAAGTACCTATTAGTTTTGCGCGTTTTTCAATCTTTCATTCTTAGGACCGCTTCAGTGTGTAAGCAGGTACCTATAGGCTATTTTTAATTATTTTTCAAAAATGACTTTAAATAAAGTCATGATAATAAATGAATGTAAGTACCTACTTAAGTACATATAAAACGTGCAGGATGTGCAGTAGTTGGGTTGTCTATTATTTACCTGGTGAAACTATCGGGTTGCCAGGACCAGGTATAAACGGGACCGTCGATTCACTTGCTAGGATAATAAAAAAATATTTATCAAATGAAGCGCTGTTTTATTACGAACACGTTGATATAAAAGCGGTCCTGATGGTGGATTGCAAATTTTAAAGATTTTAATTTTAACGTTACGTTATGGAAAAGTGTGATTATGTTCTGACTATAGATAGTTGTTTAAAATTATTTTTTTATACATTGGCACATTGTGTGTCATAACTAAAAAGGTCAGTGTAGGTACATTTTTTTTAATTATTTTATTTTTGTGTAGTTATCATAGTAAGTAGTGCAACGCGTACGAGCGACCGGATCTACATGCAACCGCACTGAATTTAGACCTCCGGTGACCCGAGTGCACGTACCTACTAGTAGAGTGATGCAGGCCTGGTGCCTGGTGCCTGGTGCCCGGTGCCTGGTGCCTGGTGCCTGGTGCCCGGTGCCCGGTGCCGGGGAGACGGTGAGATCGCATGTTGTCGCGACCGGGCGTGTGTTATCACCTGTCTCCCGTCGCCCATGCCGCGACGTTGTATCTGAATAACACTTATAAAACGGATAAAGCTATTTTTTTTATACTCTAGCTGTAGAATGGATGAGTCAACAATTTCCTTCACACTTTAATATCGCGTACGAATACGTGAACTGCCTACCTACTCGGTATTTTATTTTATTTTATTAAGAAAACTAAATGTTTACAAACCGTATGATTGCTAAGAACTAACATAAAATAATCCATTAACAAGTCTTACGCTTTCTTATCTAGATAACGCATACCTACGCATAACTCTTACTTATATTTAAAATTTACCTGCCGAAAAAAAAACTGAAAGGCAAAAGACAAACTAAAAGACAAGAGCGCACTGGTGAGAATGTATAGTTCTGTCCTGGACCTACTTGCAATTCAGCCGAAAACATTGTTTTACCAGATAAGTGAATACAGCAATATTATTGAGCGTGAAAATGATATCTCATACGACTATTTCTTGGTTTATATTTGTCAAACCAAATTTGTTGCAAGTAGTCGCAAAGAAACCAAAACCTACAGGATAGTTAGCCTGCTATCACATCCCTAACATAGGCTAATCCGTTTTATTTCTATATACTTACTTACTTACTTACATAAAGTTAATAATTAAGTAATAATTAAAATTAAAAAACTAAAATACGGTTTGATTATTGTGAAACGCAAAATATCGTTTATTTATTTATTTACACTTTATTGCAATTATTGCACAATAAAAAACAAATGTACAAAAGGCGGACCTAATGCCATACGGCATTCTCTACCAGACAACCTTTAAAGCAAACAGAGAGCATTTACTCGATGGATAAGATGCAAATTTATAGCTGAATGATTGTGAAACAGATCGTAATACGGTAGATGCGCGCGATGCCGCGATGCCGCGATGGCCGGTGCTCGGTGTCGCCTTGAGGGTGTGACGTCACGTGTTTGCAGCCTCGCGTCTCGCGTCTCTCGCCTCGCGCCTCGCTCCGGCCGAGCTGCCCTGAATTAGTGGCTCAAGTTCACCGCTCGCTCGGCGCGCGGAGCCTCCAGCCGCGCCGCCGCCGCCGCACCACCGCGCCGCCGCCGCGCCACCGCGCCGCGTGCGTGACGCCGGCCGGGTGTGACCGGCGAGGAACCATGGCATACTTATATATAAGTACTAAATTATTTTTTTACGGACTCATTGAAGAGGATGTCCGATGGCAGATTTCATCGAAAGGACGACAGAAAAAGAATGATACTTACACGACGATGAATCACGAACCGAAGAGTGTACAATTCCCTTAGGTGAATAAATTCCTAAGCTGAAAGTTTGGTATGTTATGTAAGCGGAGTGATCGGTGGTCGGTCACGCGCAATAGGCGAGGTGACAACCAGTGAGTAAACAAACCGGCCGCGCATGCTCGCCGTTACAGACCATACCTTATTATTGTGTCGCCCATTGCGGGTAATAATAATATATTATGTCGTCAGGAGCGGATCACGTGCGAGCCTTCCCGCGGAGCCCACGCTCGATCACAACAGACGGGCCGGCGCGGGGCGCAGCGCGGCGCAGCGCGGCGCAGCGCAGGCAATCGCGCGCCAAATGAAATACAAACAACCCGCGCGCTCTGTTTGTGCACTCGTCTCCGTCGGGACACCGCGACCTCTGTTCTTCCAATCACAATAAATAAAATATTGAAAAAAGTAATAAGTACTTACTCACAATTTACTACAAACTTACAGACTTACTCATCTCGTAAAAAAAGAAAACTAGCCTAATCAATTAAATCATTCTCTGAGCAGTTCCCAGTGTTGTTTACGTAACAATAAGAATGCCTTTAAAATGAGCAAAGAACAAGTAAACTGTAAGAAGGTACAAGGACGTAGGATGTAGCAAGTGCTACATCGATACCGAAAGCAATATGCTGTAACGCCCCCTAAACCTACTAATAAAATATTCTACCTAACTATAATTCTACTTATTTCTAATGGCCAACAGAATCGTCTAGTAGTATTATTTAGATCCCGTTTCCGTTCTGTACCGTATATAATCCAGACTCTTTTAGTGGAAGACGTTCGGGTCATATTCTAAGTAATTATCTAAACTTACCTAACTAAGAATAGGTATAATGAAGAAATGAGGATAAAATATAATTTATTTGGCGCACGGGCAGAGCTCCGGCCATCCGCTCTAGCGTTTGCTAACGCTTTGCATTAAGCAAGTCTGTAGTCTACGTCCGGAGACAAGTTTAGACTCCCGCGCCAGTATCCAGGAAGATATCTGAACTAAGTACTTGCAAATGGACAAGAGATTGAATACGTATGAAGATATCAAGGTGTACAGCAAAGAAAAAATATCCAATCAAGTTAATAATTAAGATAGCTATCGCAGTTACTCGTGATTGCAATAAGAAAGAATGGTAAGATGTGATGAAGCCCTACCCATAGCATTTAAAGCCCCGCCTTTACGACTTCCGCGGACTATGCGAATACTTCTTGTCTAACATTTTATAGTCAAAACGTTTAATAAATGAGATATTATCTAAACTAATAATAATCCGAGAATGGCCACAATTCTGAAATTACAATCCTATTTATGTCCTCGCGACGTTTCTAAACAAAAATCAAATATATTCCAAACGCGAACTTTAAAAAGAAATTATCGAATATTTTCTTCTTTAATAAAGAAGGTTAGTTTAGTTTACGGTTATTTATTATAACCGTAAACTAAACTAAATAAAGAAGAATTTGTGAATTTGTACGTGGTGCGAAACCTGACTTGCCACACAACGGCACACCGCGCCGCCGCGTAAAATGAACTTCAATTAAATACCATTTACACTTATGACATTTGTCAAACTTTTCGATAAAAAAAAATTAACCGCCGAAACAAAAAACAACAAAAAACAATAGCAATAGCGATAACAATAGCGCAAGTTTCATGAAATCAACTCTTCACTGAGGTGCTCAAATTTGTTTGAGGCTGGCACCGACCGATTTTTATCCCAATTTTTTATGGGATCAATTTTGAGGTATGCCCTAATCAATAAAAAAATAAATTATCAAAATCTGACAACTCTGTAAAAACTAACGCGTGGTCATTCTATACAATCGAAGAGTCGTGTGTCGCCTGAAAAATCAATCATTCTCTATTTTCTTACCCTTGAGATTGGATTTTTTTTCCCAATTAAAAAAAAACTTTGGAGACCCATTCCAATAAAAAAACAATTATCAAAATCGAACCACTGTCTAAAAAGTTTGCGGCGTGGTCCTATATAAAATAATATATACTCGTATAAAGAATCGCATCGAGTTAAGAAACTCCTCCGTTTTATTCGTCGGTTGAAAAAAAGCTTTACTGACTGACGAGGAGCATTGCACAAGCTGAAGGAATTTAATTCATTTACTAATCATTAAACAGATTATTATCATGACACATTATGATGAATTGTTATATTCATTTCATAATGCTTTTATATCTATTTATTTAGAACGAATTTAATGAGTTCAAGATATTTTTTTTTATTTATTTAGTGCCGTAAAACTATGTCATTATTAAAAAACGATCTGTATTTATTACCCCGTTAAATTGAGAATGCTTCGTCGACACGTAGGTATATAATTTGAAGAGAGACCGTACTGACTTGTTGGGTCAAATATATATGCGTTATAGTGTTAACTTATTTGGTTTTAAGATGACAGCACCTGTTATATATAATACTAGCGGCCCGTCCCGGCTTCGCACGGGGGAACTTAAGATTTTTTCATAGTTTTACGTTTTAGATAAACTTTTATAAGGATTAAACCATTTACTTCGAAATCCCGTCGCCAAAATGACATTACTTTGGAGCAAACATCTAAATCATTAAAACGATTGTTATGGGTAAACTATAAAAGATAGACATATGCTCTCGCGGACTTTTTTAAAGATAATGTTAAGATGAACAATTCACCCATAAAACATTTTTGTATAACTTTAACTATATGCTCAGCGCACGCCACGGAAGGCCTCAGAAACGATACTTTTCCCCCGTTTTTGAAACATTTTCGGTTACTGCTCCGCAACTATAAGACCTAGCGTTATATTATTTAGCCTATGTTACTCGGGGATAATGTAGCTTTCCAAAGGTGAAAGAATTTTTGAAATCGGTCCAGTAGTTTCGGAGCCTATTCATTACAAACATACAAAAATACAAAAATACAAATCTTTCCTCTTTATAATATTAGTTTTAGATAAACTTTTATAAGGATTAAACCATTTACTTCGAAATCCCGTCGCCAAAATGACATTACTTTGGAGCAAACATCTAAATCATTAAAACGATTGTTATGGGTAAACTATAAAAGATAGACATATGCTCTCGCGGACTTTTTTAAAGATAATGTTAAGATGAACAATTCACCCATAAAACATTTTTGTATAACTTTAACTATATGCTCAGCGCACGCCACGGAAGGCCTCAGAAACGATACTTTTCCCCCGTTTTTGAAACATTTTCGGTTACTGCTCCGCAACTATAAGACCTAGCGTTATATTATTTAGCCTATGTTACTCGGGGATAATGTAGCTTTCCAAAGGTGAAAGAATTTTTGAAATCGGTCCAGTAGTTTCGGAGCCTATTCATTACAAACATACAAAAATACAAAAATACAAAAATACAAAAATACAAATCTTTCCTCTTTATAATATTACTAGCGGCCCGTCCCGGCTTCGCACGGGGGGACTTAAGATTTTTTCATAGTTTTACGTTTTACTCAGAAACGATACTTTTCCCCCGTTTTTGAAACATTTTCGGTTACTGCTCCGGAACTATAAGACCTAGCGTGATATTATATAGCCTATGTTACTCGGGGATAATGTAGCTTTCCAAAGGTGAAAGAATTTTTGAAATCGGTCCAGTAGTTTCGGAGCCTATTCATTACAAACATACAAAAATACAAAAATACAAAAATACAAAAATACAAATCTTTCCTCTTTATAATATTAGTATAGATAGGTATTGTGTTTATTAAAAAGCACTGTTGCTGTAAATCCTGTATGTGAGCCTTAACATAAAAACATGTTAATCATAATTATGCCTTTCACCTACGAGAATTAATGTGTTGAATACAAACAGTAAAGAGGTAATCAATCGCTTATCGCAGTGTTCCGTTATTCTCGAACACGAGTTTATATAAGTTATTATCTCTGCACTCGACTCTACCTCCTTCACTTTTAATTTAGTTACTTTTGAGTTCAGTTATCTTAATGTATGTTGGGTTATTGTTATTGGTGGTCGCACTCTCGCTCGCGCCGCGCCCGCAGCGTGCGCCGCCGCCGCCTCCGCCTCCGCCTCCGCCTCCGCCTCCGCCTCCGCCTCCGCCTCCGCCTCGGTGAGATGCGCGGCGCCGGCGCTGATAACACTACTTCAAGTATTACACTGGCCCTTTCAACGAATGGAAACAGTCTACTCTGTCCCTATATAGATAAGAGCTGTTTTTGTTATCGTGTGTTTGCTCAGGAATTTTATTTGACGTTTACTTCACGCGGCAGAGATTCTATAACCATCGCCTTGATTGAAATTCCGACGTATTTTTATTTCTATGACGTCACGAAACCTGAAGAATATTGCACCTAACGATCGTAATTAAATATTTTTAATAGGTAAGTATGTTTCTTGTTTTTACTTTAGGATATAATTATCAAATCGTGATTATTAGGTCCTTACAAATGAAATTAGCATTTTGTCGTACCTACTGACCACTTTGATCTGACATATCTCCTCTTCGGTTAAGAATTCAAAATTCAAATTTATAAATTCATTTAGCTGGTATTTTGGTGGCACCGGTGCTGCGGAAACCGTTCGATGGGTTATTGATGTGTACGGCGCTGGTGTCGCAACAGAAAGCACGGTACGTTTTTGGTTTCAACGTTTTCGTTCTGGAAATTTCGACCTTCAAAACCAACCCCGTAGACGTCGACTGCTGTGTTACTTTGCTCAACCTACACAATAATGCAGGAATTTTAAATTAAATCATTAATTGTGAAGAAAAGTGGATTGGTGCTGGTGAGTTGTATAATATTCGGAAGCGCTCAACGCAATAGCGAAACCCGGGAGACCCAGCCAAATTCTGCTCTAAACGAAAATTGACTTGAAAAAGTTACTTGAGAGTGTTTAGTGGCTTAGAGCCGGTGTCATTCACTACAGCTTTCTAAAATCTGGCCAAACGATTACAGCAGATATGTATTGTCAGCTACTCAGCTAGCCAACCACGAAGAAAAAACTAGTTGCTAAACAACCGAGATTCGTCAATCACTCTAGGTCACTGCTGCTACACGACAACCGAACGCAAGACCACACGCTGCACAAAAAACATCCATCTTAGTTAAATGAGCTACAATTTTTATGTCAGCGACATCCACCGTTCTCCCCGAACCTTGATCCAACAGATTACCATTTATCCGGATTTTGGACAACTTCTTACTAGGAAAAAAAATCAACTCCTAAGCGGCAGTCCAACTGCCTTCAAAAAGTTTATTGATTCTCGCCCCCATGGATTTTTTAGTAAAGGGATCAATGAGCTACCTATGAGATGCCAAAAGTACATAGATAACAACGGTACATACTTTGATTAATTAAATTATTTTACAAAAAAAAAATTGACTTCATATTCCCCCATACAAAACGCCAATTTCATATTTAATAAAAATATTAGGTAATATTTTTATTAAATCGTCATATACATCTTAACAAATTATCATATTCCGCACACTATATCAATATTTTTGAAATCAAATTTTCACAATATTTTTTTTCACAAAATATGTTTTCACGGCATGTGCCTCGGTATAAATACCCGATAATCATTATTAAACTAAAAATCGAAGAGAGCTCTCGTGTCGACGGAAGAATCTCAATTGATGCATAATTGTTATGGAGCACCGTGACGGTATGACGTAGTAACAAGTTGCATTGCGCCGAGTGACGTCACGGCCGGCGCGTCGTCTCCGCTTCGCTCTTGACGCCTAACCGCCTGACGGACTGGCGGAGTGGCGGAGTGGCGCATGACGGTAGATACGGTACAAAATATTATGTAGTTTCGGCGCGCGACGTACCACCGTGTAAGAAATAAAGCTTTATCCTCGAAGTACCTGATAACTGATAAGCGTTATCAGCTACTTACGGGGTATTTCGCCGCACTTGTTTCTAATTACCTAACTCTATTTTAGATTAGATACATTTTTCGTTTTCTGATAAAAAATACATGAAAGATGCGACGCCCGCATGAGTGAGTTCGCAGTTTCTATATTATATTATCACGTTGTATAATTACCGTACCTACACACTAACTACTTAGATTATAATTGCAAGAGATTTTAGCTCATCTTTGTCTTATTTTGCAGACAAATTAGGTATAAAAATAAGCAATCATTCATAATCATTTCTATGCGCTCGCGCTACTCACACACGAGCAGGACCGCGAGACTCACGCGCAGCGCAGCGCCACACGAGCAGGACCGCGAGACTCACGCGCAGCGCAGCGCCACACGAGCAGGACCGCGAGACTCACGCGCAGCGCAGCGCCACACGAGCAGGACCGCGAGACTCACGCGCAGCGCAGCGCCACACGAGCAGGACCGCGAGACTCACGCGCAGCGCAGCGCCACACGAGCAGGACCGCGAGACTCACGCGCAGCGCAGCGCCACACGAGCAGGACCGCGAGACTCACGCGCAGCGCAGCGCCACACGAGCAGGACCGCGAGACTCACGCGCAGCGCAGCGCCACACGAGCAGGACCGCGAGACTCACGCGCAGCGCAGCGCCACACGAGGCGCTGTAATGATTGCAGCACTGGCGTGTGCCGAGCGTGCCGAGCGTGCCGAGCGTTCCGAAGCGGTGCCTATACTATTAACTAAATCACTGTTCCATTAAAACTAAAATACTTTACAAATCATCTGACTATTAAGTTAATTTCATCCATTAAGTTAGTTTTGACCGTTGTAGTTAAACTAAACTGTTTACAACCATTGTTCCTGTAATGATAGTTAAATAGTGAGTTGAGAACTAAGCCATTTCTTTTATAAATTCATGCACAGTTTAAAAAAAAATAAGTGAATGATTAGGTGAGACGAGGTGCATGGAGCCAGATTGGTAGATGCAAAACCGACCAAGTTTGTTTCAGACTCGCGCCTGAAGGTTAAAAGAAGCACGGTAGTTGTATTTATGAGCGCTCCCGTAGTGGATATATCCTTAAAAATAAAAACAATAGGAAACCTAATATTTATTACGATGTGTCAATGGAATGATACTGAACCATAGATATTCTGGTTCGGTACCATTTGTTTTTAATGCTAATGATATTTGTACAAAGACAAGAGTATATATCTTTCTCTCAATTTTTTATATTTTTTGTCATCGGTGTTCAGCGTTGCCTAGCAACTGTCACCTGAATATCGTGTACGACTCTCGTTACCTACGCCGTAGTGCGCGGTGCGCGGTTATAATGTGGTTAATTGTGCACGGTTTTCAAACGCCTCATCTCACATAAACCTCCTATGACAAGTAGACAGTGTAGATAAAACAATGAACATATAATATTATAAATAAGTAATCTCGAAATGTAAATATGATGTGCATGTGTATTAATACGCTACTGTAGGGTTGCACTGCCGTCGCCGCGTCGTCGGTAGACTGGCTGTCTCCGCTGCGGATGTACCTACACCGCGGCATGGACAGTCTGTCGCCAGCGCAGCTGCAGCTGCAGCGGCAGCTCGCGCTGTCCTCGAACACTACATGTCTAGCGACAATTGTTTTAAACGATACTTGCACTTTATGCTTCTAGTTATAGGTACGACTTTGAAGGCTTGGATGCATATACATACCTAGATATATTATACTTATTTCTAAAACTTACATGTATACCTAGTAAAGAGTGCGGAAAATATGTCACAGGAACTACCTACGAAATTCCGTTAGTGAATGCATTACGTTTTTTTCTGAAATGTACCTACTCTTACATAAGTGAGTAGGTCTCAGGCCGGCGTCACGGCTCCGGGAGCACGACCTCCCCCGCGCCTGCACCGCGCCGCCTGCACCGCGCCGCCTGCACCGCGCCGCCTGCATTTGCATCACAACGCGACGGCGCGGCCGCGACGACTCACACGCGCGTACGCGGTTCAACTGTTAACCTGCAGTGCACGCGATGCGACCTCGCTGCAGCGAAATCACTTCCTGATAGGAGACAAGAATACTTACACGTCAATCACTAACCATTATATTTCCGGTGTATATTAGTAAGGCTTAGGTTAACGATATAATTTCTTTATTCATATCGAAGCTCATAAGCACTTTATTCATTATACCTATTAGTAATATATAATATACATTACTAGCTTCTACACGCGAATTCATCTGCGTGGAGTTCGTATGATATTATATACTTTATCTTTTAAAGCACTTTTTCAGCACCTAGCAGCATCCGAACCTGCAACCTTTTCGAACGGTTTTGGAGTTCGGGCCTCTCCCTCTGACCACTTAACTAGGCCCTTCTATCTCACATTGCATAATGAACACATTTTACCAGAAAACGTTGACTTTGCGTAAGGCAGGACAGTCCACTGAAAGCAAAACTTTAGCATTCATTGATAAAATTGAAATTATAACGAGACCAGGGGCCCTGGACAAGGTGCCAACGTTCAACGTTAACGTTAAACGAAACGACCTAAATTTATGGGATTTGACATCCGTGAACGTTTGTGACGTGCGTGACAGTCGTTGAACGTTGGCACCTTGTCTAGGGCCCCAGAGCAGTTTATACAGTTTACAGATAATTAAGTATCTACCACGTCAATATAAAATTAAATTGTTCAGCAAACTGCTTTTATACAGTACATCACCAAATAGGTACATTTGATTCGTATTTTTGGTAATTACCTTAAAAATAGTTTAATTCTTATATTAAGTATAAATAACGTTAAAGAGAGAGAGAGTAATCCTGTGCAGGTGCAGTGTGCAGTGTGCAGTGTGTAGAGCGCAGTAGGCCGCCGTGCGCCGCTCACTGCATTCAGAAGCTCGAGTTGAAAACAAGCTTAATGCAATTCGCTAGAGCATTGCACCCGACTTGCATTCACCAACTTCTAGCGTCTCCACTTACATTTTGGCAAATTGTTTCAAAACGCGTATTACACTTGTTTCAAAGATGGTACGACGGTTAATCTATACTAATATTATAAAGCTGAAGAGTTTGTTTGAACGCGCTAATCTCAGGAACTACAGGTTCGAATTCAAAAATTATAATTTTTTGTTGGATAGACCATTTATCGAGGAAGGCTTTAGGCTATATAACATCACGCTGCGACCAATAGGAGCGAAAAAACAGTGGAAAATGTGTAAAAAACGGGGAAAATATGAAGCCTTATGAAGAATTACTATTACCACGGGGACGAAGTCGCGTGCACAGATAGTGATATATATACCCGGTAGGTACTTACGTTCTAATTCATTTAGTTATTCGTTCATGTCTTTCCCTCTTAAAGTTTTATCAACGTCACAGACAATCGGAAAGTCGAAGGATCCATCGTACATATTCTATATTAAATTATCTGAGCTCATTATTACACAATACTCACCGGAGGGCCGTTTGAATAACAATCAGAGATAACGATAATCAATGGTACGCTATCAGTTATCAGCGGAAACGACGGGAGCGGAACAGCGACACCGCGCCGGGGCCGCCGGGGCCGCCGGGGCCGCCGGGGCCGCCGGGGACGCCAGCTGGTGCAGCAACTCTTCACTCTCAACTCTTCACTAAGGTGCTCAAGTTTGTTTGAGGCTGGCACCGACTCCAAAAATATCAGACATTACAACCAAAATAATAGTCGTTATAAAAGACAAACATATAATTTTTCTCTTTTCAGTGCGCTATTGTTTTTTGTTGCCTTTTAGTTTTTTTTCGGCGGTTAATTTTTTTTATTAAAAAGTTATTATTTTATTATTTTCTGTGGCCATAATTTATACAAATTATTACATGCTTAATTTTTAATTATTTTTAAAATAGCTACCTACCTTGTTTTTGCTTTTAATCCCCCTTTTCCCACCCTTAGGGTAGGTTTCTTTTTTCCAAATTTTTATGGGATTAACTTTGAGGTATGCCCTATCCAATAAAAAAGGAATTATCAAAATCGGACTACTCTGTAAAAAGTTACCCATGGTAAAACGATACAATCGGTGCGTGTAAATTTAATTATCCCCTATTTTTTTTTCCAAATTAAAATGGGACCAATTTTGAAGTATACCCTTTTCAATAAAAAAAGAATTATCAAAATCGAACCACCCTGTAAAAAGTTATGCGTGGTCATACATTAAAAAAAAAAAAAAAATATATATATAAGCGTCGAATTGAGAACCTCCTCCGTTTTTTTCGTCGGTTGATAATAAGAATTTACAACAAGTTCGTAGAAGCGATTGTTTGAGGCCGGAGGGAAATGAAACCCAAACAGTTTTGCTTGAATTCGAATATATTGAAATCTATGTAAACCTATGTACATTTCCACGGAACAATTCGATAGCGCGTTCTATTAACAACAAAGTGACATCTATTGACATTTTCCATAACTATACGTATACGCGTTTGAACATACCGCCCACCAAGGACAGAATGTCCTTAACTTAAAAACCAAAAAAAAGTAATTCTATCATTGGTGAGTAACAATTTCCCTATGAAACCAAAACAACATGAAAGTACAATTTATACTTTTCTAACACGTAACAAAGAATGGACAATCCAAAACTCTTAACAATAAACATTTTTATTAGTTATCTTATACATCAATCTTCTCCTTCTCAAAACAGTTGATTCATTTTGACTCCTTTCCTACACTACCTTCCCCCCGCCCTTCTGCATCTACTTGACTTAGTTTCCCTGATGTAGTAGATGCAGACGAGACACCATTCAGATGAAGTAATGAATGATGCCGTTTATTGCTAATTCTACAGTTGGTGGATTTTTGGCAAGATCGTACAGATTGACTGCCTCCTAGACAGTTGTAACATAGACGCTTCCTACTAGCACAGTGCAAACTTATGTCTCCTCTTATCATAACCCTGACTAACAAATTAATTTAATAAGAAATCAAAGTTTCCATTTTCAAAACCAAATAAAAGTAAACTAAATAACAATTAAACAATAAACAATCGAAATTACCAGTCAGATATGTACACTCAATGAACCTACGCAATGTTTTTGAAGTTAACTGTCAGACAGAGACTTAGAATATTTTTGATATAAAAAGTTGAAAATTTTACAAGTGTTTGACAAATGAAATCCTATACAAAATTCGGCATGGATTCCCCGTACCTTCGTTTTTACCGCTTAAATTCTAAGTCCTAATCTACTATTTCTAAAATTTTACAAGTTACTAATATAATACTACAATTATTCAAATATAAGTCTTAAGAACAGTTAGCTAAGGTCCAGTTTCTTAAGACGAATCTTGATGAAATCCAAAGTTTACTAGCTCTTGAGAATAAGGTTGAAATTCGCTTGATAATTACAATTTTAAAATGTACTCACGTTTGACACTTCACTGCACTATAACCACTAACTCACAGATTGATTAGCGCCATCTGTAGACCTTCCCATGCTTTTCTTCACCCGATGTTTCCTGACGGCTGCAAGTTACTACTCGCCGTTGCCGTCTGCGACTTCAGCCACCATCCCAGTGGCGCTGACCGTCGCTGAATTCCCTTGCACCCTATGGACAGCGATCCACTGCCACGACAGGTGCACTCGGGGAAGCGTAGTTCGCTCGGAACTACCGAAATCCGACCCTAATGCCACCAACTAGTAGCAATCCGGCTCGAAGGACCATGTTTGAGGCCGGAGTGGTCCAAGATCCCAGAGCGATCTGACGTAACTTATTTTCTGACGAATGAAACCTTAAGATTTCAGTAGCGTCTAGAGTGCCTTGAATATCTACGGGCTTGTGAAAACTGTCAGAGTGACACCAAGGCTGGTACCAGGTGAGAAAGGTGACTAAAAATAAGAGTTATCTTACTTATTTTCTCATGGCTCATTTTTATATATATCATGTAGAATATTATTTTAAAGTAATGGATATAAGTGTCAGACACTTGAGATTGACCAGAACTCTTGTCAGACACTTTTAAGCTACCCAAAATATGGATCTCAAAGATGGATGAACATAAGCATATCATGTTTAGGCTCATTCGACTCGGTATGACGAGCACTTTCTAAACAGAATATGATGATGGTAGTGTTGATGATGAATCCTGAAGACTACTATGGATCTCGAAGTTGGATGATCATAGGCATACCGAGTTTGGGCTTATTCGACTCGGTATGACGAACGCTTTCTAAACACATGATGATGGTAGTGCTGATGATGAATCCTGAAGACTACTCCGGATCTCGAAGTTGGATGATCATAGGCATATCGTGTTTGGGCTTATCGACTCGCTATGACAAGCATTATCTGTTTCAATCAGTGTTGGCGTCAATCGATTACAAATGTAATCCAATTACTAATTTGATTACTCAGTAACCGATTACTCAAGTAATCGGGTACTCTAGTCACAGCCAGTTTATTCCGAAACTATAAGAGCTACATTATTAAAATTTGGTGCGTAGATGTATTCTGTAAACCGCATTAAGATTTTAAAATAAAATCAGAAAAAATACAAAATTTTTGGGGTTCCCCATACATTGAACTGAAACTCAGCATTTTTTTTTCATCAGACCTTTACATGTGGGGTATCTATCATCATGTGTTTAGAAAGTGTTCGTCATACCGAGTCGAATAAGCCCAAACACGATATGCCTATGATCATCCAACTTCGAGATCCATAGTAGTCTTCAGGATTCATCATCAACACTACCATCATCATATTCTATTTAGAAAGTGCTCGTCATACCGAGTCGAATGAGCCTAAACATGATATGCTTATGTTCATCCATCTTTGAGATCCATATTTTGGGTAGCTTAAAAGTGTCTGACAAGAGTTCTGGTCAATCTCAAGTGTCTGACACTTATATCCATTACTTTAAAATAATATTCTACATGATATATATAAAAATGAGCCATGAGAAAATAAGTAAGATAACTCTCATTTTTAGTCACCTTTCTCACCTGGTACCAGCCCTGGTGTCACTCTGACAGTTTTCACAAGCCCGTAGATATTCAAGGCACTCTAGACGCTGCTGAAATCTTAAGGTTTCATTCGTCAGAAAATAAGTTACGTCAGATCGCTCTGGGATCTTACTCTAGAGGGAAATGAAACCCAAACAGTTTTGCTTGAATTCGAATATATTGAAATCTATGTAAACCTATGTACATTTCCACGGAACAATTCGATAGCGCGTTCTATTAACAACAAAGTGACATCTATTGACATTTTCCATAACTATACGTATACGCGTTTGAACAGCGATTTCAAATATTTACATATTAGTAGCATGACTGAAAATTCGTGGAAAAACATTAAATACGCAAGTTAAGCCCGTTACAACTGTTTCATTCTAATTTAATTCATTTTCTCTTCTTCTCTTGCTACCAATTCTCATAGTTATTAAATTTTGCATGTACTTAATACAGAAGGCTTTAATAATAGGTATAGTGATAGTATTGTATATTGGAATGAAAACATAATACCTAATATGTAACGGATTGAACACTCGTATTTTATTTTATTTGCTGACGTGCAGGACCTATTTTAAATTGGGATAGGTCGTAGCAGGCGGCCCGCTACGCGCTACGAGCCCGCTACGCGCCGCCGCGCCGCCGCGCCGCTCGCCACCCGCTACGCGCTACGCGCACGTAGTGGCACAACAAAGTATGTTCGATACACGCGGTTATAAATAAACTACGTCAACACTTATTGGACTCAAATGTATTTTTATATAAGAATGTTTTGCAATAATGAGGAAGTGTTCGACGTTCACTACAATTTTGGTAAATTGTATTAGAAAAGGCATTGCGACTGCAATCCCTTTTCTGACGAAAAACTTGATACAAAAAGGGACTAATTAATCGTAGCCCACGGGATACAAATATGATTATAAATAAATCCGCGATCAAAATTAATCTCTCACGTGATAGGACCCCGAACCATTACCGACCCAACGGCTAAGTAATACAGTTCATATTAAACGTATTCTGCAGATCTTCGGCTCTCGTCGTGTCAAAGGCAATCTTATGGTATCTAGCGTAGATTCCAAATCGTAATAGACGTGTAGCGCGTATCCTGAGAAGTCGCAGTACCTTCGACGAGAATGCAACCCTATCCTGTTATAAATAAGCTGCGTATTCAGTCGGGGGTGCGCCGGTGACATGCGCGAAGCAACAGATGGGGCGGGGGTGGGAGACGGCGGCGCCCGCTCGCGCCCGCTCGCGACCACTCGCGCCCACTCGCGCCCACTCGCGCCGCGACCGTCGTTCCGAGCGGACGTCGCTCGCGCCGCCGCGTCCCGGCTTCGCACGTGCCGCGCTACTCACGAACTACCGTGGTAAGTCTAACTTCAATACGTCGATATTAGACATGTCATGTAGGTACTTATAGAACTTTTTACGAGATTATTAAATACAATATCAACCACGGAATTATCGGAACGGATTTAGGGTGGCGGATTAATTACAGGAGCACATTATTACTTTCTTAAAAAACAGAGAGTGGGGTGTCGTCACTTAGTTTTCTATTTATTAATTATGGATATTTTTAACATTCGTTTACGTAGTCGAAGCCGGTTGTTGCTGCTGTCTGTCCGTCTGTCGGCGAGGCCGCGAGGTGTCTGTCAGGTGCGTTGTCGCGCGCGAGTCGCGGTGACGCGCGGGTGTTATTGTCATTGGGTGCAGAGGAGTTGCTCCGCAAGGCAATCCATCTTAACGACTGCTGCTATAATTTGTGGGAAACTCACATTCCCACTGAAATATTCGCCCAAAGAAAACCGTTAACTCGCTCGACTCGCTTTCACATGATATATGAAAGTCATTTATTCTCTCATTTAAACTAATATTAGGTAAGTAAGTAATAATTGTATATAAATTAGGTTGATATTATTTTATATCATTAAGTAAGTAATTAAATGATGATGGTATTTGTGGCAAGCACAACAAGCGTACGACAGCCCGCGACCCCGGCGCGGCGGCGGGATGGAACCCGTATTGAATATATATGACCGCGCCATGGGCGCCACTAGTCTGGTCGTCGCGGTCGGTTCTCGCGATCTCGATTTTATATACGCTTGTAGCGGTTAAAAAATAATTTAGTATCTTTAATTATCTCTACAGAATAATATATAAACAACTAAAGTAGGTACATACACATTACACATCACATTATTCATAACATCAACAATGTGACCAAAATTAAGAAAATAATTTTAATAAGAATATCATATGTTGGACGAATAAATGATTTTGATTTGATTTGTCACTAAAAATAACTGTTAGGTAGGTACTTACTTTAATGATATTATTATTATTATCAGGCAAGTCATTGAGAGCTTTAAATGAACACAGTTGCGGTGCGTTTCATAGTCTACAGTCTGCTTACAATATCTTACTTGTTTGCCAATTTTTTAGCAAACAAAAACATATTTTAAACTGTAAATAAATAATACACGTATTTGGAGTTAATTAAATTAATTCTACGCATAAATTAACTATTTTACAATACAAATAGGAAGATTTACAAGCGCTTCGGAAAGACCATCATTAGTGAGAAGAAACTCCGCAAGTAATTTTTGGGGCAGTTATGTATTTACAAAAGGACAATTTAAATTTAATACTTACGGAAATAACCGAAATTTAAAAATGAAATAATTAATCAGTATAGGTATAACCAAGTCTATGCAGTCTTCTGTCCGCTTAGGATTTCATAAAGTGGACTACTGGATCAAAAACTGCCGGAATACAGAAACCATCTTCCCTATTGAATATCGGGTGTTTGGAATTTCAATTACAAAGATGACCGAATGCATAGACTTACATTCAGAACGTGTATAGATTGGGGAGCTCGGGCCGGATGTCGTAAGATACTAAACCAGTAACAAGCACTGAGATGAAAGCGTACTTTGTTAAAACGTATAAAAACGTCGTTCCGACATTGCAAGGAGTCTTTAAATAGGAACATACATACACAGTGGACAGAATGCGCGAGTGCCCGGCGCCGGAGAGCACGTGGCGGGCGCCGCCCGGCGGGACCGCCGGGAGTGGGCCACATCACCCCAACTTTATCGGGAAAAGGAAAACGGAAACAAAAAAAATGCAAAACTCTTTGTAAAGACGTCAAAAACAAAACTGTACGGCTTTGCAAATTTTCGTCATATTTTTAGCCTCGTTCCGAGTTTATCAAGCTTCACCAGTGAAAATATTAAAAGCATGATTGCATAATGCCGTTACGTTGCCGAGGGTCTTGCCGCGAGAGCGCCCGGAGCGGCTCGCGCACGCAGCCAGCGCACGGCGCGTGCAGCGGCTCCCCCACGCTCTCCCACGCTCCTTGTAACACTAGTGTTACAGGATAATAAGTTAGCATCAACAGCAAACATGGAAAATTACAAACAGCTGAAAAAGGTCGCAATATAATTGCAAATGTAACGTTTAACATTCACGGATGAATTTAACAAGAGACTTTATAACTTTCATCCACGAATAGCATCGCTGCACGCGCTGCACGCGCTGCACCGCCGCGCCGCTGCGCCGCTGCGCACGCCGCAGCCGCCGCTCGCTCGCTCGCCTCGCTCCGTCATCGTTAAATCCGTCCGCAGTTAATTGACGAATCACAGTTTGTTTCGGTTTGCTGGATTGTTCCATATCAACCGTCGCTCATGATAATCTTACTAAATTCCGAAACTGATGAAAGCTCATGTCGTATCTACACGATCCCGTGTATTTCTTGTCATTTTCTTCATTCGGATTAGAATATGATTTGTATAGAAACCGACCGACCATAGACGACCAGGAACAGGCCGAGCGGGGCTCTATGCTATCCATAAATAATAAACATAGGATTGCATTCCTGTTGTCGGCGAACCATTTTACATTTATAATTTATTTTTTATAACTGTTTGTCATTTTTTATGATTTTGTTTTGTTTTCTAAGTCACTATAAATATAAGTACTTCAACTAGAAGAAAGGCTGTTTTATTTTAGCATTAAAATAGTCGTCGCAACGCAATTGCAACGACTACCTATGGGCGCATTTGAAACGAGAGCATTACGCATATATTAGCGCGTTCGCCACAACGTAAGTGATCAATTGTAATCTTTTGAGAAAATAAATATCTTAAATCGTAAACCGTAATATGTGTAAGTATTTTAGTTACCTAAGTACTAATAATTTATTAAAAAATATTCGTGTTGTTTCTTGAAACACCTCGTCGCTACTTATCATCACCTCTTTCTTTACAATGTAGATACCGTAACGTCACTGCATATTTTCGGTTCAGTTTGAAAAGTAAATGAAAACATTGTTTAAATATGTTTTATAATAAATATAATGCGTGCGTGTGTATGTGTGTGCGGACTGCGGGGTCCGTGGAGCCCTGACCTTTTGGGCAGCTCTCCAAGTGTCGCGTGTGCGCTACCCCCGGGCGGGCATCCGGGGAGCCAATGTCACATCACCTACACTATACAGAGACCCGCCGCCGCCGCCGCCGCCGCCGCCGCCGCCGCCGCCGCCGCCGCCGCCGCCGTGTTCCGCATTGATCAGACCCTTACCTATTGTTGTTTTCTCCGCAGTCATACACCGAATAGAATTAAGGTTTATCATACACTAACCATACTACTTATCTATCGTGAGAATATATCGCCTTTTGGTGCATAGTATTACAGATAATAACCATTCCACATGGTCGTTATTAATACAGGGTGACGACCTCCGCTGCTAGCGCTGCCGCGCCCCCCCCGGCGCTAACGGAAGCTTACTATCCCGGATATATAGGTTATCCCAGAAACGAAGCCTAAACTTGTTTTTATTTTTTAGGGCCAATCTGTATTCAGCTGTATGCAACCTGCTCTCTAACCCCAGTGCGCTAGTGGCCCTAGTGCAGCTCATAATATTATGCATCCAGGAGAAGCATTGTAGTAAATTTGATCTTAAACAAAAATTCGAGATAGTGACACTGTTATGAAGTTCGTGATTTTCGACACCATGCGTTGGTTATTTGCGCGTACCTGGTAATCCAATGTTTTTTTATATGGACGGTCTCCACGTGTGCCACCCGCCTTATTAGCCCGCCCCAATTCCGCGCCCTTGACTCGCCGTTTTGGGCATCGACAGAAAGAAACCGAATCGATCAATACTTTACAGTCACACTCTGCACCGGGGCGGCCCAGCACTGCACCCAGCCGCAGCACTAGCCGCTTCACCCGGCTTCATACTCAATGTCGAATAAAACAATGATGTCAAAATGTTTCAAAATATAATTATGTATACGCAAATGTCGAAATTCACACGCTCATCTGTTTCAAGTTATCGTAGAACTATTTTGAGTTATCGTAGAACTACTTCGAGTTATCGTAGAACTACACCGGGTTATCGTAGAACTGAAGTATGAGGAGCGACGTGGTTGATTCAAGTTCGAGTTATCGTAGAACTACTTGGAGTTATCGTAGAACTACTTCGAATTATCGTAGATCCTTTGTGAGTTAGTGTAGACTTGTGGCGATTCCTCTCAGCAATGGTTTAATTACTTTTTTTTTGATAGTTTTAAATAAGGTAATTTGTGTTATGTAATCTCTTAAGTAAGTAGGTATACTGTTGAAATGAAACAACTATTAACGGATTTAACTCGCTTATTTTTATTTTATTTTATTTGCTGACGTTTCAGTTTCCATAATAGTAGCACGACTGAGCTGACAATAGTCTAACGCTAAAGTCTATAAAAGACGCGAGTTAAATCCGTTAATAATAGTTTTTCATTCCAATGTGAAATAACCGCGAAATTATTAAGTATACCTATGTACTGTGTTTAGCTCAGCCAGCTAAACGCAATTAAAGAACTGTAAATTTTTCGATACCTACGAGTAAGTGAAATTATAAAATAAAATACTTACGTGAGTTATATATGTCGCAGTGATATGATGAAAACAGGGATTTGATCAACTCCCTCAGTGATATGATCAACTACCGGTAGATGATAAAAATACCACGCGTTGTGTCATTTCCCTAGCGAAATTTAGTGATTTGATCAAATCTCCAAGTCATTTTAGGGAAATGAAAGAATCGTAGAAATGGCTGCTAGATTTCTTCATTTCACTTAGTTATTTGATCAAATGCCTGAGCTGTTTTAGGGACATGATAAAACGAGTAATTAAGTCAACTCAGTTTTAACATTTCACTAAACACGTCTAGTGATTTGATCAACTCCCTAAACAGTTTTAGGGAAATAAAAGAATCACAGCAATAACTGGTGGAATTCTTCATTACCCTTAGTGATTTCATCAAATCTCTAAGCTAGTTTAGTGAAATGATAAAACAAGTCTTAGAAACATGATAATATCCTTTAGGAAATAGGTATTTCTTTCTCGGCTAACAAAATAATAAATTAGAGCCCAATTTTTTGTGTCATTGTCTATTAGCCAAGCACGTGACATACCTTCGATATTCTGGTTAGATCGTTCAATTGACACTTGACTGGCTGGATGTCTAGGTCTGCCATTAACTATCTTGCACGGTGGTCACAATTTTTTTAGTTCTTTCCACACTATTTATTTTCTATAATATTCATAACCCCTATTATTTTATGTCATAACTATTATTTGCCATAATTACGAAAAAAGCAAATCCAGACTGTTTCTTTGTGCACAGTGGGTATAATGTAGGGGACATCTTATTTATTGGCAATTGAAGGTCTCCTTTAGGTACGACGACGAGCGAAGCGAGGAGGAGTGTTAGGTAGAACTGTGCCCTTGCAGCGCGCGAGCCGAGCGAGCGAAGCGAGCGTGCCGCGGCAGCGGCCGGCGAAGCGTCAGAACTGATACTTTTAATAATAGTATATTTACGACATAACATAAACTAACCAGGTTTTGTCAACTAATAATAATAATCACTAAACTTTGACCGTGTTATGTCAAATAATTATTATGGTGATTGAATTCTATGGCATAGGTATAATTTAAGCACATTTAATAATAAGGAAAATGAGATGTATGGCACACGTATAGCTATGACACTTAAAAGTTATGGCAAATTAAAATAATGCAAATGACCATTATGGCATGGAATATAAAATTATGGCAACTGAAGTTCGAGCATGTGAAATTATTGCACTGCGATAACGGCCGAGAGTTAGAGCAAAAAATATTGGGCTGTAGGTAGCTTGTTGTTTATTTTTTAGCCGAGAAATACCTACTTCCTAAAGGGAGAAATACCTACTTCCTATTATCTTGTTTCTGAGACTAGATTTATCATTTCCCTAAATTTGCTAAGAGATTTGATGAAATTACTAAGGGTAATGAAGAATTCCACCAGTTATTGCTGTGATTCTTTCATTTCCCTAAAACTGTTTAGGGAGTTGATCAAATCACTAGACGTGTTTAGTAAAATGTTAAAACCGAGTTGAATTAATTACTCGTTTTATCATGTCCCTAAAACAGCTCAGGCATTGAAATGATGAAATCTAGCAGCCATTTTTATGATTCTTTCATTTCCCTAAAATGACTTGGAGACTTGACCAAATCACTAAATTTCGCTAGGAAAATGACACAACGCGTGGCATTTTTATCATCTACCGGGAGTTGATCATATCACTGAGAAATTTGATCAAATCCCTGTTTTCATCATATCACTGCGACATATACACTGTGCCGACTGCGCACGCACACAAACGTCGCGGTGTCGTGCGTGTGTGTGGGTGTGCCGATCAGAACATACCTAAGCATTAGAAACATAACCGCCATCATAAACCGTTTTGTTAAATCTAAGCAAACAAACATCGAGGCTTTAAGTAATCCATCAATATTAAACGAGATACATCAAACAAAACTCTGTAAGATGATCACGCTGGAACAGGCACACACACGCACCCATTAAATATAATATGTAGGTACGCGTAGTAGGTAGGCGCTCCCGGCAGTCGGCACCGTCGCGTCGGTGTCGCGTCGGCGTCGCGTCCCCGTCGCGTTGTTACATAACGCAATCCGGTGAGGCTCCGGTATCACGCGCAGACCGCCACACACAGACACTCGCTGCACGCTACTACTAACACGTGTGTGAGAAATGTATAAGCAGCGAAAACGGTCAGACCGGGCCACCGGCTGTATTGGCTTTGGGTGATTATGGAATAACGACCAAATTGAACGAACGCGAACGGCTTGAAATAGATACCTACTTACCTAAGTATTATGTACTTAATGAAGAATACGTTAGGTTTTAATAGAAACAACTGCTTTGTCAATTTCGTTTAAAGATGGGTATTCTTATTAATTTCGAATTAAAGTCGCGCAGGTATTTTATTTTATATAGGTAATTATAAGCTATATTATTGTAAAGTTTTATTACCTACCGAAGTAGTTATTTGCGTGAAAGAGTACCTAGTCGACACATCCAAACATTCTCACAAACTTTCGCGTTTATAATTTTATTAGTTAAGTAGGGTGTTGACGTTTCAAAAATATCATAGTTCCCATATTCGTAGTCAATTGAGCTGACGATAGTTTAACATTAAAGTTTCAATCCTAACTAATATTATAAATGCGAAAGTAACTCTGTCTGTCTGTCTGTCTGTTACGCTTTCACGCTAAAACTACTGGACCGATTTAAATGAAATTTGGTACAAAGAAAGTCTGGAGCCCGAGAAAGAACATAGGCTACTTTTTAACCGACTTCAAAAAAGGAGCTGTCCGGGCAGTCCAGGCAGTCCAGGTAGTCCATGCAGTCCAGGCAGTTCAGGTTGTCCGGATAGTCATCAATAACAGAGTCTGTCTGCAGACAGAAGTCGACGTCGATCGTGTATCATACCGTCCGTACTGTGTAGGAGGAGCACGCGGGGCGCGGCGACCCGGCGGCGTGACGACGCCGTCACGGCCCGGACCGCTGACGAGACCATTTAAAATGTAATAGGTAACCTACACGTTATCGTGTCAAGTGATAATCGGTGTAGTATCAGGCGATAGCAGCATTACACGACTAACACCGTGTTCCGATGCTATCGCCGACAACTGATAACTGATAATAAACAAATACTGTCAAGAGTGTCGATTGATCGTTTCGAGTTGGTAGCGCACATTCACCGAGCACTTCACATTCACAAAATTCATGTCATCTTGAAGACAACAGAACCTCATATGCCGTGCGCTCCGCCGCGCCGCGCCCCGCCGCGCCGAGCACGAGTGTGTTGCGGAATCCTGCGGGTGGATACCATTAAATCTGACCACTGACCGACGCGATCGCTACTAAATGATAAATTGTATACACACAAGAAGGCAACTATTTGTAAATAATTTTCTATTCGTTAGTACCTAATTAAAAAAGCTGCGAGAAAACGCGTGCGAAATTTGTAATTTTTATTGTAAGTTTGCGTGTCGACCTGTTGCGTTAGCATGTCCGAGATAAATTTTCTCGTAATAATAAAACGTTGGGGAGGGGGAACAGGGTTGGGGGATTGGAGAGGGGGGAGGGGGGGGAGGGGGTGCGACGACCATCCGTCACGAAGACGAAGCGGCGCCGCCAACACTCGCACTAAATATTTTGATCTCGGTATAAGAATAGTGTTAATAGCCCTCGCCGCTTCTCAATTTATGTTCACACCGACCTACGGTATGCCGGATAGGTATATGTCATATACCTAAGTAATTATAATGAATATCCTTTGATGTCTTATCATATTTTAATGCAAGATTGTAAAAATCGGAGCAGGGCGGCGATGACCCTTCTGTCAAAATATTGTGAGAGCGAGTGGTCGGTGTGCACTGTGCCGGGACGGGGAGTGACTGGAGATAGTATTTGTCCAGGGCGCGGTGGCGCGGTGGCGCGGTGGCGCGGTGGAGCGGCACCTGTGTGGAGATGCGCCACGCCAGCGACCCTCGTCAGCGAGCTTGTCAACATTCATCCGCCATGCGATAACAGCTACATTCCAAAAGTACAAAGGGATCATGAAACTCTCACGTGTACATCACTTACAGCTGGGTAATTATACAAATACCCTTTCCGGAATTGTAACACGCGCCCTCCGGCTCGGTCCGGCTCGGTCCGGCCCGGTCGTCCGGTTAACAGCTTCGATGCCGAGCAGGTCCGGGTGTGTCAACGAGTGGAACTCGCACCGCCGCTCGCCTCCGAAAAGGACTTCGAGTTTTTGTGATGGGCACATTTTTATTACCGACATAAATAATGTCGAATCGTAAGTGCGAGTACTTTACAGAAATCGCCCATTTTATCAGTCTCAAACGAACGACCGGTAATATTTTTTCATCGACCAATTTAAACAATCGTACCTTGAATAGTACAATATTTATTCTGTTATTGGAAACAATAGAACCAAATCAACCTAAACGTGTTCTATTTTTAACCCCCGAATGCCCCCGATTCAAAAACGACCGTAAGTGTGTTTTTATGAAGGTACTTAAGTTTAAAGTGTCTGTGTATGTGTGTCTGTCTGTCTATGCAAAATACCTGTTTTGCATAACAGAAGCTAGGTAGATAAATTTATCTCCCCTTTACTGCGACAATTAGATATACTCGTTATCGAACCTTTTAGAAACCTAAGTAAGTGAGCTAAATATTGATGAAGTCGAGAAGACGAAAGAGGCTTTGAAAGCGAAGCCTTTTATTTATGTTCGAACGACTCTGAGCAGCTGAGCGGTGTTGACTCGCAGCTCGTCTGTTTATAGTTTGTTTGTTAATTAACTGCAACATTTTCCGTCTAGTTTCCTGATAAAACACACAATAACTATTTAAGGACTTTTTATCTGTCTGCAACGAAAGGCATTACAGATGGCACAGCTCGTGTCGCTCGTTGTTGTCTCCTGCGCCTGCGCCGAGATTGAACGTAATCCGTAACAAGTACTGCACCACTCACTGCACGAGTGCAGTTTTCTAGAGATATTTTAAGATTTCGTTCGCTTTTCGTTTCTATTTGATATTCGATATTCGATTTTAATATAGTACTCAGTGGGTACTGTATACTTCTTGCGTCTTATATTTAAAATCAATTTGTTATTCGGACATCTTTAGATCTTTGTTTTGTTGTATTAATTCTACAAATATATAGGGGAGAGGGGGGCTAAAATTAACAGGGGTAAGTATTAACAAGTCTATAACTACTAAATTAAACAACGATACGGTAAGACGTTTAGATCATAAGTTCGAGTGACGTCGGCGAACAAGTCGCGACAAGTCGGTTGCCCGCCGGTTTCTGCGTTGTGCAGTTGTCGTACGGTGGTGCAAAAATACAAGTGAGCGAACATTTTTAAGTCTCGAATTTTTTGATTAACGCTTTATTTATTTGATTTTGTAATTGCAGATTTTTATACAATGATTGATCATTTAGTTGTTAATTAAATTCCCATGTTATTTTATTAAATATACCTACAGTTTTTTTTTTTTATAATTAGTTATATCCAAAAAGGTCCTCGGGGGCTAGTTTTAACAAAAGGAACGGGGTAAGTATTAACCCGTCTAATATTTGCCCCCGCGAAAGGTGTCACGGTACAAGAATAAAAGAAGTATATGATTTAGCGGTGCAAGAAGTATTGAAATCCAATAGAAAATATTACCTACCTACTTCATTTTCATCTTCAAATGAAAAAGCCTTTTCTAAGACTGATTACTTAGTAACCTGAAGTGATAAGAATTTATGTTATTTGAGAGTTTTTATTGTTTTTTTTGTAATATTTGTATGTCAAAAAATAAATAAATTATCATTTTAATATTGTTTTGTTTTTACTTATAAAGTTAAATGAAATCTTAACAAGTTTACTAGCGTTAATACTTACCCCGTCGCTGTTAATATTTGCCCCCGAACCGGGGCAAGTTTTAACCGCTGACTTTTTTTATAAAGATGCGTCTCCCTTCGAACCCAAGTAATTTAGATGAACTTTTAGCTTAGTATATGCAAGCCATATAAATTTCCGTTACTCGGGTATAAAAATAATAACATAAAATTTTCAAATTGAGAAGCTAAATGACAATATTTAAAATCTGTTAGTACTAGCCCCCCTCTCCCCTAATTCGGTTTTGCTGTAGGTGTTATCATTAACCAGTATCTCTATTGTTGCAGATATCCGCGACGCCTGTGGATAACGCGCGAGTGTTTCTTTATCGTGTTACTTTTATCCCAGTTTCCCCATCCTTCCTTCACCATGTGACCGCGTTCGCGAGTGATTGTGTCAGTGCGACAGGGACGCAGTGAGTGATGGCGGGTAGAGAGAGGGAGAGAGAGCGTCGGGGCGTGAACATGTCGCTGCCCATGATGCGCTCGTTCAGCTCCGAGGGGGGCGCCTCCAAACGCGACTGGAAACTGCGGCTCAGCCTGCGCAGCCGCAGCGGACACAGCGTGGTGAGTACACGCAAACACACACTCACGCACACGCACGCACGCACACGCACACGCACAGTACATAATGCACACAGCATGCAAGTATTATAGTCCCATCTCTACCACTATTTATGACCTTTCCCTTTTTCAATTTGTATGCATCGAACGAAAAAAACCATGAAATCGGCAGGACCTGGCTTGGTCGCAGTTCTAGATTTTATGGTTCTGCCCTATTCCCATGATATGAGTTTTGGTCAGGAGAGTAATCTGAGCTATTCTACAGCAATGTATAGGAAACGGTGATCATGCACAAGACGGAAGCACGCGGCGAGCAGTTGCATTCCGCATCGATCACGCTCGTCGCGGTAATTAGTCGACTGAGGACATCATTACGCAATAATCATGATGATCGAGCATGTTGTGCCATCAATTAGTAGTTGATTCGGTTAATTCAGGCGAGGTGGTATTAGTCACTCTACACGTTGCAGACGCGTTGTAGCTAGAATAAGCATGAAACATATTATTATCATTTACTTACTTAGACAGTTATTTGCATTTCAAAGATTACCTTCAGTAGGTACTACGCCCTTTGCAGCAGAGGATATCAGTACAGACAGAGGCGGCATTAGCCGTAGTAGTAGCTGTTAATCTTTTGTTGCAATGTATTGTAAGGTACCTACCACCTATCGCTAGCTTTGAAAAAATACGTTCGGTATATTATTTTTTAAATTTTATGATCAATTGAGCAAAATATTGTAAAACAACTGACAAGTGCGTTTGTATATATATCAAACAACTGACAAGTGCGTTTGTATGTATATATTTCATTCAAATTTACAATGATATATATATATATAATATATATATATTACAAAATAATCGAGCTATGGATAAAACTTGGTCGCTCGTCGCTCGAACATTTTTTGCCACCATTAAGTAATTATTGAACATCTGAACCGATTCCCATAAAACGCAAGATGAACACTGTCAATTTATTTTGACTTTTCAAACAAAAAAAGAACCGGTATTAATTCATCCCTACTTATTTTGTTCTTGAAGCTGGATAGGATAGGAAGCTATATAAGAAAATAATTGATTGAATTATTAAAATATCGTTAAAGTACAATGAAGTACAACAGTACCCGGCGCGGCGCCGGAGCCCCTCTCCTGACTAGTCCTGACGCGGGACGGCGCACGCCTCTGTTAGCCAGCTAGGCGCGGCGTCACCGGCCGGCCGGCTGTCGTGTTGATAATATAATTATCCCGTAAATAATAAATGCACATTTAATACAATTATCGCCGACCGACATGGGGTTGGCGTAATAAAAATCAATCGAGGAATTTGTGGAAAGTTTGGAAAGACATTGCTCGTATACGACTCAACTGACACCGTGGTCAGGAGTCCGCCGGGCCGCTCCACCGCTACTCCTGTGCTCGGTTTATACACAACAGCCCGAGCCGCCTCCGAAGTGTTTATTAATTACTTCCTCACATTGCGGGCGCAAACTGTCCGATAACCCTCCTGCGGGCTGTGTGGAGTGCGGCTGCGGCGCCGCCGTGGCTATCAGAGTTTAGTGAAACCGTGTCTTTACTATGCCTAACACAATGCTACACCTTGTATTTCAAAGGTAAAGCTAAGGTGGTTTCCATAATATAATCAATTAATGTCTGTAATACCAGACATGTTTATCCAGGACATGTTTAATTTAACGAGACCCCTTTGCGATTATAGACAGAGTGTCAGTCTTGGATGTTCTCTCTTCTCCTTGGCGCCTGCTGCTTTATACTATCGCACCTTCCGTAAAACAAGGGCACAATTGTCAAAAAATCCAAAAATGAGTTAAGTATACAGAAATGTTCCAAAATGCAAAAAAAAAAAAATAATTAAAATGTCTCTCCTGTAAAATTAAAAAAAAGTGTAATTGTGCCCTTGTATCACCGAAGGTGCGCTATGTTCCCAAACGCCGTCGCTATTCGAGCGATACGCTGCAGTATATTATTATACTATCTACGAACAATATGGAGTATACAGACTCTCAGGGTGACATAGATCGGTTTCTCGTGTTCTTCTGCGGATCTCGTCATTAAATCCTTTCGGTTGAATTGAAATGATGATGTCACCGGAATAATTATTGGTACAGCTTGTAAAACACTAAATATGAACATCCATTTGAATATTTACATGGACCGGTATATTATGTAGGTACCTACAGTAGGTAAGTAGGTACGAGACGTTATGTGTTTGTCGCAACGTCGCACAAATATTATCTCTATCTGGGGTGAAACCTACAATGCTACTAAATCGAGAACAAAAACCTTACAACATCATAAAACGAGCACAAAGCCTTTTCAGTCGCAAAACATGTCAAATATTCACTGATATCGCGACAAAGCACGACACGCGACAGCCGCCGCCTCGAGACTCGACTCGGTGTCGAACGGCGCGAAATGTCAAATGTAACATATTGGTTTTACCATAATAATATATAATATAATACGCGCAGTGAAGGGAACGTATTTTAAGCACGAAAGCCGAACGGTTGCGACGGCGGTGCGCGGCGCGAGGCTGCTGTGATTGACAGGAATCTTTTCGTGTTTGTTTATTCGATCATACATTTTTGTGGTATCCGTGAAAAGGATAAATGTCGTTGGTAAATGTTGTCGACTCTGTATCGGAAAGGATTAGCGGGAGGGACCGTGAAGAGGGGCCGAAGGAGTTCGTCGGGATTTTTTTGTATGTTCATCGATTAGTCGAAACGAGCCGGACCGCAGTCGCTGCGGCCCGGCGCGATGCGGCGCGGTGCGGCGCGGTGCTCTGCGGTGTGGTGCGGTGCGGCGAGCGCGGCGCGGCGCGGCCTCCCTCCTTCCGCACTGATTGTTGTTCTAATTAGCTTAGGCAAGTCCGTCCCGGTACCTACTTCTACGTACTATGTATATCAAACAAATAAAAAAGTAGTACATTAGTATTTTAATAATTCGTCGGACGATTTCAATTAATCTGGAACGCAACATTAACGCAAAGCGCATTGGGAGCCTGTCTGCCAGGACTGCAGGACTGCAGGACTGCAGGTGTGCAGGACTGCAGGAGTGCAGGACTGCAGGAGTGCAGGACTGCAGGAGTGCAGGACTGCAGGACTGCAGGACTGCAGGTGTGCAGGACTGCAGGTGTGCAGGACTGCAGGAGTGCAGGACTGCAGGAGTGCAGGACTGCAGGAGTGCAGGACTGCAGGTGTGCAGGACTGCAGGAGTGCTCGAGTCAGATAAAAGCCGAGGGCGAATTTGTTTCATATAAAGATTTAGGAAGATAAGGCACAATACAATAAACTGCCCGCGGTCGTGACTGATTATTAATAAATTAATGTAATGAATTAATTTAATTATGTTGTAACTGACGGGAGCGGCCCGGGGGCGGTCGCTGCGATCAAGACAAAATATCGGAAGTAGTTCGAACCGGAGAAAGAATCCCGGCGCGGCGGCGTCGCACGGAGATACCTTTCCTGAGGTGGCTTGATTTAGTTCGTCAGGATTGTAAACTCAAGTACATAATTTGAATTGTCAACAAACCTAACGCGACACGGCGCGACACGGCGCGACACGGTGCGCTGCGTGTCGTATTACCGCCGAGTCTTAATTACCTGGTCCTTTGTCGAAATTAATTAATTCCAGGTATTTGATAAAGCTCGCGTCTTTGCTCGTTTTATCTACTTTCCTTGATTTTATTTCAAGGAGTTGAAGCCATTTAATCAGAAACTAATAGACCGAATAAGATTTTGTATGCATTATGTACTGTGTCTGTGACGAAGACATCTTATTAAAAACGTTATCCAAAGAAAAATGCGAATATGCGCACAGTAAAGAAACGTTTTAGAAACGTCAATTTTAACCCGTTGTAGGTGCTTAATTTAAATTTGTGCCTAATAATGGCGTAAGGATCAGAAATCATTTTATTTTGATTGTTTGAGCATTTTAATGGTTTGTACGAACTAACGAACAACTTATGACACTAAAGCTGCGCGAACCCGGGGCCGAGTGCGAGTCGGAATCGCGTTCGAAGGGTTCCCAAACACTATCTATAGAATTGGAAAAAAAAACACATTGGAGCCTCCTCGAATATTTATTTTAGTATATTCTTTAATATTTGTTACAATAGTGGTACAGATATACCTACATCATCTGTGAAAATTTCAACTGGCTAACTGTCACGGTTCATGAGATACACGACAGACGGACAGACGGAGAGCGAAGTCTTAATAATAGGTTTAATCCTTCTATACGGATGCCTAAAAAGATTATTAATTTATACAAACGACGCGGCGGCGACGACGCGTGTGCTACTCAAACACGAATGCGTTCTGTCACATACAATGTATTGAGTTGCAGGAGTAATTAATATCTCATGTGTTATAATTAATTGGGCTATCAATAAAACAGCGCTTAATCAGAACTGCAGCCCCCCCCCCGCCCCCGGCCCCGCTCCTCCCACCACACACACTCCCCCCTCCCTTCATTAACTAAACAATACATATACAATTACACGATAATACAATACTGCATGAGGTGGGTGATGACAGGTAATAAGTTTGAATTGAAATTCGGAATGCAATTAATTTTAAATTAAAAGATGATCATATCCAACTCTGTGTGCGTCTGTGTTGGTAGATGACCAAATACGATACAAAAATAGTAAAATTTCATGTTTCATCGTACATGTCTGGTTTGTTTCGTAAATAAGTATGTTTTCCTCTACACATTTGAACAGAGTGTGCCGGGTCAATGGGTATAGTTCGTGGGCCGCTATCGCCCCTTGCCCCGGCTCGTCGTGCAATGTGACAATTGTTGATGACGGTGTGTGTGTGTGTGTGTGCGCAGGAGGCGCTCCGCGGCCGGCGCTGCGCGTCGCTGCGCGGCGCGGCGGCGGCGGGGGCGGGGGCGGGGGCGGGCGGCGCGGCGGGCGCTGCGGGAGGCGCCGGCGGCGAGGACTCGGGCCGCAGCACGCCGGGAGCGCGCCGCGCCAGCCCCTCGCCCGCCTCCACGCCGGCGCCGAAGAAGTCCAACTGGGAAGTCATCGAACACTTCTCGACCAAGACCAAGAAGAGCCCCACTACGGTAACTATCACACCCACATCACTACACCTACATCATACGTCCTTGGATTGCCTTGAGCGATCCTCACACATGATTTTGTAGGTTAGGTACATATTATCATTATAGGTATATATTATACTAGCTTCTGCCCGCGACTTCGTCCGCGTGGAACTCCACCTTTTTTGCAGTCGGTTAAAAAGTAGCCTATGTCCTTTCTCAGGCTCCAGACTATCTTTGTACAAAATTTCATTTAAATCGGTTCAGTAGTTTTAGCGTGAAAGCGTAACAGACAAACAGACAGACAGAGTTACTTTCGCATTTATAATATATAGAGCAAGAGCATAGAGCAATAGAGCAAAAGTCCCAACCAAAACGACTAAAAATCACTATCTCAATTTAGTTATCTGCCTACTGCCTACCCCCTAAGAACGATGGCGTGATTATTTATAGCCTATGTCCATTTCTAGGTTATCATCTATTACCATACCAAATTTCATCAAAATCCGTTCAGCCGTTTAGGCGTGAAAGAGCAACAGACAGACAGACAGACAGACAGAGTTACTAACGCATTTATAATATTAGTAAGGATTGTCTGATGTCACCGCTCCTTCCCTAGAAGAGCTGGTTGTGATAATAAATATCCCCGGACGCGACGGCCAGGCCGCGCGGCCGCACACGCGTTATGAGCCAACTAACCAGGACGTACTGTGATAAATAAAACACTGCTCGTGCGAGTGGTCGGAGGAGTGGTAACTGGAACTGACGAAGGAGAACACTATTTATGACTTTCCAAATATGTATATTGAATGAAGAACGTTAAGTGTCATTAAAAAGGCTAATTAATAATACAAGATGAAAGTGATCGTCCTCGGGCGGGCGGAGCCGGCGCGTCAGAGCGCACTGCGCACTGCGCACTGCGCGCTGATGAATAATGAAACGGCCTCTCTGTGCTGACTATTTGTGTATTATGCCAAATAAATTATAAATATCTCGGGATAAATTAAGCAGAATCGATTCAGTGTAGATCTAAACAAAACTTGTACATAATTTATGGATTTTACAATCTGAATTTCTAATTCTAAATCCTAATAATATGCAGGTAGGTATATTATTACAATTCATATAAGTGTGGCATCTGATATTTGCTTCTAAATCACCCGGATACGGTCTACTAAATTTTTGCTCCCTTAAGTAATTTTATCCTACATAGTTTTTCCAATTAGGGATAAAATAATATTACAAATCTGAAATTACTACTGTCATGTATTTATTAATAAAATGTGTTAATTATTAAAGTTATACAGTCAAAACCATTTATAGCGACATCGATTTACAACGACCTAAACTGTTCAGTAGTGTTCAGTAAACAAACTGCCTACAATAACATCGGATATAGCGAACTATCCGCTTACAACGACAAATCTTTACCGATATTCATCGAAACTTTATGGATATTATGGATGGCTATAACGACCAACGCTTCTTGTCTCAGCAAAAGAAAACAATGCTAACGATTTTAAATCCTATTGATAAGCATTGAAGGAATATTTAGGCATATTATTACCTACGCACTTTCTCCCACCTCTTCTATTGTTTTACTTAAGGGAGCAAAAACTTGTACAAGTACTGCCCTACACAGAGAACTGTGCCTCCCACATAGATTAGTGGAGCACCTGAATGAACCAGGCGAGAAGATAATCACTACACGACCGATTCAGTGTCGCAACAACTGCCCACGGCCATGGACGAAGCTCTTGGTTGGCGGCGGTGAATAGAGAGAGATGAAGAAAAAACAAAAAGCCAGCCATTCATCTTTTTTATGATTCGATTCTTCTAATCTGCGCATTGTTCTTCAGACGCGTAAAGGAGCTGCGTCTATAAAAATATTATTAAAAAAATGCTTAAATGAATTGTATTAGCTCATACCTAAAAACACCAGTACGTACTCGTCGTACAGGTTTACAACGCATGTTCAAATTGAAACGAAGGTGTTTATTTTTTGTTTAAGATGATTACACAAACCTGAATTTGTAGTGGCAGCCTCTGGTCGCTGGTGCTCGTGTGTGTTTCCTGTGACCAAAATATAATTTTACTCCGAAGCGAGTTCTCAGGAGGTAGGTACATAGCTCGGCTCCGCTCGCTCTCTGCTCCCTCGTGTTGAAATGTCGTCTTTGCAACCCTCCGCAACTACTTAATGGGTTTAGCGAACCGAGCGCTGTCCGCTAATGCTACTCGAGTACAGCCGGCTCGAGCACAACCGGACCGATCGGAAAGGATACTGTTAACTATACTGCTCTTTTTATATGAAATAATGATCTATATTTTTCTCCAAATACAAATAATACCTATGTTACAAATTAACATATTATTACTTCTGCCAATCGAGAAAGAAGTACTTACTCTTCCAAACCCCACGATAATCATGTCAACAGCTCGTAAGATTTTGTCAAACACAGCAATACTGAGGTACGAATCTGCGGTTTCCGTAAAAAACCGCAGAGATTTGCTTGAATAGCGGTCAGCTACAGATCTGTATACATTGAGTGTATCAGACAACTATACCCGTGGGTTTTATTGAGTGAAATCAAACAGAGAGCCGTCCGGTACAAATACAAGCGTCTACAAACAGCCCCCGGCGCCGGCGCCACGCCGCGCCACACCGCGCCACACCGCGCCACACCGCGCCGTCCGCTGAACACACACTGATCGACCGATTGTGTAGCCAGTGTGCACTGCTACCATTTTACAGGCGGAGTTCTCTTTCGGATCACCTAAACTAAATCACTATCTTTTAGCACGTTTTATTTAAAAAAAAAATAATTTATTAGTTTCGACTTTCGAACGCAATAATAATATCCGTTCTTAAAATGCCCACCTGTGATGCTATAACTTTATGTTATTTCATCTGATACCTACAACTAATTATGAAAAAGTAACCAATGTAGCTATGTAAAAATAATAAAAAAGTGGTTAAAAATAAATAGACACTTTTAACAGTGACCATAAAATAAGCGTCGTTCAAACTTAAGAGCAATTAAGCGTTCTCATTGCCGTCGTAGTGGTCTTGCAGCGTTGACGAGCAGTGAGCAGTGAGCAGTGAGCAGTGAGCAGTGAGCAGTGAGCAGTGAGCAGTGAGCAGTGAGCAGTGAGCAGTGAGCAGTGAGCCGCTGGGACGTCGGTCGCGGCTCGCTAGTGTTGTTGATAAACTTTGCTAAAACCGGATCGTTTCATATTCCCTATATTGTTGTTCCGGTTGTTCGACTTATAGTTTCCATAGTGCGGTAATCAATTGCTCAAATTAGATTTACTAGGAACTGCGATGACTTATCGCCTGCTGCCGAACTGTAATACCGATTTCGATGCCGGTAACTAGCGCTGCGTTCCTCACGCCTCTCGCACACGGAAGACTAGCTGCGCCTCGCGGACCGCGTTAATTATAAAAATGTATTCTGCGGGATCCGGACTAATCATAATAAATGTACTTACTTATGTCATTTTAAAACAAAAAAAATAACTCTCGCATTTATACTTTTGGTAATTACAGGCTACGACTGCTAGTACACCTTATTGTTATGAGAATGGAGTTGATGTACCATTAATAGGACGTAGTTATATAAATTCGATCCAAATTACTTGGTTTTCCACCGAGCCGGTGGAGTACAAGTACTTACCTATTTTGTGACCGACAGGCCATTAACAGGTCGATTGTTGAGGCGCGCCAGCTCCTGTGCGGACGCGGCGCCGTAGAGACCAGATCCGCTCGGCAACGTGCGACGTGGCGCGTGGCCCGTGGCGCGTGGCCCGTGGCCCGTGGCCCGTGGCCCGTGACGCGTGGCGCGTGGGTACAACGCGATGAATGCACGCTACGCTCTCAACTGAACGCTTCGGTTGGAAGTGTTAGCGGACGCGGTCGGTGGTGTTGGCGTCGCTCTATCTAACCGGATTTAAGTCGCGTAATTTCAGTGCGAGCGATTAAACAACTGCAATACCTATCACGCGTTTATTATAATCCCGATGAAAAATAAATGCATCAAGAATCTTGAGAGAAAGCCTCATTTTGATCGAACACCTACTTACTATTGATTTGTGCCGTTTAGACAACAGGACTAATAACGATTGCAATTGTTGTAAGCGACGCGCACCATTCCGCACGATTACATTTAAAGAAATATGGAAACTAATCTTAATGAAGACTTTGAATTATATTTCTCTGTTCGAATATTTTGATTGTTGCGACGCCGTTTTGCAAGGTAGGTAATAAGGACGATCGACGGACACAAACCAATGTGTTATTAGATTTCCTATACTTTAAAAGGATTCAATAATAATAATTCGGTCGTAAAGTCGGAAGGTCTAGTCTGGTTAATTCTGATTATAGCGTAAGTACCTAAACTCTTGGAAGCTCCGAGAAGTCATATTTCAGTCTAGTTGTTAGTTGCAGTAGAGCCCCTTAATCGACATCACGTCGTCATATAGTCAGTAGGGGGGTTAGGGGAGCCCTAAAAGAGAACTCACCGCTGCACCGGGGCGCGTCGACACCTGTGCAGCGGACACCGACTACACGTTGACTAAACATGATTGTTTGAAATAATTAAACGTACCTATATATTCATCGAAACGACACGTTTGCGTTTTCATTTGCAACCTCCACCTTATATGCATTAGGTATAATATGGATCTCGGCTGGGCCGTTGTAACTAGTTCTTGCAGCTGTACTCTACTGTATGAAGTTTTCTCAAATTTGTGTTTTTTTGACTAAAAATATCAATTTAAGCGGATCAAATAAAAATGATTTAATTCAAATTCTAAGGTAAGTATATTATTCTTTATTATAGGGAACAACGATTTGTTGTAGTTTTACTTTGAATTTTAATAGCGTCATGTTACAGGTCTTTCTATATTTTGTTATCGGTTCAATTGTTTATTTACAAAATAACTCCGTAAATTATTTGCAAAACTACACCAACACGTACCTACTGTTCTTCCACTAACGCCAATCACCGCGAGTCCATCACAGCCGCCGCCCGCCGCCCGCCGCCACCGCCGCCGCCGCCCGCCCCCGACGTGACGGAAGCAATTTAAAACTTTTGGATTGTTCTATTTATTTTCAATTCGTAACTGTCTAAAAATTTAGCGAAACAAATCTTAATACGAAATGGAAACGGCATCACCGACTCAAACATGCCATGGAGCCGCCCGGCGGGCACGCGGGCACGCCGGGCACGCGGTCCCTCCGCCGGCAGCACCGCGGCGCGCGGGCGAGTGCCAGGCGTGCCCCGCGGAACCGCCCGGCGGGCACGCGGGCACGCCGGGCACGCGGTCCCTCCGCCGGCAGCACCGCGGCGCGCGGGCGAGTGCCAGGCGTGCCCCGCGGAACCGCCCGGCGGGCACGCGGGCACGCCGGGCACGCGGTCCCTCCGCCGGCAGCACCGCGGCGCGCGGGCGAGTGCCAGGCGTGCCCCGCGGAACCGCCCGGCGGGCACGCGGGCACGCCGGGCACGCGGTCCCTCCGCCTGCAGCACCGCGGCGCGCGGGCGAGTGCCAGGCGTGCCCCGCGGAGCCGCCCGGCGGGCACGCGGGCACGCCGGGCACGCGGTCCCTCCGCCTGCAGCACCGCGGCGCGCGGGCGAGTGCCAGGCGTGCCCCGCGGAACCGCCCGGCGGGCACGCGGGCACGCCGGGCACGCGGTCCCTCCGCCTGCAGCACCGCGGCGCGCGGGCGAGTGCCAGGCGTGCCCCGCGGAGCCGCCCGGCGGGCACGCGGGCACGCCGGGCACGCGGTCCCTCCGCCTGCAGCACCGCGGCGCGCGGGCGAGTGCCAGGCGTACCCCGCGGAACCGCCCGGCGGGCACGCGGGCACGCCGGGCACGCGGTCCCTCCGCCGGCAGCACCGCGGCGCGCGGGCGAGTGCCAGGCGTGCCCGCGGAACCGCCCGGCGGGCACGCGGGCACGCCGGGCACGCGGTCCCTCCGCCTGCAGCACCGCGGCGCGCGGGCGAGTGCCAGGCGTGCCCCGCGGAACCGCCCGGCGGGCACGCGGGCACGCCGGGCACGCGGTCCCTCCGCCTGCAGCACCGCGGCGCGCGGGCGAGTGCCAGGCGTGCCCCGCGGAACCGCCCGGCGGGCACGCGGGCACGCCGGGCACGCGGTCCCTCCGCCGGCAGCACCGCGGCGCGCGGGCGAGTGCCAGGCGTGCCCCGCGGAACCGCCCGGCGGGCACGCGGGCACGCCGGGCACGCGGTCCCTCCGCCTGCAGCACCGCGGCGCGCGGGCGAGTGCCAGGCGTGCCCCGCGGAACCGCCCGGCGGGCACGCGGGCACGCCGGGCACGCGGTCCCTCCGCCTGCAGCACCGCGGCGCGCGGGCGAGTGCCAGGCGTGCCCCGCGGAACCGCCCGGCGGGCACGCGGGCACGCCGGGCACGCGGTCCCTCCGCCTGCAGCACCGCGGCGCGCGGGCGAGTGCCAGGCGTGCCCCGCGGAGCCGCCCGGCGGGCACGCGGGCACGCCGGGCACGCGGTCCCTCCGCCTGCAGCACCGCGGCGCGCGGGCGAGTGCCAGGCGTGCCCCGCGGACCCGCCCGGCGGGCACGCGGGCACGCCGGGCACGCGGTCCCTCCGCCTGCAGCACCGCGGCGCGCGGGCGAGTGCCAGGCGTGCCCCGCGGAACCGCCCGGCGGGCACGCGGGCACGCCGGGCACGCGGTCCCTCCGCCTGCAGCACCGCGGCGCGCGGGCGAGTGCCAGGCGTGCCCCGCGGAGCCGCCCGGCGGGCACGCGGGCACGCCGGGCACGCGGTCCCTCCGCCTGCAGCCGGCGAGCGCGCAGTGAAAGCGCCGGAAGACCCGCCGGTCGCTTCCGGTTCCGGCCCTCAGACAATGTCCTTTGTTTAGGGTTTCATTTCGAGCGATAGAGGACTTTTCAGCAATTTTGTCTCCTGTTTCAAGAGATAGGACAATGTTCCACATGTCCAGCTGTAAATACTCTACGCCGTCATAGGTAATACCTCGTCTGGCATGTGCTAGGTATCTTTGTTGTCGAACATCGATAAACAATAAGAATATGGGTTATCCGGTTCCTGCGTCTGCTCCACTACTGTCTATATTTGGTCTGCAAGATAAATTCATTAAATAACTTTCTAGAGAAATTCTCAAAACTTTCATAATTTTAATTCGGTTATTATTTTTGACCTTGCCTTGTTGACTTCAGTTCAGTTGAATTATTTAACCATAATAACGTTGTATTACACATTTGGAATGTTATTAACTGTTACACGTCGACAGCGTGCAGCGGGGCGGGTAGTGGAGCGCGGTGTGCTTGACAGGTGACAGGTGACAGGTGACAGCTGACCCTCCGTCCCGTCTCGTGTCCCGGCGACGCGACGCCGCGACGCATCCGTCACTCCTTTGTTTCGCGATATCATGACGTCACTCCGATGAAACCTTCATTAAAATAATCGGTGCAATATTGTAATTTATATCAATGAATATTTTTGCACTAAAAGTATAAATTTAGGTACCTACTAAAGTTTTCCAAATCCAAAATGACTACTCAAAATTTTCCTACGATTAAATATAGTGTAGCTCGTCAGTTCCTAAAATCCCCGAGTGATCATTCGCCTTACACACACACACACACACACACACACACACACTCACATGCACACGACAGCCTCACAGCTACACAGAGGTGAACATGCATCAGAAGGAGTAACAGGACAGTTAACCCGCGTCTAGGGATAATCACTTTAGGAGCCGATCGGCTGCGGTGCTCGCGCCATTAGCGCCCCCCCTCTCCATCCACTTACCCCGCGCCCCGCGCCCCGGCACCCTCCGCCGCGACATAAATAGTTACGGAGAACAATCACAACTAAAACCTAAAAAAGAATACTTATCACAGTACAACAAGTTAGACAGAAGTGTACCTAGACCTAGAATCTTAATGTTCGATTTAAATATAGTAAAGTACGCTTAATAATAATATATAAGTATGGGCAGCAAAATGTTGTAACGGCATATCTTTCTGTGTAAGCACTTAAACAAGGTAGATTATAAGACTCGGATCTCGCAGCGAGCGCCGCCCTTCCTGAGGCGCGTGTGTTTTAATTAAAAGCAATTAATGTACGAGAGGCGGGCTCTTTGTAAGGGCGCATCGCATTATTATGCCATCCATATAAAGTTACTTCTATTACGGAAAGTTCCTTCCCGTGCATGTAAACAATTCCTTCGCGGTTAAGAGACGACTTGACGTTTTTTCGCCATCGCATGACGCCGCAGTCAGCGCAACAAGTCACCGTGTGGATGCCTCTAGGAGTCTAGTTGACCTTCATGCCCGTCGTCAACTATAAACCTTTTATTTATTCCAACAAGTAGGTAGCGAAACAATAACTTCGGTTACAAAATAACAACTCTTCAGTATGAAAATTGGATTTATCCACTAATTCTTACGAAACGTTGTTCTAGGCGGTATTTCATGTAGGTATCTATATACATATATATAATTGGCGAGAGCGCAGTGGTCTGTGATTGGTCCACTCGGAACAGCGAGCGCGATCTGACTACTATGTCATGCGATACTTTGTAATCGAGTTCGCTACGGGAGTTCAACATAGTTTTTTTTTATGGAAAGTGATGGGTGTCGAAAATGTTTCGGAAAAAGGAAGCATGAAAGTTTTTTCAAAAATGTGCCTATACAGTGGCCAATTACAGCGGGATAATTTGGTGCTCTTTTGACAGAGGATCAAACAAATTTTCTCTGCGCTTCGAAAGTTTTATCCGAAAATTCACGAACGAGTTTTTAAACGAAACCAACGTTTGACGAGAAGAACTCGTGTCGTTAATTTTAATTACCAACACGTTATAATTACAGTCATGAATAACTTTATTGAAATTTGTTAATTTTTACATACTTACGGTGATATTATTTTTAGAAATTAAACAATAAACAACATGCGGCGCTCCGGTGCCGCGGCGTGCGGATCAGAATGCAAACATCATTCATTTATAATACTTAAATTACTTTCTTTTGATGGAGATGTTCGGTTTCTATTAAGTGGAATTAATCAAAACTATAAGTATAATGTTTATAGGAATAGGTACGATAGTTCCGCTATATCAGCAATAGGCAGTGTTTTGTTAGGATCGACTTTAACGTAAGTTATTCATGGTCCATGACTGTCGTAGAACTCGGCAGCCGCTGTTCAGCGCCGTGATGCAGGGCGACCTGAACATCTTCATTTGTCCTATATTTTTAGTTACAATTAGGTTCAGTCGCGGAGCTGGGCGCCGCCCTCGTCGTATCGGGTTATCTGAAACTCGTACTACATAAAAATAAGACGGTTCTATAATGAAATACCTGTAGGTTGCCATTGGGAACAAATCGGTCCGTATTCGGGGAGTATTTAATAAGATTACCGAACCGTTGTCCAAATATTCGACGCAACTGAAACGCGACTTTGTCTCCCCGTCGGAAGATTAATTTTTGTTTGCGCACGGCGATACGCTTTAGGCGCTAGCTGACGAGGTAGCGGTTTAATATTTGTTGCCAACTTTTTCCATCTAGGGCGGTACTTAGCCAACTCGTTGGAAATCCCCGCGGAGGGCAAGCCGGGCTTTAAATCCGTTCTTCTTTTACTTTCCTTATATTGTCTACCTTAATGAAATCACTAAGACTAGAAAATAAGACAGCACAGAATGAGTTATATATTACTGAGCACCTTTATTTTTTGTTCATTACCGATAGCGTGTTTCCAACTGGCGAGATGAGAGAGGATAAGCATGTCTCGTAGTAATTCTTTAACAACGAGGTCGGAACGAGGTCGCGACGACAGAATAGCCCAGAGACTAGGTAGTTACCCCAAAACTCAAGAACAAATTGCAATATTAAAAGACCTCGAGATTGTTTTGTATTATATCAATATTACTTTTCGCATTAAATGCTGGAACACTCATGCAAACAGTAACCGACAAATGGAAACGGGAGCCGCGGCCGCATCAAAAATTAAATAAGTCACTATGGTACGTACCGTAGACGCGCTCGGTGTGACGACACTGTGCGACACCGAGCGACACTGTGCGACACTGGGCGACACCGTGCGAAACTGTATGGCGACGATTGAGACAACAACACGCTTGTATCAAAGATTAGTCAAAGACCAAAACCTGAAGCACGCAGCGCACCTCGTTTAGATGGTCTCGGGTCTGGGCCCTCCCCCTACATTTTGCTATATACGAGGCATTGTACATTTTTTTTATTTATTCGTTCGAAAAGGGAGAAGTGCGTGAATGTTTCTTAATCAATCCTTAAACTATAGAAAATTGTAACTACACGGCGCCACAAGTTTACAGAGATTAAAAAATATATAAATTGTTCGATGCCTTCGCGGTTGTTATACATTGGATAGCGTTTTATGGTTTTCTTTAGCATTAGACTATTGTCAGCTCAGTCGTGCTACGATTATGGAATCTGTAAAGGCTCCGAAACGTCAGCCAATAAAATAAAATACGCGAGTTAAATCCGTTAAAGTTCTTTCATTCCAATAAATTGTTCGCTACAAAAAATGTTAATATAATCCATGGAATAAGTAGCGAGGTCTCAGAACCCAATTGGACTTTTAATACATGCGAATAAAATAATTATTTTTCGCGAAAAGTCAGGAGTGATCATTTAAATATGAATAAATAATAGGAAAATACAAGTTGCGTAATACTTTTGAGCGCGCCAGTAATAGTAATAGGATCTCGGCTAGGGCGGGCGGCGGGCGGCGGGCGATAAGAGATAGCCCGTGATATACTGCCCACAAAATGTTCTCTTGAAGATGATAATGCGGAGTCTGCATGGCTCGGCGGTCACTGGTCACTGACTGGATGCCAAGCGAACGCGAATTACAATCTCTCGTCGATAAATATTCTCGACTCTTCTATTACCTACTTTTATAACGATTACTGACTTTATTTAATAACGATTTATTACTTACTTCAATAACGATTATTTAACTACTAAAAAAATGCGCACGATATGTTCCGAAGAACTTTTTTTTAGTTTTCTAATTAACCCCCTTAAGTGACTCTCACTTAAAAAAATATATTTTTATTTCACATTATCGTATAATAATATGTAGGTATGATTGTGTCCCAAAGACTGCTGGTGACAGCAATGCAGAAGGAACCTCACGGGACGCAACAGAAGAACATAAGACCGTGCGCCAAGCGACGGAACATTAGAGAAGATTAATTATAAATTTATAATAAGTAGGTTCCGGAAGGGCATCGCTCTCACTAGACGTCTTCCGAGCCACTGAGCTGCAGCCTGCGGAGCCTCTTTATACAGCCGCAGACTGCAGGTGAGTCTTGTCGGCATTTTACACAGCTTCCATTTCGTCTCAGGCAGTCCAAGAAGAGTTATCAGTTATTTTATTAATATTATAGATTAACATTAGATGGAAAATATCATTTTTTTTTCACTATGTGCGATCCACTTCTGCCTCAAAGTAATCAATGTGAGTTTGAATACTCCTTTAAGTACTAGGGTAACATTGTTAAGGAATTACGCCTGTGCGATTTCGACTCGCTCTTGACTTTTTTTATTCTCAAACGGTGTATCAATTGACCGGTCGAGTCCGCGTGGAGCCGGTCGCACGGAGCGCCCGCTGACCGCTCCCAGTGCTCCCACAGCTGCACCCGACACGACCTGATGGCTACCATTTCCAAATTGTCAAAGGAATATTTGAACACATCGATTGGTTTGAAGTCTAAAGCATTCCAATTAAGTTACCGGAGCCTGGATGCAGTATTGATGTTAATTGAGGTGACGAGTGTACGTATGAAGCGATATTTGAGATGGCCGAACGTTGTCGCAGTTTATTTTCGTATAACTAACCTACATACACATAACATATTTTTTTATTTTTTATTATAAATGCTGGGTTTCTATAGTTCATAAATTATGTGATTTGTTCATATGAATAGACTTCTAAATTTTCTTCCCGATTAAATATCAAGCCTTTTATCGGTGCAGAAGACAATCCCATCATAATTATATTATAATACTGGGCTCGACTCGACGCCCTCGTCAGTAAATATTATTATGTTTTTTGTGGGATCAATTTATTCGAGTTAATGACACCTAACGAATTTAGAATACACGTTTCGTCATACACATAATAGGTATCTTATTTAGGTACCCGATTATATTTGGACAAGCCAAAGTAAGAAACAAAAAACTCTTAAACAAATCAATCAACCTTCGACCGTTCAGATAAAAATCGGTGTCTAATATTAACCACGGAAGTAGTAAACAAAGCATCGTCGTGGCGTGAGAGTGAGTTATAAATTTCACTCAATAGAGCACAAAAATAACCAAACGCGTCATACATCCATGATGGACGCCGGGCTCGGCGCAGGGCGCGCTCGTGGCCGCAGGGCTCTGAGTTCTACTCTACTGGAGTCTATCGCTCGAGTATCGACTCATATCGTATGTTACCCCAGCTACTATGCTAGCTGTAGGTTTGAATCCCGCGGCAGGCACTCATGCTGTGATGAAACCGTGGATTTGTCCTTGAGTCTTGCTCTAAACATTGTTTCCTGGAGCATATTAAAAATTTATCCGAACAGTTCATCCAATAAAACGTTACCATTAATTCCTTGGTAGGTTCTTACTTAATTTGAAATGGATAAATATAATTAAGTATCATTATCAAATAAAGCTACCGAGGCTTCGTAAAAATACAATAAAAAACTTTATCAAGAAAATAAATAGTTAAACCACTTCGACGATTCGGATGTGTCGCGGCGCTCGGCGCGGCGGCGCTCGCGGGTCTACGAGGGAACAGAATGTTAAGTTTTTGCAGAACATTTTTAATATTTCGGGTTAGTTAGTACTATATATTTTTAATAAAATGCAAAAATATAAATCATATCGAGTGCGTTTGATTAATTTAATTATAAAGGTATCGGTGTATATGTATGTATATTTGTCAAATGAAACGAGAATATTTGAGTTCGCATACATATTGAATAAGTCAATAAATATGGTTTTGATTGCGGCTGCCCCCTTACTTATGTAATGGGGGGGCATTATTTATGTAATGCCTCCCGCATAATAATACAAGACTTTGACGACTTGATTTAATGAAATTTTCACCTTAGGTAATGCTTTTACAAAATATTACTGAAAATGAGCAGCACGACACGGGAAAACATGTATTGCAGGCGCTGAGAATATTATTATTTGCATAATTGCATGAAGTGCAAAAACATACGAGTACCTACCTACATTCGAGCCCCGACTCGCTGCAGCTCTCGCCGCGCCGACACCGCGCGTCGTCGGCTACGCCATTAGCCATTTAATCCAGGAATAAGAATAAGGACAAGAATTTCGGAATGAGACAGATATTCCAAATTCGAAAGTAAATATTTTTTCAGTCCTCCGGCCGGAAAGCGCCATCTTTGTGGCCGCTGCGCTCAATGAAATTTCCGCTTTCTTGCTTCGTCGAACAGAAAAATACTATACTGACCTCGGCCAGTAAAATAAAAAAGCCTCAGATCACATTTTTGTCAACCTCGGCTTCGCCTCGGACGACAATTACATGTGATCTGAGACATTTTTTATTTTACTGGCCTTGGTGCGTAATGTACTATTACACATAGGTGTATTGCAAATATCTCGTTTACTATCTATCTGATAATCCTGGACTAGTTCAGTGAAAACGAGACAAACCACATCATTGCGAAAAATCACGATGAGAAACGCGCCCGCGTCGGTTACGTAGAATTCAATCGTATTGCTGTTGAAAATTGAAATCCGAACGGCGTCAAGGATCGACGGTTTAAAAGACAAAGATCTAAAAGGAGACGGAGCTCCGCTATCATATTATATCTCATATCAAATCAATCATCGGGCGCAGCGCGGTGCTCGGACTCTCTCACTGTGAAACTGGAAACTGCCAGTTTGAATTCTGCACGTTTGTTGCAATGTGTAAACACATGCGAGACTCCGGGTGTTGCTTCTCTTATAATTATGTATCCTATCTGTCTATAGTTACTCGTTGTGTATTAGAAGTGCTGCATTATTATTAATACTCATAATTATGATAGGTATCACTGTTGTCCGAACACAAACATACAAAGACAACGGTCGGCGAAGGCAGTATGTTTGTGAGTATGTAGTATGAATCAACGGGACCGCTCTAGGTGTTGTGCCTGGCCGTGTCGCACTCGCTGATGGTTGCGGCGAGGGCAATATTGCCGAAGACCTATTTGTTTCGTTAGAGAAGCACTCCCGCAACTATTCATAAGCGGAGGGTCCTTTCATCTGGCGGAGGATGCCGTCCCGCCCTGCACCCGGCCCGCGCCCGCCCGCCCTGCGCTCGTCGCTCGTCGCTGTGACGGCCTAATTGCATACTCGGCCGCGGTAATTAGCAATGTCCCCGGCAGATACATTACGGTTCATTACATCGTCTGTGCGGAAAATACTCGTCGGTCCCGACAAAATACGGGGCGCCATCGTGGATAGCGCCGAGTACGAAATACCACCCAGTAGGTATGTATGATCTACCACGGGACAAATTAATAGGACCAAGCTCCACTACGATGCTCATTATTTTATCAATATGATAATTTTTTTAAGCATACGTATATAGAGACGGGCAGACAGCGACAGCGAAAGCGACTTTGTTTTATACTATAATATATTCTTTTACCGCGTGCTCGCCTCGTGCCGCGTCGTAACGGTTCCGTACGTGCGTCTCGGCTGCGATAGTGAACCCGCATGTGCAATTTAAATACGTCTAGTACTAGCGAGGTATAAGTACTAATCAATAAATTAAAACTAAGTACTACGAGTACCTACATATAAATATTCAGTGAGCCGCAACGCGGACTATGCTGATAATTTTAATTCACAATATTATATTTGAATTTTAAGATTCAAAACAAAAGGGTTTTAAGTCTTGAAATTTTCAACAAGTGACCGTCGTCGAGTTGGCTTCTTCACTGTCATGTAGTATATAGGTACAAATTGTAATAGGTACTTATCCTTCAGGTGTACCGACAAGCATCAAATTTATATACACGCGTTGAAGCAGCAAGAAATAACTTTAGACAGCAAAAAAAAAAAAATGTAATGCGAGCAGAAACCAACTAGTATTTTGTTAGTTTGAAATGACTAACTAAGTACTTGTGTCAGAATTCTTCCAAAACCAAAACGGCGATTGGTCCGGGTCCCAGCCGCCGCCGCCGCCGCCGCCACCACCTCCGCCTCCGCCACCGCCTCCGCCTCCGCCTCCGCCTCCGCCTCCGCCTCCGCCTCCGCCTCCGCCTCCGCCTCCGCCTCCGCCTCCGCCTCCGCCTCCGCCACAGCCCGGCGCAGATCAAAGAGCAGACTAAACACGCTGCGCTCTGTTTGTGGTGCCGACGTTATGAGCTCGTCTATCAATCGTTTGTAGTCAACATTCATTCACGGAAGAATGTTGGCACGGGACGCGTGATTGTCTTACGCAGACAACGGCCGCGCACCGGTTTTTATGAACCTAGGTATAATCAGTTACAAAACGCGGTTACGCCTTCACGTACCTATTCGTGTATTCCCTTCGTCACGTCCCTCGCAAGACGTATCCCTAAAGTACTTATAGATCGACACCAATCAAAAACGTTAATATAAAAACTTTGCATTGTAATCATAACAGCCGTATATATCATAACGTATATATCATAACGTATGGCAGTGACAACGTACAATTATACTTTACTGGGAGATTAAGTGGTCCACGTTCTACTCTCCCAGGAACATAATATGGTACTTTTTTGCTGTAATATAATATGTAGAAATACTTAAGTAAGTACTATCTTCCCTAGGTAATCCAATCGGTAATACAGCTTTGATTTCCCAAACGTGCCTAATGCCTAATGCTTTGACCTCATAAAATCGACTACGATGAACAGGTAGGGGATATTATAAACAATTACAAAAGTGAGGTGCTGACTGGGCAGCAACTTCACGACAACATTTGTCAAAAAAAACAATGAATTGTAAAATATTGATGATAAACTGCCACAAGATATACATGAAATAGACCACGCGTGCTTAACGAGCGGCGATCGGCTTCCGAGGACTGAGCAGAGAACCCTCCATCCCCCCCTCCCTCGCAACCACTGCACTACAACACTCACCACTCACCACCGCAACGCTCACCACTCACCGCCGCATCACTCGCTCACTGTAAACTCGCTTAACAAATAATAATCAGTAACAATCCTTTTAGTCGGGGACTCGCGTGATGTACCCTGCTCCTGCAGTAAACTCAATGTCGAGACTATATAATGACGACATCCGCCGCGGGGCCTCACCACACTGAAACTTAATCGATTTGAGGTATAATTTCATAAACATATCCTTAAATTTTTGCAAGTCAAGGATGAAACTCCAAACCGACCTAGGTAATCAGAATTTATTTTGTATTTTGTTGTAATATGGCACTTTTCAACCGACGAAAAAAACGGAGGATATTTTTTTTTTATGTATGACCACGCATAATTTTTTACAGAGTTCGATTTTGATAATTCTTTTTTATTGAATAGGGCATACGTCAAAGTTAATCCTATAAAAATTTCGAAAAAATAAACCTACTTTATTTTCAGTGCGCTATTGTTTTTGTTGCCTTTTAGTTTTATTTCGGCGGTTATTTCTTTTATTATAATATACAGATGTAACTATCAATTATCGAAGATATTCCGAAGAGAAATGCGAACTGATCATAAACAAGGTGTCTGGACACAATGCATTAATCATTCCGTCGAGGAGCACGCGGGCGGCCGCCTCGGTGCAGCGCGGCGGTGGATACCTTATACCTGAAGAATAAAACATAAAAAACAAGATTTTGAGTCGACGACACAATATTATTATATCCGCAGAATTAGGATTGTCGTAGTAGGAATATTTTGTTCTATTCTAATGACGCTGATGACGCTGAGAGAGAAATCGCAGTTGCCATATCGGCCACTCTAGCGAAATATATGTAGGTAGGTGGTACGCGAAGATTTCATCTGGTAATTATTAAATTCGCTTCTAAGTAGGTACTTATGAGAAAAATATACTTATCTACCTAGTTTTTTACCGGACATAAAAACTGATTTCGTGTAATGAAAATAAAGAGGAATCAACGAAAATATTATAATAATCGTAATGATACGGAGCGGAGTCCCGTCGCACATCTAGTTCGTGGTTCGTCGGTGCAGGACGCAGGTCAGCAGTCGTCTTTGTAAATGTCCTCGGATCGATCAGTCGCGTCATCGCGTGTGAATGGCGGCGCTAATAGGTAATTACTCGCGTCATCGTCAGTGTGTGCGTCAGATCAGATGGCTCACCGCGACATATTACATCCCGACGGATCTGTCCGCAATATAATTATCCTGTGCCTGCCTATAGATATATTATAGGCACATAGACGTACCTATCTATCCCTCACACGGCGGTCGAATATTACCTATTATAGAAGGTAACCTCTGTTTACACTTACGTAAGTTTGTTAAGTATACCTACAAGTAATCCATTATTATTAATAATAAAAAAATAACCATCAGCGTACCGAGGAGAAATCTTTTCGCAATCATTGGAGGCGCGGGAGCGGGTGCGGAGGCGGCGGCGGGAGCGGGAGCGGGTACCCGTAAAATAATAAAAATGTTAATCATAAATCTGTTTCAAGATAAGACGAGAGTAGAAAAGTTGAGCCCCGGCGGGACTTGAACCCACACCTTCAAGCGCGGCGCCGCGCTTCCAATTAGACAATGGGCATCACTGATTGAGGCGACGAAATGTTCTATTACGTACCTATAGAATATTCTGTCTTTGTTCTTTTTTTTTCCAGCGAAATGTCTACAACGTGCCTAAATTCTGCTCTTGTCTTTGTACAAACATGATTTAAATCATTTGAATTAATCGTATTCAACTAAGTACAGATAGGTTTCGATAAAATTTCGATTGATTCATCGTAGTAAATAATAAAAAGCTTGCTAGCTTTCTTTTTGTAAAAATCTCTACCTATATGCATTTTTTATTGAAAAACCAATATGGAAATAGGAAGCACGGCCAGGCGCCTGTAGCCGCTGTAGCCGCTGCAGCCTACATATCGAGCACGCGTCGGATATTGCGCCGAGTGACCGCCGCCGCGCGCGAGCGAGACGGCGGCAGCGAGCGCAGCGGCCCTCTCGCTCGCGCGGTATGTCGGCGGAAGTAGGAAAGAGGCTCGAGTAAGTTTGTTTGTCGCACGGGGCGGAGGCTTCCACGGAGTATTGCCGGCTCATTTAACAATGACATTAAACATGGCACTTAGTACATCAGCTATGTCGAGCGACAACCGTATTTTATATCTCCCAGGATATGTTTTAATATTCGTATATTGTTATGTTTTGATTTACTAACTTATGATATATTACATATAATATATTTTCTGCAGTAGGTTACCATAATAGCAAGCACAGATCTAAACCTCTATAAACAGTCCTCGAGGTATCATTATCAGCAAAAGATGTAAATTTTTTCATTTGTCAGCCCTAGAAGCCTAGTAAAGGCATCTACCCGCGGACATTTTCACTGAACTTTATAAGGAAATTTCTCTTTCATATTAAACCTCCGCCTTTGTTTATTTTTCTCGAATGTGACATCAACTGCGAGGGCCGCAATGAAGCGACGTCACATTTCATGTAAATGACAGCAGTTGCCTTGAAGTATGCGCGCTGTTTCCTCGGTTCAGACTAAAACGACCTGCACTGTGCCCAGTAGCAGCATCACAATGTAGAGTACCTAGAGTGCGGCGTCCCCGAGGACTTGTGCGCGATTTAGCCGAGTGGTCGTCGACGGCTCGTCGCCGGCGCCGCCGCGCACCCGTCACGCCGTGCCGTGGTCATAATATACCCGCCGAGAGAGCTCTACGATTAAAAGACTTGACAGGAACTGGGGGACAGAGTACTAAAAGTATGATAAAAAAAAATAATTAAAAGCTTAAGCAAAACTCGACACAAAATAACTTACTAGATATAATAATAATAATGAAAACTGAATGTTAGGTGTACCATGTCATTGTATTACATAATGATAACGCCGCGTCGGGGGGACCGCTCCTAATTAAGGTGTACCTAATACTTATGTTTGATGTAATTCTTTTTAGCGATTACTAAAACTGCAAGCGCATCGGTGTGTGCGTGTGTTGGTGCGTGTGTGTAACGTGGTTCGCGTGTGTTGTTGCAGGTGGAGAGCGAGAGCGGCGCGTCGCCGGCGCTGCCGCTGTGCCCGGCGGGGCGGCCCGACGCCGACGCGCAGCCGCTGCTAGCTGACGGTCAGTACCGACTGTCCTTGTACACTACACATACACATATACACAACCCTATCATCACATAAATTATGCAACTCAGAGAGCGATAGGTACTTACATCGCATCCCGCTCACTCCGCGCCGGCTCGCGGCTGCGCTCCTCGATACTAATCGTCTTTATGAGACGTGTGACCACATACACTACTAGCGAGTAGTGTATGTGGTAGGTGTGTGATAGGTGATGATTTTTGCTTGACCTTTGCATCAAATGTAAATTGTTTTCAGCAATTAACTGAGAACCTGTAGTTAAACCTAATACTAGACAAATAAACAAATAAATAAATTTTATTAAATAGGTAGCTAAATGGATATAAATTTTATAATAAGTATAAAAATGGATAATAAAAATCACGTCGTTATTATATTTATAACATATATTAGATATATTATGTTCTTTTAGCACATAAAAATTATGTAATTCTTAATTACCTACTAATTGAGGTTGAACATTTCGCTGCTTTTCTAGAATAGTGTCACAACTCGAAATAATTTGCTACTCCATTTAAGATTGTGAACCCTCACATATAAATTTCAATTCAGAATGGTAACACATTTCGAGTTGTGACACTATTCCAGAAAAGCAGCGATTTATCATTGAAATATCTACAGCATTAAGCCTATTCAATTAATATTATTAATTAATCCTTAACACAGAATACGTCTAAACTTGAAATTATACAGGATAGCCAATTAATTACAAACACAATAATTTTATTTCAAAGTTTGATATTTTTGGAAAATCGGAAGGCACCCAATTTTCTTTAAAGAAATCATTAAATTCACTTACTAAATATACCTAATTGTATTGGCATTAAGTAGTTAATAAATATTGTATTTTCTATATTATATACCTATCGCAAGTGTGTATTCTGTACCGGCCGTAGTGCGTCCTCGCTCCTGGCCACATTGGTAATTTGTTCAGTTAAAGTTGCAAGTGCACTCGCTATGAAATGCAATCCGGTGCACAGACTACCTCGTCGCGGCGATCTACTTCACCAGATGATCAATCCATTTCAGAAATTACACAGAAATTCAAATCAAATAACCTTAGAAACGGACGGATACTCAGCTGAAAGCGGGGCCGTCTTACAGGTAGCAGGTGTCAAAGATGAAAAAAAAACATACTACCAAACTATTTTCCCACGGGAACTGGATAAAAAGTTTTAAACAATTCGATAGCTGTTGCAAAGACAATGAGACGACATGTCGTATCGCGAGGACTTCACGGCATCCTAGATTACATTCTGCATCTCAACAGTTCTTAGGAGGCGCGGGGAGTAGACGGGTGGGGGGGGGGAGAGCAGGGGGGTCATTTATCTACCTGGACGTCCCAGGGGAGACATGGAACCGAGTTTAATATAAGTTAGATCGCAGAGGGAACACGGTTAATGGTAAACGCTAATGTGACGATGTTATTTTTTTTACAATGTCAATTAATGAGGCTTAATTTTACCTCCAATATTAATTCACCAACGTGGTGGGTTTTCATCTCTAAGTATAACAAAAATCTCGCCACAATTAGTAAAGGGGTGAAAGTGTAACAAATAAACTCACTCACAACATTTATAACATTCACTGGCGTCCCTTGTTAGGGCTCGTCTGAATCGCCCTGCGAGACAAACGATGATAAATGTAGTAAGAGAATGATGTGCCGCGCCGCGCCGCGCAGTGTGAATGCGGGAAAGCGTTTTTTATCGGAATGCAATATCTGCGCCGCGCACAGCTGGCGCCGAGTTTGTTTGACTCGGCTGTGCAAATATCAACTTAGATTGGATTCCACTGCGTTAATAGCTTTACTTCTCGTGTCTCTTATTGAAACCCTCCGAGGACGAAACAACTATTCAAACAATACGATTAGGTACTTACACAAAATGCAATGTTCAGTTTTTGTAGGTACCAAATTTTTATTAAAGCATTGGGGTTGATGGTAGAAGGGAAAAAATTCGAGGTGGCCCCTTAACATTCAGGGGTATAAAAGCTAGATGTTGGCCGATTCTCAGACCTTCTCGATATGCACACGTAATTTCATAAAAAGCGGTTCAGCCGTTTCGGAGGAGGTACAGTCACCATCAGATATATCAGAACGGGCGAGGTCCTCAAATACATCTGAACAACATTAAATTTCAATAAATTCGTTACGGCAAATAAGGCCAATAATATCTGAACGTCCAATTCGTCACAAATATAAGAGCAGCAATTTTTCAATATAATCTGGACACATAACAACGCAAAAATATCTAAACAGTACAAGTGTTCATAAATATATGAACACTTGAGGAAAATATACCTTAAGTCACTGACATATAGTTTACATTCTATTGTACAGATGTAGCGAATATTCTGTCTCATGGTATCATTACTAGGCTCTAATCAAACGTATATACCTATCATAAATTTCAAACAATCTAATTAATACTGTCTTGGCTTAATGCGTAAGATATCGCTTAGTAAACCGAGCGTCATGGATCGAATCCGACTGGTCCACATGCATTTTATTTTTATTAACGGATGGAAAATATGACATATATTATTCTTTTTTTTAATTTCTATAATAAATTAGGTTACCCGCTATATTAAAATTTTATTTGTCGCAAGATTTTTAAGATTTTTTATTTTTATTTCTTCATTTATTATAGTCTATAATACGGTGGCAGGACATTCGGAGATCGGATATACGTAAAATCGAAACTCGTATTAGTATTTGCAGTTCGTTTATTACCTACGGACTTTTACAATTGATGAAGTTGTTGCGTACCTAATTAAACGACAAAGTATGTAATTAATTAAGCTCCATCATGTCTCATCATTTCATCATCTGGTTACCATAATAATTTATACTTTACACAAAACGCAGCTTACATAGACTAAATAAACTACAACTGGAATATACACAATTTAACTAAGGTTAGTCTTGGAAGTGTCTCACCGACGTCTTCAATACAAAATAAGATCTGAATAAAAATACAAAACGAATAAAATTAAAAAAAAACACAAATTCTTCCTGGTCTCGAACTTAAACCAGCCGCGTTCTATGACCGTGCATCCGACGTGTAAACCATGAGGCTAAGCAATCAATTATCAGGTTGACGAAAATTGCTTACCAATGTTGACAACGACTTGTCAACGACCATAATATATGAGATTCTTTCATAATTAAATAGGATACGAACTAAACAGTGACAGTTGAAGTTTGGCAACAGGAAACAATAGTAAGTATGACAACGTCGCAGTTCACGTTTGCTTTGCTTACCTAGTAATGATACCATGAGACAGAATATTCACTACATCTGTACAATAGAATGTAAACTATATGTCAGTGACTTAAGGTATATTTTCCTTAAGTGTTCAGATATTTATGAACACTTGTACTGTTTAGATATTTTTGCGTTGTTATGTGTCCAGATTATATTGAAAAATTGCTGCTCTTATATTTGTGACGAATTGGACGTTCAGATATTATTGGCCTTATTTACCGTAACGAATTTATTGAAATTTAATGTTGTTCAGATGTATTTGAGGACCTCGCCCGCTTTGATATATCTGATGGTGACTGTACTACGGCAACAAACACCGCGAAACCTGAATTTTATATAATACCTGTTCGTCGTTTCATATGTTATGAGAAGTGTTATTTTTAGGGCTGACGTGTGTATCACTTTTTTCGATTGCACTTCATCCTATTCGTTCCGCCGTGTCCATTCCGGAAATTGCATAAAAATGATGAATTTTTTCGCACCGCAAAATATGTAGGTACCTAAATACGAGTATATTCCAACGAAAACACATATAAATAATAAACCCATACCTCAAATAGATCGAGACCAGTCTGTCTTTATTAAAATGGACATCATGGTTTTGAAGTATTCCGGTAACTGCGTGTCTCGGCTGGAGACGCGGACGATGACTTCTCGTTTCGGGTAATAATATACAACGCTACTAGCGGCCTCGTCCCCGGCGGCGGCAACTGATAATGTGTAGTTCTACATTATCAGTTGTCTTTGTTAAACCATGTTTTATGTCTCGTCCCACGGGAACGGGATATTATCGGTTAAGCAGTTTTTGAGCTATAAATAAAGTAATCAAAAGAATGTTACAATAATAACAATAATTTCCTCTTTGCATGCGATAACAGTTCATCTACCTACGTCTATGATATTCGTCTCCAAATCCATCGTTGTTTGTTATTATTCTACCAGGGAAGTTATGCTACACGTAAACAACTCTCTGCCGAATGTAAAACCTTTTATGTGGCCCCATTCGTTCATTAGAGTGACATATAACATCGCTGCGACATAACGCGAGAAACAAAAATCTTCCAGACAGTAGGTAACTTATTTTTCTGATTGATGGATTGCCGTCGGGAGTTGTAAACTTTTTTTAAATTTTCGTAGTAAAAACAGAGCGTGGTAACTAGACAGCGTGGCACCGTGGCATCGGGGCAGCGTGGCCACGTCGCCACGTGGCCGCCTAACATCAGCTCTGGTGCCAACTATCATCCTTGTGTGTACTGCATGAGCAGGACGGAGACGGAAATCACATTTTTAACTCCACTACCACACAGTAGGTACTAACTCGTAAATCATACGAAAAATGATTAGGTACCGTCGAAACCCCTAACTTCACCTAGACTACCATACTTCGCCTAATTTTACATAACTTGAAATTTACAAGTTATTTCTATGGCAGGCTTTATATAATAACTCTAAGTATAAAGTATTTTTTATGACTGGCAATATTCTGTGGACAATCTGTGGCTAACTTCATATGGTTGGCGTCTAGTGCAGTTTATTCGTGACGCCGACCGCACGTTTTTTTCAAGACGTGAATGAACTTTGATTTTAAGGAGTGTTGCAGACCAGATAAATTTATTTTTATTATACAGGTATATGCTATAACTATCGCTTTATCAATTGACACTATTAATTAATAGATATATTACGTTTTTAAGTCATAATAAAAGTAATTGTTCATTAGGGCATTTGGTCATCATGTTCGTGCCAAACTTCGCCTGCCCTTAGGGCTGGCAAATGTACTGTACAAAATTTATATAAAAATTATAAGATTTCAATTAAATGAATAATAAGACTTGTTTCTACTTGTAAAGTGTAGTGGAGTATTTAAAATTATCAGATACTTAGAACCCAGTGGAAAGCGTTCAATTTTAGGTGATAAAAAAAAATAAAGTTGAATAAAACACTATACCCTCTTTTTTCTTGGCATACTAGATAAATGGGTGATTTTTGGCAGCCCTAGCTTCGTCACTGTCAATGTATGTAACTAACGTCATATTGCACTCATACTTCGCCTACCCCTCTTTTCTAGGAAATAACAGTAATCTGACGTTGTTTAAGTTCATACTATATTATCACACTTCAAACCGAAGAGACTTGTCGTGAGTAGATCCCATCAATGTTTATTATAAGCGGTCAAGCATACATAGGCGAAGTTAGGGAAAAATACCCATTCTTCGCCTAGCACCATTTTGTCCATTTTTTGCCATGTTAGCCATGGAAATTCAATGCTCTAATGGTCTCTAAAGATGGACAGGAGTCCTTTAATTAGTTTTTTTCTTTGAACGGTCTAGAATACTTTCAAATTAACAAGTTATGTTGCAAAATATGCCAAAATCCAGGCGAAGTTTGGGGTCTCGACGGTACTTGCCTAAGTACCTAAGGTACTCATATAAAAAGCGAGAGTAGGCTACTTTTACACTAGAATGGGTTTATATTTCTGATCACGATTCCTCGTCGTACCGCGTTGACGTTGAAAAGATCAACAGTAACAATCTAAATGCAATAAGCTCGAAATGAGCCCAAATTGTATGTAGGCTCATTTCAATATTCTATGTGAAGATAAAGATATCTGTTTCATTCTAATGTGTAATAACCGCGCTTCGAATGTATTGTATTCAATGGGTCTTGTTGTGTTGCACCGCTCACACACTAAATAAACATTTCTTTTCAATTTTTTTATACCACATCGCTAGTCCTTAAACATCAATAACGACACGACCTAACGACCGGTCGGTCGATTTATCCACGATCGCTGCAGTCGACGGATTTATCGTCGGTTTAGTGTCCAATTACAGTAACGGCCTTACTTAAATGGCGTAACGATTTTACAGATGGAAATAAACAGATAACGCAAAGCGAAACGGTCCGGAATCCGGCGTCCGGCGTCCGGTGTCCGGTGTCCGGCGTCCGGCCGACGTGAAAGGCCGCTGTAGAACTTTTTGATCAATGGCCGCTCGCAGGCCACTTCAGCGCAATTAGCTTTTTATTTCCAAACAACGTTTTTGTAGACGGGTTTTTAGATTATGTCCCTCGCCGTCGAAGCGCGCATCGGAGACTCCACAGATTCCACTCTCGGGGCGATTTTCATTTGAATAGATTCAGTTTTAGTCTAGTGACACTTAAATAAATTGAACCATCGATAAATCCAAATAATCTCGGGCGTTAGGCTGATTTTAATATTTCATGTCGATTTCTTAAAATTTCCTGTAATAACAGATTTGACGATTATTTTACTCAAATAATATACCTATAATGAGCGTACCTATTTTTAGTTCGTGATATACCTAAGTCGAGAGGCAGTGGAGCAGCTGTCCCGCGGCACAGCCGACGAGCCGCTGAGCCGACGGCGCGCAACGTGCTCGCAGCCGGTACAATAAACTTACAATAAAAACCAGATTCGAGCCTTAAACCGGCGATGATGGACCGAATGGAGGCTTTTATGAAGATTACGCCTCCCTCTCAATAGACGCGGAAAAAACGTAACAATGAAATTGGAATACATCTTTGTAGCTTTTTAAATTATGGCGCCGTGCGATCGATCGCGCTTCGCGGGGGATGGATTTTGTGTTTCGACCGTCAGGTGCGGAGAACAACGCTGCGCCTTGCGCAACACCAGCAGTCGAATGGATTACTGTATACATTAAGATATGATTACTGTCCATTTGTCATATTATTATTTTAGGCTTTTGATTAGTTAACAGGGCGCCCGCCATACCTCCGAATGAAAAATCGGAACTCATAAAAATCGGAAATAAGATCTTTTTTGTATTTGTCAGCCTGTATATCTGGCATACTATAAACCACGTTTTATTATGTTAAAATAATAAAACGTTGTTCAAGTTCTCTTGTTTATAATAAGTTGTTATTGCTGTCAAAAAACTGTTCACAGTCAAGAATGATCCTGACTGTGTCTGTCTGTTTGTCAAGTACACTTGTTTTGAAACTGCAATCATTTAAAAAACTAGTAATAGACAATGGCGCTATAATATTACCGACTACGAGGTGCCAGTGGTGGTGTCTTGCCTGGCCCTGAGGCCAGGCAAGGTTCTGCTTGACCCTTGTCAACAGAAAATGTACTGTTTTAACCTTTTTAATTCAAAATTTAATAGAACCAACACGGTATCTCAAAAATCACGCAGTAGGTAGGTACATGCAACTCTGTAAGATTTTACTGATCAATACTAAGGATTGAAGTTGTAATTAAACTTCAGTCTAATGACAATAAAAGAATTTTCAATTAGTTTATATAAAAAGGGGCGCGGTAGATTAAAGAACAACAAAATCCTTTCTTTGAAAGAAATTCTTAAATATGAGACCCAATTTATTCGTAATTTAAATTGTCTTTTACACCTGAGGGATGTCGTTTTGATGCGAAATGAACGTGTAACCCTTTTTAGGGTTCCGTCGCCTATTTTTTTTTAGTAAATACATTTAGGTACGATCGGAATAAGTGTGCCAAGTGATATTTAAAAAAACATTACATTATTCACATCTTAGAATATATTACTTCATATGTTTTAAAAATGAATTAGGTAGGTACAAGAAGAATAATTATAGTAAATTCTGTTCCCAAAAAGCTAATTAATTCGCAGTCATAGTGATAAATGGGATCTCGGTCTCTAAGCTGCGGTCATTATTAATTTTGTAAAATCTTTATTAATAAACTGAGAAGCTATATTTCAAAATTATGTGCAATTAGTTTTAACCGAGGCGTCAGACAAGGCCGATGGCAGCGGCAGTCAAACTGCACGCGGCGCCTCGCTGCCTCGCTGCCTCGCTGCAGGTCTGACTAAACAACCGCAGCCTCCTGCTCTATAATTACATTTCCTCAGATATCCTGTTCTCTGTAGTTTACGAGTCCCTGTTTCTTTTTTCAAATTTAAGGCCGTGTGTTTTTCAGAGATAAGAAGGAATAAGGTTTAGTTACCTCACATAAATTTTCTGGATAAAATTGGGTACTTACTGTATTACAACATATTTGTGAGTTAAGTACATAATAAGCTTTTTCGTTTAACGCACGCGATGCAGACTCCGGATCGTTTATTTACGTGTTATATTAGTTGTCAGTCTGAACATCAGACATAAGTTAACATGCTCGAATATAAGTTTAAATTAAAACTCTTGAAATACCACACATATTATTGTTATCGATGTTATTCGATTGCGAATAAACCATAGAATAATAAAAAGCAAGATTATTATTAACTATGCTTGTATTAGATTTGACATTTGACAGTTGTGTGTCTGTGTTCTGTGCGTCACTAGTGTTCGGAGAGTCGTCGAGATACGTTTACATCAACTGAGTTACTTTACTGATATAGCCATCAAGAACTTTATTGCCTCATTAGCGAGGTCTTGTCAGCGCTAAATTAAAATGGAATTAAATTAAAATGAAAAGAGCGGTTTAAATCGCATGTGGTTATGTACTTACGCCAGTGCGCCGCGTGACAGCGGCACTGACCGAACTAAACATAGGTAATACATAATAATATATAATAATATATCTATCTGTCAAACTATGTACTACGTGTGTGTTTGTATGTGTGTGTGTGAGAGAGAGAGAGAGACTGTGAGTGTATATTATTATTATGGTATTTCTATAGATAGGTAGGTACCATAGATAGATAGGTATCTAAATATCATATATTTATATAAACGTGGTTTTTAAAAATGATCTAAGTGTATTACTAATATATATATGACAAGTAGGTAGAATTTGCGTGTTTGCCGAGAGATCCACCCTCAACCTCGTTAATTTGCATCGCCTGGGCGTACCAAATATAACCGAAATTATTTATAATTATAATATTAATATTATATTAACTACTTTGTTTTTATTACGCGCTGTAATGTGTATTTGTTGAAATATCTAAGCTGCATCCTGGGATCAAATCTGAAATTGTAGTTAGGTCCCTACGATCAGCGCAGCGCAGCGGTGTGGGCCGTGCGTGTGTCAGCCAGTCACAGGGAGCTTCTCAGGACAAAGGATTTTATATATACATATTATTATAATAAGTACTCGTATATCTTTTCAACCGTTGTTAATGTGTTCTTCTTACGACAAGGACCGCCACCGCCACCGTCGCGGTCGCGCCGCTACACGACAAATATACAGAGTCATGAAGTTACATTAAAGGTTTTCTAAATTTTTAAAGAAAGAGGTTAATTTTGTTTGCCTTTCCACGTAATACCGCATCGACTCGTGTGCCGTTATCACATAAGTCAATGTAATGACTTACTGCATCAAGAATACACTATTACGAAACATTTCACATTTCTTTAGAATTATTGAACATCGACCTCGTTGAATATTAAATTGCGCACTAAACGCCACTGCTGAGTGCTGGCTCACTGTACTACACGCGCACGGTACTAATAACTTTAACAAGAAATGAAGATATTTTTATTTTTACCCTTTCCTCTGAAATGGACAAAATTCAATTATAACAGATAACATTCAAATCATATTCGACGAAGCGAACCCAGTTGACATACTCGCAACGCTCCATTTTGAACTCTTTCACGTCGTATTGAGGTTTAAAGTTACGCCTACTCTGAAAATAACCGTGATGTGAAAAAAATGTGTCTCTAATTGAATCATGCTTTCATAGAAAATGTAGTAGAAGGCAAATAATATGCACAGTGTAATGAAAACAATTTTATTATACTATCAAACTGCTTACTTTAACTTTGCAAAATAAATCAACTTTATAATTGTTTACAATTTAGAGTAATGTTTGTATAAATTGAATGATTTAACCAATCTTCAGTTAAGTTTCGGCAATAGTCAACAGTAGGTAGGTATCCCTAACGAGTGATCCTAGTCATTGTTTCGACTACCTACTTAATAGAAATTGAAGCCAGTTTCAAATTAGGTATATCTGATGTTCTAGTAATAATAATATTCTCCGTCGGTCGCACTCACCGCGACGAGCTCTTCATTCATCCCGTATATATATATTACTTGAAATGTCTTTTGGAAATGGTCTCGCTAGTTGAACTCTAATAATGTTTTACTACAGACTTTAAACTATAAATAACCGTATTCCTACATTTACTATCTGGCTAAGCTAAGGTAGTATTATTCCGAAGTAGCTGTTCCTCGCGACTCCGTCCGCGACCGCGTGGAGGCGAGACCAAATGATTCTCATATTTTACTATTTTGCACCCTCAGGGGGTGAATTCAAATCAACTTTAGTGAACTGAAATTGAAACAAATGACAGTAAAGTGCTCGAAGACAGTAAACCACTTGTCTGACTAGAAGGAGCGGCCAGACCGGCTCGCGCTGAACTGAACTGTAAGGATTCACCCGAAACCGTATAACGTATCAAACGAGAATCGCTTTAATCGGTCGGTTCTCAATGTGGAAATTATTTAATGTTTCAAAATTTCAGACGCTCAAAATGCTACTCACTGCGTGAACCAGGCCGCCGTGGAGTCGATCAATATTAGTTAGAGTTTGTGTTTGTATTAGGTACTATAGTTAATCCCGATATGATTTCTTAAAACATCAGAATTACAAATCGAAAAAAATGCTCAAGTCTTATTATTACTGCCCTTTTTGTGGTAAATGAAGATGTCTTTCAGTTAGCTTTTGAGAAGTAAAATGAACGTCACGCCGAACACTTATTGCTATGTCGCGCCCGTAAGCGTTCCGGTCGCGGGTCCTCGCCTGCAGGCTGCAGGCTGCAGGCTGCAATGGCACTCACTTGTGCAACTTCTTTTTTTAATAGCTCTTGTCAAAGGCATATTTTTTCCTCGTAGCGTCCCATCGCCGCGCCGCGCGCCGAGCATTGTCGGCGGCGCGGCGCTCGGCCAGGCGGCACTAACGCTCCTATACCTATTATATATTATTTATTTTGTGTCCTCTCTATTGTGAATATTTTTACATTAGTGAAGCAGTCGAAAGACCTCTTTGACTTATACAGCTCTTATCGATAAAATACGTAGTAGTCGGACGTCTCCGACGAGGCTTACAGTCAATAACTTAATTTTATTTTTCACGTAATTGCTATGATTAGCTATGCGAGTGAAACAGATAGGTATGTTTGACAAATATTAAATATACATACAGAAATAATATGACTTATTGTTTTCTACTATATTAACTCTTAACTAACTAACGAGGCAGGGAGGGCCGCGGCCGCGAACCCCTCTGTTGTGCGTCGTATCTAATTTATGGAAGAAACATATTAATTAATTACAACTTCCGAACGGGAGCATTCGCGACGTTGACAGTGCAAACATGCAAGTCAAACAGATGCTCGAACAGCTACGGCGCGGCGCGCGCGGGCGGCGTCGGGTGTGATCGACTCTGCTGTTGCGATCTTAAGAGCGTTTCTGTCTCCCTGAAGTCTAAATGTGGACTCTCGTGGCCGACCGTACCCGTGAAATGAAAATATAAAATGTTTCTGGAGTAAGAAAAACAGTTTTTCTTATCTCAACCGTAGACTAAATAACGTGGAGATAATGAAGGCGCGCAAATATTATTAAGCTTACGAAAATAGAATATTATAATTATGAATGGCGGGAATAATGAGAAATAACGTTTAGGATAACATAGAATACCTATTGCGCTACTGAAGATACCGTGTTTCATTTAGGAACTAGTAGTCGTAGTCGTAGGTACAGCTGTTTAGTTATACCATGTTCTAGAACTTTTTTATTCATTTATAGTTATTTTTATGCATTACATTGAAATTCTACCAGCATTGTAACGTCCGTATAATAACAGTACAAAAATAATAAAAGTTCAAGCAGCCTCGAATGAAAAGTTTTTCTTATTTTAATTGTAGACTAAATAATGTCGAGTTAATTAAAGCCGAGGGCACTTTCCTCCTTCAGAAATAGAAAATAATCATGAAGCGAAATTGAAACGAAGGAATAATTAACGAGTGTCCCCGGTTTCTTCAAAACTAAAATAAATGCGAAGAAATAACTTTTCGAAATGAATTTCATACTCCATTTTTCATTCATGCGCTAACAAATTGTGATTCAAAACCACCTCAAATTAACTCGGGTGCGAAGGCTAGCGAGTACGTAATAAATTTAAATTTCCTGATATTACAATACAGCAGCGCGCACTCGGCCGGACTCGCCTTAAATATATAACAACAACATTCTATGTTGCTCAACACGGATGGTTTGTCCTCACCGCGGTGCACCGTGCACCGAGCACCGTGCACCGTGCACCATGCACCGTGCATCGTGCATCGTGTCAGTTATTACAACACAGAGGAACAGTTCTTTCGAAATGGAAGCTAAGGGCGGTATTTTCGTTTCATCGCTGCTTTTTGAGAAGGGAATATGTAGAGAGCTGCTAAATTTCTTTTCTTCATGTTTTGATTGAAGGCTTGAAAAAATATAACTAAGCAATAGCTTGGAAAACTGAGCAATGAAAGCAATGAAATATAATGAGCAGTGGTTATTTCCGTAGAAGTAATATGTTGGTGCATGTTCATTCAGACCGCGCTGCAGTCGGTGCAGCGTGCAGCGTGACGTCGCGGGAAATTAACCGCCGTCAACACGTCACTCCAATATAGCTCGTTGACTTGTACAACATTTTGCAGATTTATACCTTATTACAAACAGCATACACGTTTAATTTTCCAAATACTATTTGCTATGTGCATGCTATTCTGAAATCGTACCGTGATGCTTATGACTAACGGCTGTTTTAAGATGCTTACTTAGGTACATACCTACAGTAATAAAATACGTAAAATTTTCTTATTTACCTGGCATTATTTCTGCAAATATTTTATAACATGGATTAAGTAGCTGTACCTAGACCTACTTATATAAGTAAAGTAATTCAATGTTTTCGGAAGATATAAAATTAGAACAAGGTCGATATTTTATTTATGAAACATTTACTGAAACACTTAGCTGTACGGGCCTGTACGCATGCGACACTGCGGGCGAACACTAGTGTGTGCATGTCGGTACTCGTGCGTCGCGTCGCGAGGAGTGGAGTGTCGTAGACGTAGGTCGGGAAAGGTCACGCGTGCAGAGGGAAATAATAACGGAGTGAGAGGTCACTGACCCCAGCTGCATAGACAATGGTCGAGAGCCGAAGAACATGTTGCAGGAGTGCGCGGGCATGCTGGCGCTGCAGCGCTGCATCGCGACGCACTCGCCGTGCAGGAGGTGCCTGCTTCCATCAAACAACCGAAACAAATGAACCTCGCGACGGAATTTAACCAGAACTTATTATTTCTCTAGATCCAGTATGCTCAGATTCGTAAATCATGCATTATACATTGCCAGCTTATAAGTTCATATAATAATATGTATATAATTATTTTTTTATAAATATTTACTTTGTGAGTAATTTGAAAAATAATAGAAACGTTATGAACTTGCATTTTTGAGACCATAGATAATTGAATAATTTGTTTTTGCTCGTAAAATATAATAGATATTAAATATTACAATACATTAAGCTTTAGGAAGCTAAACATGTCCGAAATAAAATTAAAGGAATCCGTGAATAGTTCGCCGATTGTAAGAAACGAAACAATACACGAAACATTCATTTAAAGTGCAACAGTGCAGCCTGCAGTCCGTACCGCCGGTCAATCGGGAACGGATTCCAAGTGCATAATGACTGCAGACGAGTCCTCGGGGATTGCAGTTACATTCTCATTCAAGACCTTTCTATGCTCCCTTTTATCAAAATACTGGGCTTTGTTCCTCGATTCCAAACAATCTTAAATAAGTGAGCCGTACGATCGGAGTTCTTAAACAGATTAGTGAAAAGTCAGAAAAAATGCAAAATGATAAAAAATAAGTACTTACCTATATTATAAATATATAAGTCGTATCGTTTTTAAATTGGTGTTGTCGCGCATTGCAACTGCGGTTACTGTAGCGACAAACAGAGTCGCCGCCGCGCCGACGCCGCGCCGCCGCCGGGCGAGGTGATCGCACGACATTTTTGACGGTTGATTACCTAATTTATCAATGAATCCCAATAGAAACATTAATATTAGGTACTTGGGTATAATTACCTATCTATTTAAAATATTATAATTGAAATACATACATACAACAAATTACAGTAAGTACATTTTTGTATTTAATTGTATCAATATAAAATATCATGGCTGAATTATACTTAGGTACTTACCTAAGTACTCAATATAAATGCTAAGCTTCGCAACCACTGTGCATTTCTTTAAGCACGTGAAATGTAAAATGACCGCTCGCTATAACGAGGTGTGCTACAAGCGGCTGCGTGTTGGGGACGAGGAAACAACGCCGAAATAATTACATAGTAAGACAAAATGTGGGAAACAGTCGGCGGTGCCGAGTGCGCGGTGGCGCGGCGGTGCGCCGGCGCCGCGGGCCGCAGTCCTGCGCGGCGCACACGCAGCGGCCACACGGCGCGATCGTCGATGGCGCTAGAGTCTAGACTCGCTAACAACTACTAAGCTTGTATTTATTTTATCTATCTTTTTAGTAAAATGTGTAATCAGGTAGAAATAGTATAAATGTTGTTATAAATAAATGTATTGTATTTTAATTTTCGATGGTGAGTTAGCTCAAAAGCTTTATCTAAAGGCGGGCTCTTATGAATGTCGAACGTAACCTTTGCCCTTGATTTCGGAATGTGTGTGAAGCCGGCGAATCGCGCACTTATCAGCAGATCGAAGAAAAGTGAGTTTCAAATATTTATCAAAATAATTCCGTCGGTTTCACCTTTAAAATACAATGAAAGCATTAAATGAAATACATAATGACTTTAAATAAATTATTATTATAGTAAGATTGGTATTTTGAGTATCGCAATAGTAATATTATTTCACTCGCATTTTGATGTTACGCGGCCGCTTCAAGAAATTGTTAGTTTCCGTAGTGACCCGCACAGGGGTCGATACACATTAAACTTGACCGGGAGACGTCCGGGACGCGGGTGCGAGTGCGTGAGTGCGTGCGTGCGTGAGTGCGTGCGTGAGTGCGTGCGTGCGTGCGCGCGTGAGTGCGTGCGCGCGTGTCTGCTCCGCACGCTCCGCAAGGCTGCGGGCTCGCGGAGACAAACGCGTGTTGATTTTGGACAATTCGAGGAGGATCGCGCTGGGCACAACTACAAATTTATATTTTATTGATTGTTGTGTTTAAATGTAAAAATGAGAACCTACGACTGAGACTCCGCTGTCCGTCTGTCCGTCCGTTAATCCGTTCGTCCATCCATCGTCTTTAACAGATTCTGTACCTACTCAATAATATAAGATAACTTGTGTTCATAAAATGGTTTTCTTATAATTTTTGATGCCTTCGCGGTTACGATTACGATAGCTACCTATTTAGTTTTGAGACAAACTTTAGGGTATCATAATAAAGGTTTTTACTCATTTACAACCGACAATCTCACATTCCAAGGTAAAACCCTTACTTTCCTTGACTATAAATTTTTCGATCCACAATTATAAAAGACTAGCGGTCCATCCCGGCTTCGCCCGGTTCTTTTTTCTATAGTCTATGTCACTCGGGAATAGTGTAGCTTTCCAACAGTGAAAATATTAGTACCTATACACAATACCAATAAATCATTGCGTATGTAAATATAATATAAAATACACACAGTTGTAATAAAAACAGAAGCCACGCTGATGCTGGTTAATATAAAACATTTTGTTTGTTAATAATCTTATCAGAATATGCTTTACCTAATTATTAATCTGCGATTATTGAACAGAGCACGTGCGGGTGAAGTAGCAGCACACACACTCAGGTGCCGACAAATGGAAATAGACGATGTCCTCAAAAGTTACATTGTAAAGCCTTATAAGGAAAAATCGCGACGCGTCTTGAACGGAACAGGTCAAATGAAATAAAATTAGGTCAGTCGAGTGGCGTGGGACGAGTGATACAAGTCGACTCATAAATCTCTCGAATACTTCTAACTTTCTGTGACGATGCAGTAGAGTAGACTGCATAGCTAGTGCGCGATTCCAGTCGCGGGTTGATGATTACGAGCTTACGGCGCACGTACTTATATCGCTGTCTGGCGACTATATCCAAACAGTCTTGACTTGTCCGAAATCTCGTGTCAGTAGCGATGTGTCGATCAGCGCGTTCATGCGGCCGGCGGGCGACACCGTCGCGTCTATACACCGCCGCCGCCGCGCCGCCGCCGCGCCGCCGCCGCGCCGCCGCGCCGCCGCGCCGCCGCGCCGTGTGGCAACGACCCTTAAAATTTGCCGATAGGTACTTACTTACAATGCCCAGTATTAACATAACCATCCAACAATGATTATAGAATTTTGTACCTGTGTTTGTTGGCCAACACTCTTCATCTTTGATATTTTCTTTCCTTTTTGTCTGACTGTAGAGACTGTCAAAACTTTTAAAATATTCTTCCATCGCCTCCAGGCATGTTACATAAAGTGCAAATGAAGCATTTTAGGTCATTAAAGATGCTTATACCTTTAAGAATTGTTTTGCCTAGATTCCAGGTCCTAGAAGTTTCACGTCTGATCCAAGTTTCACTTTAGATCTTATTGTAAAGAAAATCTTAATTATGCAATAAATTTTATTTCAAAATGTTGCAGTTTGGTTACACACAATTATACACTTACTTCTCTGATAATACACTACCATCTATACAAGTTAAGAAATAACCTCGCGAAAAGGAAATAATTATCTTCAAAAGAGTTATGAGTACCTACCTAGGTGTAATGTTTAGAAGCGCGGCCGGAGCCGGGCGTCAGAGCGTTAATATAAAGGTAGCCGGGGACAAGTGATTCCGTTTTAGGTAAGAATGTCGTGTTGTGATTAGGTATAACTAATGCATGATAGTCAGATAAAATGGTTTTCCTGGTAGGCCGCGTGACGTGACGACACAAAGGCGTGTTTTTACATAACTACGTCCTCCATTTTGTTCTATTTATAGGCCATTGTTGAAAGTGATTATACTTCACGGATATTGATATAATCTGCGTTTACAACGTTACGTAAGTGAGGGCTTCTTGAGGCTCGCTCGAGCGTTGATTTGAGTTGAGGATAAAATGAAGACTATAAAGCAATACCTATCAAAGGATGTCAATCTGAAGGCGTTCTTTGAGTGTACTTTCTTACAGTTTATAATGATTGCACTGAAAACATAATTAGGTATTAATGTCTTACTTGTTTATACAGTAGGCACTCATAGACTACACAATGTATTCACATACTTGAATAGAAAGTCAGTTGTATATTTTACAATATCCGTAGTGACGCGGCCGTGTCACGACGCGGGTTCAGATCTCGTTGAGAATCTTGCGATTTCCAAAACGCTGTGCGTTCAAAAATTATACAAGTCTTGATGCGTATTTCGCTGTTGTATTCGGTATTTACCAGAATGCATCAAGGCCACCAATCTAATTTCGGGCATTTCGACAATTTACATTTGCCAAAACGACTTACAGGCATTTTTTTCCGCACAGTAAGCATTTTCGGTGTTTGAGTCTAACATGTACCTATAGGTACCTAATAATATAACAACACAGTCATTCGCTCACGAGACGGGTGCGTGACGAGCCGCGCGCGTCGTGTGCGCGGCGTGGCGGCTCGTCGCAGCTCGCGGCGGCCTCCGACCGAGGCAATGGCGATTTGCAATGCAGAATTGCAGATGCCTCCCTCTCCGGAGGACCGGCTCCGATGCCCTCCAGCGATTGCCTTTCAAACTCACAAAATACTGCCGATTTTACCTGCCAATACATAAGGTTCAGAATACAAAATTGTATTCTTGTAACTAAAAGAATTTTATGGCAGACATTAGAAACATATACGAAGATTTAAGTGCGACAGATGGATTTTGTATTTAACTAATTAAAATAATTAATTACGAATGTTTTATTTAATAGGATGAAATTGCCTCGACGTTTTAATTGAAAATTCGTTTTACTAATTAAGTTTATTCGCACTTATGTTTTGCTGTCGGTATTTTTTTTATTACGTTCGGTACAATTATTCTATTAAGTACCTACATCATTTATATTTTCTGTTTTATACCTACCTATAAATTAAACACATATTTTTTACTTTTTAGTTATTAGGTTTACATCAGTAGGTACACACGTCTGCAATACTATCTATCTCGCAGAACCCATTGTGCCTCCTCGGTGGCGGTATCAAAAGAGCGAAATCAGAGCCTAAATTAGGTGTGAGTATCATCTCAATAGAGCCTCCCCTACTCGTATATCAATACACCTCAAAAAGGTCAGAGGTTTCACATTATGACTCTCAATAAAAATACCGATAGTCATGTGATCGGAGCCTCGGCTCGACAGGCTGTCGCGTCCGGTGTCGCGGCCGTCTGTCATCCACGAGGGTGTACCCACTGCACAGCGTAGGTACCTACCTACTTATCATAACAATGTAAAAATACAATAGATATGAATAACAACGTCGATACCGCCCTCGACTGACGGGCTGATCAACAAATGGTACTTATTAGATGCGATAATCCGTAAGGGTTTTAGGTGGTAAATTAATGCGGTTTATATTATGGGCGGTTGTTTTTGAACCGGACAGCTATCAGTCCGGACCTGGACCCAGGTCTGTTCCCTTCTCCAGGTCGCCACGGTGTAGCTCCTGTTGTGTAGCCGTTTTTTAATTTCTGTCTTCTAGCTTACCTAACGAATCTTGGATTTTTAAGTACCTACTTAATTATAAAGTATGAATGGCAGTGAAAAACTTTTCACATTCATTTGAATATAATAAGAATAGATTGAATAACAATAACATATTTAAATAATACCTACATTTGTTAAAAACAATGATAGTAATGATTGACTGAATCCACTGTTTGTCAGTGTGTTGTGTGGACCTCGGCGGAATCTCTAACGGCTCGCATTAGGTATATGATGAAGACGTGACAACTCGTCGTTCTCGTCTGTAGTGTTCCCGTTGCCGCGTCGTATTGTACCCGCCGCTCACCGCTCACCGCTCGCCGCTCGCCGCTCGCCGCTCGCCGCTCGCCGCTCGCCGCTCGCCGCTCGCCGCTCACCGCTCGCCGCTCACCGCTCGCCGCTCACCGCTCACCGCGCGCCGGCGGCGGGAGCGCGCTCACAGATCAGGGGAACGCTATTGATTACTGATTGAGATTCTTATTTCATCTTATTATATTCACGTGAGTGATTCCTTTGAGCGTCCCATGTTTCTTATATGAAGTAGGTACCTGGTTGATATGTTTGTTTTGTTGAAATGCGTATCGGGCTTCTTTTACGAGATTTAACGAACACGATGGGAAGTCTTTTATAATAGTATGTATTACTAATCGTGTACCTATAGTAAGTTTTAACCTTTTCAAAATTCGTTTACTTGTCTGGGATCCAATGCCTACTAGTTACCGATACCTACTGAACAGATTGAAAGCGGTTTTTATGTGTCTTTAAAACTGATCTTTGATTCAATTTTCAAGTGAATAGTAGGTTTTGACTTTAAATGTACACGTACTCCGTGAATATAATATACCTATCGTCAAGCTTAAGCTTAATCACAGAGACTAATTAACTAGCGTCTTAGATATTTCCTCAATCGACCAATTTGTTTTGAAAATACGGCAAACTACAGGCCCATAATCTCGAGTCATATCAATAAAATGTCAGCTAAACGTCGCGTACAGAATCAATCTGTAAGTGCCGGCGTCCTCTCGAGGTGCGACGATAAACCTTAACGTTAGGATGCGTTTTACGACGCACACCCTCATCCGGCCCTCCGCTCCGGAGCAACATACCCGGCGAGGGTGAGCCGCGAGCCGCGAGCCGAGAGCGCGCTAGGGACGCGGCGCGGCGGCGGAGAGGTCCGTCGTGATGGTAATGGGAGCTGTTACGACGCGACGCCGAGGTTTGAGGATCTCGTGTGGGTGCTTTAATGGAGTGATTTGTTCGCGGAGATCTGGTAGCTTTATGCGAGTGCCTACGTATAACGGTAGCGGGCACTTGGACAGTGGTTCAGCAACATATTATCGTAACACATGAAGTTAGACAATATTCTCGTCTGTCTCTTTTTTGAAGGGATGGTAAATTTTTAATTTAAAATGATTTTGATGTATTGTGGTGAACAGTTTGTAATTTTATAATCTGTTTTTCCTTTTAATCAAATACCACAGAATTTAATGCAAATTAAACTCATAATTAAAATAACTAGCCTTATTTGATTTCTAGTTTTGAATTCAGGACAGCTGGAGTGGTGTAGAGAGTTAAAGGGACTCGATACATAGTCGTTTGGCTTTTGTCTAAGATTTAGGAGTATTCTTACCTACTATATAAAATGCCTTATGTTTTTCAAATGGTTCAGACGCGAAAAGTATCTTAGTAATAGTATGTCCTCGGCGACATTGGCTATAGCTGAGTGAGCCACACAGTGCCGGTGTGCCGGCGGTGTGCGTGGCTCGCGGCTGGTCAGGCTCGGCTCTGAGACGGTGCCGCGGTGGCTCGTGAGAGGTTGATAATCCATATTTTAACTGCCCGTCTTTATGGCGCCATTCCGTTTTATGTCAGTATCGGCGGCGCCTATCTCGACGTCTCGTGTGATGACAGAATTGTAACAAATAGTTTTTTTGTAAGTACAAATAGCTGACGAGAATTAGCTGATAGATTACAAGATTTATTAAGCTACCTAGTATCTATGGACTTTTATTAATAATACTAAGTTAATTGGAATGAAACAACTTTATCGGATTTAACTCGCGTATTTTATTTTGGTTGACGTTTCGGAGCCTTTACAGATTCCATAATCGTAGCACAACTAAGCTGACAATAGTCTTATGCTAAAGCTAATACTAATAATTTGTTAATTTCTGACATCTACTCGGTTATTATACAATTATACATTGAAGTGAAACAGTTTTTAACGATTTTTTTGTGTTTTCGGGAGAATCATTTGTGAAATGTGCATAAAATCATAATCCCTATCACAAAGCCGGTGTTCATATTATATTATTATACCATTCAAAATCATTTTTCTTCTTTTGTTAAAAAACTAATTTTGAACCAACTTCAAAGCTGAGTCGTACAAAATCATGTTTTTTTTGTTTCTTATGACGTTATTTCATTATGTATAAAGACATTTTTTACTAAAAAAAGAATGTTGGTTCCAAATAAATTAAGCTATATTAAACAAACTGATGATGTTGCACTTCGGAAACCATTTCTTTTTTGGTGTTTTTGCTAGTAAAGCTTGAATGAAGCAAGTTGTGTTTTGTGCTGATGTGACGTGACGGTGACGCGGCGTCTGGTTGCAGAGCTGGGATGCGGCGCCGGCCGGGACGCGGAGAGCGCGTCCGGCGAGGAGGAGGAGGGCTGCTGGGCGCGCTGCTCGGACGCGCTGCCGCCGCCGCTGCGCGCGCTCTGCGGCTCGCACCGCTTCCACAACCTGCACGTGAGTACCCCATGCTCCCCGTGCACACCCTGCCTGCCTCCGAATCCCGTGCACACACTAACATAAGAACACGTCATAGACGATATAATTTTAAAGAGGAAAATAATAATAGGTAAGTTTTACTTGGATGCAAAGTGTTAATATGAAACACAGCGCTGCGATATAAAACAGATGAGTGTAATGTATATGACCACTTACCAATATGAATATAGGTATAATTTTACGAATACGGATCGTGGCGCGAGTAATTGAGAATTCACGTTGTTGAGTGACTTAAGATGTGCTTAATAGGGTTATTTGTATCTACTGTGAGTTGTGAGTGAACCGATTTAATTAGACGGAATTCATTGGCGACTAAGAGGAGTGCTACGCCGTAGCGCGTAGCTCGTGTGCCGCGCAGCTCGCTACGAGTGTTGGGAATCGTAAATAATAGTCATTGAAATAGTACTGCGATGCTATAGGCACCAGATTCGGTTCCAGTTAACACCTAATATCCAATATATTAGAAAAATACCCATATTACCCGTATTTTCTTAATATTTACTCTTTATAATAAAGTAAATGTACTTAAATTCTAGTTAACAAAGTAAAAACTGATGCGTCTCGATGTAGGCTGTGGTTGATTGCGCAGTTCTGCACGCACTTGGTCATTTTTGAGTATTCAGGTTGTGTTGGAACCGCAAGCCGCGGCGAGGCTGCGCCGGCAAAAACAACTTCAGAATATTCAGTTACAAACCGCTCGGACAAACGTCCCAAATGTTCATTATGATAACGAAATCCGCTCTTCAAATACAGACTTTATAATGTGATGGCCAGGATTGCTTTTATATAACAGCTTCGAGCGAGATCCTTTGTTTTATATTTTTTTTACACTCGAATGCTGATGGCCGCTTTTGTTGGTCGTGTTGTCGGTTTGTGGTTTGAAATATGGACTTTTGAGTTTTCAGTTTGTTGCTAACAGGTTTACTACTCTCACTCACTCTCTCTCGGCGACTCACCGTCCAGGTAGCATATTATTATGTCTACTTTGTACTACGTTTATTTAGTTTTTTAAAAAAATATAATTGTTATTTGTAGAAGGGTGAAGGATGAAATTTGAAAATAAAAACAAAATTTTATGGAAATCGGTTCAGCCGAATCGGAGGAGTTTGTCAACAAACCGCGACACGAGAATCTATACTAATATTATTATAAAGAGGAAAACTTTGTTTGGTTGTAACAAATAGGCTCAAAAACTACTGGATTTGAAAACTTCTTTCACTGTTAGGAAGCTACACTATTCGTGACTGACATAGACTATATTAAATTATACTACATAGGGATCCGTGCGAAGCCGGGGCGAACCGCTAGTTTTATATATAGAGCCAACCGCACGGGGCTCGAGCCACGACGCGGCGGTACATTACTTACTTACATTGCGGTTTGTAAATAATACCTTTTAAATGTATAAGTTTTTGAAAAGTCGATATTTGTAAATGTCTTAAAACAAAGTAACTTTTAAATGGCATTTATTTCGCAATATAGGTAGCGTCCGAGCGCGGCTAATGCTATGAAATAAAATCTCCTTGTTTACCACCTACTTAAATAACAAGTTTCAAAATTAAAAATTCACAACGCAAAAACCTTTCTGAAATCCCGTCCCTTAATGAAAAATGTTTTGTTTGACTTATCAATTTGCGTTGTACCTTAAATACACCGACAATCAAATATGAACCCGAGTCGCAGTACGTTACGGTGCCATTTGCAACGGCGTTCTCTTCTATCAGATGGTCCGAAATACCATTCAGATATGGAACCTTATTCCACTTGTAAATGGTTCAAGTTTCATTACAGCGATAAGCGAGGTCTGAGGCGATGCCGTCGAAACTTAATTTGTGCTTTAATCGTAACACGTTACAGTTTGAATTCGAGTTATTAAACTCTTCGTCAGGTGATACGGAGACTATCGTAGACGCTGTTCTACAGAAGATTGATCTTATTGTTTGACATTGCAGTCGGAACGAGTGTTTCCACGTATCATATGTTTCAAATCGGATCATGTTTATAAGTGCGCGTTAAGTTTGAAATCGATTTTTCAGTGTTAGAATAATCTTCTTGTAAGTCCTTTGGATTCGTTAATTTCGTCCCTGGCAATTAGTCCGGGAGGTCATGGAAGGAGGTCGACTCCGGGAACCGAGGGACTTCTACAAAGTGAAGGTTGTAGTGTTCAGGTACTCTGCATATTATCACTTAAACCTGTACAAGTGAATTAAAACAAATGGACTGTCACCCATCCCTCTCTGTCCCTTTTGAAGCGAAGTCGAAACGACGCCAAAAATAACTTGAGAAATTATAATATATAAGTAAATTAGTTAATTCCTCTCCGGGTCGGGGCGCGCCCTTTAAGTGCTTTTCTCATTGAGGCTTAATTTTTCGTTGAAATATTTAAAGCGAAGAGTTCCGCGTTCGAGACCTTAAAAGCGAGATGAACGCACCGTGGTGCGGTGCGGTGCTCGGGCTGCTCGGCGTGCTTCCTCGCCACTCGCCGGCGCGGCGGCGTGCTCTGCGAGTCCTCCAGAAGTCCAGACGTACGGACAAATCATAATGGGGCTCCTAGACGGGCCATGTTTTTGTGCAATTTGTGGCTGCACTATTGGCAACTAATTTCCCAGCAACCACAAAAATATTTCATTGCAACTGATGGCCGAGCAATCTATGGCTGGGCAATGTGTGCATATATGTCTGCAATAGTATGGCTGATGAGACGCAGACTCACACGGGCAACACAAACCGGCAATAATGGCTGACGAAATCACACTTGTCGCAGCAGCTTACATCGTTTTAAAAGAAAAGCAAAAGAAGAAGAAATTATGGATTCGACCTTACTTAAATAGCCGTGAAACTTTAGATAATTTAAGTCTAGAAATAAGCCTTGATAATAAATTATTTAACAATTTTACTAGAATGTCAAAGAGTGATTTCGACTTTCTTTTAAATAAAATCGGACCAAAAATAAAAAGAAAAGATACAAACATGAGGACGGCGATACCTGTAACTACAAGATTGGCGATTACTCTACGCTTTTTGGCAACTGGAGATTCTTTTAAAAGTTTGATGTATCTGTTCAGAGTGTCAGATGCTTCGATTTCTACTATTATTCCAGAGGTGTGTGCTGCTTTGATAGAAGGGTTAAAAGAATACATAAAGGTAAGTTGACATTGGTTTATTAATTATGTAGTTGGGAGTAATTATATCTGTCGATCGTCTGTCTGGCATAACAGAGATGAAGCTGGCATAACTTATGCAGAACTTGTATCATTCTCTATAGTGAATGATACAAGTTCTGCATAAGTTATGCCAGCTCCATCTCTGCTATTGCTATCAGGACTCGGTACATATGTAGACGAAGCTCGAGCTGTGCACATTGCCATATCACAATCAAACAGTATTTGCGTGATTTTAAATTCTGCTTGAGCACGCGTGTAATCATCATATTTGCTTAGTTTGTTCGCTATATGCTCCCCAAAGGCAGAAAACTCATTTTTTTTTTCACCAGCAGTGCGTAAAATATTTTGAGCCTTCTCTAATAGTGGATCTGTAGTCTTGAACCTCTTAACACGTGGTTTTGGAGTAGTTTCAATGGCTTCTAAAGAGTCAGTAGTCAGTATTTCTGATTCCACAACTTCATGTGGCTCAGCACTGATGACAGATGTAGTTTCAGTCCCCTGTAAATGCATGAAATTGTTAATATATGCCTAAAACCTATTTCAGATGACGTCAGGAAGTGACAGAGTGGAAACAAGTCGCGAAGGATTTTGAGGATCGTTGGAATTTTCCTCACTGTTTAGGTGCAATGGACGGCAAGCATGTGGCAATAACATGTCCACCAAACAGTGGCAGTCAATATTACAATTATAAGCAGTTTTTTAGCATAGTACTATTTGCTGTAACAGATGCACGTTACAATTTTCTATATGTACATGCTGGAGTTCAAGGAAGTATATCTGATGGGGGAGTATTTAGACATACAGCTTTTGGGAATGCACTCCTGCAACAAACTCTTAACATACCACAATCTGAATCCCTTCCAGGCCGAGAAATGTTATCACCGTATGTTTTCCTGGCAGATGATGCATTTCCTTTAATGGAGAATATATGCAAGCCCTATACGTTAGATTTGAACATAGGATCTCCTAAACGTGTATGTAATTATAGAATATCTAGAGCACGCCGTATTGTAGAAAACTCTTTTGGTATCATGTCTTCAGTTTTTCGTGTATTACACACAACTATTGATGTTGAGTTAAAACATGTACAAAATATAGTTATGACTTGTACCTATTTGCATAATTTTTTGAGACGAAACAGCAGAGCACAATCTCTTTATTCACCTACTGGGACCTATGACAGTGAAGATATTGACGTCGGTAGAATAATGCCAGGCTCGTGGAGAGATGACGCACAAAGTTTAACAAGTTTAAGAACAATAGGAAGGAACGCAACCACAAGAGCGAAAGCAGTGAGAGACGAATTTATGCATTATTTTATGACAGAGCAGGGACGAGTAGCATGGCAAGATAAATACTTATAAAGAAGTTCGAGTTACCAATTGGTATGATAATATTAATAATACATGTAATAATGGTATGCATTTTATAATATATGTACATTTTCAATTACGTTAACTGGTGCATTTTCACTGTCTAATCCTTTATTCGCGGTATTTTGAGTTAAGACAAATGATATCGCATCGAAAGCAAACCACTTCACTGTTTTACCGCCAACACTACCACTTTTCTTTTTCTTTCCTCATTATTCGCGTAAGTTCTTAAGCTTCGAAATTTTTGTAAGCTTCGTCACTTGTTATACCAAACATTTCAGCGATTTTATTCCATGCATCTTTTTTAACATTCCTATCTTTGTATGTTCCGGCTTTTATATCCCACAACTCAGGGTGTAAATGTACTTCATTAATGAAATCTATAATTCGTTCGTTAGACCACGTATTAGTCATTTTTGCAGCATAACCTCAAAATAAAAATAACATGCAACAGATCGCAAAACACGGCGTACGTCACTCACACCAAACTTCATGTCGCGAAGAAAAGGATACACTATGCCGTACAAAGTGAACGAGTGAAACAACAATACAACTGGCTGGGCAATATTGCATTTAAAATCGACAGCCTAGCGATCGTCCGGCAACCCTTTGGGACAATATCGGCCATACACGGCAACACAAAAAATGTTTGACTATATGGCCGGGACATAACTGCATTATTGCATAGTCTGGCTGGTATTGCTTGCAATATTGCCGGGCCACTGTGTTGCAGCCACATATTGCACGAAAACATGGCCCGTGTAGGAGCCCCTTAATACGCAGGGCGCTCTCCTGTAGTCCTCTCTTGTAGCTGGCTGCAGGCGGCGGCGCCTTCTTGCTTTACCGGAATAGTCTCTGGCGGCTGCTGCTAGTGTTGTCAACTGTGCGTAATCATTTGACCGATTTTAGAGCTGACTTGAGCCAGGAAATCATAACTGTACTAAAATGAAAATAAAAATATGTATGTTGTCTAGTAGGTACCTACCCATAGGACGAGCTCTGTCTGCTTGGCCGAGGTTTTGAGTCGATAGAAGTCCGCGAATTGTTAAAAATATATTTCATAAATATTTTAAATGGCGATAATAAAATGTATACAAGTATAGAGTTTTAGTTGGCGACCAGATCTCATTTGTAGTTGCGACGGAAATGCAATCATAACAGTCATTTGCATTTATATCGCAAATTCTACATCAGTATGCAAATAAATTGAAATTGTGTCATTTAAAAAGTAACTTAGTTCATTTCGCTACTGCGTTTCTTAATTGACTTTTTATATAGATCTCTGTATTACCTACATTGTAAAACCAAAGAGAATCGCAAGTAATTTCATAAGTATTCCTTTATCTACTCGTATTTATTATAAAAAACAACAGCTGTTCAGAATGGCGGCATTTTTTCTAAGAAGTCACGGTCTACTCTTATGTGCTCGTTATTATTTAAGTACTTAGTAGATTTCGTAGAACCTCGTAGGCACTTAAAATACCTATCTACTTAAATTAAAGGTTTATATTAATTAAACATTTTTCTTTCATTCACGTCATCGTTTTGAAAAGATTCAAGTCAAGGTTGCCCGAGTTCGAATTTAATTAAAAAAATAGTTACCTAATAAAATAAACGTACACCCGCTGAGTCGCATGTATTATGAACCTTCGCCTGCCGCTCGTGGGTAAGGTTTCAATCAATATGCAAATTAATTAATTATTCGCGATCCCCTTCGCAACAAATTAAAAAACATCGCCAAGTTATTGTTCGAACCAATAATTAACATTATACTAACATCGGAGGAGCTGCGCTGCTCGCTACCGCTCCCGCGCCCGCTCCCGCGCCCGCTCCCGCGCCCGCTCCCGCTCCCGCTCCCGGCTCCGCTCCGCATCCGCGACACGCAGACTAGTCGAGAGCGCGCGATGTTCCGAGGCCGAGGCCAAATATTATATTGCCGCTTTGTTACTTTACTGTGTATATTACTGGCTTGAATTGGACATGAGTCTTACAACTTTAAACTTTGAATTACAATCAAGGTCATTAATATGTGCATACTTACAACATAGTTTCAATAACATCTACGGAAACCTTATTACAAAGACAATAAAGTTAATGTACTTAATCAAAAAATAACATAACTAAAATACGATTTTAGTATTTTTTTGATTAACTGAACCTTTTTCTTTTTATGTTTTAGGAAAATTAATTACTAAATATCAAATTGTCTTATTTTGTATTTAGTATGCAAATTGTACAGTTAATATGTAGAAAACGTCTATACGTTCGCAAATATAATAGCTTGTATTATTTTTTCTTTCCGCTGCGGCATTAATGTCGAAGGAATAATTGAAGACAAACAAACCCAAATACACGAGGCTTTGTTTACGAGCGGAACGCTCCCCGGAGTCCGGAGTCCGGACCCCGCCAAGATGGTTCACTTCCTTTAAAAGAGCGAGACAAAACGGAAACAGCAGCGGTATCAGATTAATTTAGTAATAATTATGAAGTAGGTACCTCGTCGATGATAGATACTGCAAATCCCGCGTAACCGATATTGATAATGCCGCGTAACTAATTTTTAGCATCAGAATTAAATATCTTTATGAATAACCAATCCAACAATTTAGTTGCAAAATTGATGTTCAATGGAATGTAGAATTAAGTATTTGTAGTTAATTTAAAACAGATTGATATAATAATATACATATAGACGGCCCGAATCCCGAAAGTTATACGTGAAATGTAAGTAGGTATGCGGAATTTTTATCTGCTTGAAAGTTGCTCAGTAACCTACGCATTTGTCTTCGATTCAGATTCGTTAACGTGTAATAATAATATTATTATGTAACCCTCAATGTAACATAATACTTTATTTGATTTACCTCCTTTTAAATGTTGTAAGACGTCGTCGTGGATACATGGAGTGTCGTGATCTCCGGCGCAGACGCTGCAACAGGCATTCCATCTTGATAGTCGTGGTCGCGTCGTGGCGCGTCGTGGCGCGTTGTTTGACTGTGTCATCAATAACGTCACGCCGACTCACGCCCCAGCATCCTCCGCACCGCGACGCGACGCGACGCGGCGACGGGTTACGGGACGCGGGAATTCAATCTGGGTGTATTTTTATTGACGAGCCTCGTACTCTAACAAACCCCCACGAGTCCATAACTTATGTATATTTGTCGGCTACCTGCCGATTAAAAAAAACCTTTGCCGTTTTAATTGTCGGTGATATCGTTACAGCGGCGAGCGTTTTTATTAAAAATGCGTCGAATTTAAAAGGTGTCTGCTGATGTCGACAGCATGTCGGAGAATTAACGAGTGAGTCGTATATCGCGGAGGCTGTGAACCCGTAATCCTTTAGAATGATATAAAAAGTGTGGGAGATGAAAATAAAGTATTTTCTTAGTGAACGATACAGATTCGTTTCCGCTTCGGAAGATTAGGATTACCTACTATTGAGTGCAGATTATTTCAACGTCGTTTCACTTCTCCCGGCACTAATTAAACCTAGACCATCACCTTATTAAAACCTACAGCGCACTATATCTAATAAAACTAAGCTCCTTTTATGAAAATACGCCGATTAAATTTTAATATAAAAGACTTCATTAAAGCTCGGAAGAGATAGAAGGCGGGCACTAATAGAAGAAAATTTCTACTTTAATGGATGGGTAGATGAAGTGAATTGTTTTCATTCATCCATTAGGACGAAGATGTACTCTCAGCAGTGGCAGTGGAAGCTATAAAATTATAATAAGTAGTTATTTATAAGGGTGGCGTGTGGAGGCGTAATTCCGTGCATTCAAGAGGATGCAGAGCGGCGCGGTCGCGGGCGCGGGCGCGGGTGCGGGCGTGCCTAATTAGCGACGCTTTCGACTCGACGACGATGTGCGGCGCATTCTTACAGACAATTCGTTAGAGCGCGCCGCGGCGCCGGCGCCGGCCGACGAGCGACCAGCGACCAGCGACGAGCGACGAGCGACCAGCGGGACCGCCGAACTATGTGCTGCTTGCAATGAATGATGATAATGTTTCGTTTTACAATCTTTGAATGATAATAATGTGCATAACTTTCACTGACAAATTATAGCGGCGTTTTTGTCAAACGTTTTAAACGATAAGTTTACGAGTAGGTACGTCATACGTGCCGGCTGCTAGCGTCTGTGTACGATGTAACCCCGCTGTATATGAGTATAGGTGCGTCGCCTGTCGCCTCGTACTCCGCTACTCGCGTCGCAAAATACGTACCTACTGATGCGGGTGACAGCCGTTTAGAAGGCACTCGATGCCCATTTCGGTGACTTGCTATCCGATAATTCCGCATTGACTCCGCTATAACTACAGTATCGGCTTCATAAATAAATAATTATTTCATAATATTTTTACACGGAGTTAGATAATTTCGTTCCATCACATTTATCGGCGATTTTCTCCGCGTTTGTAAATTACGTTGTAAAATGAAAAGCCGTATTAATGTTACCTATTAAAACTTGAAGGGTTTTCTTTGTTACGATTGCTGAGTAAGTACTTACTAATACCAATAATTTAGGCAAATAAAAAACTTTCTATCCGGAACGCCGCCCCTCTTCTATGCGGATACAAAATGAAGGGATACGATCAGTTTTATATAGGTACTTATTATATTATGTTTCTACCCTTAGAAAAAAGCCTGACATCAAATTCTTGAGTCTAGACATGTCAAGGTACCTACCATTACAACGAATTCTTGAATATTTTTTTTATATCCGTTTAGTTGATACATAAATTTATAAGATTTTTAGTTTATTTTAGTATTTATTATTGTATAATAAGCCCTCTCACCCCACTCCGTGCAAGTCGCGTCGTTCGTTAACGGTTGTTGTTTGCGATTTCAATGAAAATGTCGCGTTCATTTTTTTTTAAACACAATGGTGTTTTACTGAAAATACGTGATGTGAATACTGATCGGCGCGGCGCCGGCGGACTGTTTATTCCGTGCGATGTCATTTGAGCTAATACTTATATGGAGTTCAGGAGTTTTGTTTGTAGGTACGTGTATGTTGTCAGTGGACGGTTCCTGTCTGTCTGTCCTGTCACGCTGCAGCGCTGGCCTAATGTTTTAATAAATATACCTACTTTAATCAGATTGAACTGTCGATAACGTTTTATTTTTATAATTAAGCGTAGTATCGACTTACCGTTAATAACCTAGATAATTTTTAATTTATACCTAAATTGTAAACCAGTGTTAAAAATTGATTTTTCGGCTGGGTAAGGACAGAGACGGTGGTGGATCTTGATTTTTGCCTGACGGAAGCAAATGTATTGGTATAGAGAGTTATAGAGCAAGAAGCAGATAGTATTATTACGAAATACCGAGATTCATTATAACGTACTTCATTTGTAAAGTGACCGCTTATAGTGCAGTCATTGAAGCGAAAAATACGGCCTTACCTCCGAATTTTTTTACTGTGAACCGATTTGCATGAAATTTTTGGAATTAGGCACATCTTAACCTTCACTTCAAAAGTGAAAATGATCTGAACTCCGCCTATTATTTTTAAGGGGTGTAAACAACCCCTTAATGGAAAAATTGTAATTGACCCATTTTATCGCTAGAAAACATGTCTAATAGTAAGTGGTGAAATGGTAAAGTATTTTCTAACATAATTACCTCATATTAAAATTATTTTCAACCCCTTGAAAATCTTACAACCCCCAAATTGAAAAAATCTGAAAAAAATACTTTGGTATGACATAAAAAGATGTAAGTATAGAGTAAGTAATATTTTATATTCTCTATAATAATTATCAAATTTTTAACCCCCTTTCAACCCTTGAATACTACCCCTTGATATTTTTTTTTTGATAAAATGAAAAGGATTTAAATATTATTCCACACTCTCGCAAACGATTATCATGGTCTTAAGCTTTTCTACCCTTTAAACTAACCTAACCTAACCTAAAAAAAAAACCTAACCTAACTTTTTTTTTTTTTTTTTTTAGTGGGGAAATCCTCATTGATACCTTATGCCCTGGGGAAGGCAAAAGGTTTGCCAGACTCATACTGGCTCGCGGAAACCTAACCTAACCTATGTCTTAAATGTTTTACATTTCCGATTGCGATTTTAGGAATTACATACATTTCCTAGGAATTGTATACAATGACGGATTATATACATTTCCGTTAACATACACATTACAATAGTTGTGGGTCTATATTATACTGCGTACCTTCACATATTGCTCCAATTATTCACACTCCGAAATTTTCAGTTACTAAGTAGAAAAAAATATGATAAGTTTTTGGACCATAGCTCCTTTAATTTTCATGCTATCACAATTTATAAAAAATCATTGTAAAGGTAATTAAGAGAGCTACAACATCCTGTATTGCAATATATAGTAAAAAACCTTTTTCTAAAACGGGGAAGGGTTAAAGGGCTTAAGAGAGGCAGTGATTGCGCTGCCACGCGCTCTTTAAACAATCACATTTCCGTCAATTTTTGTTTGTCAGAAAAAACAAAAAAACCAAATTGTTTGTCAGAAAAATACCTACATTTTTTATTCATACACTTTTATTCTTATCTGTCGTCATTCTTGAAATATTATGAAATAAACGTGGGATTTTTAAAAATTTTAAATTTTGTTTTTTTAGTTAATCGTGAGTTTTTTGAAAAATATGTGTCCTGAAGCAGCCAAACTGATACTATCTATCAAACTCTTCATAATGAAGTTAATTCTAGGCGGAATACGATTAATTTTAATTATGGTGGAAATGGCACTTACGAAACCCATTGATTTTAAAGAAAAAACATTAGTTGTTCCCCTTATTTGCAATACAGCTCTCTTATTTTACGTGCAAAAGACTTTTAATAGTGCTCATTTTAAAGCTTATTTCAAGCACTACAAAACCCTTTTGTATTAGAATGCATAAAATGCATCTGCTCGCCGCAAGATGGCATTGACCACATCGATTAAATTTCAGGCAACATAAAAAACGGCTTTGATCTTTAATTTATAGCTTAATATTGCACTTAGAATACTGTATAAAAAACCAAATTGTTCATTGTTTTGCCTGCTACAATTTTGTTCTTTATAAAATTTTTGATAAAACGTATATTTTTGGAGATTTTTGCAAAAAACCGATGAAAAAGGTGAAAAAATTGCGAATTTTCAATTGCAAATAACTTGAAAAGTATTGGATTTTTTGAAAAACTTTATAGACGATTTTTTCCTTAAAACTAGGCCTTCTATCGATATCCGAGGTTATTTTGAAAAAAAAATAATTCACCCCCGAGAAAGGGTGGCAATCACCCCCCGGGTGGTAGCGGAGTTCAAATCATTTTCACTTTTGAACTTAAGGGTAAGATGAACCTAATTCCAAAATTGTATGCAATTCGGTTCACAGTAAAAAAAATCGGACCCATAATGCTTCAATGACTCCACTATTAGTGTAATAAATTATTTATACAACACGACTTAAGCTTTTCCGTATGTCATAAGTACTCGTACTATACCGAGTGCGCCGTGGAGCGGCGACGCCGGAGCCTGAGCGTCTGTGTGCGGAATAATGCGGATGTCGTTTCCTGACGCTCGTAAAGCGCGCCGAGCCGACTCAACGCTCAACGCTCAACGCCACCGCGCCGCACCGCAACGCCGCGCCGCACCGCGACACCGCGACACCGGCAGGGAGACCGCGTGTGATGTTTATTTACCTACCAACGCGTATACTTAATCGGTACTCGCTTGGATCCTTTTGAAATCTACCATATTTTATATTATCAGAATAATAACTGAAAGGTAGTATGTCGAATAAATAATAATGAATATTGTTCGCATAGAATAAACCACTCATTACCCGACAGGCGCCGGTCGTTTGTTGGATAGAGTCTGAAAGCTAGATGTAGCACCCGCATGAGCGTTACGGAACATTTGATGAGCCTACAATTATCCTCATCCGGTAACCCTCGCCGGCTTCAGATTTCACTGGAAACTAAATAACATAATCTCCTCTAATAACACGAGCCGCGTGAGTGTGTGTGTGTGTAGGATGTGGTTATATACCTGTGTTTCTTCTGACATGTTGGCTCATTTTGTTGCAGTGGAATTTACGTGACTTATGTTCACAGAGGTGCTTCCCCGAAAGATAAATTACTTAATCCAGATCGGATCCTATATTATAATAAACTATGTATTCTACAGCAGGTAAACTAGACGCTAGCGACAGTAAAATGGGCAGCAAGTTCGATACTGGGCAATAATTCCAATGGATATCTTGGTCAGTTCTTTCAGAAAGAACAATTTAACGGTCCGTACTTACATGTATAAATTAAAAGTACCTACTGGCCGTCTCTATTGCGGTATATCTATGCTGCCACGATAAAATTATAATATGCTCTACTCGGATATTAGTTTCTTTGTATTCTTCGTTCCATCTTTCACTAGATATTTCTATGAATGTAAAGATGTCTTAAGCACTTATCGGAGTCCAATTTCGAACACTTAATTCAACAAGCAAACGTACTCAACAGTTCACCGACGGCTTTCTTTAATCTTCGGAATACGTCTTAAATATGAAAGTTATTAATCTCGGGGACGGTACCGACTTCATTGTTCGACGTCGAATATTTCCTGACTGTATAACCTCACCTATTACTTATTTGGGTCACTACATCCACCTGCCAGTATTAACGGGGAGCTCTGTCAATCTCAGAGCCACGCATCGATTCCATCGATGTAATCTCGAACCTCATACCTTAGAAACATAGTTGATTTTGCATTACCAGTGGCCGCCATTCACGTGCAGATTGATAAATCAAATCATAGAAACATGACATTTTCCCTGTTTTTCTTTTTCCTTCCTCCTACATTTTGTTTTTAATCTGTGATATTCGTGACATCACAGGAAACAGAAGCAGCGTTCTCACTCACGTGTTGCGGTGTCGCATGTCGTCCAGTATTTTTGTTTTATTTCTTTTGGTATCGGTGCACTGTAATGATCTTCTCCATTTTTAATTAGCAAAATTGAATATTTTGCCATTCATAGTTTTCTTTTACGGTTCAGTAACACGTCACTGGGTAGCTGTTAATAGGGTAATTATGTCCTCAGCTATGGAAGTCGAGTTTCGTACAATTCATTCCGACTGGTATGGCAGGTAAGCCGTAAGGGTGTTTCTGGTGCGACAAAGACTGAAAGAGGGCATCTTTCACCGTCAATCTTGATAAGCTGGTGCCAGCAATTCATTAAGATTACATGAATTATTTGAGTGATTCATCTGTCTCTGATCGTGAACAACACAGCTGTCCTTTACAAGTAGACGTCGCTCGTTCTTTTCAAGTGGCTCTTGAAAGCACAGAGTATTGAAGAGCTTATTTTGATTTTTGACGTCCAAGTAAGTACCTACTTGTTTGTCCCGACCAGGGCGTTTCCTGTTTCTCTGAAGAGCATCCCTTTTAATTAGTGAAATATTCGACATTATTGTCGTTATTCCTCTAATGCCAATTAGTAACGCATTTCTGCATGACTGACCGCCGCATAATCGCGTTATACTCATAACTTGTACAGATGAAGCGATAATCTATAGTATAGGTACCTATATATTCAGTCGCTGACAGACGAGCACGATGCCAAAACTGAATCTGAATCGGATATCACAATCTGTAAAAAATGTATAGTATGTAATATCAAAAGTGTGCAGGACATCGAATGAATAAAGTTTTATCATCGAGAGCGTTACCTAATTTATTGTTACATTCTCCTCGAGACTGAAAAGTCACTGAGTTAAGTGAAATAGGAAAGTTTACTCGCCAAATGTATTGCGAATGTTACACATCAAACGCCGCTGCGCCGTGCCCGCCGAGCCGCCGCCTTGCCCGCGCCGTGCCCGCGCCGCTCACTTGAGCCGATAAGAGCATTTCGATGCACACTTCTCAGTGCTCTTCCGCTACTTCTACGATAACTACAAATTGTTTCATATAAAAATATCTTCTCTATTCTGTACTAATAGGGTACTTCAAATTAGTCGTACTCGCGCACCGAGGGTTCCGTACTAGACTGTAGGTATATAAGTTTAAAAATATTTTTATTAGGTAATAATGTAACTGAAAATTGATGACATTCGCATTTTTAACTTTATCTATGCTAAAAGACATTGCCTCGTACGGGGGGTGAGTAGGTCTTGATTCACTCACGAGTGTCGACTGTTAGCGGCAATTAGCGGCATACACGGCTGTATCTTTTGATTGCGTTGTCTTAAAAACAAGCAAAAATAAATATATATTAATAATAATATATAAAATAATTAAATATTTATTATAGTTTATACAGTCTTTTGTGGGTTGGAAATTATATAATTGGAGAAATTAGATTCCAATCTGCAAACTCGGCGCGTTCGATCAGGTGTCTCGTTTAGTGGATTTAATGAATATTCGGTGTGGTGAGGGTGTATAAACAGTTCGGAGCGATTCAATTTGGTTGTTTCCGCAGGTGGAGATGCTGTACCAGCGCTACTTCCTGCGCATGAACCAGACGAACACGACGCACCTGCTGGCGCTGCTGCTGACGGTGGCGCTGGGGCTGATGCTCGTCCAGATCCGGACCCTCGTGCTGGCGCAGAATTTTCTCGGAGTTTTCACGCCGGACAATATTTCGGCACTCATCGATTCTAACCCTTACAAGTGAGAGAATTTTACCGAGACCTTTGTGTTAAATTAGAACAAATCGAGCGAGAGCTCACGATAATAAATGACAACATTACCACAGCGGCAATCGGATCGCTTTTCTGAATATTGCATCCGCCATCTCGCCCCGAGGTGATGTTTCACATAAATATCTAAGTTACATAATATATATTTATACGTAATACGACATGGACTCGCTCTAATTGCTCGCGCTTAGCTGGATAACGCAAATAATCCACGCGGCGACACACGCGTCTCTGTGGACTCGGCGGAACACGGCGCGCGGCGGCGACCCGTCTGCCGGGTTGTATTCTTAATTGACGGAGTTTGATCCTGCCGGCTTATTAGAGGACGCGATGTGTTCAAATGAAATTCACGGTATAAGCCAAATTACAATTTCCTTTCGACACTTAGATTTTGAACCGAAAACATCTCGTCATCAAGGCGGTAAATGCCTCGCGTAATCGTACTACTAGGAAAAGTGTCACCGCGATTTACAGATTGAAATATTAACTAGCCCGTGTAGTACGATGAAATGAATACCCGGTTAGATCGGCATCAGTCTGATAATAGACATGCGGATCCGTTCTGATCGTGGATGTTGTCGTTCGTTTGTTAATAATATATTCCCCGCACCCCGCACCCCGCAGCCAACCATTCGAGCCGCTGCAGGCGTTGAACCTGACGCCGCCGCAGCCGGGGCTCGCCGTGAACGCGACGCACCCGCGCCGCGCCCGCGCACTGTACGAGCGCGACCGGCTCGCGCACCTCGTCAACGTCGCCATCCTCGGAGTTACTGCACTCGTTTACGCATGTGAGTACATACTGGATACCGGACCGTATACAATATATATACCTACACCGTTACGGCGTAGCAAACAGACTATCATTAGTCGACTCTTAAAACGAAAGCAATTTTTGTAATGAGTATTTGAAAGCTCGTGTCTAATCGGTTGTCGGGCCGTAGGTCTGCTGGCGTGCCTGAGCAGGCCGGCGATGAACGAGATCTACCTGCTGACCATCTCGTACGTGGTGCTGGTCACCTTCCTGCTGGTCGAAGTGGCTATGGCCGGCTCCTCCGTATTCCGGTAAGGATTTATACAAATCAGAGGTTATTCATTCCACATGGGATCGTAGCCGACTGCATACTGAAATGACGATACACTTCAAGTAGTAATCGCAAAAGCAAAAACATTTAATAATTAATGTCAGGATTGATTACCCATTTCTATTAAGTAGGTAGGTTACTTAATCTTATCTTTGCTTTTACAGTCGCAAAAAAAAATAGCTTTCGTTTGTAATTCATCGAGCGGTGAGCTAAAATGGCAGTATTTAATAATATATTGATAGTCTATAAATAATAAGTTAAAATAACAGTCTCGTAATATTAAATGTCAAGTATATTTATAAAGAAATCTATTTCAATTATAATGACATTATAACTTTATAAATACAATAGGTACTGGTAGTTTGTTCAATTTTAAGATACTTATGTTGGTGTAATGAGCATGCCTGACTACGAAGCTGGATTACATTTTATTGTATCGTGCCATTACAACAGGAATAAAAAATAAACGTAAACACCCCGTGTAAAGGTTAAGGTATATGTAATGGTGTGATGTTTGTCCTGTGCAGGTCGCTGACGGTGAGCGCGGGCGTGAGCGTGCTGTGCACGTACCTGACGTACGCGACGCTGCCGGTGCGGCTGCACGAGGCCGGCGCGGGCGGGCTGGCCCTGGCGGCCGTCAACCTCGCCGCGCACCTCGTGCTCGCCCGCGGCTCCGACCTGCAGGTGAGACCGCTCGTTCACTCACTCACACTTTACAGATACTCTCTACTCTTGCTACCCCTGTCTAGTTCGGCTCAAAAGATCATCTCCCTCTGACCGAGCTCGCACTGTTCACCACCAGATGTACTGCACCCTGATCTCGCTGGCGGCGTGCAACGTGGCCGGCGTGATGACGCACCACCCGCGCGAGCTGGCGCAGCGCCGCGCCTTCCTCGAGACGCGCGACTGCGTCGAGGCGCGCCTCGTCACGCAGCGCGAGAACCAGCAGCAGGTCAGAAACACACCCACGAATACCTCTCGATAAACATAATTATTTCATTCGCAATATAGTAAAAATGCTTACGAAATCCGGATCTCGAGACTCGCTGACCAAATTGTCAAAAGTACCTAGTCAAAATGTTAAATACATTTAGATTTACAGCCCCCAGTACCGACGAGCACGCGTCGACGACCCCACGGCTCGCTATATTGCTCACGCGTACACAAAAGCTACTTACGAAAACATTACAAAAAGAAGCGGAATAACTTGTTTCATGTAGAAAAACTTACAACACACGTAATTACCCGTGACGGTCCTTCCTACGGTCTTCACGAGCACATTTATTATCAAAAAATAAGTAAGTAGGTAAAAGAGATGTGATCTCATTTTATTTTCTACCTTTGGTTCGTTCCCCGGACTAACTCGGTCGCTGTAGTTAACTAGACAAAGGGGACTTATCATTAAATTAAACAGAGTCATGGCTAATGTTAACTTTAAAGTGAAATGTCAGGCTTTCATTAAATTGAGTGTGAAGTTTGTTTAAATGTTTCTCTCGTGGATTCAAACACTTTTGCCGAGGAGGCGGGGACATGGCGGCTGTGTCGCTGAATACAGATGTGTTCGCTAATTTGTTGCTCGCAAATAAAAAACATAATTACTAAAAAAGTTAGCTAAAATATTATTTACAAATAATAATAATATTTTACAATATTATAATGAAGATTTACACGCGTATGTTTTCGTTCTCAATAAACAGACGTTCACGTTCAGCTTTATGCTGACACATTGATTGCAAAATGTATTCATGAAGGAGTTATGTACAGACGGCCGGCTGGATAATATTGGGTAGATGTATGGTGAATATTCACTTGTGACTTCGGAAGTTTTTCGGAGACGACATTTTTGAAACACACAAAGTAAAAAGTTATAAATCGAGATGTTTGAGACATCCGTCGCTTGAAAATTGTAAAAACAATCTTAAAGATGTCCCAGCAAAGTACACAATTGAACGAATTTTTATTCGCATAGTGATACCTTCTTACTTTCCAATATGCATCGGATAAAATCAAATTTTAAAGTTTCGAGTGGAAGTTCTCGAAAAGATCACGAGCAAGTCACAGGTTCGAACGGAACTGTTTGTACTCAGATCAGGATACTTGGAGGCACCTGCCAAGTATGTGAGGTATGTAAGCTGACGATTCGCGCTTGTCAAACGTCGATAAACTTGCGTCGATGACGCGTTATTAAATCTGGTTACGATTATACTGCATTAAACTATAAAATGTCGCGTCATATTTTTTATAGCAGTTAGCGGATAAGACATTAGACGGTTAAAAGATTGACAGTGTACTTTGTCGACAATGTTATCGTAAATGGATAAAATGCCAAACTATAAATATTTTACGAAGAGATAAATCAGTCAGTAGAAGACATGGTTGGATGTTATTTTAAAAATACTTTGTTTATAAATCGGATTTTCTTTAGTCAAGGCTCCAATTCCTTTTGCTTTTGTTATAAGTACCTACATTGAAAAAAAAACAACTTTTAAATTTAACGCTGTAGTTTCGAAAGATATAATTTGTTAAACTAAAGAATCTCTTACCTCTACGAACTCTCTACTGCCTTTATGTTAGATATGCTATTTTTATTTATTTCGAAAAGTGGCTTAAATGCACAAAAAGCTTTAAAGAAAATTAAACAACAAAATGTTACAGTACTTGCCTCGTTTTTGTTAGAAAATTTTAATAACAGGACCGAGGAGTTGAAACTGCTAGTCGTATTTGGAGTGTCCATTTATCGTGTAGAAATATTTTAACAAAAAATGCGCTAGAAACGAACAAGAATATGGGCCATGATGGATATCTTAGTGCTATCTAATCTAAGCAACTAATTGTATAATCAAAAAATAACGCGTTTGCCAAAAAAGTGAACCTTAGGGGTAGGTACATGATACAATAATATACACCGACTCTGTTTTACGTAGTGTCCTTCCCGACAATCGCGAATACCATATCCATATCCAGAACGTTGTGTAACTACGCAAAAATATTATAATTCAACTAAACCTTTCACTGTCAAAATGAAATCCGTTTAGTTTCAACGAAACTTAGGACAAAGGGCTGAAGGCTTTAGCTCGCTTTGAGAAGCGGAGCTCAAACGACGCCGCCGACTAGCCGAGAGCGCGGGACCACGACTCACTCGCCACTGATAACTGGCTTAATAATAATGGGATGATTCGGTACCTTTGACATTGTCTTTGCATTATAATAAAAACTCGTGATTAAAAGTCATTAAATTTGACACAATCTGATTCCTAGAAAAGCTGAACTCTACAAGTTAATATGCAGATATTAATTTGTCACAGACTTAATTTATGTGGTAAGGCTTATAGTCTGTTGGTTCCATGAAACAGAGCCCGGCGTCACGCCAGATGAAACTGGAGGAGCCGTGAAGAGCTGGAGCCTGCAGGCGGACGCGGACCATGCGCCGGCTCACCAAAAGTTATCTAATGGGCATTTCATAAAATATGGCAGATGACGGCCTAAATTAATTAATTAAATAATCAAGTCCCTGAGTCAAGTATTTACCTACGCTGTGGAACTATGATTACAAGTCAACGTTGCATAGTGTTTGTTGTAAAAGTTATTTGTTATGTTTGTTTCATTTATCTACACTTGAACGAACAGTAAATAACGCGGAGCTACCCAGCTGAATATCACAATCGCGTCAGTAAAACTGTACACTGAGTCCCGCCCACTGCCTCTCTTTGTTCTAAATGTACATTATTACAAAACTTTTTGGTTAATATTTACCAACCTTTACAATTATTATTTGAACACCACTAACGTTGTACAGAAGTTGTTAGGATTTATTTTTAACCCCCGACGCAAAAACGACGGGGTGTTATAAGTTTGACGTGTCTGTGTGTGTGTGTGTGTGTGTGTGTGTGTGTCTGTCTGTGGCATCATAGCTCCCAAACGCATGAACCGATTTTGATTCTGTTTTTTTTGTTTGAAAGGTGAATATGTTGGGAGTGTTCTTAGCTATGTTTGATGAAAATCGGACCTGTAGTTCAATAAATAGAGGGGGGTGAAAGAGGGGATGGAAAAATAAATGTCGACAAATATACTCGAGTGGGGTATCAAATGAAAGAGGGTCACGAGTACATTACAAAATTGAAATTATAATGAAAATCGGTTGAGTCGTTCAAAAGATATAGGGAGTGAAAGTGGGAATGGAAAATCAAATATTTACAAATATAACCGAGTGGGGTATCAAATGAAAGAGGATCACGTGTACATTACAAAATTGATATTATAATGAAAATCGGTTGAGTAGTTCAAAAAAATATAGGGAGTGAAAGTGTGGAGATGGTTAACCAAATGACTACAAATATAACCGAGTGAGGTATCAAATGAAAGAGGATCACATGTACATTACAGAATTCCATGTAAAATGGAAATTGGTTATAAAAATAATAAGTTACCTACCTACTTTCAAAAAGTATGAAATAAAAAAAATAAATTAAAAATTTTAACAAACCCCCGACATAAAAATATAAAAGCCCTCTAAAAAGTATAATAATAATAATAAAGACTTGATATTAGGTAGCTACCTAAGTATTAATAGGTATTTTTACAAAGAAAACGTCATGTCGGGGGGATCTTAGGTTTCGATACATAGTAGTAGGTAAATATAGGTTGAGTACAATTAGGTAAATGATGAGCGGTCCCCCCGACATGACGTCTTCTTTGTAAAAATACCTATTAATACTTAGGTAGCTACCTAATATCAAGTCTTTATTATTATTATTATACTTTTTAGAGGGCTTTTATATTTTTATGTCGGGGGTTTTTGTATAAAAACAATTTTGGGGAACCTGCACGAACGTAAACTAATTTGTCTTTTTAATGTAAAAATTAAAATATCCTACTTACTTACCTGTAAGTAATGAAAATAATGTTTATATTTGTGATATAATCTGAAACCGTATATTAGTTTTCAGTGCATCTGAATACTTCATACTGTACATTCTGCAGCTGTGTAATATTTTATGTTATAGATGGAAGATGTCGATATCAGAGAACTCAAGGGACGACGCTAGTTCCGCGTAGTATTAAAAACTCTTAAAAGAATTACTGACTCGATACGGCGAGATATTTCCCCAGGGATCGACAACAACCCGGGACGACCCTGGCGGTGTTTATATAACTTGATCTAGATAATGAATTACGATAAAAAAGTTCTTCTCTACATCATTATTATAATTATACAAAGTACGTAGACTGCAGTTTGCATCGAAAGAAATTCAATGAAAAAATATTTTTTCAATCTTGTTTACATAATATCGCACCTAGATCTAAAGAGAGCTAACTCAAAAAAGGTACTTTTTCAGGAGAGGCAAGAAACTGATTAATACGTCCATATGCACGCATGAGTTTTCTGTAAAAAATTATACTTTTTATAATAAAGCTGGCAGAGTTATATTAGCTGAAATCAGTTTTAGTGTAGGTGGGTTTTGCTGGAATCCGATGGTGAGCATAACTCAAATCTTCCGGTTTTTGAGTTAGATCCCTTTAGATTTAGGTGTGCGATATCTAAATCAATAAAATTTGGTAATTCGACATAGCAATGTTATATTACCTACGTGATTAATCAAAACTAAATTAATCTAGTCTAATCTATGAGAAACCTCAAAAAAAAAATCCGGTCAGCCTGTCAGCCGCGAGCCTATTATGAACGAAAGCAAAAGGGTTTGTTGTTACGATATTATTTTGCTATCGACATGTAGAAATAAGAGACGACATCGACATGACAAGATTTCTCGTTGTCGACGACGTTGATTTTTGACTGATCATCGCGAGAATAAGACGATATCGACTCGACAATTCATCATAGCTCTCCAAAACAAAACCAAATTATGAAAGTCACTCAAATACAATCTGATTCGAGAGCGACTCACGCCGCTTAGCACAACTCCTTTACAATGCAAACTTGTGAACTCACCAAGTAGTTCGGCTCGCAAACAATAATTTACATTTTGTATAGTTAATTCACCATCAATATCTCCAAAGGAACGTAATAAACACCACAAAAGCTTACTTCGGTTGTCAACTCTATTTAAAACCGGTCGAGGTTCGAAATAGTTCAGTGCGAGATTTAATTACTCCTCCATTCTGAAATCCGATAAGGTACAGCGGCGTGTATACGATTGTGAACTTCAGTGAGAACGCGGGAAGGCAGGAATCAAACTGTGACGGGTATCGTTAAGTCCTTTTTGAATGTTGCTTAAAGTTGTTAACGAAGTTGCGAAGTCGAGTACAAAGCGAGTCCACAGGCGCTCGCGGCTGGCGCGATGGCGCCTCGCGGTCGCGGTCGCACCGCGGCGCGGCGCGGCGCGGCACCGCGGCGCGGCACCGGGAGACGGAGAGTAACCCCCGGAGAGGAGGGTGGCGAAGAGGAAATCAAAAGTGACTCACTTTGAATCGATTCATTTAACCTCACTCACAAACAACGAACCGTCTTCAATTGTCTTTTCTGTCTATGTGTCATGACTGCATAAAGTTTAGTCACGACTGATCTTAAACCCTAATAAAGTTCTTCATTTTGATATCATGCGATTTCGCGAAAAAACGTTAAAATATATAATATTGTTTTCACAACGTTTTTGTACAATCATATCGAATTTTATTGCCAATCATGTTTGGAATTTAGCCTTCTGTCTGAGTCATTACATAAACTAATAAGACGATATTTGAGTATACAAGTCAAGCAAATGTTTCCCTGTGAAAACTCGACATGACAGCTGTCAAGCGCGCCCTCACTAAATGTAGACTTCGACTCATTACGAGTCTCGAGGTACTCGAAGGCAGGTAGCGTCAATTACTTACGGGTAAGGTGGATCGCACAGTTAGCCGAGAAGCAATCCGTAGCGCTGTGTGAATAATATTCTGCCCTTCGACAAAATATGATTTTTGAAACAAATATTAAATTAATTTGTATATTTTTGTTAATATATATTAAAAGCAATTGCATAATTAAATAATGAGACAATTTTATATAACATTTATTCTATGAATATTTCGTTGTAGTCAGAATGCCTTCTCGTCTTGCCAATTAATTAATTGATATTTAAACGATGTCATTGATGTCGCGGTAATTTCCCGCGGCAGTCGATCGTGTACCGTTAGCCTCATGCCGTGCATGCCTCGTCCGGTGTTCCGACTCGGCTAGTTCCCGTGGTCCGGGGGGAGGCTGCATGCGCGGGAGATGCGAGCTGTGTCTCCGATGGATAATATTATAGTTTGTAGAGATCGCTTGTAGTTCATCACGTGCATTCAGTGCCGCTTGCAGTGAGTATATCATCAAGTGTATCTGCTAGAACACGTTTAACGCTAAACGTGTTCTAGAGTGGAGACCGCGTCTCGGCAAGCGTAGTGTAGGACGTCCTCAGGCAAGGTGGAGTGACGATTTGCGTAAGATGGCTGGCAGGAGCTGGATGCAAGCAGCCCAAGATAGAGCAAAGTGGCGTGAAATTGGAGAGGCCTATGTCCAGCAGTGGACTGCGACGGGCTGATGATGATGATGATGATGTATCTGCTATTTGTAATTGTAACTGTAGGTCTGTCTGTCTAGTGTCGAGTCAGTGTGCGGTCGTCCTTGATACCCACGAGGGCAACATTCTCCAGATAGTGTTGTCGGAAATACCTGAAGGAACGGCAGCGGGGCTCGTAAGGGCCTCAACATAACATTTAACAATTTCCAAAGTTCGTTATAAAATTTATGCTCACTATAAACGCAAACTAATAAAATGAACTGAAAACTGTTTAATCGTAGTTATTGCCAGCCAGGCGCTGCGGTACTACATGCGGACATTATTTTACTATTCAACTTGTTTTTAAAACAAATTCAATTATAATGGTTTACACTAAATGGATTATGATCGAAAAAACTTGAAATTACTATTTACTATTTGTTATTTTTAAGAGCAATGCATGGCCGCCCGGCCGGTACCGTCGATATTTTTATTTGAGAAATAAATGTGAAATTTTCATTACTATGCTATCAAAATCTATCAATTTTTAGTTTACAATAAATTATATTGTATTGTAAGTATATGATTTTTCAAACCAGCTTTTCACAATAGTCGTAAATTTACTAAGTGGTGGGATATTTTACTTTTATGAGCGTCTGCTAACAAGCTACACCTCTTTAAATAAAAGGTTTCCATCTTTTCCTATAGTAATGATATTTAAAAAACAACTCACAAACATTGTGATGTCGTGCCTAGTGCCTCCTCGACCCGCAGCCGCAGCCGGAAGCCGGCAGCCCGCAGCCCGCAGCCTCACCAGACGGTGACGTCACGGGAGGTTGCGCGGGCTGTAACCGCCCGGCGCGGCGAGAGGCTCCTCGAATAATAGCCCCATTTATGAACCCTTTAAATTTTATTCGTTATGAAAGGGTTTTTCGTTTTTGTTATCATAATTTACATTTCTATTCTTCATTAACACATAGAACCGACAGGAGATCGAGATACAAGCACAGATAACAAAGAATGGAGAGTAATCTTTTATATCTTTTCATAATTATTTATGGTTTTGATATCAAAAGAAGGTACTTTTTAGTATTTGACATATTTTTTACTAGGTAATTTTACTTGGAATATTACTAATTTAAGAGAATAATATTCGGAACTTTTCATAGCTGAAGTAAAAATGTAGTGGAATGAATATTTCTGACTCAAATGAATCCGGTGATATGATAAGGGTTCCATTATCGAAGCACTACTTTTCTGTAAATACATATATCCATACCTCTCTATTGCTCCCTCGAAACACGTTTTAAACGTATCTAATCGGTGCTGACTGCTGTCGCCATAAAATATACTTGTTTGTGAATAGGACTTGTGCGGGTTTTAACGGTCCGTGGCAGAGTGCAGCTCCATTACTGTTACTATTGTTTCCGACGTCGCTTCGACAGCGGTGTTCAGCCCGGCCGGTGCTCACTATGTCGCGGCGCGAGATGCCATCAGCTGTAGTCATACTATTGCAAACAGCAAAAAGAGTCACCTAACACTATGCGCGGCGACCCGGCCGAGAGGCTTGCTGAACACCAAACCGTGTATTTTTAAGAAGCAGGCTTAAAAGGGTACATCGAATCCGTAGCGAAAGGTATTTTTTTGTCATTTTAAATAATAATATTTTTTTTTCATTTATGAATTTTCGTGTCCTGCGATCGTGAGTCGCGCCTGCAGGTGTCCCGACAATAAAGGTTTTATTTTGATCGGTTACTAAATTGTTTCCTTCAATGATCTTCCAACAAGGATCGGAATGCTCGGAGTCATCCTGCCGATGATGCAATACGGCCTTGTAGAGGTGAGGTTTACTCGTATTTATTTGACAGTAAATTATAATAATACACGTATTGTAAGTATAATAATATCGCGTGGAGAGGAGTGTGTGCTCAGTGTGATTGTTTCGTGTGTTTGAGCATGCTCAATTGGCCGCCGTGGTTTGCATAACAATGCAGCATGCAGTATGCAGTTGTGCACTCGGACAACAATATTGTTGTAGGTAAATGAACACTCGAAACAATTCAATGAGATATGAGCTTTGCAGACAGTATAATAATATAAATAAAACGAGGATTTTTTTTTGTTTGTAATCGCGTTCTCGGAATAAAACATTTATTTATAACGGATTGAACTCGTATGGTTAACATTACGTTAAAGTCAGCATAAAAATAATACATGCGATTTCAATCCGGTATAGTTATTTATTCCAACGTTTGAATGAAATATCAGAATTCGATACTTAACACTGTATCTAACGAGGGCTGAACTCTGTGTGGACTTGTCTTCTCTGTGTGTTAACAGACGGCGCGGCGCACCGAGACACGGCGAAGGCACTTACATACATGCAACACGTGTATTTGTCAATTACTTATTCGTTTTAATGTGCTTAGCTTTTACCTATTTAATTTTGCTAGCACTAACATTTCCGTTGATTATAAGGTATCCGACTAATTATAACATCTATAATGTTTAGTTCTGTGACAGAGAATGCCGTGAAGAACATCTCCAGGCGCCTCGTCTCCGAACTAGTCTCGGTGGAACGTGTTCGTGAATATTCTTTACGGTTGCTTATTGTTTCACTCCGACGTCGTTCTCGTCTCGCTCCGGCGAGTAGCGGAGTCTCTCTCTTCGCGAGTGGATCGTAAATATTTACTAATGATTCGTCGAACGCGAAGAGGTGTAAGTGGTTGCGGAGGTGCGGAGGGCGAACCAACTCTTTTGTTGTCTTTGCCATTTAAGCATTTTTCTTTATCCTGCCAATCCGCCCCGGGCCGCGCCGCCCCGGGCCGCGCCGGGCCGCGCCGGGCGTTCGCGTATTTTCAGGCGATGTAATTTTAATATTTTTGCTTTGTTTCGTGTTCTTCGTTTGTGACGCTTTATTTCGGTTCATTTGTAAATAATAACTTTATTTAAAACTAGATAGAAAAAATTAAAATTGATTTAAAAATATTTTGATCTTAATAATTACATTTGATCGAACTCGATGAGCTTTTTTACGAGGTTTACTGTCAAAATATCATACATTTGCGTAAACTCGATCCTTACCTAGACTGAGTCTGTTACACCCGCACCGCCGTCGCGCCGCTGCCGTCACGCCACCGCCACGCTACCGCCACGCTACCGCCACGACTTCTAGTCGGCGACAGTGGCGTGATCATTACATGTAATATCTACAGAGAGGATTCGGCTCACCGCTGAATAATTGTTATCAGCCTGTTATTAATCAATAAACTAATTTCAAAGCACAAGTATTACTTTAATGTTATTGTAAAGGAAATTTATTTATAGATACCTACTATCAAAGGGTAAATCCGTTGAGATTCATTGATTAAATGCATTTGTCCAATTATCGTCAAGTCATTAGCCCGCCTTTGTCACCGGAGCTTAGAGCTAATCATGCACTCGCTGCACTCGCTGCACTGCTGCAGGTGTGGATTACTTCGTTATATCTGCAATTCAGAATAATGGATTAATAACGTTTGCTCCGGAGTCAAAGGAGTACTTAATGTATTAGCTGTTTACGCTCGTAAACTTATCGGAGAAAAATAAATGTGTCTATGTCATTACGAGATACTTCTGGCAATTAGAAAAAATATGGCGTCGTTGTGAATCATATTATGGGGTTCTCGTGTTATGTATAATGTGTATTTGCTTATTCAGTTATTACGATCATCTTTTACGTCATACATTTTCTTCAACGTTGTAATAATACGACATTAAATTATCGTAAAACAATAACTGCAGGAGGTCATTAAAAGTGTGCCACAGGATAAATAAAGGAATGTCGCGTGTTTCTGCAGCGGAGTTGTTTTTGTTACATCTATCCAGTTTTTACTCTTGATATTTCAAGGGCTCGGTATAAAAATTACATCGAGAATGTTAAATGGAAAAAAGGGCAATATTGAATTACGAATCTAACACTCCCCTACGAAATGGAAAGTGAATAAAAGTTGGTTACGATATTTTTATCTCCTCCCTTTTTTATTCCGCTCTTTTAAGTTTCAATGTTCGTTTAGACCGAGATTTAATTAAATGCAATCCGCTCTGTCACTTTGAATGAAATGCATTTTTTAAATTTTTCACGTGAGATACGTCATTTATACCTACCTACTATGCGACGCACGGACGGACTGGACTAAATTATAATATTATGCTTTAGTGGAGGCCGTTTAGATATTTGTATTTCCGTTTCGGTTACGCTGAAGAGATCTCCGCGCGAGGAATGCCAAGCTCGCGCCGCTCGTATCGAATGCGGTCCCGTGGTTGCGCATATAAATCATCTTTAAACATTCATAGTGAACGGCGTTCAATGTCGTCCTCTTCAAACAACCGCATACATAATGTATGGAGCCGAGCCGGGCCCGTGTCTAATGACACTCTCCGAGATAATCGCCGGCTAATGATGAACGATTCACACTACTGAGTACCTACTGACTACTGACTACAGCTGACAGTCCACGCCGCGTCGCCGCACCCCGGCTCCCGGGCACGATCACAGTGCACCAATGTATCTATAGTGATGTGATTTTTCACTTCTTACGTTTAAAGCGAGCTGTAGAATATATAGTCCGATACGCAAATAAAATTAACTTATAAAATTCACAAGTGCGCAATTTTTGGTAGTCAGTTAGAATATTATGAATACTCCTTGTAAAAAAAAAATATATCGGATTTTGATGGTGGCTTTTATAATATATAGGTATATGTATAGAGACGTTATAAACCAAAAGAAAGATTATGTAAGTGCAATATTTTTGCACTAGGTTATCGCATTTAATTATTAGAACGCCTCCTATAATTTTTTAACTGTTACATCAACAGCTTTTAGCAATATAATCGAAAAAGTGAAAAAAATATATATATTTCCTAAATTAAAATTAAAGTGAATGTTAGTTTCCGCAATGTGCTCAAATCGATTAAAAGTAACGTCAGTTATTATATCTAACAGATTTATCAATAATAAAAATAAAAAAAGCATGTTGACCAGTCGGAATCGATCCACGACTCTCGGTATACTAAGCGATGCCTTACGTATTGTTTGAGGCCGGAGGGAAATGAAACCCAAACAGTTTTGCTTGAATTCGAATATATTGAAATCTATGTAAACCTATGTACATTTCCACGGAACAATTCGATAGCGCGTTCTATTAACAACAAAGTGACATCTATTGACATTTTCCATAACTATACATATACACGTTTGAACATACCGCCCACCAAGGACAGAATGTCCTTAACTTAAACTGTAAACCTCATTGGTGAGTAACAATTTTCCTATATAAAACCAACCAACAACATGAAATATAGAATAAAACTTATAACTTACACTTTACAAACAATTTACAATCTACAAACTCTCAACAATTAACATTTTTATTACAGTAGTCTTATACATTAATTTATAGCAGCAACTATGAATACGAGAATGAGGTATATGACCGTTCTTTTCTAACAGAATCCTTAGGTGCCGCCCACCCTGAACCAATTTCTTCAATTAAATCCCAATCTTTGAACTGTAGCTATGACAAGTGCTGTGGCTAACAACATTTTGTTATTAATCTTTTCCTTCCCAAAACATTTGATTAATTTGGACTCCCTTCCTACACTACCTTCCCCCCGCCCTTCTGCATCTACTTGACTTAGTTTCCCCGATGTAGTAGATGCAGACGAGACACCATTCAGATGAAGTAATGAATGATGCCGTTTATTGCTAATTCTACAGTTGGTGGATTTTTGGCAAGATCGTACAGATTGACTGCCTCCTAGACAGTTGTAACATAGACGCTTCCTACTAGCACAGTGCAAACTTATGTCTCCTCTTATCATAACCCTGACTAACAAATCAATTTGATAAGAAATAAAAGTTTCCATTTTCAAAACCAAATAAAACTAAACTAAATAACAATTAAACAATAAACAATCGAAATTACCAGTCAGATATGTACACTCAATGAAAACTTACGCCATGTTTTGAAGTTAACTGTCAGACAGAGACTTAGAATATTTTTGATCTAAAAGTTGAAAATTTTACAAGTGTTTGACAAATGAAATCCTATACAAATTTTGGCATGGATTCCCCGTACCTTCGTTTTTATCTCTTAAATTCTAAGTCCTAATCTACAATTTCTAAAATTTTACAAGTTACTAATTAATATACTACAATTATTCAAATATAAGTCTTAAGAATAGCTTGCTAAGGTTCAGTTTCTTAAGACGAATCTTGATGAAATCCAAAGTTTACTAGCTCTTGAGAATAAGGTTGAAATTCGCTTGATAATTACAATTTTAAAATGTACTCACGTTTGACACTTCACTGCACTATAACCACTAACTCACAGATTGATTAGCGCCATCTGTAGACCTTTCCATGCTCTTCTTCACCCGATGTTTCCTGACGGCTGCAAGTTGCCACTCGCCGTTGCCGTCTGCGACTTCAGCCACCATCCCAGTGGCGCTGACCGTCGCCGAATTCCCTTGCACCCTATGGACAGCGATCCACTGCCACGACAGGTGCACTCGGGGAAGCGTAGTTCGCTCGGAACTACCGAAATCCGACCCTAATGCCACCAACTTGTAGCAATCCGGCTCGAAGGACCATGTTTGAGGCCGGAGGGAAATGAAACCCAAACAGTTTTGCTTGAATTCGAATATATTGAAATCTATGTAAACCTATGTACATTTCCACGGAACAATTCGATAGCGCGTTCTATTAACAACAAAGTGACATCTATTGACATTTTCCATAACTATACATATACACGTTTGAACACGTATCAAGCCAAGATAGTCTTAATTAGATAGGTTGAAATTTATAGGTATATGCGTTTTATTACAGCTTAGTGTTTAGGATGAGACCGGAATATTCAGTACATTTGTACAAAATTATTTGAACTGATAAGGTAATAAAACCTGCCGCTATTGATGAATTAGTTAAAAAATCTGTCAATACGTTACTACAATTATTCTGGATTAGAAAACGTTGACTTAAGAATCTTGGGATTTTTTTTACGGCCTAGAGAACGTTTTATGTTAATAAAAAAAGAAGCTATTGATAAATCTGTTAGAAATATAAACTGACGTTACTTTTAATCGATTTGAGCACATTGCGGAAACTAACATTCACTTTAATATTAATTTAGGAAATATAGATTTTTTTTCAATTTTTCGATTATATTGCTAAAAGCTGTTGATGAAATAGTTATAAAATGTTATAGGGCGTTCTAATAATTAAATGTGATAACCCAGTGCAGAAAAAAAGCACTTTTACATCGTTCCCGTATCGGACTAATATTACAGCAGCGATAGACATCTAGTTAAAACATTACCTTAGACAATCATTTAGACCCTACAGTCTACACCGAATGAGCGAGGCATAACTACCATGCTCGAATACAATATAATAATTTCATACAAACAAAAACGCCGCGGAGTCGAATCGCCTCGCGTGGACTCGGAGCTCGCCTTCGATCGCGTAGTAGCGGGTCACTCCGTCACTCGCTCGCTAGTCGCTCCGTCGCGGTCGTGACTGCGATTCCATGTGTTCCGGTGCTGCGGGTTAACTCGGTTATCCGCTTGGCAATAGACGGCTTCTTCGCTGTACGCGAGTGGCTCGTTGTACCTGCCCCTGTCAGTATGAGCGGTGTACGTGTAACGTGTTGGTGGTTGTTCGCAGGAGCGGCTGCTGCTGTCGGTGCTGCCGCGGCACGTCGCCATGGAGATGAAGGCGGACATCGCCAGCCAGCCGCGCCAGGAGCAGTTCCACAAGATATACATACAGCGATACGAGAACGTCAGGTGAGCCCACAGCATATTATATACACATCACGTCGTTCTTCGACATGATCTATTTTATTTTCGAGATTTAAGTACCGACGATATTCGGAACCATGTTCTTGGAAAACGTAACGATTAAGGAATCTGTATACTTGACGGTCTGTTGGTGTTATAATAAAAAATGTAGCTACACACTTAGGTACCTACAAGGACTTCAAGAAGCAGACATCGGTTACGATGAAAACTAAAGTATACTTTGACATGCTGCGCTACTTATTCGTGCCTGTTCGTTCCAAATATGAATGGCGCGATTTTTCTTTATAATTTATAGTTATCCTTGAGGCTCGCGCGTCGTCGTCGTCGTCGTCATGGTGGTTCCCCCCCCCCCCCCCCGGGTATTATTGTGGATGACGTCTCGTTTCCCGGTGATCCTTATCCAGAGCGAGCAGGTCGCGTCGCATTCAGACTCGTACGAGTGGACTAATTGGAATTCTTTCTTTCTTTCTACGATATGATGAAATCCCTTCGAATGCTCTAATTTATCAATAAAAGGCCCTCTAAAAAGTATAACAATAATAAAATCTTAATATTAGTTACCTAAGTATTAATATTTCTACAAAGAAAACGTCATGTCGGGGGGACCGTAGGTTTAGGTAGATTGTAAATATTAAGTAAGTAGTACTACACCTAAATGAGAAGCGGTCCCCCCGACATGGCGTTTTCTTTGTAGAAATATTAATACTTAGGTAACTAATATCATAGATTAACTATAACCAGATACATTCACCTCATACAAAAAAATGTGACGGCCGAATCCTGCTTATTTCCAGGTGGCGTTAGTGTTCTTACTGCTTATTTGCTTATTCATTTCAGCATGAACCAGCAGATGGCATTACTCTCGTTTTATATTACATCTCGATACCAACTTCAATAGATGTCTCTAATGTCTAAGAGCAAACACGCGTTATTATTTCAATAGATGTCGCTGTTAAAACGTAAAAAAATAAATTTTAAAATCCTGTTTTTAACTGTTAAAATTTCATCATCATTGAGGATATGGATTGATTAATATGTGTTAATAAAAAAAGAAATTCAAATTAAGCAATGTTTTATTTAATTAACGTAGGTATAGAAGTTTCTAATTCTCATTATGGTGACAAAAAATAAATGTTTAACTTTTAGTTTTGATGGTTTCGAAATTGGTACTTACATAAAATAAATAGAAGTAAGTTAGTTCTTTGTTAACCCCAAGCGGTTAATGTTTTTGATATTCATTGCAAAAACAAATATGTATGTAGGTAATAATGAAATCAGTAAGTAGGTACATATTTTTAACCCCCGAGGAAAAAACGACAGGGTGTTATAAGTTTGACGTGTCTGTGTTTGTGTGTGTGTGTGTGTATATGTGTGTGTGTGTGTGTGTGTGTCTGTCTGATTGTCTGTCTGTGGCATCATAGCTCCCTAATGCATAAACCTACATACTACCTATTTTATTTTGATTCTGTTTTTTTACAGATTAATATGTCGGGAGTGTTCTTAGCTAAAATTAAAATTATAATGAAAATCGTTCAAAAATTATAGGGAGTGAAGGTGGGAATGGAAAAACAAATTTAAAATTTTAACGAACACCCGACATACAAACCTAAAAGTATTCATAAACTTAACATCATTAGTTGGAAACCGAAACATGGAATGTGTTTCACTCGTGTTACGACATTTTGTATATGAGCACAAATTCGGTGCCATTCTAAGTCCACTAAAAATAAGTAATTATCCAAACAATTTTCTATTCTCAATTAATGGCGCCTCTAGCTTCTTGTGCAAAGTCAGTATTTTTAAGCAATTAAAATGAAGTTAAATACGTAAATGAACGTTCACTTCACCAAGTCCAAGTAGGTATGAACTATTTCAAATTTTCAACTATTGTGTTGTGGCTGTTGCCATTCCGTTAAATGAAAAACTGGCAACGTCGCCGCGTCGCGTCATTTGATGTAGACCAGACCGTACCTACCTAATGCATTTTAGAAATATTGACACTGAATTTGTGTAAGTATTAGGGTTATCACTTAACGTCACAAATGACTAAGTATTGTTGCAAAAAATATGAATTATTGATCAGTATGATCAGTACCGAGATGGCCAAATGAGTCTTGTGTGTTTTGTTTTATTATTTTATTCCGTTGTACATTCTTCAATTTAACCAAGATTCCACATAGATTAACAGAGATTCCACATATGGACTGTTAAAAATAATATTATTATTATGTATAATATTATAAATTATGATGTACGTATTTAATAAACAAGCAATAATATAAAAAATAAGTTTTCACGATAGGAAATTATAAATACCTAATGCGTTATTTTTCAACTCACTATAAAAAGAATACAAGTATGAATAAACATATTATAAATATTTAATTAATAACAAAAGTCTTGTCGCGAATACCATTATTGGTGGCCGTATCACAGCAACTAGCGTCAAGTTAAGTGACAGCCCTACGCTAAGCTAAGCGATAGCTTTAAGTATATTTATTTGCGTTGACAAGTTTTTGAACGAACGTAAAATGCAATGTATTGGATAATTTAATACAAATATGATTTCATTACATTTTACGAAATTCAAAGATAGTACCTATATTAATATTAAGTAGGTATATAGTATGAAATTATTGATATACGTTTTTTTTTATTTCGATATAATTTGGGGATAAGTACATTTTAATTGCGCATTAAGAAAACCTTAACGAAAATAGCTTTCAGAACGTGAAACCTACTCCAACCTATGACATTAAATTGTCAAATCTTAATACTTTACATAATATTATTTAAATGTATTTAGCAAAATACAAAGCGAGTATTTTAATGCGGGTGTAATAATATGTTCTCGGCTCGAAATTATTGGAATACTAGATGAGAACCCGGCTTCGGTCGGGTGAAATGTGACTCATTACACACATCTGTGTTAATAAATGTTTATGAAGAACCACGGACTCTGAACTCAATAATCTAAGATGGTAGCAAAGCGTGGTTCTTCATAAACATTTATTATAGAGTACCAGAAGACAAACGTTGGTCGAAATGGGATAAGAAAGCAGAAATGGGCATCTTGTTGGGATATACAGATGTCGGGTACAGAGTACTCATAAATAATCGAGTTATCGTCGCAAGGCACGTAGACATAATTGAAAAAGACGTTCAGCTTATATCGTTTGAAGATAATGAGGAAGAAAATAGCAAAAACGATGATGATCAATGGGAAGACAGTCTTGATGAAATAGAACCAGAAGAACCTGAACAGAAAGATGCTGAAACAAACAAAGTACAAAATAACAAGAATAATGAAAACAATGAGACGAGAAAATCTAAAAGACAAACAAAAGCATCACTTCGGTTCGACGAAGAGTTTGGGTATTATTGTATAACTGTTAATCATTGTAATGTTATGGTTCCAGATATGTTTCAGGAGGCGAAAGTTGCGATGGATCGGGAGATAAATAGCATTGAGAAAACGAAGTCACTTGGAAACATTATGTTTTTCAAGTTTCGACAATTTTTGAATATAATTTAGAATCATAGTTAGAGTACTTGACGTTACCATGTTTGCTGTTTATTATGTTATTTGTTTAGTGTGCATTATAAATCTGAGGAGGCATGTTAAGTTTGTATATGTGTATATCTATACACTGTATACTGGCACCTTACTTACTAGGATACCATTAAAGTTGTCACTCTATGTTATGTCCGGAAAAGAAACAATTGTATTTTGTGTTGTGTGTTAATAAATGTATATGAAGAACCACGGACTCTGAACTCAATAATCTAAGAATCTGGATACAGAATGTAGGTAGTTATCTTTTCTCAAGGAATAATAAAAGCAAAGCAAGGCATATATTCATATAGCATCGTAAAATAAAACTGCATTTTTTTATTACATAGAATTTTTAATATTAAATCAACTTTCAAAATAAACTAACATAAATCAACAAAACAGATAGCTTTTATTCTTTGCAAACCTCTCTGTTTTAAGCACTCAGCCTGATTGATATTGAGAAGCCAAGTAAAACAATTGCAATTGTGACACTGCCAGCAGTGATTCTTGGAGCTGCATCAGTTTGTTCTCTTTGTCTGAAGAAACATCATCAGTCACCAGTGACTCTTCCATTAGCTTCAACTCTTCATTATCCACCTTAAAGAAGACAAAATATTAAATGAATATTCATAATTGATAATAAGTATTGTGTTTGTCTGTAATTATGTATGTATGGTATGGTCCTCACGCCTCTATCTGGTAAATGTCTACAAATGTAACCAAGTGGGGTATCAAATGAAAGAGAATCACATCTACATTACAAATGTATAATGAAAATGGATTAAAAATCGTTAAAAAAATAGGGGACTTGCAAAAGGGGATGGAAAGCGAAATGTATTTAAATATACCTGAGTGGGTTATCAAATGATTTCCAATAACACTCCACTGATCCTCAGAATGACGCAACAGCATGCTTACACCCTCCAGCTGAAGTCGCACAGTCATGGCACTGACAGCTGATAATTTCGCAGTCGCTTTCATTTACAATCATAGTAAAATTGTATCCTTTGGCTCGTACTTTGTGCTCAGGGCACATCTTACACTTAACTGTACAAATTCCACGCTCCCGGTGTAGCTGAACATAACCAATCGCTTCGTCGCCATATGATTGTCGTGCAGACCTGTGAAACAAAAGCAAAAATTATGACAAAAGGAATTTTCATCAACATAACCTAAAATTTGCTCTTTTAAAACTTCCAAACTTATTATACTTAATACAAAATAAATAATTTGTATGAGGTACTTACACTGCTGTTTTAACATTTTTAAGTTCCGCAGCATAGTAATCACCACTATTTTTGAAGAAAAGTGCTACCATAAATGCATCTATCTTAGGTAGGTTGCTGCTGTCAGTTCGTACAAAATTTGCCTACAGGTACGAATATTATAAAAATGTATCAAGTATTCCTTCAGAAAACACTCAAACATCTAATATAACAGCGATACAACATGAATTACGAATATTTACGAACTAGACTCAGTCATGTGAGTCATGGAAGCAATGTTTAATTGTTTACTTGCGTGTGACGTTGCAAGAATCTTAATCAATCACAGAGCGTTGACCGTCACAGATAAGACTTCAAAAAATATTATATTTTATTTCGTGTAATCTGCAAAAAATATATATTTTTTTGTTTAAAATATAGTGAAATATGTTATTTTATGTTTTTTTCTGATATGATGACCACAATTTGGGATAATATATTTTTAATGTTGTCAAACACCCTATTCGAATACTTTTGACATGTCGTATTGACGTTTATTAACCGCTCGAGATGGCCACTGCGATTTGTCTGTCAGCGTGCATTAGAATTTAGCAAATCATTTTTTTTTTTCAAGTTTTATCATTCGGCGAGGTTTTGACCGAGTCTACCGTAGCCCTGCACGAAATAAAGTGAGGCTGTCAAAAAAATATTATTTTCTGAAGTGACATCTATGAATAATGTTAGCAATATTTTGTTGAAATTTGTTGAGACGTGAAAGAAGTGCGTAGTTTCAAAGAATAATGTCAGATGGCGCAAAACGAAAACTATTCACGAAAGTTATTTTTATACAAATTACTATTCTTACTATTAACGAGTTGCATTTTTAGTTATTCATCGATAAATATGACAATTAGTTCCAGTAATGACATGAAATGGTCTCAAATTTCATAAATAAGAATTCATTCTTTACATGTGTGCATACTAACGCCACCTTTTGAAACTTTTATTTACTATTCTGGTTTTGTATGCAGTGAATGTATCTGGTTATAGTTAATCTATGCTAATATTAAGATTTTATTATTGTTATACTTTTTAGAGGGCCTTTTAGTTTTTATGTCGGGGGTTTATTAAATTTTTAATTTATTTTTTTATTTCATACTTTTTGTAAGTAGGTACATAGGTACCTACTACATATTATTATTTTTAACTAATTTCCATTTCACATGGAATTTCGTAATGTACATGTTATCCTCTTACATTTGATACCCCACTCGGGTATATTTGTCGACATTGGGCTTCCCCATAATTTTTGAACTACTTAACCGATTTTCATTATGATTTCAATTTTGTAATGTACACGCGATTCTCTTTCATTTGATACCCCACTCGGGTATATTTGTAGACATTTGGTTTTCCATCCCCACTTTCACTCCCAATATTTTTTGAACGACTTAACCGATTTTCATTATGATTTCAATTTTGTAATGTGCTTGTCACCCTCTTTGATTGGATACCCCACTCGAGTATATTTGTAGACATTTATTTTTACATCCCCTCTTTAACCCCTCCTAATTATTAAACTACTCAGCCGATTTTTATAAAACATAGCTAAGAACACTCCCGACATATACACCTTTCAAACAAAAAAAACAGAATCAAAATCGGTTCATGCGTTTGGGAGCTATGATGCCACAGACAGACACACACACACACACACACACACAGACAGACAGACAGACACGTCAAACTTATAACACCCCGTCGTTTTTGCGTCGGGGGTTAAAAAATATAAGAAACTGAATAAGAATTCCAATTGATTTCATTAACTGATCGCTTTTTTCTGTACTTAAACATTTATTCGCGCAAGAGAAGCCTCTCGTCGGGAATCGTGCGGCCATCGCATGTGAAACAACACGGCGACCGCAATTGAAATGATGATCAATAATTGACGAGCTGAAATTCAAATGTATTTATCACGTAGGCGCGTGTTCGGTTATAAATTGACTGAAATTTCGGCGACAGGTGTAATTTACCATTCGCATGCAGGCGGGCGGGGCGGCGCAGGGCGGGCGGCGGCCGGCGGGGCGGGCTGTCGATTAATGCACTCCTAAATGCACGCTGACCGCCTGCCGGATAATTAGGCTTTTCATAGTTATTAATTATGTAACGATATCACGGAGGCATGCAGGTTTGCAATTTATTAACAGACGCAAAATTATTCATATTATCGGGATGTAAAATACGGTCGTTTCAAATTTATTAATTAATTAGGTATTCAGGATGATCGGTAATTCAATATAGGTAATGCTTTTAGCGTAATGTTATACCTACTAGCGTGGAGCTCATTCGTTTCACTGACAAATTAGGTCACGCTAATATACCCGTCCTCAAATTACCATATAAATATTCACGATTTAAAAATAATGTCGCCATTAGGATAAATTCTATTACTTGTCGAGTCAACGTACATGATGACGACCACAAAAAGATTCAGTGCCTCCGGTCCGGTCGGAGGCGAGCAAAGATCGTTTTCTTTGGCTACTGGCTGACTGTGTGTAGTCGAACATTTTGGGGTGCAGATATTTAGCGATCGAATTTAGTGTCTAGGATACCGGATTATATGTGGCTATGTACCTATTAGTAATAGCAGGCCGACACGCTCGTGTACCTAGTAGATGTAAAGGGTCTTCAGTTGAATTATATATGAATCGCTTTAGACTAAACGCCGCAGCGCCGCGGGGCTGCGGGGCTGACGGGCGCGGGGCGCGGGGCGCGGGGCGGGGAGGCTGCGGGACCGGCGCCGGCGGCTCAGAGCAGACACGTTCACAACAGTGTTCAGATGCCAGTCGTGTCAGTGGTTATTAAAGATGTTGTTACGATGATTCTGAAACGAATCCGATTTAAGAACGTCGTCTTTACACTACTTTGTCCTGTTCATTCGCTGCACGCTGCACGATGCACGCTGCACGCGGTGTTGCAGTGCGGCGCGGCGGCGGACAAATATCAAAATTGATAATATATTCATTCAATTCAGTCTTTTATAAGCTCTTATAAAGGCTATAAGACACCGTTTCTGAAAAAACCTCACTTGAGAAGAATGCGCTGCACGAGCAGGGCACTGCACGAGCGAGGCGCTGCACGAGCGATGCGCTGCACGAGCAGGGCACTGCACGAGCGAGGCACTGCACGAGCGATGCGCTGCACGAGCAGGGCACTGCACGAGCGATGCGCTGCACGAGCGATGCGCTGCACGAGCAGGGCACTGCACGAGCGAGGCACTGCACGAGCGATGCGCTGCACGAGCAGGGCACTGCACGAGCGAGGCACTGCACGAGCGATGCGCTGCACGAGCAGGGCACTGCACGAGCGAGGCACTGCACGAGCGATACGCTGCACGAGCAGGGCACTGCACGAGCGAGGCACTGCACGAGCGATGCGCTGCACGAGCAGGGCACTGCACGAGCGAGGCACTGCACGAGCGATACGCTGCACGAGCAGGGCACTGCACGAGCGAGGCACTGCACGAGCGATGCGCTGCACGAGCAGGGCACTGCACGAGCGAGGCACTGCACGAGCGATGCGCTGCACGAGCAGGGCACTGCACGAGCGAGGCACTGCACGAGCGATGCGCTGCACGAGCAGGGCACTGCACGAGCGAGGCACTGCACGAGCGATGCGCTGCACGAGCAGGGCACTGCACGAGCGAGGCACTGCACGAGCGATGCGCTGCACGAGCAGGGCACTGCACGAGCGAGGCACTGCACGAGCGATGCGCTGCACGAGCAGGGCACTGCACGAGCGAGGCACTGCACGAGCGATGCGCTGCACGAGCAGGGCACTGCACGAGCGAGGCACTGCACGAGCGATGCGCTGCACGAGCAGGGCACTGCACGAGCGAGGCACTGCACGAGCGATGCGCTGCACGAGCAGGGCACTGCACGAGCGAGGCACTGCACGAGCGATGCGCTGCACGAGCAGGGCACTGCACGAGCGAGGCACTGCACGAGCGATGCGCTGCACGAGCAGGGCACTGCACGAGCGAGGCACTGCACGAGCGATGCGCTGCACCGCGCGCACGCGTCACACTGTTGAAATACCTTTGTGACAATATAAAAACAACAGATGTTTTCATACCTTATGAAAATATTTCAGGTTAAACTGAAAGAAGAAACACAAAATAACCCTAAACCAAATATTTTGTCAAATAATTGATCCGTTGTTTTTTTTTAATTAGCTCAGCTTCAATGAAGCTTTTACTCATTTTCTTAAAACTACCGTCCTATCAGTTTCATAACTAAAATTTTAGATCGTCTTTTCATAAAAAGTTCAAGATAAATATTTGTGAATCAGAGTAACCGGAGTCGATTGACCGCAGCTTGTTAGCGCGGCGGGCGGTGCAGGGCGGGCGGCACTCCACCCGCCCTGCGGCTTGTTTGAAGACGTAGCAACAAATGCTTACTGGCTCGTGGAATCGCTCGTGTCACTATTCTGTCAACTTGTATTTAATACTAGTAATTGGGAGATTTCCTGAAAATGAAAATAAAAAAATGTAATTTAAAAATAGTTTGTGATGGCGTAGTGTTCGTGGCTGATAATTATAAAAGTCTTAAACGTTACTCAAAGTCATGAATTAGTTAGATCTTCGTGATCGGTGCGGAATCGGAGGAATCAGCAGGGAGGCCGCGGCGCGCGCGGCGCCGGCTGGCTGTTAGCGAGTTGAACAATCCGAGCCCTTTATGGAACGAGTATGTTTGCATAAGTGGCCATTAAAAAGTGAAGAGAATTCAAATGAGTTTCGTTTTTATTTTTCGCTAAAATTCTACAAATGCTCTTCACAGTCAGATATGCATTAGCGAAATGTACTTGAGGTAGGTACTACTTTATTAAGCTAATATAATATATGTCAGGGTCATTGCCCGTTAGTAAGTGTAATGTATCCGACTAATCTAGCGGCAAAAGCGATCATTAGACTCGTAATTACGAGTGTTCGTAACAAATTTGTGGTTCAGTATTAATCATGCAGTATCGCCGTCGAGTCGATGTCGGAGTAACCTCACGCGCTGGGTCGCGGGGAGATTGGGGAACATGTCTAGGTTCACTCGTAAGGGAACATTAACCCTAACTCGTAAGCGACAGGCATCGGCGTCGACCTCACGAATAAATAAAGTCAGCTACGTTATGCGTTTATACCTACCTGTTATTATAAATATAGGTTAGGTATTTCCGATCAAACCTCCTTCTTATACTTAAGGCTAAGAATACCGTTCCCTTCTACTTGTTAAATACTAATAATTATCCTTTATAGAATGCATAAAATTCCCAAGTCACGATACGACAACGACACGACACGACGTGTTCTAATTACGCCTCAAAGCCCGGGGAACGATGCATCTTGAAATTAATACTTCATAATAAATTTCACGATATAAATTTGAAATGTATTAACTGGCGCCTCGGAGCAGGTATTTTATACTACGCCTTTTAATATTTATTACAGGCACCAATTAAAGCAATTAAATTAGTTAGGAAAGTAAGTATTTTGTGGGACTTTTTAATGGCATTTTTATTTTAAGAATTATAACGATTAGTATGCTCTAGCTGATATAAATTAAAAAAACGGGACTTTTTATTATTTTTGATGTACTTATAAGTATTTATATAGTTAATTATTATAAAGAAAAACAACATAATGGCCATCTTTCTTTCACTGTGCAATAGAGATAGTAGGTACCTACCTAGATTACTTACACTCATTTCAAAATCCAATATTAATATATATATCTCGGTAAACGGAGACCCGCCCTGGCCCGGCGCCGCGCTCCGCGCTCTGAACACATTGTAAAGTACCTACACAATGGAAACCGCGTTATAAAACAACAAGTTAATATGACTAACATTGCGACGGTTGTTGAAGCTGAAGAAACATAAATTGTGAAACGTTTTCAATTTCCAGTAATAACAAACCTCACATTTTCCACTAAACACGTAGTGACTCTAAAAGTTCAATTCCATTTTACAACCTGAAAATTTACCCCGGTGACCTGCAGGCGCAACTGAACCTTAGACCGCGCTTCTTAAATTCGATATTCCTTCGCGCACACGTCCGACGCTTCTGGATGTAACGACACACATGTCTTAACAAATTGAGCCTTATTATATAACCGCAAAGTCGTAATTGGATTGCGGTCCCGACGGGATTCTGTCGCGGTGCGGACCAATTCATCTTTTAGAGTTCCGCGTCCGCTTAGGATGCGGAAAAATACTTTCCGAACTCCGAATGGTTTGGAGGCGTATCAAGATTGTGTTCTGCAGAAGTTTCTGAAAGTGGTATTAATTTACGAAACAAAATACGGAATACGGAAGTATCGGTTTTTCTTACTCAAGTAGTTGTTTATGATTAATCTGTTATAATTATACGAAAGTATTCATTCTCATCGAGTGAAAGCAGGGAATAGTCTATCGATCTACCATTTTATCACATCACTGGACAAGCGTGTATTTGTTTCATTACACACTCTAATTTAAGCAAAATTGGTTTCACGTTGTCATAGCCGACAAAATTTAACACAGTGCGACGTGAGGTTAAACATATTATCTAGGTACCTAGCCTGCGCGCAGGTTGAGCTCGGGGGACTTTTGTAAAGTGAGGCTAGTCCGAGTCTACTGCAGCCGCTTGATCCGCGTCGACCGGAGCCCCGGACCCTGCCCGGCGTCCCTGCCCGGCGTCCCTGCCCGGCGTCCCTGCCCGGCGGCCCTGCCCGGCGCTCCGGCTCGGGAGGCAGCGAGCGCAGGTGCTCTCTGCTGATAACTGCGACCGATACATTCGAGTACTTAATTTCATCTCGACGACACTTCAGTGTTGTCAATTGGGAAAAGATGAAAACGAATGAATAAAAAGAAGAAAGAATTTGCAAACAAAATAATTCTCTCATATGAAAATTTCTTTTGTGATACAATATGCCGTTAACCTAACAATCCGTGCGAGGAGCCGAAATCTTTTATATTTACAAAAAATATACACTCGTATCGAGACACAAAAATTCCGTAAAATCTAAGAACCCTTTTTTCTTGAAAAGTAGTTTCTTGAGCCATTTTGCCAGCTCGCTTCTACATGAATAACGGATAAAAACGTACTTTCAACAAATAAGAAAAGTTTTATGTAATTTTTAGACGGTATCAAACGAAATGGAATATTTATTTGAAGGGGAAGCCTCTGTATATCGAATGCTAACTACCTGTTCACGATCGTGCGGACATATTTCCTTATTGTCTATGAGTTACAAGGATAGCTCTACTATTACGGATACTCTAGCTGTCGGGAATAAGCAACAACAAATTAATTATAAGGTAGTTATGACGATATTTATAAATAACTATAAAAACGTAATGACATTAGTTTAGAAATACTGTGTGTAACATTCCACGAAATCAATATCTTAAGCTTACCTACCTGTAGGTAGTTTTACCTCCTGCCTTGTTTTAAAAAAAGCTTCTTTTTGCTTTTGCAGTTACACAAAGGGATCCCTAGATAACCATGTATAAAATGTATATTTTATAATACATAAGTCTAGAACAGCAGCGCATAAAAATAATGAAACCTGCAAACTGCATTATTTTATAAGCCGAGAACGTACATCGAAGTTTAAAGAAACTCTTCGCGTCTTACATCAAAAAGTTAACTGGCGAAGTTTTATATTCATTTATCTCCTCGAAGAAGTAGGAAGCTGCTGCAAAATAAAATGCAATAAGCGGAGAAAAGTGTCAGAGACGAGAAAAAAATCACAAGAGTGTTCCGCGCCTTTAAGAAGCACTCGGCTGAGTTCTTGCAGTGGCAGCTCCTCGTGCACAATGCACTTTTACATCACCGCGATCCGCGACTACTTATGCTTTCCCGTAAATGGAAGAACGTCATAAGTCAATTTCAAGTCTGCATGCAAAACGACCCCTTTTAAATCACGGGATAATTCCTCACTCCGACTCGAAGGTCGTATGTCGACTCGATGTACCACGTAAAGCGGCCCTTTTACACCCGTGCAACTATTCAGACAACCGTCTTTGAAAGGTCGTAAAAGAATGCGAAAATCCTTTACTGAAAGACGTTAACGACGCAGCGATGCAGTCGAACCTCTTTAGAAATCATTCCGTGTTTGTCGCTCCGCCGAGCGCCGCTATCGCCGCCGCGCCGCGCCGCCCGCCGCCTGCTCAGACGACGTGCTCCAGAACGACGTTGCCTGAAAAAGGAATGGATGTTCTTTATTTATACTTACCTATTCGCTTCTTTGCTAACATTGTCGTGAGACTTTATTTCACACTTTTAATATAAACAATACTTAGGTACGATATTTTTGTGACTCAGTTTAATTTTTGTGAGGTTTATGTTTGTGCGCTTAGCGGGCTCCTTCGATTTTGGAGTGTGTTAAACCTTACAGAACCCACACAGACACACACACATACACATACATACAGAACAACCACGCTGCGGAATTCCATAAACAATGCCGCGCAAAAGATTCCGCAGTTTGTGTATTTTACTTATATTTGTTATTCAAAGAGCGGAATATCGATGGTCGGTTCCTCCCCGTCTGATGTTCGCTGCATATAGCCCGCGGGCTAGTTTCTCTTATTGTATTTTCTTTGTTGTTATTGCTTTCAACATCTTATTCCTTTTTGAGGATTTCACTTTCTTAAATTAATACTAATGTTATAAAGTGCTGTATTGTTGCTTGTTAGTTCGTTATATTTATGATAGTTGGCTTTTTAAGATTCCTAAAGGAAGGGGTTGAAAAATAACTAATTCGTATAAAAATAATAATAATTATATGTTGATAATGTTTAATTTGTTTGATTTTATATTAAATTCGGAAATATAATTCATGTATTCCATTTCATAATATTGTAATAACTACGATACTGCATTGTATTATACCTAATGTATGGTGGAGACAGAGCAAGTCTCCTCGTTGGCAGCTCATCGTGTCGAGGTGAAATCGCTCCGCAAATTCCATTTAATAACAAAACTGTTTAATTAACAACCGCATTCCACGCAAATACGTTTCGACAAATAATTCAAATTTGGATGCTATTAATCGGATTGTTACAACAATAAATTGGCCCTCAAGTTCAGCGAAGCGGAGACACGAGGCGCGCCTCACTCGGGACGCTCCGGCACTCCGGCACTCCGGCACTCCGGCACTCCGGCACTCCGGCACTCCGGCACTCCGGCACTGGGACACCCGGACACGCGGGATGTGTCATGTGTCCCGGCGTCCGTACGCTCACGTACACGTATTCACGTGTCCGCGTAGCTAAATTGGTCATAAGCGGATGAAGGATTGTTTGCAAGTGTAAGTGGAGCCGGCTAAAACGGTCGATTTCGAGTTAAGCGGATGAGTAGTTAACTTCCCTACGAAGTTGGCCGTAACGGGGGTCCGCCTTAAGTGGATGCAGAACTGGGTGTAGTCAAATATGTCTTAGGAGTTGAGGCGCGTGTTACGAGTACAATCACCCGCAATATTTTGTTACAATAGCCTAATATACTTTTCGAGTTACACAACTGATTGGTAATTACATAGTAATTACTTACATACTCTGAATTCTTAAATGTAATTATCAACCTACTTCACTTGAATATATATCACAATATCTATATATTGTTTTATATGTTTACGCACTCTATATAATAATATAATAGATTCAACCCAATATGCTGCAAAAGAATATTTATTGAGAAATACCTTCAAAGATATAACTGATCCAGTGTGATCCATCGAGACGAAGTATTCCACATCCTAGATCTACACGACGCCGCTATTATTTAACATCACTCACCCGCTGACAGCTCACCGACATACACAAATACACACATACACACTATTACACACGCGACGGAACACCTTATTAAGGTATCTTTACAAATTGATATCCGCAACAAGTAGGTTCAAGATAATTGAAATTTTCGATATTGGTCCATTCCGAATGCAACAATTCTCGGCGCTGGCTTCATTCTACCGGACTGTGCTCCGTTAGGTTCACACAGCACTGTGACGTCACAACGTCACAAGCCGTCATTACAATTGCATGTGCTGCAATAAAAGCTAATTTAAAATTTTAACATATTAAAAACCTAGTGTCAGTCATATGCGTAGCAATGTCCGTAGCAGCAGCTATAACCTTTGTTCTGTCCGTAATATCGACTAAATATAGACTTGTTATAGATTTTACGACTGAGAGAACAATCTGTCTTACTTACCTCTATAAGAAATAGTAGCTTTTTGTTGGTTGCATTGTGTCTGATGGAGGGTAGCGCAGGAGCGGCTGCTGGCTGCTGGCTGTTGGCTGCCGGTTCCGATTATTAAAACGCTTTCCCCGCGGCTCGTGGCTGGCTGGTCGCGATAAGTGGCCGGCGCGCGCGGAGTGAGCCTCGGAGAGGGCGCGCGGGCGGCAGATTGAGCTAACCGGCTCAATGAAATAGCTTAGTGGTTGAGTGATTCGGCTAAGTGGATAGTAAGTCGAGTGAGCTTGTCGGCTCGCTCGCCGTTTAACCGTGTTCACATTATTGATAAGTTACTAGGAAAATGCAAAGATAATATTGTGAAATTGATCATCTGCATCGTCGGCAATCATTTAATTTAGTTTGGTGTTTCTATTTTAAGTCAGTAGACTCAAAGTAACGTTCAAAATTAAGTACTTTCATAAATTCTTTAATTTAAATTATTTTTCTTTTTTACTAATTGTAGACTGAAAGTATTCTTGTTATTGTTTACGCGTCAGTTGTGGTGTTTCTTATTCACCTGTTTATTTTCTTTCCTTTAAACGTAATTCTTTTTGTGCCGGATAAAAACGTTCCCTTTCTATTCAACTTTACTAACGCAAAACTCAAACAACTTACTCTCGAAAGAGCTGACATTTCAAAGACTTAACTATAGAGGAACTTGTTCTTACTTCTTACACAATCTTAAGCATTCGCTCGTACTGCAGCGGGGATAGTAAGCTGGTGCTATTCTATATGCAATTATATTAAGTACCTATACCATTCTCGACCTCGAATCAGATCAGTAAATGGGTATTTAAATCTCATCGGGTGTACATGAGTTTCTATAGTTCGTTTTTATTTACTCACTTTTATTAGTACCGTTTGAACCAAATTGATTTAAATAATATTTCTGTCACACTTCAGTGCGCTATTGTTTTCTGTTGCGTTTTAGTTTTTTTTCGGCGGTTAAATTTTTTTATTAAAAAGTTATTATTTTATAATTTTCTGTGACCATAATTTATACAAATTATTACATGCTTAATTTTTAAATACTTTTGAAATAGTTACCTACCTTGTTTTTGCTATTAACTTTCAGTAAACAATAAGTTACCCCTATTATACCACCCTTAGGGTAGGTTTTTTTTTTCCAAAATTATATTAGATCAACTTTGAGGTATGCCCTATCCAATAAAAAAAGAATTATTAAAATCGAACCACTCTGTAAAAAGTTATGCGTGGTCATACATTAAAAAAAAAAATAAAAAAAATAAAATATACGCGTCGAATTGAGAACCTCCTCCGTTTTTTTCGTCGGTTGAAAAGGACGCATTATGATAATTTAGAACATAAATGTATTTACTCAGGCTATATAGGTAATTGAATAAACGGAACCCGCGCTCAACAAAATCACACGAGATAATATTATAATAAATCAAAACAAACGGCACTACTTTAGATTACGGTTTTCATTTTACTATAATCCTGTAAACATCTCAAAGGTTCGCAATAAACTGCAGCAAATTAATAATTTCCCGTGGAAATAATTTAATTTCTGAATAGAGTTTAATTTCGGAATATTGCATTTAATTTTGTTTAACGGGCTCTCGGTCCGGGAGCGGAGCGGAGCGCGGGAGCGGGAGCGGGGGCGGACGCGGGGGCGGAGGCGGCGCGCCCGTCTCCATCCAGACAGCTGTAATGGGAACAAAGCCTGTGATGAATTGTCGAGTCGACATCTTCTCATGTCGATGTCGTCTCTTATTTCTTCATGTCGACAGCGGAACAATATCGGCTCGTCGAACCTACTCCTTGTCGAATACGTTCTCAATATTATGTCGACTCGACAGCTCATCATAGGCTCGCGCGTACAGCCGCTGTGCCGCCGTGCCGCTCTGACGCTCGCTGCTATTGAAGTACAAGCAGCTTGCAGTCTTGGAATATACGATTATCCCTTACTGACACTGTACCTATACGAGCTTTAGTGGAGCTTCGCCGCTTTTGTGTTACCTCGCCACGCTCACCACTCTCTTCTGCACTGCGTCTTATTTTAGTGGGTACTAATGGTCAATATAATTTAAAAACGCTCTGTGAGAGTGTGGCACGGCAAAAAGTCCTTATTTAGATAATGCAAATTATAATAAAAGCTAGTTAAATAATAGACAGACTATTTTTATGTTTAGTATTTTCGAATAACTATAAATTATGTGGAATATGAAACTATAAAGAGATTATTGAAACATATTTTGAATGTAAAGTTTTTAAATTCTGCATATTATTATGTTGTATTTAAATTTCGTACTCATTATAAATGGAACAATATTATTATGTTAACAAAGAATAAATCCAATGTACTGCAGCAAATGAGTATTCGGGAAAGGGATTGTTTTATTTAAATAATCACATGGCGCGGAATGAATTTTATAATTAATGAACTCAGCCAATATTAAAAATGCGAGTCTGTCTGTCTGTTGCTTCTGCAAAAAGTTTATTTCTAGTGTAGTGGGAATCAAACAAATACTTCTATGGATTTAGCTCACATATTTTGATTCGAGCTGATGTTCCGAGAATTCTGTAGTTTTTATTACGTAGACGTGACTGAGCTGACAATAGTGAAGTATAACGCACGTAAGGACGATATTTCATTGCATGTCTGGGAAAAAAATATTTCAGTGTTTTCAGCCCATTTATCGTTAAAGCTACAGGCTTTATATAAGACCTATAGGAGCGGAGCAGTAACTAATACACGCGGACGAAGTGTCGGGCAGGAGTTAACTAACAAGCATAATAGCCCAAGAGCCAGCGGCCCCCAGACTTTCGGTAAAGTATAAAAGCTGTAAGTTTGTCAATGTATGCCCCCAACACAAGTAAGAACGAACCCCGTCTATGAAACTTGGGTCGCGGTGGCTTTGGCAGGTATCAGGTAATAAAGGTGTGTAAAATTGTGTGTTAAATTCGTTAAAGTATAAAACTCAGTTTTTACATATTTTACGTATAATAATCCTAGAAGTCACCTTGCCGAAACCCAGACCCTTCGTACGGTTGCAACCCTCTCCCAGACGCCCTTAAAGTTTTATTTAATTGTTACTATACTTACGGTATACGTACCACATAATACAATGACAGCTGATGCGCAGTAAAACGTCGCAATGGACCGAACGCTGTATTTCACACGCACCCACTGACACATACCGTCATTTGGGGTCTTTAGAGACAATTTTGAACTTTGACTAAGAATTTCATGTTGCCAATACATCAAAAGTCTAATGTAGGTGCGAGCGCGAGGGACATATTATGTGTCAGCGGGTGCGAGTGAAATACAGCGTTCGGTCCATTGCGACGTTTTACTGCGCATGATCTTTCATTTATTGTATATAGCTTCTGCCCGTGACTTCTTCCGCGTGGAAGTCTTTTTTTGCAGTCGGTTAAACAGTAGCCTATGTTCTTTCTCAGGCTCCAGACTTTCTTTGTACCAAATTTCATTTAAATCGGTCCAGTAGTTTTAGCGTGAAAGCGTAACAGACAGACAGACAGAGTTGATTTCGCATTTATAATATTAGTAGGGATAATGAGAACTATTTTCTAGATTTATTATGAAAATTCGTTATGTACAATTACTAAAACAATACAATTAGGGCAATATTTACATTTAGCACTGCCAGATTTATTGTCAACATGAAAATATTGACGCCAATATTGAATACTTGTAGTTCTTTTAGTCGTAGACATTGTAAAAAACGGGACTTTTAAAACACTAAAAACTTTTTCACACGAGAACCTTTCAAATTTGAATTGTTTGAAAAATGAAGTTTCAGCAACGAATAATGAATAACATATCAAACGAATGTCGGTAAAGTAGTACAGTTCATCGTCTAACTCCATCTAGTGAATGTTTTATTAAAAATGAATCAACTAAACTGTTCGGGGAGCATTTATTTCATGATTATAAAAAATCGATTATTAATTTAAAAAAAATCACGTTTTAAAATCGATTTTTACTTTAAAATAATCGATTTTTAATCGATTATTTTTTCACATTCCTACTATTAAGAAATCATCATTTGATAGTTCTCCAAATAACATATATAAATTGAGCTTTTATACTATACCGTAAGTATAGTAACAATTAAATAAAACTTTAAGGGCGTCTGGGAGAGGGTTGCAACCGTACGAAGGGTCTGGGTTTCGGCAAGGTGACTTCTAGGATTATTATACGTAAAATATGTAAAAACTGAGTTTTATACTTTAACGAATTTAACACACAATTTTACACACCTTTATTACCTGATACCTGCCAAAGCCACCGCGACCCAAGTTTCATAGACGGGGTTCGTTCTTACTTGTGTTGGGGGCATACATTGACAAACTTACAGCTTTTATACTTTACCGAAAGTCTGGGGGCCGCTGGCTCTTGCTCTATAAGACTGTTCAGTCGGTCAGCTCAGTCGTGCTACAATTATAGACATTTTAAAGGTTCCGAAACGTCAGCCAATAGATTAAGACGCGCGAGTTAAATCCTTTTGTTTGTTTGATTCCAATAAGTAATGAGGTGGTCTCGTCCGCAGCATCCTGTTCGCGGACATCTGCGGGTTCACGTCGCTGTCGGACCAGTGCACCGCCGAGGAGCTGGTGCGGCTGCTCAACGAGCTGTTCGCCAGGTCAGTCGCTCACCACCACCTACACCACCACCTGCCTACACCACCACCTACACCACCACCTACACCACCACCTGCCTACACCTACACCTACACCTACTACACTCACTCACTTACACTACATGCCTTTACGTCACATATATACAAGATAGAGTATGTATACACAGTTTATATAATTATTATTATTGTTGTTAAGTGTACCTAACTATTACTACCTACTAGTGAGAAGACCTGGCTTAAGTTGTTCTGCTTCTACATACAACATTTTGATGAAAATCAGTCGAGCCGTTTGAATGAGGAGCGAGCTCAAACACCGAAACAGCATAATAAGTGGAGAGCAACTTTTTTCTCGCTAATCGTGATTGATCTATTCTTTTTAATGGTTACTTATTCCTGTTCAATGTTAAATCGTATCTACTTTTGAGAATTTAAGTTCAGAAAATATTTATGTTGACTATAGATTATATCGTAACATATAAACATCGAAATATGCGACCGATATTGCAGGTCAGTAGTTAGGTGTTGGCCAGAAATGCGATAGTAATTCAGATATGCGTATTAGCCTCCGGGGCGGGCGGCGCGCTGCGGCGGCTGTGCCAGGAATATGCTATGTGGATGGAAACTCGGCTTCCTGCCAGTTGATACGCGCCTTAAAATATTATTGACTCAGAATTTATGAAAATCACAGGTTTTTTATTATTTAAGATTTAAGTAATGGTTTTGGCTACTCGGTTTAAAGGCCAAATATTATGTCGTAAAATATTTCAAAACAAAAACGCCATGACAGACAATAAAATAACACAAACATACAGCGGAGTCGGCTCGTCTCGCGGTGAGCGCGGTGATACTCTGCAGACCGCACACAGCGCCTCTCGTTAACATAATTGTAAAAGATATATCTCGCGAATATAATTAAGTATACATTTTTATCCACTGTCTAATGCTTTGGGCCTCAATTTTTCATATCTTTTTGAAAATCAGAAATTAATGAAACCATGTAAGACGTAAATACGTAAAAACATATAAGAAAAATATAAAAGGCACGGATAAATAATATTAATGACAGCAACTGTTGTGCTGCCAGTGCCGGGCGGGTCGAGGCGCGACCTCCGCCGGGGCCGCTGTCGCGCTAGTTAAAATATAATGGCAGGCTGTATCACCGCCGCAACGCGCCGGGAGCCGGGAGCCGGGAGCCGGGAGCCGAACCCGCGACCCCGCGCTCGCCGGTAACCAGGCAACGACCGCTCACGGAATCCGTCGAGTTTAATTTGGTTTGGAATGTTCTCTGAATAACTAGTCCAATCAAAGTGTATAGCTTTTTAACGTTTACACATTTACCTATAGGTTATGCTTAGTTACAAATTTACTGTTGATAAAGTTTTTCTATAATATATAAACGGACGTTGACGGAAGTTGGAATGATATAAAAATTCGGATTATAATCATTCCTTTGTCGGTTACGGGCATAAACGGATTAGATCTAAGCCACCTGTACCTAGGCAAATACATTTTTCAGCAGCAAGTTAGTATATGTCTGTAAAAGTTGCCATTATTGTTTCAACGTCTACCTATTATGGGTCATAAATATCAGAGCACCTAATTCCTATGATGACGTACTGCCGACCATTAATATCTAAGGAATCGGAACATCGCACGTGCCTACTCATCTACGCAGCCACGCGACCGGTCTCGAACCTGTAGACTGTCGAGCAATAACGCCGCACTGCGTGAATTCATTTTTACTAAACATTTATTTATTACTGGCTGTCCGCCCCGGCTTCGCACAGATCATCATTTTTTATAGCCTATGTCACTCGGGAATAGTGTAACTTCCCAAGAGTGAATGATTTTTTGAAATCAGTCCAGCCGTTCGTCCAGCTGTTCAATCCAAACAAACAAACAAACCTTTCCTTTTTATAATATTAGTATAGACAATCGTACTCGCCACCTCCTTACGAGTAGATGATGTGTTGATATCAGGTGTAATATTCACGCGTCTCGCCGCTCCCGCGGACTGGACTGTCTCCCCCTCCCCATAAGTAAGACAAAGAGTATAATATGGGGGTGAAATTTAACTCTCAAGTGTAAGCGTAAATTGAATTTTCGTGTCTCGGAAAACATTCTTGATTGCATTTGAATGTGTGAATCGGTTTTTTATGTCCTCGTATTGTATCGATCTGCCCTCGACACCCTTTTCTATTAGGTAATGGATTGAAATGTAATTTTGTTCATATTTACGACTGAAATCACTTAGTTTCTGATACTTATGTGAAAAGATAATACCATTGTGTTATTATAATATTATCTTTTTCAATGCGATAAACTTTATGTAGGTAGGTAAGTATGTAACTTTAAAGTTTATTACTTATTTAGATTGCTAATTTCAATAAACAGACTTATACCTGTGATTTCACAGTGTAGTGGGACGGAATGAGGTATTTCGCCACTTATCTCAACCGGCCCTGTGGCGCAACGGATAACGCGTCTGACTACGGATCAGAAGATTCCAGGTTCGAATCCTGGCAGGGTCGCAATGACAAATTCTTTTTATATTTTTGTACTGAAGTACATATTTTTAATAGACCTTTAGATAGGAACTTACATATAATTACACCCTATGGTTCTTACCAGCTAAGATTTTTTTTTTATTTTTATATAAATGATTGAGTACACTGGAGCCGTCTTTATAAACGGTTGATCAAACTAGTCGTCGCACATATCGCCGACTTCAGGCGTATTCATAGACATAATATTAGGTAAGTACCTACACCCGCTTGCGTATATTATTTAAAGCTAAGGATCTGGCGAAGCATTACACGCCAACAGTGATTTTTTTTTCCATAAATTAATTCAATCAAAAATATTTTACATAAAATTGTATTTATAAACGATGCTGCGTAATTGTATTATTTTTTTATTCAATTTGACTAATTGTATTGACTAGGTAATTCTTTTTTTTATTAATGCATAATAATAGACGTAATCAGATAGTAAGAATACTAATTATTATTAGATAATACTGTTGAGATATAAACAAATCAAATCTTAAAATATTTAACCATAATATAATATATATAGTTATGGTAAGATATAGAAGGAGACGTGTCTCACGTAGTTTATAATACCTATATAGGTATTCCCTGAAGTAAACCAGTCAATCATCCAGCCATAAGACTCTAATCGGGCGGATCCGTCGAGACTTGTTCCGCCGCCGTGCAACACTACGGTCGGACTAATTTAACAATACGTTTCGGTGTTGACGCTATCACTAAAGTCGACGCCGCCGCGCCGTTCTCCCCGATGGAATATAAAACACAAAGGCACGTAATAAGAAGTGAGGCAGCTGTAAATCCGGCCAACTCGCATTATTGGCGGCCCCGTCTGCCGCTCGTAAATTCACCTTTATTGCACTCTTGCCTGCATTTCAGCGTACACTATTCAGTCTAGATTTATACCGAACTAGATTTTCTCCTCAAAGGACACGTTCAAAATTAACCCCGGGATAGTGGGCTTAGCTTGTGAAAGGTTCTGGTCGCGAGCTCGCCCGGCACCTGCTCGGCAGACGAAGGCTAATACTCGCGATCGCAGATAGATAAGAATAGAACAAACTCCCTGCTCTGAAGATTGGAAAAGTATTGTGGAGTGTGATTTATCAACCAGCATAGTTTACAAGTGGTCGCCTCTGTGCTCTCTGCTCTCTGCTCTGTGCCTCGCAGAATTCATGATTTTCATTTATGAAATAGAAACAAACATGGATTAATTGGCGCTGACGTTTAACGAAATTTTGAAATTTAATTACGACCAGGGGCCCTAGACAAGTGCCCAAAGTTCAACGTTAACGTTAAACGTTAGGACCGAAATGTATGGGATTTGACATCCGCGAACGACTGTCACGTACGTCACAAATGTCAAATCCCATACATTTTGGTGCTAACGTTTAACGTTAACGTTGAACTTTGGGCACTTGTCTAGCCCCCCAGATTAGATTCGGTTCGTATTAGGCAGGTACATACGTATATGTCGCAGTGATATGATGAAAACAGGGATTTGATCAAATCCCTCAGTGATATGATCAACTACCGGTAGATGATAAAAATACCACGCGTTGTGTCATTTCCCTAGCGAAATTCAGTGATTTGATCAAGTCTCCAAGTCATTTTAGGGAAATGAAAGAATCGTAGAAATGGCTGCTAGATTTCTTCATTTCACTTAGTTATTTGATCAAATGCCTGAGCTGTTTTAGGGACATGATAAAACGAGTAATTAAGTCAACTCGGTTTTAACATTTTACCAAACACGTCTAGTGATTTGATCAACTCCCTCAGAGAGATGATAAAATCCCGGCACATGCGAAAATATAACGCGTTGTATTATCAAAAGTATCGGTTCTAACGCTTCGCCGGCCGCTGCCGCGGCACGCTCGCTTCGCTCGCTCGGCTCGCGCGCTGCAAGGTCACAGTTCTACCTAACACTCCTCCTCGCTTCGCTCGTCGTCGTACCTAAAGGAGACCTTCAGTTGCCATTAATTACGATGTCCCCTACATTATATCCACTGTGCACAAAGAAACAGTCTGGATTTGCTTTTTTCGTAATTATGGCAAATAATAGTTATTTCCTAAAGGGTATCTATCTTGTTACTAAGACTATCTTGTTTATGAAATGGAAGTTTTATCATTTCCATAAATCAGCTAAGAGATTTGATGAAATCACTAATGGTAAAGAAGAATTCCACCAGTTCTTGCTGTGATTCTTTCATTTCCCTAAAACTGTTTAGGAAGTTGATCAAATAACTAGACGTGTTTGGTAAAATGTTAAAACCGAGTTGACTTAATTACTCGTTTTATCATGTCCCTAAAACAGGTCAGGCATTTGATCAAATAACTAAGTGAAATGAAGAAATCTAGCAGCCATTTTTATGATTCTTTCATTTCCCTAAAATGACTTGGAGACTTGATCAAATCACTAAATTTCGCTAGGGAAATGACACAACGCGTGGTATTTTTAACATCAGCCGGGAGTTGATCATATCACTGAGGGACTTGATCAAATCCCTGTTTTTATCATCTCACTGCGACATATATAAGTATTATTACCTATGTCTTTTCATTTCAAATCAACCTATAACTTTTGTAAAATTTATTCAGGCAATAATTTCCGAATGAAACATTACAGGTAATCCACCAGATAAGTACTTAATATATCCCACGACATATTGTAATGTTGCCCTCGGACAGCTCTAGCGCTGTGTTCCCTAGCGTCCCTTGCCAGCAGTGGGCAGTGGGCAGTGGGCAGTGGGCAGTGGGCAGTGGGCAGTGGGCAGTGGGCAGTGCGCAGTGCGCCGTGTGCAGTGGGCAGTGGGTAAAGTGTTGTTTGTCTGGCTGTGGCGGCAGGTTCGACCGGCTGGCGGCGGAGCACCACTGCCTGCGCATCAAGCTGCTCGGCGACTGCTACTACTGCGTGTCGGGGCTGCCGGAGGCGCGCGGCGACCACGCCAAGTGCTGCGTTGAGATGGGGCTCGACATGATCGACGCTATTGCGTGAGTTGTATACTAATATCTAAGTTTAATATGAAAGGATTGCTGTTTCTACTTATTAGGAATATTTCTCCCGATGGGTATTAGCTATGACCTTATAAAGTTTGTCAAAAGTTTAAGTGCTGACATGTTACCGAATTAACCGCCCCCCGATCCGCTGTAGATTGGTCCGCGAGGTGATGGCGGTGAACGTGAACATGCGCGTGGGCATCCACACGGGGCGCGTGCACTGCGTGGTGCTGGGCCTGCGCAAGTGGCAGTTCGACGTGTGGTCCAACGACGTCACGCTCGCCAACTACATGGAGAGCGGAGGAGTCGCCGGGTGAGATCTTACTCGGAACATACTACGCTTCCATTTGTCACGGATCCCAGCGCACTTCCAAAATATTTAGACCGTTTTATGTAGTTATGTATACATTTAAACCGACGATTTGAGAAATTATTCGAAAACGTTAAAGTACTCTCTCTAAGTAGTAAGTGAGTACTTAGCGACTGAAAGATTCTTAATGTAATTGTAAATGTGTAGGTAACAATTGTACGAATAAGTATAATTATGTTCAGGAGAGTTCACATCACGCGCGAGACGCTGCGCTGCCTCGGCGACGACTACAAGGTGGAGCCGGGGCACGGCGGGCAGCGCAACGCGTACCTGAAGGACCACAACATCGAGACCTACCTCATCGTGCCCGACGACACCAGCCGCGTGGTCAGTCTCGCATGGTCCCGCTACCGCACACGTGGCCGTCACCGCCTTGTACGGAACCTTCCCACTCGTTCCCGACCCCGCCGCGGACTCATCCCGTCCCCGACACACAGACAGCTCTCCCTACACTTATTTAAGGAAGCATTCGAACGCTCCTGGTTTCAATTGTTAGCTTTACTTTCGTCTTTCTTATTTTTCCTCTTTCGCTTTTCCTCTTCTATCTTAGTAATTGGTTGGGGTGAATAAGTGATTTTTCTTTACATTCTCAGTTTTTGAAATTTTCTAAAGTGCAATATTAAACATACCAGTCTGTAAGGAAATAATTGTAATAAAAGTTTAACCAACACACTAACGGGTGCCCAGATAATTTTACCTGCAACATTACTACAGGTATGAACCACAACCGATAATATCAATCTAGGTATTTAAACGGAAAACCATAAATTTATTGATGTTTGAAACTATTATGTTCGCCAAGTGGGGACAAACCGAACACTAAGTACAAAAGCCGTCGTTTAGTGTCGGTTAGGCACCACATATGCAAAGCTGGCTTTGTAGGGACTAATTTGAAGAGCTCTATAATTATAGGATACGACTAGTCGCTTCGAGCGATTTAGAAAATCGTCACGTCGTATGCTTCTAAATTTAACCCCATATACGTCCGATATTGTCTCATTTGATTTCGGGAATCGTGAAGTATAAAATCAGAATAAGACATGACGTAATCATTAATCGCAAGGAGCCGTATACTGAAGAGCCATATACCGTAAAGAGAAATCGTGCCGCACCGTGTATGTTGTCCTTCAGAGGCGAACAATTAAGCAATCTCTCCTTAGTTCCCATTGTGCAGGATCTAACCCGTCGCCGGTCGCCGCTCGGCGCTGTCACGGCTTATTACGGTATTGTCGGGAGCGTTATCCGATACGGGCCGTTGTGCCGCGATGCCGTACGACTGGAGCCCGACAAAGCCTCCTTATCAGAGGACTTACTCTGATCATATTGTTCGCATGAGCAATCCTCTTGTAAATAAAATTGGCTTCAATGAACGAGAGTTACGTACCTACGTGTGTTCGATTTTATTTCTCGGAATATCATCTTCCGCCGACAATAGAGAGGTCGGAAAATTATAAGTTTAATTTACACTATTTCCTAGTGAAAAATGTTATGTGAAGCAGATAAAACACCTCTACAATTGGAAATTTGTCTCCTACAGCTAATTATTTTGTTTTTGTGTTAGCGTGGTTTTATAGTTTGTTTGCGTTGTTTTAGGACAAGAAGCCTCACAACACGTTCTCCCTGAACGGCAACGTGTCGAAGGAGATGCGCGTGATGGGTCACGGCTCGCAGCACGGCAAGCACTCCACCAAGTGAGTACAATCACACGATACAATGGCGTATTACCTACTGAAGGCGAGACAATACTGACTGTAACGTTACAAGTTAGTAGTCTGGTATTGGGAAGTAGGAACAATAAACTCCAAGTAGGTAGGTACTAAGAAAAAATAATCTGAACACTCGAAGGAAGGAAGAATGTCCCTAGATTCAAATCGCACCGGCAAATATTCTTTTTTTCTGGTTGGTTTAATTTGTATTAAGTATCATTATAGATTTTTACCTCTAAGGTTGGGCTACGGTCGGGTAAAAAGGAGATCCGTGAACTTTTTATTGGCTACTTTCTCATCCTTAAAGTAATAAAGGGCACGGGGTCAATCCCTAAAGGTCGGTGCAGTCTTATTCGATTCCCGGTGAAATGTTTTCTTTACAAAGTAATTTGAATTATTATCTAAATATTTAAACGATTTCAGGCACCTCTGGTTCGGTTTCCTAAACCAATAGAGATTCGTGAAAATTTGTGGGAACGTTTCTTGTATTAATATTTCATATCGAAGACTGGATAGCCGCCGGGCCGCCGGGCCGCCGGCCGGCGACCTCGCCGTGACTCACAGATGTTAGATTGTTTGGTCGCGTTTTATCCCACGTTAGAAGACTGCGAGAAAATAAACATTGCTTATTTTGATTAATAATGCTAGGTAATCATCTCTAACGGTTGCGCTCGACACGCGGTACTACGGCTCATTATTAAGACACGGTAGCGTACAATTATAAAAGATAACAAGGGCGGTTCGCGGGCGGGCGAGGCCGTTCTCTTTCCCTTAATTTACTTTGAAAATGTACCTAATGTTTTCCCTGGAGTTCTCAATCCGGACCTTTTGAAATTAGCATTCGCCCTTAGGGGCCATCTGCCGGAGCCGAACTGTAGTTTGACCTTTAAACACGGTGTGGTATTACCAAACCTTATTTACCTTTTGTTCATTTGTTAATTATTAAACTTCTCCAGATCGATTGGGATTTCGAAGGGTTTGTCCCGGAGTACAATGACACCCTTACACACATACACACACTATTGCAATAGCTCCCTCCGGAAGCTCTTTTTAAAATTATTTCTTAGAAACAATTTGATATTACTGTTTTATAATATTCATGTTTGATGCCTAGTTAGAGTTGGTCTTTTGTGCCTAAATGTCTTAATTCAAGTTAAAAGTGTAACAATAGAAACCGTAGGTATGTGATAATGTCCGGGGGCAAAGATTAGTCCGTAACCATATCTACCTAGTTTCCACAAGAACACGATCCAAAGCATAATCGCAAGAATAACTTCATCAACGTGTAACCGCACTTTCAACCGTCTTTTGTTACTGAATGTAAATACATTCGGGTAAATTTTCTCCAAACAATTTGTACAGAAAACAGTATAAATTCCAGGTAGCCATTTCAATAAAAAATGTAGACAATGCTAATATATTATTATACTCAGCGGCAACGGTCGAGTCTCGCGACCTCTGCCCTAGGCTTTGTCGGACAGCGGTAAAGCCGTTTAAATAATGTACTTACTTACGGCATGTCACCCGCATTGTTCTGGCTGTAGCTGGAGGGCGGGCGGGCGGTAAAAACAGCGCGGGTTAATTATTCAACGCTGCTCCTGCGCTGACCGCTCCTCTAGGACGGACGTGCCGAGGAGACCGGCTGGATGCGATGTACAAAGAATTGTGGCACTTTCTTATTATAAAAGGAAATTACTTTATAATCTGACATTATTCTGTTAAGCGTGGTAATCAAGGCAATGACATTTAAAGGTCCAATTTCGATTAAATTATCGATGTCAGCATGGGCACTTGTACATAGTGGGTACGCATGAATCACTTATGTTTTAGCAATGAACTAACGAACGACAATGCCCGTTGTCTTACGTTGCGAATGTTTGAATTTCAAATTGTATTATGTTGCATCAGGATCGAGCAGGGCAACGAGTACAAGAAGCCGGAGGACGAGGTGAACGAGTACCTGATGAAGGCGATCGACGCGCGCTCCATAGACCGGCTGCGCGGCGAGCACTGCCGCCCCTTCACGCTCGCCTTCCGCGACGACAAGCTCGAGAATAAGGTACCTGTTACACAACCCTAATGTATTGTTACCATCCCACAATCTCCCCCTTAATACTCGCAGAAGTGTTAGCATATATTATATTACTAGCTTCTGCCCGCGACTTCGTCTGCGTGGAACTCCTCCTTTTTTGCAGTCGGTTAAAAAGTAGCCTATGTCCTTTCTCAGGCTTCATTGTACCAAATTTCATTTAAATCGGTCCAGTAGTTTTAGCGTGAAAGCGTAACAGACAGACAGACAGACAGACAGAGTTACTTTCGCATTTATAATATTAGTAGGGATAAAGTGTTGCTCTATAGTTTTTGGTAGCGTTTTATTGCCTTGTTATTGAGTAATTTGATATCATTTTGACATAACATAAGTATAAGTCGGTAGTATATCAACGTTTTTCGCAATCATGTCGTGTTGTTTCTCATTCGGGTACTGTTACTTTAAGTAACATAATCAATATCGGAACACTTGAACGGATCCCGGGAGTCCAGTAAAATGTCCTTTCCGTTGGGAAACGTCGCATGCAGAAGCGGTACTATCGCGTACAATATGTACATTCCGTACGATTGTATGACCGGCCCCGAGAGACGGCCGGGCTGCCGGCCCCGGCTCCCGGCTCCCGGCCCCGGCTCCCGACTCCCGACTCCCGGCTCTCGGACTATGAATGATGTATTCTATTCTGTCTGCACTTGTTCATTCAATTGCATGCGGGAGTATTGCGACGGAATTCATCTCGGAGTATAGTAAAGCTCTCTATGTCCATTTAATATTATATATGCCAATACACGAATTGTGTGTAGTCCGGTTTTACAAATGGACCGTCTCTATTTCCTCCCATACAATCATTAAAGATGAATATAAATAATGCGTAAATAAATATTTTACGGGTTCAAAGCTTGATTGTGTCGATGATTAGTTGAAGCTAATCTATATCTATACATATTAATGGCAGTAATATACTTTTGTACGTGTGTGTGTGTGTGTGTGTGTGAGTGTGTGTGTGTGTCTAAACTCCACTTATTTTGTTTGACGTGTGTGTTGACCGGGGCGGGTCCAGGGCGGATTAGATTAGATTCACAATTCGACCCGGAAGGACAACGTCTTCGTGTCCGTTGAATTAAGTACTTTATGTATTGTACGTAGCAGTTTTCAATCTATTTTATTTTAGAAACACAACTCTTGTCTGCCCTGCAGTTGACTAATTACGAGGAATGTAATTCGTGTCGGCGGCCTGCCCTGTAGGTATATCTTGTTTCAATTTCCTTAATTATCGTAATTAGTGGACGGAAAGAACAAACTTACTATGTTAATGTGAGGGAATGGTAAATTACCTACTTTGTTTTCTCGTTAAATTGCTACAATATACAGCTGAGACAAATTATACCAAATTAAAAGACTCAGTTTTTCTGGGTCTACCTACTAATTATGGATGGTATTTACCTATCATGAAAAAAACTCCATGTCAAAATGTCCCATTAAATTTTATAAACGTCAATTGAACATAGTTGATTGTTTTATCTAACTAAAGAGATAAACGCACCTACATTGCACCACTACATATTATTATGAATGAGTGCCTACAATGAATAATTTCTACTAGTAGGCGCCGCGCGGCGCCGCTCGCCGCAGATCACGCAGTCGGCTCGCGGCTGACTAATTTCGCAAAGAATTGACCAGTGTCGTTCTTTGAAAGTTAAATTACTCGATAACTTTACCGAGTCGAAACTCAATTTTCTTTGAAATTCTCCAGTTTTATAGAGGAGCGGCGGTTTCTTAGCGCAAAAGTGTGTTTTTATGAGCTTTTGTTTAAGTTTGGTAATTAGTAGATTGACGAGGGAAGAGGTGAATGATGGCTCCTTTATTTGCCGGCACTTCTTTTGTTTTTGTTTTAGCCGTCACTAACAGTTAATTTTGAGTTTGCGAATACTGGGAACTACCTATTTGATTTTATCTTCTTAATTACACTAGCATATAATCTGGCAATTATAGTTATGTTGAGTAGTGTGTAGTGTGTAATACCTAACTTATCGAGTGGAGGTTAATCGTCTGCCACAATGACGTCTATAATTATTAAGCTAACATATCGAACGGTAATGTCAGTTATTTCAATTTGATTATTAAATTATGGCCATAGGAAGGAATAATTATCGGAGGAAGTCAAACCGTCTTTGGTCCACTTAAATAGTTATAAAACAGTTTTGATTAAATTTAATTAAAATAAATTTCAATCAATATTGTTTACTATAAGTAAAGGTCCGTCACGTGTCAAGTGTATCAGAGCAGCGGGTGGGTGTGTGTGTTGTTAATAGTGTGTCGGCTTGTCTGTCTGTCCGCAGTACACGCGCGAGCGCGACCGCATGCTGAAGATGTACTTCGGGTGCTCGCTGGTGGTCTACGCCGCCGTGCTGCTGCTCCAGCTCCTCGCCTACCGCGTGTCAGTCTAAACATCTTGTTCATTATAATAATACTATACTTACATCTCATGTTATTACATCATAATTCATACAAGTAGGTATATGAAATGCTCAAATGCTACGTATCATATAAGTGATCGAGTTAGAAATTATAATAGGTACGTGTCAAGGATCATCTACTTATTTCAAAGAAAACTCATCAATCCTTAGACCTCTTATTACTTAACAAGTTGTCAATTTGAGTAATGAATAAATTACGTTTTTATTTAATTCAATAACCGGTGAGATATAATTTACTTAATATCAAACTTGCCAATTTATTAATGAAGAATTTAATTTTCTGTTAAACCTTGGAACTTGGCATCCTTTCAGATCTAATGCCTTTTAACACTGAAGCCGTCACCACCCTCGCCGCCGGTTGAACGGCTTACTTGTCCTTTTCACATTTATGTTTTTGGTGATGTTTTTTTATTTTTCTTACAAAATACTATTTTGATATTTTGTCCCGCAGCACGCTGGCTGGTTTCGTGACGATGGGGATGTGCGCCGCGGTCATCTTCTCCTCCTCGTACCTGGTGCTCTGCCTGGAGTTCAAGGTGATTGCGCTACAACACAAATTACAACTTTATTTGTATCCTTATTGATATTCTAAACCTAGATCTCACGACATTGAAGAATTACCTACAAACTTAATGGACGGTGTCCATCTAACGTGGTCGAATCTGAAGATAGCTCGCTCGCTATGTTTACCCTTGATAATTAGTAAATGTTTGTCGGCAGCACGCGGGTGCGCGCGCGCAGCGTCTGTCGCGGCGCGTGCACTCCAACCGCACGCTCGCGCAGGCGCTGTCCTTCGCGCTCGTCACCGCCGTCGTTCTGCAGATCCAGGTCATCATGGTAAGTCACATCATGGGTGTGTACCCGTCTACATCTACTGGCTACACAGCTGCCGTTACTGTAGATAACGTAATATCACGGCGGCCTCTATGGAACAGCTAGATCGATCAGGTATTTGAGCCCCGGGTGCAGGCCTCACCACCACGCTCCCCCAGGATGCAGACCGCGACAACGTAATTTGTGATTTATTCGTGGTTATTACACATTGGAATGAAACAACTTTAACGGAATTAACTCGGGTATTCTATTTGGTTAAATGTGGTAAATCGCGTAGTGATAAATCACTTTAGTATCTGACTGTCGTCAGCTCCCCCGTCGTTTTAAAAAGTCGTTAAATTAAATACGCAAGTTAAATCCGTTATACCTGTTTCATACTTTTTACCCAGCATATGTTTTACACTCTTTACTTCGCAACAAGTAGGTATTTATTATCATAGCAATAATTCCAAAATTAAAGTTTTAACATTTGAAGTGCACCTTGCAGTTGTAAAATTTATAAGTTCTTCTGAACATTGAAACGGAACACGAGCTCGTGTTGACTCGAAGGAAGTTTGTATTCACGAAATTTTAGTTAGTCTGATGTTTTGCATCTTTAGTTTTGTTCTCGAACTTGTTACGACTCCTTTGAAAACACGCGGCGAGAGAAAGTTTCTGTTGCGGTTAGTTCGCGTACTTCTCGTATCTTCGCATATAGTTTCAAACAACAAATAGTATCGTCATCCCCTTGTTCTTCCATTATTGTAAGTGATATGTGGGAATTAGTCTTCAGCCAGGATAATACAATAGCTCGTGGATCGCGGGTGTGGTCGTATTGTTCTTTTATTTTTTAGAACACAACAACAGTTGTTATCTTAACAAAAATAACAAAAGTTGTAATATGTTTATTTTTGTATCAACCCTGAAGGTTTATATGTTTAAAGAAAGAAAACCTAAGCATACAGAATGTCTTAGCGATATTTGTCTAGAAATATGTGACATTATACCATAACTAGGTCAGTTTCGATATAACTAGCCCTTTAAGGGTTTTGTTGTTTTGTTATTTTATTTGCGCACTCGAGGATTCAAAGCAAATGATTCTTATCGTTTTTGTAATATAGTCTAGAGTTTTGGTTTTATAAAATATCGCGGTGCTAGAGAAAAGTGTAGACTTAGGAAAAACAACGAATTCGTATATATTACGGAAAACCCGGATCGTTGCACGAATCGGCTGAACACAATATGTCGTGCTCGCCGTCGCAGCGACGTACAGCCGCGCATATAACCACGATATACGTCGTCTCGTAAAAATTGCGACTCCTTTCGAAACGTGGCGTGTATTAGGCGGAAAATTTATATTCATATTTGTTTGGTGTGCTACTGAAACACACGGCGGCGGCGCGCGAGGGATACGAGAGTACGGTATTCATTTCAAAAACAAAACTCAATTCTGTCGCACTCGTTCTTTCCAATTACGACCGGAGAGCGATAAGGACGAAACATGAAATGGCGTTCTGAATAAGTAACGTTCCCTCGAGTAATGACTACCAGAAATACAGTAGTTTTTTTTTAACTGAAAACGCTGAAATTTTGCAAGTTTACTCACAAAAATACGTGTTTTGTTCTCTCGGGATCCCGTTCAGCTACAATGCAAATCATAACTACAAATCAAAGTAATTTATTAACTCCATAAGTATCAAAAAGATAAAATTAAAACCAGTTAATATATAAATGGAATCAAAATCGGTTCATCGGTTCAGAGGCCGCAGACAGACACACATACACACAGCGACGAGTGTGTTAGATGAACACTGCGAGAGTACAAGGAGGTGTCATTAACACAATAATCATTAGCGATTCTAATGCGTCTCTTATTATTCAAATACGCCTGGCGAATGTCTCTATAAGTCATTAACCTCAATACTAATTCAGCATCGTGTAGGTACATAATTATTTTAATACTTACCACAAGAGTGACTGGGGGTAAGGGTATTTATACCAAAAGCTACCAAGATAATGACTACTTTTTTTTCCAGGGCATTTCGACCGCCCAGGAGCATGCCTCCCACGAGGACCAGCACGCGACCTGCCCCTACACAATGAACGAGGTAAGTGATTCAATTAAACCTTTGTTTCCGTGCGAATTATATTATTTACGAGCTCCCTGCTGCGGCTTCCTACACTTCAAACCTGATATTCTATGCTAAATATCAAACATAATATGTCAAATCCGTTAATTAGGTAAAAACGCTACCTCATCTTGTATACCCATAATATAATAACTTTCAAGTACTCGTTTGTGTCCGGGCTCTGTGATGTTAAAATAAATCATAATTAATGGATCTTAAAGATAAAGATTAAACTGTGAACATTTTTAAAAGCAGCACGTATTTTGTAAATAATAATGGCATCAACTAACGGCTACTGGCGATGAAAAACAAAAAGTTGTCGTGAAAGTTTATTAAGTACTGTACTGGGGAACATTCTGCGAGTCCCGATAACTAAGATGGCCGAGATTCCAAGTTTGCTTCGTAAGAGAGGAAAACGGAATATCTGCGACGAGAACGCTTTTTAAACTTTATTAAAGATTCGATCAAGAGAAATGATCCATGTAATGCTCCTGTTAATTCTTTGAATTGAATTTATCATCTTATAAATATTTGTGTAATAATATTTATATCGTTGATGTTGTTTTGTTATTAAGAGAGATATAATATTATACTTTGAAACGGCAATAATTTGTGTATAGTATCAGTTACACGTGTATATACTATACTGTATCCACTTGCCAAGTGAGTAAATGAAACGAACAGGTGATATCAGGTGTTATTTTAGACACTTTTTACTTTAGACATTTACGAACATCCTAACCAGTAAAATCAGCACTCGAGTGTTCCCAAGACTACTTATATTTCCCTTATCAAACGAAGATTAGGGCGCAGGGCGTGGACCATTTACTACTATAGGTATCTAACTTATAATCAGCTTCTAACGTCTCCATACACATATAATCTAACTTGAGGAATTCACCACAATACGAACACCTCACACATAAGAACGTCAATTAGTGATTCCAGACTTATATATTTTTTTCTAGGACTTGTTGAGATTTGAAGCATGGTAATTTTAGGCACATTTATCGTCATGCTGTGATGATAATGTTATTCGGTGTTCAGTTCTATCTGCAGCTGACGCTGCTGGCGATGTTCCTGTGCGCCGTGCACCAGATCCTGATCACGCTGGTGAAGACCTGCCTGCTGCTGGTGACGGCCGGCAGCTACGTCGCGCTCACGCTCTACGAGCACTTCCACCACGCCGCCGACGACGAGCGCCAGTGAGCCGCCTCTACTCATTCTACTAGCCAAAGAAACAAATATTTTTCATTCAAACTTAATCTTTAATCGGGAAACATTGCGTTTTTATGTACATAAGCAAAAATATTTCAAAGTGTATTTGAAGATACTCTACAGTACCTACACTGTTCGTCTGATTTAACTGTATCTGTATTTAATGGTATTTGTATCAAGACGAGGGTAGAAAAAATCGAGACCCCAAAGGGAAATGAACCCACACCTATGCTTTAATGCGAGACGTTGTGCTTCCAATTACACCATGGACGTCACTGTTTGAGTCGATGGAATTTTCTAGAACTTCCATTCTTTTTACTTTTTTGTTTACAATCGAAATGTTTGTTTTTCTTTGCCACTCCTGTCTTGGTACAAACATCATAATCAATGGTACTAAACTATCGATATCGATAGAGTTTCAATAGATACATCGTAGTAAATATTTAGTATGTATATTAACTATGTAAAACCGCGACCGCAGCGAGGCCTGCGCGACGGAGGCGAGCCAGCAGTGGACGAACATCGTGCTGGCCGTCGGGGCCACCGTGGCGCTGCTGCTGCACTCGCAGCAGACCGAGAGCACCTACCGCCTGGACTTCATCTGGAAACTGCAGGCCACTGGTAACATGCCCCTTACCAATGTATTATACTTATATAATATTTTTATGCCTGTTATATTGCAACGTGTATTGTTGACTTCCCAGATGAGAAGGAGGACATGGAGCACCTGGAGGCGTACAACCGCAAGCTGCTGGCTAACATTCTGCCGGAACACGTGGCGCAGCACTTCCTCTGCCAGGAGAAGAACATCGATGTACGTTGTAATTCATTTGTATCTTGATAATATATGACTAAGTCTTTTGTAAGCCCAAACTACTTTAGAGGGTTTTAAACTGTCCACGTAATCTGGATTAGGTGCTCTTGGATAAACATTTAGGATAGAGTACTACCTACTAGGTAAAGAAATGAAAGAATTAAATACCTTCAACTTATTCGGTTTCCCAGGAGCTGTACCATGAGCAATGCGAGTCGGTCTGCGTGATGTTCGCTTCCATTCCCAACTTTTCCGAATTCTACGTGGAGCTGGAGGGCAACAACGAGGGCGTGGAGTGCCTCCGCCTCCTGAACGAGATCATCGCAGACTTCGACGAGATCCTCGCGGAGGACCAGTTCAAGTACATCGAGAAGATCAAGAGCACCGGCGCCACCTACATGGCTGCTTCAGGTAACACTATTTTTCTCTCGATGCAACCAGCAGGCTAACAGTGGCGCATCACCCGGTATCTGCCGATTCTACCGTCCCGTATTAGACCAGTATGTGTATTGAGCGGTGTGGTGTGATGCGGTGTGGTGTGTCCAGGGCTGACGGCGGGCACGCGCGACCTGCTCGGCTTCCGGCACGTGACGGCGATGGCGGACTACGCGCTGCGCCTGCGCGAGCAGCTGCAATACGTCAACGAACACTCCTTCAACAGCTTCAGGATCCGGATCGGTGAGTCCTCTACTGGATTTGGAAAATTTCGCTGATGCTCGTGTCGAGATTTTGTTTCTTTATCAGGACAGCTCGCTTCGAAAAAGTTTAGATAATTTTAGGGAAATACTGTTTTAATTCCATTTCAGTCGATACTCTTAAAGTTATTTAGTCTAAAACTTGTTTTTAATAACTATCTACTTAAACATTCAATACGTATAAATTTGTTTTCTTTCAATGGCACAGGTACTCTTAATATTCAAGTACTTAATAAAAACCTTATTCAATAAAACTATCGTAAAATTCAAAGGGAAACTTTTCCGAGTGCTAACTACTTTAACTACGGTAAGCGGTAGAAACTTCTTTTGCATAGTTGGAGTTCGTTCAAAGAAGTCAGGGCATAAATTTATAGGTACAACTTCATGGTGACAAATAACTATCGTTTATCGTATTTAAATGGATGACCATTACATTACCTTCAGTGCCATCCCTCACAAACATCAATGTATCGCCGTCATCAACTTATCACATACGATTTACCGATCATGATATTGCGAATTATTTGCTTTGAAGGTTGCCTTGCGATTGTTGTCCGCTTGCGAAGTAATTTGTATAGATCGAGTCGTGTCATAAAATTGGCTTTCAATCTTCAAAACTGTTAGGTTCGTTGTGTTGATCAGGTATCAACATCGGGCCCGTGGTGGCGGGAGTGATCGGCGCCCGCAAGCCTCAGTACGATATCTGGGGCAACGCCGTCAACGTGGCCTCGCGCATGGACTCCACTGGACTCCTAGACCACATCCAGGCAAGTAGACGGACGGAGAGGTAGCTTCACTGCGACCCACCTTACGGTTACAGCTCGCGTTGTGTTATCCTTTACGCTTGGCGATTGTGGCGCCACAATAATAAAGGGGTTTTGGTTAGATTATGCTTGTAAGCGAATTTCTGATAAATTGTGGAAGCGTATGGGAGCGAAATATTTTTTTTGATGTTGCCCTACCATAATATATACATACACACCTACTTGATCGTACGGTGCGGCTGTGAATTATTAAAGAGTAAAAGAGTTGCGTGTGAAAATAATTGTTAGATTGTACTGTATTTATAAGTGGATGAGTGGACAGAGATACGAATCGAGGGATTTTATGAAGATGATGAATGATCTCGTTATGCGTATAAAAGTGCAAGAACATGTAAAAGATTGTAGGAAAAGTGCTGAAGAGGATTTAAAATAAATCACAGCCCCACCGGGACGTTTTGAGAAATTACCTAGTTGAACTTTTTGCTTATTACAATTATAAAAATAATTCTTGAATTAAACAGTCAAATGTGACCTATAATCTTGATTGATGTTAATTAGGCAAAGAATCCCAATCTCTCCAACTAAAATATTCAAAACAATTAGTACCTACTGTCAAAGTCTAAGTAGGTATCACATGATACTTCAGAACTAACTTTCACAAATTTAATTGGATACTCTTACGATGGTCTATCGAGACGCACTGGTATGTGCAAGCTGGCGCGTATGTACACACGTGTGTGTGTGTGTGTCAGTGTCGGTGTCGGTGTGAGCGAGCGAGGTAACGTTGTTCAGCGCGCCTGGTCCGCAGGTGACGGAGGAGGTGTACGAGATCCTGGCGGCGCGCGGGTACCGGCTGCGCTGCCGCGGCACCGTCGACGTCAAGGGCAAGGGCAACATGGTCACATACTTCCTCGAGGGCGTCGGGGAGTGCGCCGCGCCCGGCACCGGCGACATATACTCCGTGAGTACAATCCGAGTTATGAGCTGATGACATACATATTAATACATCAATTATATATACCTAGAGGATTACCCTTCATCCATGATATAAGATAAGACCTATGTAAATATACACTTTAGAACCCGATGCCGTCTACATCCTCGTCGGGCGGCGGAGCGGGCGGAAGCGGCGCGGGCGGCTCTGGCGGGACGAGCGGCCGCCCTGAGCACCGCCCGCTCGAGACCCTGTCCGAGGGACAGACCGACTCCGACGCCGGACCCTCGCCCCGCGCCTCCATCCCCAGAGGTAACCCCACCGACTTATCCACGACTTACTCTATTAAAATTACAATAAGTACCGTGTACTGTACAAATTTTAATCATTATTTTAGAGCTTCGACCTTGACCGATACTTTGACGATATTTATTTTGTTTGAGAACGGTTCACGTAAAAAGCATAGTGTATTTCAGAGAGCCGCAACGGGTCGATTTCGCCGCGCATGACGGAGGGCTCGCGCGAGAGCCTGGCGGGCGCGGTGCGCGCGCGCGTGCTGCGCCGCCTCGAGCGCCCCGCCTCCTTCGCGGACACGCCCACGCTGCCCATGCACATGCTCTCACTCATGAACACCAGGTATGATACTCTTGCCGGTCTGAAAGTCCGCCATAACGATTAGTGTCCGGTTTTGGACGCCGCCTGCATTTAGCTCAACCCTGGAAAGTATGCATTATGTCCTCGGATTACCACCCACGATTCGTTTCCAAAGATCGTTCACTTATTGTAATGTATTCAGAATAAGTCATGTGCAATCTTATATTAGTGGTCTGACTCCAACTTTCAGGGCGTACTCGAGCGACTTCACCCGCGGCGCCTCGTCGACGGAGGCCGTCAAGAACATCGCCTCGTCGCGCAGCAGCGGCGAGATCGAGTCGCTCCTCCGCAAGGGACCGAAGCGAACCACGAGCCTGGTAGATTTCATCTTCAAGAAGAAGAAGCCTCAGCCTGTTCACATCATCGAAAACCCCATGGTCGTGATGCAGGAGAACGTTATTCTCACCACTGTTGAGACGCACACTCATTAATTTATTTCCTATAACCGCCCGGCTAGCGCGGGAGGTGTTGTTTAGCGAGACGACATCCGACAATGTCGCCGTAATCCCCTGCGCTGGCTGTTCAGGACGTGACGCACACAGGATATGACGCACACCGGATATGACCCACACCGGATATGACGCTCGATCTTTTGACTCGTGTCGAAAGGTCTCCCCTGTATTTGACGTTTCATCGGATTCGACGCTAACTCACGGCCAACGACTGAACCATGCGAGGAAAACTATTTTTAAATATAGCGATAGGGTGTTTTTGGATAAAAATACTGTATTTGCTGTATTTTTGGATAATTTTATCTGCGTGGGCATCTCGGACTATACCTACCTACCTATTTCTTCGACAAAAAGTAATCGAATTTATTGATATTAAATGGTTTAACATCGGATTAGAGAGAACTGCTACTTAAAAAACGTTTTTGCATCGAATTAACATATATACGACTTATATTAAAAAAATGTTTTAGAAAAAAATATTGGCAGTTCTAATAGATTTAGTAGACATTTGGTTGTGAAAGGTAAACGTGGCGCGTGGCGCGTGACACAAAGCTGCAGGCCCGCTCGCTGCCGGCGCGGTGCAGCGGTGCAGCGGCGCAGCGGTGCAGCGGCGCAGCGGCGCAGCGGTGCTTGCACGGCGACGCACTGCTCTCCTGCTACGATAGCACACTTAACATATATCAAAAGCTATTACTAAGCGTCCCCTGCAGACGCTGCCCCTCGGCAGAGCATCGCGCGACGATGTTTGGAAACATTCTTAAGTATATGAAGCTTAAATATTTTTGGACGTACCTATTAGGTACACTGAAATGTGTAAATGCAACAAAAAATCCGGAAAGAAATACAAGGAATAGCTTCCTTATACGAGTAATACAATGCGCGATGGGCCTGCAGTACCGCGGAATAAGTCAATTGGACGGGTATCTACCTTGACAGTGTAAATTAGTTTAATCGTAGCTGTAAGTTTGCTAATACCTATATTATGTAAATAGTTTTTTAAGCGAAGGTTACGCAAAATGTTAAATAACTTTGTGGACGAAAAGACTAAACTAGTGAATATTGAAAGCACTCGCGCGAGCAGCCGGGCGGGCGGCGCAGGACGTCCGTGCGCTCGCGCGAGTCCGTTACAGGATGTCGTAACTGCATTTCTATTTAAATAAAAATAATCAAATTATCAGTATTCCCAGGGCCATCCAGATTTTAAGCTAGACTTCATCTTTTGCATTAACAACTCGCCTTTGTCGTCGCTTCGATGCATGTGTTCTTTACTTATCGATCGATTTGAACTATACGTCCTTACACACGTGACAAAAGAATTTTAAAATGTGTCAATTTGATTAAATGCTTAAGTACAGTATTTTTAATGTCTGGCTGAAAATTTGGACAGCCGGTATTTACTAAATTTAACGAGCTTACTTAATTAGGTCGATGCTAATACAATTAAAACGAAAGAATGTATTTATCATACGCATTTCTAAATTACAAGTTCAAAAGACCAATATAAAGATATACTTATATAATTTTGGAAATTTTGACATTCAATTAGATCAGACAATGAACAATCTCAACGTTAGATTATAAGAAAAGAATTAATCAATATTATTCGTAGGTTAATTAATATTAATATAGGAGCGTAGCCAAACAGTATCGCCGGTGTTTAGGTTGCACGAAACAAGTTCGTACTTGTATAGGAGTAGTCGTTCAATTAATTATAATTATTATTTGCTATCATGTCTTCTGCCCCGACTTGTCGTTGTTAATTATTTCTGATTAATATTTACCGCTGATTTATTACAAATTGCCATTTATATCTTTTATCATTTTAAATCGATCCAAAATGTTAACATACACGACAGACAGTGATTTCATGAATATTGTGTCAATTATTTTGTTATATTATATTATTATTATATAATATCATAATATAGGCAAGAATATAACATCAAAGGGGCAAGAAGTTAATGGTTTAAATTTACGTACGGGTATTATTTTAAAACCAAAATGTAGCCAAATAACTTAGATGATAAGCTAATGAATGGCCGTCAACTAGCAGGCAGTGGACGAAGCACGCGACTGTATACCTACGGACACGCGGGTACTATCAAAACAGTTTTCAGTGTAATGTGTTGCGATGCTTCGCTCGCTGCGTTGTGTTGCGATGCTTCGCTCACTGCGTTGTGTTGCGGCGCTTCGCTCACTGCGTTGTGTTACGGCGAGTATGCATTATGTCGAAAATTCGTATACGACTAATTTATTTATTATAACCATGTGGATATGATATGTGTTATGTGCACCAAAGTAGTTAAACATGTTATTTAGCACAATTTTTACTAACGCTTGATGTGTCAAACGGTTACTTAGGTATTATCTTTAACTGTCTTGGTTTCTTTTTTAAATATCCAGTATTTTTGTTCACCTATCATTATCTTTATTTTGGCAACATTTCTTCTCTACAGACGAGACAAGTGCAAGTGGAAAGTACCTTGCGGAATATTTCTAGTTTATTCGAGAACACGACTGAAAGACGACAGCAGTGTTGCCAACATAACAGAGAAAACTTTGACAGGTCACCATTGTATTGATGCGGCCTGGTTTGAAATGAGAAAATGTTAACAGAACACGTCACCGATAGAGTGACGTGCGACTTGGTGCTATAGACGATCTAAACATAAATGTAAGTACTCGTAGTGTGTCTCCAGACAGCAGGCGGCAGACGGCGGTCGTCGCATCAGCACTGTGTGACCGAGCCCCGTTCATTTATAAATTATATATTTCGCTGTTCCGTTGCTTTATGAGACGCCATTAATACGACCAAGTATGCCGGGTCCAAGTTTTTCGATTATTTTTCTCTATCAATATTTATACCCTTGTCGTCGCTTCGTACTCATGAGCTTTTTCCATGCGTCTTGTAAACGAAATATGTGAAAATGAACGAGTGTGTGCGAACAAGATTCTTCGCGGAGCGTACCTAGACGCAGGGACTGGCGATTGAGCCTTCTCGGTTGTAATAAAACTGATGTAAATAATTTCCAGCGCATTTTGACTAAACATATTGAATTAACCGCATAATATTAAACAGGTAATTAGATGTACTGATGTTGTCAAGTAGTTTTACAATGTTACACTATACCTAATAACATGTAATGCTTCTTTATTGCGGTGGGATGTGTCTGCGGCGCGGCGGCTGCAGCCGTTGTCGTGACTACGTTGTTATAATTTTGTTGAACTATCGTACTATATATTTGGGAAACAAATTAAACCTTGTTTTTGAGTTTCTCAATACCTTTCTTTTTAAGTTTTATTAATGGCACCTGTCTGTTTCGTCTAAATAAAGCCAACGTTGTCGACGGCAGAGGGCAGCGGCGCCGATACACCCCACCTCTAGTTATCATTGTTTTAACTGTGATGTTGTATTAAAACGAAATTATATTAGTGACGTATAAGATTTAGGCAATGTTCAATATTGCGAGTAACCTAAGAATTATAATTATATTGATTTAACGTTTGGTTGTTTAAACAACGCGTTATATTTACACAGATAACCTATTTACAAGTGATTCATGATATTTTACTCTGAAATTCAGAGTTTTATTCCTCTATGAGTTCGTATTTGAGTAGATTAAAAAAAATGTATTTTTCGAAGTTCTACTTTTGTATTTATAGATCGATCTTGTGCCAATTCCTATCGAGTCCAGCAGTATTGTCGTGCAATATCTATATTTTGTTACACTATTGTTAATCACGATCGCGCAAAATGGATTAAATTATATCAAAAAATACTTTTAAAGTAAACGTTTCATGAACCAATTAGCTAAGTACGTATCAAAAAGACCAAGCGCTTAATGTATACTAAGTATACGAACCTTAAACGACATTTCATAATATGCTAAGTACCTACCTACCTATATCATTTGCTTGCAACTCGTGGCTTCTAGTGGGTGTGTTGCTCAGCGCGGCCGCCGCGACGTTCCTTCCAGGACTTGGGTTCTTATCCTGGGGGTAATTACCCCTGCGGGGGTAAAACTTGTATTATGCGGGTGTCACTGTACCTAGTTATCTCGAACGCCGAATTTCAAAGTGCCAAGTCTGAAAACCATAGAGATATTATACTAGAGGAGGTGAGCCATAGGACTGTCTGTAAGTGGAAGCGTATCACGGTAAAGGGAGACAGAAACTCTAAATAGTGGCACTGTCCTTGTCTTGCCGCATGCGCAATGGCAACATGCTGCGCGCCGTCCGTTGCTATGGTACCGTTGACGACGCAATACGAAATGTTCTAACCTATTATTTCGCTTCAGTTCGTTTACGCGCGTGCAAATTTCTCACTTATGTTTATTATCGATATTATTAAAAATAAAATATGAAAAACAAAGATGGTAATTGCGTGCATTTTGTGCAAAAAGGAATCGACTGCACAATATACATAACCACAAAATTTTGACAGTCGAATGCGGAAGGGTCCATGAAGGGTCAGTACAATACTGGAGGCGAATCATTTACTGCGCATGCGTCATCAGACAAGGAGAGCGACCACTATTCCAATGCTCTTTCTACCATTATAACGCGTTTCTGGCTGGCTCACCTCCTCTAGTATAATATCTCTATGCTGAAAACACAGCGTAGCACCGACCAGCGCACTACTGCGTCGGCAGGAGGAGGGGTACAATCAGTGACCGTAGCGAACTTATTATTTCACGTTGCTTTACAACAACGACGCGATCAGTTCTTTCACCTGTTTATGTGCTCTATAATATCATATGTTACTCGCGGTGCCGCGCCGCGCCGCGTGCGTCGCTTGTTCAATTCCTCGTCAGTCAGACGCTACACACCTCTACTACAAGCGACACAATGCTTTATTTATACTTTAGGTACATATAATTAACTTTATTCTATGATGGTACAGTATTTTAAATAATAATATAGTAAGTACTTAAATAAAGGGGGATTGCATTATTACGCATGATATTTAAGGATATTTTCAGTGTTACTCTAAGACACGGCCTAACTGTTGATCATTTCGCTCGCACAATTTACTGTCAAATTTATTCGCTGTGTAGTGATAAGATTACTATTTAAACTGCTGATTGTAATACAGGACGACTAGTTAGAGAGACGGACACGAAAGAAAATAAATAATAATTTATACCTAATGCTAAGTACGCATATTCGAGTGACGTTATGTTTATGACTACATTTATGTATTTAAATACAATTTGTAAAACGGCTAGTAATCGCGACAGCATAGCATATTTATAACAATATCATATACTTATGCTGAAGATTTAAAGTGGATATGTAACGGAAAGATTCATCTTTGTATACAATCAAAATAAAATAGTCTGTTCTGTATTATAATTGAGCAGTATGACCTCATGTACCTAATTATTTTCATTTCCACCTACTTTTTATTAACGAACCAGTTGTACTTTAATTATTTCATTATATTAACTTTCTACACATTCCAAAGGGCACTAAAATTGAATTGAGAGAAAAGTTGCGTTTTAAATAATAATAAGTACATTGATCACGTATTTATGTTTTTCGAATAACTGTCCACCATAAAAAATGTCCAACATCGCTCGTCCTGGCTGTAGTTTACTTAAAACGCAATTAAAATTCTCATTGAAATCACTTTGTCAATTCTTGGTCCATTAGAATAATCCAGGTTATGCTCACAAAACCTAACAATTGGGTTTACTCGTGTGACCTACCTGCCAATATATGTGCCACTGATGATGCGCCGTTAATCCTGATGAACACCTGCTGTACGCAAAATGTATTTATATATCAATTATTAAAACGTCACCGTCTACATTTTAGGACATTGTGATCATAACCTAAATAATTCCAATTGTAATTTAAAATTAATATTGTTTTTAATATTATCGTTGTACCCTGTTAGCGTTGTCGTATAATTTATTCGCTAATTCTATCTATTACAATGGAATCAAATTTCATTGAAATTTCGTGTATTATTATAGTTATTCAATTTTATTAATAGTTAGTCAATATGTAACGCGCCTTCGTCTATTTATAACATACCTATGTCTGAATAATATAATAAATGGTGTTATGTGTACCTACTCTTATTTTTATTACTTACTTCAAAAACCTATGGAACATAATTTCTTTAATTTTAAAATACTACCTATATATTTGGCAGCCGTAATATTACCTATTATAGGTACTTATAGAGAAATAAACAATGTCTTGCTAAGTATTAGAAATAATACCTGCCCACAAGCTGAAATGGATAAGCAAGTCGTATTAGAATAGGCAATAATATTGATTCAATTAGTAAGGATACTCTAAATTTCTTCATAGAAGGGAGTCATTTGGTTATCAGCACTCCAAGAGCCCTGAGCTAGTATCTCGTCTGCGGTGTAGTCCAGCAGGGCGTCCCGGCCGCGTCCCGGGCCGCGGGGAGCCGCCGCGACGCCGGCGTCCTTCAGGAGACTCTTCACCCAGTTGGATATCGATGTCCTGGATGCCGGCTTCGGCTGCCCAAAGACTGTCACGAACAAACTGCTCAGACACTTCCCTTCACGTCTCGAACGGGAGAGAACTAGTAGAGTCTTCACCCAGAACACCGGGTCCAGGGTGAGGCAGGTCCTGTTCGATTTCAACACCCAGCCTCGCCGCTTTTCCGAGAATTTCTCCTTCGGCCAAAAAGTTACAGAATCCTCTTTGATAACACAGCTCCCGTCGCCCGCGTCGAGGTAAGTCAGGTCCCGCACCCTCCTCCCGGAGCACAGGAGCAGCAGGGTCGCGGTTCTCCTTGAGCAATCGTACAACCTTATATCTTTAGAGAAGTTGCCGCTCATCCAGTTCGTCAGCGCGTCTACTGGCCACGCCGGCGGGGGTCGGTGCCTCGGCCTCCCGACTGCGGACTTCATCACTCGGAGGACGAGAGGGTGGGAACTCAACATGGTCTCGCCAGGCTCGCAGAGCGAACATACGACAGATTTGTGCAAAAGCACGGTGTTGTAGGAGTAGCCCTCCTTCTGCAGCAGTTCTAAAAGGAAGTTCGATAGATCCCTCCCGTCGGGAGTCGAATGGCTAACGTTGTTTTGGTTAGTCCAGAGACACCATCGTTTCCAGGCGGACCTGTATGTCCTTTTTGTGGATTCTCTCCAGTTCTGTTTCAAATGGTTCATCTGTTCTGGAGTCATGTCTCTGGAACGTCTTGCCATTGCAGATATGCTTTTCTTCCTAGCCTCCGAGATTGATCTTCCGCTCTGGTAGGAGCAGTTCATAGGCAGGCTAGCTTGAGACAGCTGTTCTATATCATTGTTTCGAACTGGGGGAAGGTAAGGGGCAGTATCGTATATGGATGAGAAGTTTGGCAGTTGGATGGCATGCCTTTGCGACATCTCCACCCACGTTAATAAGGCATGTAAGTTGGCCATTTTTTAAGATAATTGTATCTGCAAATAACGAAGTTACTATCTATGAGCCATTCTATTCAACTTACGTTTTAATTAGTTATATTTTTTGAAGGTAAGTATAGGAATGTGTTTCTTACCGACGTGTCCGCGATATATGATAAGAGTGCATCGGCGAGTGGCACGTGCCGTCTTATAAAGCGCGTCGCAGGCGATTGCACACGACTGCCGCTGTCTGCGAGGCAGAAGCGCTAAGGCTATTGTACACGATTATTGAAAAATAAGTTGTAAGTTTTGTCCAAACCATCTTTGGCTATATAGAACCACCGATCAGGTATATCGGAATACGTTTCTATTGCCATAAAAACAGAGTCTGTAATGGTCTGTAAGAGTAGCGGCGAGGAACGCTAAGGTCAACTAGACTTGTTATTTAATGTAATAACGTACGCAGCAGCATTAAATTGCAAATAAAACACGAATAAAATTGGCACTGTAGAGTTAAAGTAACGATCCATATTAATTATAACTTCCTTCGTTAATTTTAATTGCCAAATATAAACAATTTGTAATTGACTGTATTTATGTTTATTTTCTTTCATTACACAATTTCGTTTAGAAAATGGGCTAAATTTTATAATCATCCGACGTTACCTAAATATTTACTACTGGTGCTTACGTAGCTGCGAGGTTATTAAATAAATTTTACGCTTTGTTTGCGTGAACCCAGGCCATGCACATGTATGTTTCGACTAGAAGTCGCGTCACATGTCACTCAACACCCGCCGAAGCATAGAAAATTAGAAATACGACATTTGAGGTACCCCTTGAAAACAAAAACAACAGATAGGTACTTAAAATATTGGTTTTTATTTATTTATTAAAAAATAAACATTATTTATCTAAAATAATTAATACAGTACTTAGTATAATAATAACAACATTATAAATTAATATTCGAGCTATTAAAGTCACGTAAGTAAATATAAATTTACATTTTATTGTGAACCAAATACTATTTTAAATATAGAAGAAACGATTTTAATTTGATGCACTATTTTAATACACGAAAAAAAAAACTATTCTACATATTTATAACTGACTATTTTTTGTTAGAAGATTCATAAAACATTTTTTATTAAACGATTTGGACGGAATCAGGTGAAATTACTCGAATTCTAACATTACTCATAATAAATAATATACCTATATTAGAGCGCCTTTCTAAATGGAATATTTCCTTCGCTACGACTTAAGACTCTACTTCCGTTGCCATAAGACTTAAATCAAATGTAATTGCAATGGAAATAAGATCTTTTCTAGATTTGCTCCTTACAAGTTAGATAAGTATTGGGAGATGTCTGCTATACGCGATTATTTTTAAAAAAGGTTTTAAATATATTATTTCCATATAATTACGACATCATCGAGATTGTGATTTACTGAATTAGAAAAAAATGACCAAATAAATAAGTAGTTGTTATTTGAATGTATAGTATATACGCCAGTATGACCATCACGGGCGTGCATTGAATATAGGCACAATCTTATACAAGTATGAGTGCCTACCCTGCAATGCTCGCGCTTGACGACCATCCTTACAATCAAATAAATTATGCTTAATTTGCAATCATATCTTCACAAAAAATAATGTTTCGATATGTTTGTCTGAATTAAATATTTTTAGTAACATATCCGACTATTGATAGCTCACCCATAAACGGACAGACGTTCGGGTGTCCATATATTTATAACAGATTTAAAAGCATTAATTAATAGTTTAAAGATGACCTTTTGATGACGTGACATCACTTTAATACCAGCGTAGAACTGATCACTGACCTTAGTGAAATCGATACTAGAATACTACCCTATTCAATATATTAAGTACGTGTATATCTCGCTATAGCCCAGTAGTCGCGAGTAGTCTAGTAGTCGCGAGTAGTCTAGTAGTCGCGAGTGGTCTAGTGGTCGCTGAGGTTGGTGAAGCGCAGCGGCAGCACGGCGACGGGCTGCGAGCTCTTTGGCTTGTCGATGTAAATACTCCACGTGCGCTTCTCGAGATCGAAAATACCTGAAAACAGACAAATTTTCTTCATTGACATCGACATAAGTTTTCGCCAATTCAGTAAGAGAAAAGTTGGTGTTGGCATCTTGTAAAGGGTTAAGATTTTATGTATGGATAGTAACAGTAACGATAATAATATGATTAGCAATATTATATTGCCAGTTAGTATTTAGCCTATAATATCAGAGAACAGTCAGAGAATCTGTTTTCAAAGCTAGTGCGGAGCGGGCAGATCTAATGCTAGTTTCACATCTAGCAGAATTTTGAGTAAACTTTTGTTTATAAGTACAATATTAACAGTCGTCAATATCTAAGTGAGTACAAACTCACATTAAAATGTTAAAATGGGAGTTGTCTACTCCCTTTCTCCATCCTCATTTATATGAATGTGTTTGTATGTATGTGCAGGCGCGTGCAAAGAGTGGAACGTAAGTATGGCGCCAGGGTAGGCACTCTATACATTAGTGACACAGTGTCTTTATAGAATGCATGACCTCGTCTATGTGAATATGTGTGTGTGTTTGTGTGCGGGTGTGTGCGGGTGTGTGTGTGTGTGTACCTGTGGCGATGGTGTTGATGACGGCCTCCCGGTCGGCCTGGTAGACGGGGAAGGCGCCGCCGGCGGTGTCGGAGAGCGCCGCGAGCACGTCGCGCCGCGCCGCGAGCACGCCGCGCGCGCGCAGCGCCGCCAGCCGCGACACCGAGCTGTCCACTATCGGACCCACCACCTCCGTCACGTTCATGCGCTCGTAACTGCCAAACCATCATCATTCAAACATATTGTTGCGCAGATGACGTTTAGCGAAACGTCTAGACGCGCACAGAAAGTACATTCCTACTAGAACGGAGATCGACGAATCGCACACCGCTACTCTGAGGCTCTGGAACGTTCGCGGTGTTTAAAAGATGCTGCGTAACCAAGCGAGTGCGCCACTCGGCGCTAGATGGCGTTAGGAGTCGCGAGTAGCGAAATATCGAGAATGGAAGGTACGAGAATATCGGCTCGGCGCGTGTGTGTATAAAAGGCGACCGCTTGGCGGTCCACGGCAGTTCAATTGAGGAGCTCGGAAGAGGAGGATCCGGAAAAGGAAGAGTGAAAGCGGAAAGTGACTTGTGAGAGTATTAGTGAAGTGAATAGTGAGTTGTACGGTATAGTGAGTTGTACGGAATAGTGAGTCGTACGGTATAGTGAGTTGTACGGAATAGTGAGTCGTACGGTATAGTGAGTTGTACGGTATAGTGAGTTGTACGGTATTGTGAGTTGTACGGTATTGTGCGTTGTACAGTGTAACGTACGGTTGAGAATAGTGGACTGCGTTAGTGATTTACGTGAAATAGTGTTAGTGAGTGATTGATTTAAAGACTGTGGTAAACCTGTACCCTTAATCGCGTATTAAAGTTAGTTAAGCTAACAAAGGTGTTTATTTTACCCAATCCGTTACCTTAGCGCGTAACATTTGGTGTCAGAAGTGGGATTGGCTTTTAAAAAAAAAAATGCCGTTAACGGAACGCGAAAGCAAAACAGGGGCCAGGAGCCGTAGTCAGGCAGAGGCTGGTATTTCGGAGGAAGGGGACGGTACAGCGGTTACCGCCGGGTATAGAGGACCAGTGGAGGTAGAAGAAGGAGCGGACAAGGGCCGAGGGGAGTTGATTGAGATGATTTCTGCTTTGAAATTGTTAGTTGAACAGCAGGCTCAAAGTCTACAGAAGCAATTGGCGTATGATCGGGAGCAGCAAATTCTACGTCAAGAGCAGCAGTTTAAAGTTATAATTAAAGAGGTAACGAGGGCCATAGATGAACAGTTGGAAAAGGTTCATGGTCGGTTTGAAGAGCTCGAGAGACATGTTACCAGCTTGAATAATGCTGTTGAAAGGCATGACATGGAGTTAGCAACTGTGAAGAAGGAGATAGCTAATATCAGGGTGAAGGGCGTCGCGTCAGGTGCTGTGGTTCCGTCAGGGGAGAAATTTAAAGTACCAAGTTTCGACGGAAACTCGTCATGGCCGGCATATAGATTGCAGTTCGAGCAAGTGGTCAAGATGAACGGATGGAATGACGAGCAGGCAGCGACGGCGTTGACAGTTGGCCTCCGTGATCAAGCTTTGAGTGTATTGGAAGCAATCGGACCAGAGGTTACTTATAAGCGATTGTTGGATGCACTGGAGACTAGGTATGGGGATAAGCATCTGGAACATGCTTATCGAGCCCAGCTTAAGGACCGTAAACAACGCCTTAATGAAAGTCTTCAGCAATGGGCAATCGAAGTAGAGAAGCTGGTTCGAAAGGCTTATCAGAGACGTTCTGATATAGAGAACATACTGGTGGAGACGTTTGTTGACGGAATACGGGACGGCGAGATTAGAGCTGCGGTACGGCTGGGACATCATTCACTTCTGAAGAAGGCTCTCGCGCACGCGTTGGAATTGGAGGCCGTACGTCAAGATCTTAGTAGCCATCGTGTAAGGGAAGTTGTGGCTACTGTGGAAGAACCGAGACGTTTGTTTGGTCCTAGATGCTATGGTTGTGGGGAACGTGGACATTTTCGGGTTAGATGTCCGAAGTTAAATGTTACGGAAGAGGTTAAACAAGAGGCCGTTCGTCAAGATCTGGGTGGCCATCGTATAAGGAAGGTAGTGGCTACTGTGGAGGAACCGAGGCGTTTCTTCGGTCCAAGGTGTTATAGCTGTGGAGAGCGTGGACATTTCCGGATCAGATGTCCAAAGTTAGCGGTGAATACTCAAGGGTTAGCGAAAAAAAGTGATAGTCTTGTTGTGAAAGGGACAGTTAATGGACAAATGTGTCGTTTGACAGTGGATACCGGGGCATCGCGAACAGTTGTACGTTCAGGACTGTTGCGCAGTGATATCAAGCATGGAGAGAATCGAACAAGTAACTTTCAGCTCTTAACTGCTACCGGGCAGCGCATACCTGTGAGAGGTGAGAAAGCAGTGGCAGTTAGGATCGGTTACCTTAGCGCGTAACAATATTATTATTTATAACTGTTGGCAAACACTTCATACCTACGTCTTGTATAATATAAAATGCCAATAAAATCATTCTCATTATAGTCATTCCAATATAATGTAAACATATTTTCATTAAAAAACTTTAATTTCGATAGAACTATATAGAAATAAATATAGAAATTTAATGGGTTGCGATTTTAGAACACACGACTGACGTAAAATTTCTGGCTATGAGAGAAAGAGAGAAACAAAATGTGTAGCTGCATCTCTCTCTCCCGGGTGCCCCTTATATAGCATAACATTAATTGTCATAATATATTGAAAACGCATAATAGACTTGGCATAACAATATTATGCATAACATACAATATGCATAATTATAAAATGGCATACTGCTTAAAATGCATAATAGTGAAAACGCATAATTTTAATTAGTATAACTTTACCTGGTATAACTTTAATATGTATAATAAAATAAATGCATAAAAAAGGGGGCACCACAGTTTCCATAAAATTAAAAAGTCGATTATTGAGATACCGAAAATTTATCTCAAACTTAAAATAAATCTTTGAATAGTTATTCCTAGACATATCATTTAGTGTCGTGTATAATATTAATCATACTTGTCTTTGTTCCAAAACTATCAGAGAAGTAGGTTAGGTTAGGTTAAAACTGCGACACTTGCAGGATCGAATTGCTACCAGAAAAATGGATCAGTTTGCATATTTTTTCGTTTTATTGGTCCCAATAGTTAAAAAATTAATTCTAGTAAAATTTGGTGTTACATTATGCACACAGAAAAATCTTTAAATATGTTGAGGTTGTGAACAGACACTTAAACTTTTTATAATTTTTCATATTTATAAAAAATAATTTTAGACTTTTTAATTTTATGCTAATTCATCGTTATGAGTATTTACATTATGCGCATTAAAATTATGCGTTTTCAATTATGCTTATTAGTGTTATGCCGATTTACAATTATGCATAGAATTGTTATGCTACTTTCAAATAGGACAATTCATTTTATGCGTTTTAATATAGACCCCTCTCTCCCTCTTGCCACTGCAATAATATACTAAATCTAACTCTACCTATCTATCTCCATCACTTTTTATTACGCCTAGCCCGATTACACATTTCGTAACGTTACCGCGCATTCACCAACCAACTCCCCAAATTAAGTAATTCTACGTCAAGCAGTTACGCCTGCAAATTCTACAATGTCAGTGCGGTAAATATCTGTAGGCTGTGCCTGTCTGTATAACTGACATGTTGCAGTGCACCAGCGCGTCCTGGTCGTAGGCGCGCACGTTCAGGGCGGAGCTGTCGGCGCGCGCGTCCGGCGCCACCTCCACGTTGAACAGCCGCCGCCCGCCCCACGCGTCCGACCAGATCATGTTTATGGAGAAACCTGCATTAACAATATAAACAACACGTTACTTTTTCTGATGCTTCAACACTAACAGAGTATTTAACCCATTCAGCGCTAAAACTTAAAGTTAGAAACACCCACCCAGTTCTGCCATAAGTACAATATTTACCCTTTACATGCCTTTAGCCACTATAAATTGTTAAAATATTTTAGCTTAAAATATATAGGCACCTACATTCGGCGAAACGATAAGTTGAAAATCAGGATCTGGAGGACGTTCCAAAGTCACGACAATGTGTCGTGAATCGTGATTAGCGCAGAATAGGTTGAAAGAAATATTTGATTCCGATATAGTTTGTTTGTTTGTTTACCATTGGCGGCGCCGAGTCCCTCGTCGCGCAGGATCCTCTCCGCCTCGCGGAAGCTGCGCGCGGCGAGCAGAGCGCGCGTCACGAACGTGCGGGCTGCGACACACACACACACACAACACATTATTAAAATAATCATTAAAACTATAAAATCTATCCAAAAATCACATTTGTAGTATGGGAGCCCTCTTATTTGATTCGGTTTTTAGTGTCTTTGCGAAAATTTAAAATCTAATTATCACGGTTTGAGGTAAAGCCCGGCATCACGAAGTAGCATGTATAGTATCAGTATAGTGCGGTACTAGGGTAGGCACTCTCAATCGTGGCTATATGTAATGCACGCCCTCGGGTGTGCGGTACTCACGCGTGCCGCCCGGCTTGAGCGCGAGCGGGCTGAGCGTGTTGATGGAGAAGACCAGTCCGTTCTCGTTGTAGCCCATGGTGTACCCGGGCAGCTGGCCCGCGTAGCACAGCGACGCGAAGTCCTCCTCCACCGCCTGCATACAACACACAGACAACAACGCACATTTTAGATAGATTTGTTACAAATAAATCCTTGTTGCATCCAGGCAAAGCGGCAGGGGATGCGTGTGCATGGCACCGGTACCTCAGCCGGTATCATATAGACCTTTATTATCATTTTCAACAATTCTCACTTACTAACATAAGAAATGAATATAAAAGTATTTAAAATTGGTACTTAGGTATATAGCTTAAACCATATCATAACATTGTACCTGTATGGGATGCACGCTACTACCTATTAAAATTAAACTCGTGTGTTAGTCGAAAACCTAAGTATTTGTCTGGCAAAATGACTTGAGCCAAGTTGATCTGAAAAAAGTTTTTTCGGGCTATGATACTACCAGTTGGTGGCGGTTATCATTTATCTGCTACCCGATGTTTTTCTAATATATATTGTTATATTATACTAGCGGTCCCGGCAGACGTCATCCTGCCCGTTCGAAATTCAAATTAGGTAACTTTAGTTAGACAACGTTTGTATGGGAAAAGAAAAGGGCTGTTTTTAGGGTTTTCCCGGCAATTATTAGATTTTTTTCTCGCCGTAAGAACCATCCTTAGACTTCAACGAACATTTAAAAAAAAAATTGGCCAAATTGGTCCAGGCGTTGTCGAGTTATGCGCTTACCAACACATTTTGCGATTCATTTTTATATTATTATATAATATTGTTACCCCTTTCTCCTTGTCCTCTGGCGCGGGCGTGATGTGAGCCGACACGATGTACCAGTTGTTGAGCGTCTCCGCGAACGCGTCCTCGTTGTGCCCGAGGATAGCCTGGAAACAACGCGCAACAACATCACAACACACAAACAACAATATTCAATGACATAGGATATAATGCAGACAGTTATAATGCAGAACATCGTGTAGAATGAGGTCCAGCTGTCATGTCCCACCAATGAGAGACAAGCTACTGTGTGTGATTGGAATATGACAGCTGGACCTCATTCTACACGCACATCTAGCGAATTAAAGACATGCAGCGGTCGCTATTATATATATACAATTAAAGATGCCACGCATATCGTCGACCGTAGGTTCAATTATGGTAAGGGACAAAATGCCGAAAATGAGTTAAGTATACAGTTTTGTTCAGAATTTTGCGCTCTTTCGAATGGTGTATTCGAAAAAATTCTAGCTCAAAAAAAATGTTCCTTACCATAGTGATTTTTAGGGGTCACAAGTCAAATATTCCCTCGGCCAATAATGTATCTGATAATTTTTGAACAATAGCATCTTGGAATAGTGTAATTACCCCTGTGAACTCAAATTAAATAAGGTAAGGGTCTTCGCATTCTATTAATTACATGTACATTGTTTTTCATAAAGAGAAAATATAAAATATCACCCATACCTTAAAAATATTGCACAAGTTTTAAAATATTTGTCCCTTACCTTAATTTACATTAGCGTACCGAAGGAGATGTTACCGTTACACTAATTTTATCATAACAACTCGGGATGTGTCACCACATGAATTCAAATTTAAATAACTAAGACATAGAGTCTAAAATGGAGTAACAAAATATTTCAAGATGACTCACTTTTCTAATAAAGGTGCGATATAAATATCTTCATTTTACAAGTTTTTTAACTTCATAATACAAGATACAGGCATGTGCTTATATAAGATATGCTGCAAAATGCAAGATTAGAGTAAAAAAAATAGCATTGAAAGAAGAAGGAGTAATGTTTAGGATGCTTTAGGATAATTCTTTCCAGCTTGCAGGTACTCTATTGTTTATATTCATTCGAATTCATGCAAGTAATATTTATTAATACCATAAGTATTGTAATACATAAAAAATACGACCAGAATTATCAAAAACAACAGTAAAACCTACTGCTTTCTTTACAAGATTAAGGTTTGAATCTAATTTTAATCGTCTTATCTTCTTTTCTATTGTCTCAAAGATTTCAAACCACCTTCACAAGACAATTCATCGTTATTGGAAACTGTAACTTTTCCGGTATTATCTTTTCTTAAGTCTTTCATTCAATCAATTCGTGATTATTAATTATAATATATGCCCAAAAACATTAAAATCGACATACCGCTTATTGTTGTCTACTTTTGCATTAATATTCAGTGATGTTTCTTTACAATCGTAATAAACATCACTGAATATTCTTTGATTTTGAACAAAACGGTCTATTCGTGTGATGGCATCTAGTTTGTAAAGCAGTATTTGAATTAGACTGGTTCGATTAATTCAATAGCTTTATTTTAATGGAGTTCTCCAGAGCCATAACTAGTAGATCTAACTGAGGAGTAAAACTCCAAGAACAAAAATTGTGATTGAAGCATCTTCTACAAAGAACCAATAACAGTCAATTAGTCTTGGACTGTTGTTATTAGGTACAGAATCTAGGTGCTTCTCAATGTCGCAGCTAAAATCTACAAGGCAGTACCTATATAAAATCCTGTCCTGTGTTTATTTTACGCACTTTCATAATAGCTTTATACGTAAAATTGTTATGATTTAGTCAATTTTCCTTTCAGCAAAGAAATATTGGTATATTTTAATATTGCATAATAATATAAAAACACTCAGCATGCACTTTCTATACATTTTTATGTCCCATATTTTTTTTAAAAACCTGTTTGCGATTTAAAATTAGCCTTACGATAAAATTTTCCATTAATTTCTTTTGCAAGAACTGTCTTACAGTATTTTATCTTTAATTTTTATTTTTAACACGTCTTTTACACTATTTGTAATAAATATTTTGATTTTAACTTAGAAGTCAATTTAATGTAAGGGGCGTGACTACAAAATACTTGCAATGTTAGGGACGTAATTTTCGAAAAACGCTAGTGTAAGGGACATCTATTTTCTAAAATAGCTGGAATATTGAAATAAACGTTACAAGGACTGATAGAGCACTACAATATAAGGTTTTTTGTGAAATCAGATCCAAAAAAGGATAATTACAAAAAAAGTTACAAGCGATTGAGTCCGAAAAAAAACTTTGTCGGCCTCTCCTGAAAAACCGTATTTTGTCCCTTACCGTAATTGAACCTACGGTCGACGATATTATGTTCTGATGTAAGTACTATAAATCAAATCGCATCAAATCTTATTATAAATAATTCTTAGGCCAAACCGCAGGACATTATATGCGTATAGCGTCGGTCCTGTATTGTAGTTAAGGCGTGTGTCATGACAGAAGAGCGGGTGTATTTATCCTCGCGTGACGGATACTACACGACCTAACAGACGCCTACAGTTGTGCTGAACCGGTGTACGATAATTCTTAGCTCTATAAAACGTATTTTTGAACCCATTTTTATACTGGTATAAAATAGCTATAATAGCTACTCAAATTATTCATGTTATAATGCATTTAGATTCGCAATAGCTCTTTCATATAATAATATGTACAATCTGCTATACAGGAGGGTACATTTACACATGTGTACGCACATAAATATATAGAATTCGCTGTTTGTACACATATTATATTATTATACAGATTAGAGTAGAGTACAAAGTACATAATGGATAACCAAAAAAATATATGCAATGATTATTTTATAACATATATGCTAGACATAGTCATACTAACATAGTCTGGGGTGTTGATGCCGATGGAGCTGCAGCCGCCGCTGTCGGGTCGCGGGTTCTTCTTGTCGTTGATGGTGCCGATGATGTCGTCCAGGTGCAGCAGGAACAACTGCACATACCACACACACACACTCATCAAGACCATCATCATCACAATTACACCTATACGAACACGAAATAAACTAATTTTAGGTTATTTAGCGCCAGGCAAATTCAGTCTTTTGTGGCTGAAATAGTCTTGCGATTATGCAACTGTATCGCCGACAGGCGCACGTTGCAAATGCAATCAACCGACTGAATACCTGCAACATGTCACCAGACGGCTTGTCTCTTAGGCTTGGTGGTATGTCACAGAAGTAGGCTATAGAGCCGAAAGCCGCTAACAGCTCATCCTTTGGGGTGAAAGTCACGCATATCGACTTACCTCTCCTTACGCACGGGAGAGCCGACGAGAAACCGGAAGCCGGGGATGTTATGGTGAAATAACCTTTATCCCAAACAAACCGTGAAAAAATGGTTGTGTGTAGGTACCTTGTAAAACGGTACATTGGCTCCGTCGGCGACACCCTGGATCTCCTTCACGTAGTGCGGGTACCGGCGCTTCATGTTGGCGAGGGTCGTGTCGTACGCGGCTCGTCCGGCCTCCGTGCCGTACTCGACCTCGAACTCGCGCAGGTTCTCGTACGTCGCCAGGAAGGTCTTGATCACGGAGGAGAAGATACGACCCTGGAACCAGAAGACAATCGGTCAGCTATCGAGGTAGAGAACAAATCGCGCGAAGTTTTAATCAGACAATGGATTTATCAAAATTAATAAAAAAGAGTTTATGTGTAAGAAGAAGAAGTTAGGGCTACCTAACTTCGTAAGACGTAGGTAATGCATTATTGCATAAAGCGGCACTAATTAAAATCAAATGCAATCTACTGCAATCTATAAAAATGCAAAAGAATCAAACAAATTAGAATTTAGAAATGATCTTTAATTTCCATATTTAACTAAAAATAGTTAAAGCATCATTCAGTGACAATCGATACGCCATTATTGAAAAGTGCTAGGGCGTAGGTTCTCTCTTCTAAATATATATTCAATTAGAGCGGTATAAAATATAAAATGTTGTTTCTCAGCAGTTCAAAAATAATATCCTATTAATGGATTGAACTCCGTTCGAGAGCAGCTGGAAAATAATGATGTTATTCCAGCCCGTCACCATGGCAACGGACAGCGGACCAGCGACGACCTGTCCCACAATGTTCCACTGAGTCTCGCCGACTCTCGGGTAAGTTATCCGCAACTTATCCAGCAGATACGGACATAATCGAAACTCCAAAACAAACATGTAACCAAATATTAACTGTACTAAGTTATATTTATAATTATCAACCTAAAAATATCTGGTAAAATTGCAAGTAACTCACCCGATGTAAGCCTTTGCCTCGATTGTGAAATCGGCCCTAAGCACATTAAAATAACTCGACAAATATAGAATAGAAAATAGAATTCATCCAAGCTACACTACGAGCCAGTGGAACGTGCGCTCTCTGTCGACGGCGGAGGGATCAAACTCGCCCGTCCGCGATAATATTCTACGTAAATAATTGTTACAGCATTCGCCATACAATGAAAGGTTCTCTAATTGGGTATTCTTAGAAAATAAACAAACGCACAAGAACGTAATTATTTTCTATTTCGAGTATTTTCTTTTACCTAATACGAATAGTTGATGCTCTGAGTATTTTGCCGTCCATAAAATGATAAAATATGTAATTTATTTAGGTACATAATTTTATATAATGTGCAACAAGCAAGTTTTGATATCCAACAGACATTTTTTATGGAACCTTTTTAGAATTAAGAAACCATCATATTATAGTTTGTGGCAGCTGATCTGAGTTAATTTTAAATGATGAGATGAGATGAGAATTATCATTATTCAAAAACGACATTGACTAATAGGAATGATTTTATGACTAAGACTAGCGACCCGCCCAGGCCTCGCACGGGTGCAATGCTAATAGGTACTCTTTCTCTATTATATTATTATATGTGTGTGTGTGTGTGTGTGTGTGTGTGTGTGTGTGTGTGTGTGTGTGTGTGTGTGTGTAATTGATGTGTGCGCGTGTGTGTGTGTGTGTGTGTGTGTGTGCGTGCGCTCATTACCGTATCAAAGCCGACGTCATAGTGCGTGCCGCGGAGGTGCACGACGGGCACGGCGCGCCGCCGCCCCAGCTTCTGCGACACCGCCTCGCTGCCTGCAACGATCACCACACATATATATATATACTCACACTTCTCAGACATCATACTTATCATTATAACCGATTTAGCGCATGTTTATACAGATCAGGAGCGGGTAGGTACCAATAGGTGCACCTACTGCCGACCCGCTCCGGCTTCGCGCGGGTGTTCAAAAATCGCATTAAAATTCGTTGCGAAGTTGCTGCAGCTGGCTTTTATCCAGTAACGTTAAAGCACATGTGGTTAATTTTCAAAACAAACAAAACCAACTTCCATCAATCCGAAACCGGTAGCAGTTTTAAACCAGTTTCAAGATTACGTATCCGTTTAAAACATTTGAAGTTAACATACTTAAGCAAGTAGGTGCTTTACGTTATTAATTTGTTTGACCTCAAGCGAGGCGGTCATCAGGAAGCCGCTCGGCTGTTTAGAATAAAGCCATTAACGCATTCAACTCGCTTATTCATTTTATCCGAGAACTTCCCAGCTCTCCTGCAGTCTGCACCGACCAGCGCGGCAGCGGCACCGTACGATAGTCAAACACTGAAAATGTAGCACATTAGCTTCGTAAAGTTAAAAGTTCTCGCAACCGTCGCGGGTTCGATTCCTGTTCAGTGACCTACACTTATGATATGCGACTATCTCTCCGGCTAACGAAAATATCGCGGAACCTGCATGCCAACATTGATGTGCTATCCGCCAACCCACATCGAACCAGCGCATTGAATTGATTTTCTAATAAGTTTCAACCGAGGCTTGTACCCGGTAATTAGACGCTAAAGGCTAAATTACCTATTATTAATAAATTTATAAAAATAGCCATCTCGCAGAGTTCTCACAAACATTCCCACAAAGACGCAAACAATGTTATTTCAATGTCTACGCAACTAAAAATAATTTCTATGGGTAATTTACCTGTACTCGTATGAACGGAAAAGGAAAATTTTAAAGCGTTGTTGTTTTCCCTGAGTCGAATAATAATGAACATTTTTATTGCACTGTGACTAACTTGATTTAAATATAGGTACATAATATAAATTAATAAGACATTAGAAAGATATATTATTGTATTATAATAGGTCTCATGTGTTGAATACAATATTATATCGTGAGTGTTGCCAGTCTATCCCACTTAGGTCCCACCAGAGAACAAGATGTCGCGGTCGCGGGGTTTGCTTCTCGTGAATATGACATAACTATGACCGAATGTAACCCACACCCAAATACATGAGATAACAATTCGCTACTTTAATAGAAAGAATGCGACACTAAACTAATTTAATATGTTACTTCATTTAAGGTTCAAAATTTAATTTACTACATGCCTACAATCATCCTCCTGGACACAGGTGCCATTTTATAATAACAAACGAAAACGAAACGAACGAAAAATACATGGAATTGATATAAGGGAGCAAGTATTTACCACGTGAGTTTTCATTAGCTTGCGTTTATTTCATAGTTTTGTATTTGTTATGTTCATCGTTAACGCAACACGATGTCACCTTGTTCGCCCTGCCGGGTGGATACAACACAGTACAAATAAAAGTAAGTAATTATTAAATACATTTCCAATGACCTGCTCGACATAATATCAAGGGCAAGAAGTAAATAATCTCAACGACATTGCAGCACGCCATAGCACCGATCCATAGATGAACTAGGTATCTAGACCGCGAGCAATTAATACATTTTAATAATTACTTCAAGGCAGGTATTGTTTAATACGCGGCGATTTTTATCTGCATATATTAATATTAACCTCTAAATTAAATATTATAACAGGCGACTGAGCGTGCTGTGAACCGATTTTCAAAATTGATTTCCTAAGGAGGATTGGAAATCGACACGTAAATGGAAATAAAAAGAATATATTTAATGCACTTTATCAATTATCGCCTTTTTTCTTCTTTATTTTTAACGATTAAACCTAAAATCAAGTTCACATATATAATTTCGTATACTTTACAAAATACTAACAATGTTTTTCTTGAAATAGCGACCGAAACGGACGAACAATTAACCATGACAAAATATTCCAATTTAAACAAGGTATTCGGATCTGCAGCAATCTAACATATTTAATTTGACATTATCGGAAAATTATGCAGCCGATGCAGGAAGTAGGTTTTATTGAGTTTTTGTATTAAAAATAATTAGTCAATTGCCAATCAAACACGATCGCCCTTCAAAATGTTCTAACAATAATTAATAACCCTGGGGTCATTAAATAAACAAATATAAATAGATATTTACATAACATATACTTCACATACACAAAATATATTTTTACATAATACGCCAATCCAATGTAGTTCTCTCGATACTCGGCGAATCTTTCTCTATATTATATTATAATACGCATGTATCGTTTTCACACACTAACCAACATACAAGTTACGGAACGCCGCGTCATGAACTTCTGAGAACCGATCGGAAACCGCGAATCCAGGATCGATACACTATAAATCGTTGATTTAGAAATTAACTGCCGAGTAAGTAACGATTGGACATTTATTTTATACGATCTCGAGAATAGGTTTTGTGTTGCACAGGCATAGATACGCGTAAAGGCGATTCTAGGCCCTCGTCCATTGGATGTTTTTTGTATGAAACTGAAACGCAGTTTAGCCTTCACTTCATAACCGAACCTTAGGCAAGCATCCAGACGGGGTGCCTCTAAGCCTGTAACTTTGAACGTATTTCGGCTGACACGATCATTGCTACGACCGTATTTCTGTTAGGTATTGCATTACTGTATTAATGATATGTATTGCCAAATTAAGGACACAATATGAAAACAATGTACCCACTACAGAATAGGTGACTAAACGTTTTGTTTGCAATTATGTATTAGCATAATATCAAAAGAGTTCAAATAGGCGCCCGCTTTACATATTGCAATGAATGTGTGACCGACTCTTGATTGTAACATAATTTATTGTTGTCTCGATACCTACTGTTTCTTTATTATTAAAGTTCTGTGACCTTACACTTCTCCTGCAGCTTATCATATGTATAACTGCATGTAATACAGAGTATACAAAATGACATACAAACACGTTTTTGGGGCACCTTGACAATGACCGCTGCAATATAAATACTACAAAATATTATTATACGAGCGCTACTTATATGTACATCTGTTTGTTTGTTCGTTATCGAAATTCGATTCATTTCAATGGTTTTATCCACAGGCTTTATATTTTATGACCATGAAGATTTAAATTAAAATAGTATTTGATAAAATATTTCAGCAATAAGCTGTTTCTTTTTCTTTCCCATAAGTAATACGAACAATAACATGCATGAAATGACAAACAAACAACTTGGTATAGTATTGAATAGGTATCTAGGTAGGTACTGCAGTAAGAGCGAATTCGCATTTTTTTTTTCTAAGTGGGAATTCCGATTATTCCAAGTTAAGGATAAATTTACAACAAAAAGTGACTGTAGCCGTGTGATTAAAAATGGAAATTCTCTATGGAAAAAACTGTACTTCATTGGATCTATCAACCGCGCTGAAACAATGCAACCCGTCAATATACAATTATTACATTTTCCCGGATGCACATTTCAACGTTGTCTCAATTGCAGTATATTTCAGAGCTATGTGCCGCCCTCCCCATGTGCCCACTGCTGGGCCAAGGACCTCCGGGGGTGATCCTCGGTCCAACAGTGGAGCGCAGTGGCCGGTCCGCCGCCGACAACCATTACCTACATTCAAACTTTTTAATTTTTTTTTTTTTTATAGTTTGTACTTAGGTAAATATGTATAATGTCGAATCAAAGATCCTCTCAAATGTATCTTGTATAATTATTAAAAAGTCACTTAAAAATCTACATTTCATTCTCAACCACTAATCATTTATTTCGACCAAAAACGGATTTCCATTGTATAAATGTTTATTAAATAACTTTGAATTATACAATAAGAGTCACGATATTTAAATCAATATGGTCAAGACCAGTTCAAAAATCTAGATTTTATTTTAGTACCCACTTAAACCACAATTTCCTGAATATTCGCATTTAACCTGTTCAAGAGACCTTGCGAACAGAGTTAAATTTAAAATGACAAATATATACATTTTTTTAAAAAAAATGTACCTACAATCGCTGCACTATTAGTACGAAAGTTGTCAAGACGCGACAAACATGAGGATGGACTGAATATCGCGACATAAGAAGGTTTAGTTGTTCACGTATTTCAAAACGTCAAAATTATAAGAAAAAGTCTTTTGACAGCTTGTATATCACCAATATTAAAAGATATAAAATAAATGTATATTAAAATTATATCGAGATGAATATACAATATAATAGGTATGGAAATTTGGACATTTAATGTTAAATTATCGTGACAAAACCAATACTAATAACCATCGGAAGAAATTATACAATAACGTCTAGGACAATAACATGGCGTGTTTAAGAACAATAACAGAGATTAAATGTTAAGAAATAGATCCATTTTATATCGATGGATCACAGAAATTGTCTCCAGTGATGGGAAAATTCATAAATTACATCATCGAATGACTGATTTCACGCGATGATCAACGAGATTATAAAATCATTTCCATAACTTAAAGTATCTGGCCCTCAGTTATCACAACTGCTTTATGATCTTGCTACTTATTTATCTTTCATTTAGACTGAACGTCTGTTAATTGCATTTTTTTTACTTTTTAAGGGTATTTAATATGATTAAGCGCCCCATTATTGTTGGAATATTACGTTAAAATGCAATTGTGTTGCTTTAAATACCTATTACGTTTATAACTTATTAGTATTATTTTATATAGGTATACTTAAAAAAATCATAAATAAACTTTTAGATAAAAATAAAGTGAACATATTTACTAAATCTTAATAAAACACCAGCCAATAAAATACAAAACAGTGCTGGAGATACACACCATCTTGTATAGCGAAAAATGCATTATTTTCTACGATATTATATTTGCGACCCTGATTAGTAGCAATACACATCGATGCCGCTCATTAAACTCTACTTTTAAATACTGCTGTAGAGTCTATAAAAATAAGTTAAAACGTTTTGATGTTATGATGCGTCGAGCCATATTTCATTTCCGCCATATTTTATATACCTATTTATTCGTAATATAGTCAAATGACGATAGTTCAAAACTATGCTAATATAAATAAATAAATAACTGCAAATATTACTATGCTTTACTCAATTCGCTGTGAATAGAGGAACTGTAAAGTTCTCAAAAGTCAAGCATAAAAAAGTCAACACGTTAACGAAATCGGATCCGATCCGACTCCATATTATTATGTTTTATATTATGTTTTACTGGTAGTTTTCTAGTACTAGTACCTACTTACTTATATTTTTTTACAGAATCGGTGAGTTTTTACGGCACTTTCAAGTAGCTATAAAAAGAATTGGAAACAATGGGTAAGTATATATTTTTTGCCTGGTAATTATGCATGCAAATCAACACTAAAATAAACGTGGCATAAAAACTAATCTGAACATAATTAATACCTATATGATGACAAACGAAAATATTTTATATTATTATGCAGGTAGGTACAATCCACCGACAGACCACATAGCATCTGGTCAAGTAGACAGCAAAATCATACTACATACTTATTTGCGTATTATTTTTCACACATAAAAAAATAACAATAAAAAAAGACCCGACTTCTAAACGCAAAGAAGATTTAACATGTAAATAAACGTGAATTAGATAATTAAAACACAAGAGTCGAAATAATAATGCTCATCACCGGTGAAATTCAATAGAGTCCACATAGGGGGTTGAAAGAAACCTGACTATAATATCTTACCATTAAATTCTGGCATTCTGAAATCCAAAACCACTTATTTGTACTATATTCAAAATAATGCGTGTCTGGTGCGCGCGCGCCGTCCGGTGCCGTCTGTGATTGGCGACTATGGGAGCAGGTCGGGCGACTTAGATTCGAGTCGCGCGCGCTCGCCGGCAACAACAGTGACACTGCGCCGATTTTCATCGTTCAGTTTGTAATATACGAAGCATGTATCAAGGATACAGCCGTCGAAGCCGCCAGTGTCGGGGTTTGGCGACAAAAAGACTGTTCTTTTCGTCTCCAAATAAACTAATGGAAAAAGGCAAGATAGATTTTTAGCTAGCGTTATCGAAAAAGTGTTTTTTGGTTTCTGTAAGACTTGTATTTGCTAATGATACATAATTTATAAAAGTTTAAAAAGATACTGTAATAACTAATAACTCTCGTATTTTATTGTAAGTCTAAGTAATACTAAAGACTTTAGTGTTAGGCTATCGTCAGATATGTCGACTACGTACCTATATGGGACTGTAAAGTTTCAAAACTTTTTTTAAAATACGTACGTACTTAATTGTTTCATTCCAGTATCCTTCTAGGAGACCGTTTTTATCTAATACAACTAAATAAAAAGTGCAATTGATATCACCAGGGGGCTAGAGAGGTTTCGAAAGATTTGGAATATATTAGTTCGTCTGTTTTCCTTCATGTATAAATGTTTACAGCTAAATAGGTTTATAGATTTAATTTTTGAGCATGGCTCAGAATTCAAGTCAATGTATCAAGATAGAGGTTTCGTGGAGCGGCGGCGGCGGCGGCGGCGGCGGCGGCCTGTGAGGCGGCATGACAGGCGACGCTCTAATAAGCGCACACGACATGCGCCCGCGCACGCCGCTGCGCCGACCCACCGAGACTCACACCAATAACAACAATACTACAAACTTGCCTATTCAATTCATTCTATTTTGAGTCAACGCAACGCCGATATCTTCGCTAATCCTATATAGCCAATATGCTTTACTGAGTAGTGAGAATAAACGGATCCAGCACTACCGTAAATGAGTATCGATACAGCTTTGCTACGATTAATGCTGAAAATATGTTTTACTTATATTAAAGTAAGTTAGTAGACGAGACTTCAACTCTCTTACTAGAGCCAACGTCAACGCAAATGTTAACTAGGTACGCAGTTACCAACTTATAACATTTTGAATGAATAAATTTATATTAGTAAGAAGCGGAGTCAAGGTGAGGCATTAAGTAAATTTATTTAAATCTTTCGAATGCATTAGAGGCGATTACTTTATATAGCCACAATACTTCCGAATACATCAAAAGAAACGAAGGGCTTTTACTAAATAGGTATGCAAATGAGCCGAGTAGGTGCGAGAGCGCGCGCGGCGACCGCGGCGCGCCGGGTGCCGGAACTGGTGTCAAACCGCAGCTGATCTAATGACTTGACGAATTCAATTATCTCAACTTATTTTAAGTAACAATTTAATTGAAGTGTGAAGGAAAAGTTATTCAAAGTCATCCACAACGAGGTAAGCTGACCGCGAGGGCTTATTTTCTCAGGTGTAACGACATTTCTCACCACTCTAGGTAATAGTAGAAATTGAATATTCATATCTTATTCATATACTAGATTTGTTTTTTTTTTACTTTCAGTGAAGAATAATAATTATATATAAATACGTGAGCAGGTACATCTCGCAAGCGATTAGCCTATGTGTTCGTCGCCAGTCATCGGACATTAATTGGTTTACTTTTTGTACATATATACATTTTGTTTTGGTTTAGTTACGAAATAAACTTCAATGATAAAGGCTGTTTTTTCTAGAAGGTACTGAGTATATAAAATAGTAAACCAACAGTGGTAGTGTGTTAATTTTTTCGCCGGCGACGCCTGCGCCGCCCGTGGATGAGTTTAAGTATATTCGCATCATCATCGAAAAAGTACCTACTAAGATTTTTCTTACCAAAAAAACTACATAAGAAAGATTCAAGATTGTTATTATAACATATAATAAAAAAACATTTTCAGTTAAATTTAAGAACCTCCCTTTATTTTTATTGAACTTTAAAGTGTTTAAAGCGTTCATTACGCATTATTGATTTTAACGTTTCTCGAATTACATTTGTTTGGCCGTCACGTTATTTTATTTTTCTCACCTTGTTTCCTACGCATGACAGGTCTACTACCTACTGCGCTAAATGATTTAAAATAAGAAAAGGGCAATATGTAGTACAAATATGTAGATACGTTTTAAGGTGTGTCCGAAACACAAACACACCGGTTTGGTGGGGCCAAGAAACTCTTAAAAGTAATAAAGTATAAAACGAATCAAAATTTGAAACTGATAATGACATAATACCTCAGAAGTCTCGCACTCTTATCAATTCAATACAGGATCGGCATTGGTTCATCTCTTCATATGAAACGTACTCTACTGTACACTGCCTCGGCACAAGCTCGTGAGGGAAGGCGAGGCGCTGTGGATCCAGTGCCGAGTGGACATGACGTGTGCTCGCTCACTATGCGCCCGCGCCGCTGCGCCCGCGCCGCCGCGCCCGCGCCGGGGAGAACGCTCGCGGCGTTGTTTTCAAACAGGGAAGTGAGCCGCGCCGCGTCATGGTTAACTTGACACTAATTCGTCATGTTCCCAGGCGAGTGTACACAAATTTCACATAAAAAACTATGATAAATTGTCGTATTAAAATTGTTTATTGTTAACCGCCTACTAACTACCTAATGGATGGATGGTAGTGGGCTTTACTTTTAAGATACCTCTTGCTTTAGATTAGTCGGTTTCGGTATATTGTTATTAGTTAGGTACGCTGAGAAGAAAAACTAATTCTTCAATTCAGCAGAATTTCATTAAAGGACCGTTCCGTGTAGGTAAACTACTTATACTCCGTATCAAAAGCGTGCTGTTTTGAGACCTAAATTATACCTGATTCTGTTTAAATCACGATTTGGGTTTGTCAAACGTAAACCATCATCGATCACTTGTTCATTTGCATTGTCGATCGATACTTCGAAGCCATGTACAGTTTTAAAAGCGCTCTAAATGCATCCTAAAGTTTAACTCGCCGAAGATTCATATTTAAATAAACTGTAGATTTGAATTTTAATGGTAATTATATAATTGTCCCATTTCTGCCAAATACCTGCATATACCTACTTAGCAGAACGTTCTTTATTGACGCTTTAGATAAATTCAAATGTCACTTGAACGAGGCAAGTTATTGAAATAGTAATCTATTAAATTTTGATAAAAATATTATCTAGAAAACACACACCTAATCGTCTGCAAATCTAACACCAGATCTACAACAAAATGACACAAGTTATCCATCAAAGGTCAGCTCACACCGCTCCAGTTAGTTATCTCGATAACGAAAATGATTGTTTGTGTTTTCTAGTAGGATAACAGAGACAACGTTTTCATTTGCTAAGCGATGCATAGTATTAGCGTAGTAGTATTAGTCCTCCTCCGCTTGCCGGCGACAGTGTGCAGTGTTCAAACATTGACAGACCGCAGCCGGCGCGGGGGCTGTTTGTACATTTACACTATATATACCCACAGACTTGAACGGAAGTGCTACGTTTTGTGGCTATATTATATACCTACTTATCTGCAAATACTTAAAGGCAGAAAACGGAAAACTGTCACGAGATTGCAAAAGTTACGTGATCCTAATTTATATTGATTTCATACTTATTCTTTTAATACTTAAATGTAATCAACTAAATGCTATATCGTTAAAATTTTGGGACTCATATTGTTAATAACTCAACCTGGATTAGCACTTAATTAATACTAGTTCCTTCGCAAGTGACAGTTAGAAATATCACAATTATAATGAATATTTCGACGATATAGCTATAAGAGGTATTCTGCATTGCATTTGCAGCTGCAGTGCGTGTTGAGGAGCGGGCGCGTGCATCCCTCGGGATCGATACAAGCACAAGCCTGACACCGCGGCAAACATTGTTTTGAAAATTTAACCTTCTGCTATAAAATGAAATTAATAGGAAATAATTACTTATTTTTTTAAATTTTCCTTGCAACTTTTTTTAGCTTAAATAAAAACCTTCCAACCTATTAAACACAAGAACAAAAAATATTTGTGAAATCAGTCTAGCCGTTCCGACTTTGAATAGTAAAGTGGTTTAGGTAGCAAAAATACAGGTTTAGTAATGGAAGGAAAACAACGATAGTCACGACATAAAACATAACATCCTACTGTGCACGAGGCGTTTTCCTAAACCACAGCCACTTCTATAGATATTCGACCCTGACGGAAAAATGTATGTACCTACATAAACATAATATTACGTACCTACCTAGTAGTAAGAAAGTATATGTATGATTAGTTACGTAACAAGAAAGTCTTTTCGAATATCGTTGAGTAAAAATACGATAGAAGAAAAGTCGAAATAAGTCACAGTTAAGAAGGAACTGTTTTCAATAATTATGGGATGGAATGACTGTGTTAAGATGACAATAGGATTGGGGTAATTTTGTACGTGTTTATAAAAAACGTAGATTCCTACTGTAGCAGACAATAACGTGGTAACGATTACCCGCAAATCACCATTGAGAGGTAATCGCTTGAGGCCCAAACTACACGCTCCTGGCGAATCCATCTCTATATATATTTATTACCTACCCTTAGAAGCTTTTGATGAAGCGGTTAATAACAAAAATGCGCTGCCGCGCTGATAGAAAAAATGTTACATATATTTTTTTTCTGTGTAAAGTAAACGTTAGAACAGCAAGAAAATAAAAATAAAACGATACACAAAGTTCCCAAATCAAACCCAGGCAAAATTTCAAAGCACAGTTCGTGATGCACACAAAAAGGAAAAGCGCAAACGGTGTTTGAACTAACCGTTTCAATTACACACATGTTTGCGGTAGTTCGTTATTCCCTCAGAACTTGTGCAATCTTTTTGAATAAAACTACATTAGGTCATCGTCTAACATTTTATAACCTGACCTCTACGTAGGTAAAGGTTGGGCTAGACCGGCTGTAGGTACAGCCTGAATGAATCGACGGTCAAAGCGCGACTGATAGCCGATATTACAATTATAATATCAATTACATACACAATGCAACTGATATCAAACATCGCTATCACTTTCTATGATCAGTGCTAATTAATTTCGCACTTCCTAATTAGCAATAGGTGCCAAGTAAAATTGCATATGTCGGTGTATATGATTGAACGAGGAAATGTTTAAACAAAACTAATTGTACGTAGGTATCTAGGATATTATTATCATTTTGATAAATTAGAGATAAAAATCTTTACGCCCGTATTCGATTATAACCTTAATATAATTATGAATAGACTTGTAGACCAGACCAACCTAACTAAAAGTAAACAAAACTCAAATTATCGTCAAAAAAATCAATATGCCCAACTCAAAACTACAGCCTGGTAGCGATGATTTTGTTTGATAGATCCTCCGCGAGCGCCTGTCTTGCGCCGGCGCAGCGCAGTTGCGACCGATTATACCCGACCTTGGCGGCGGTCTGGGCGGTGGCATAAAACTAGCTTCCTACTAAAAACAGAGAAATTTATTTCACAAAATAACTGACGAGTATGTACGCGTCAGTATTAGATAAGACTGATAAGGTATTACTGGATCACTGTAAGTGAAGTGAGACACCACTGCAGCACTGGCCTAGTGATAGACGAAAGACTGCGAATACGATTGCTGTAAAATATCATCCCTATATAACCTTAGTACAAGCGTTTATTAGTTACGGGCTAGATCGTTTGGGTTGCTAAAGATTTTTACTGCATAATAAAATGGTATTATTTTATATGGAAAAAAAATACAGATCGCAAACATCTATCTACTTAATTCACACGCCGAGCGCATCCCATGTATTGTCATGTGCGTCACTAATTTCTAACGACATTTGTAATTTAAATTTTAGTAGATAGATATATTAGAATAATTATTCGGTTATCTTCTAAGATATTTAGTTCCGCATCTGAGTGAACTCAAATCGAACTCAAAACCAACTCGATCCGCATTTGTGTCATAGATCTCATTAGTGGTTAATTACAGTTCTGAAGCGGCCGGCGCGGCGCGGGCGCACTAATTGTGTCCGACCGTACGTCTGTCACGAACTCGTGAGCCCATAAATAACTATGTTAAAGTTTCTCGTGATATTGACTTAATAATATTTTGCATATAAAGGGCGACAAGGATTTATAGGGTTAGAATATCCCTTTGAGCGAATACGAGTAATGCTTGTATACTATATTTAAATCAACAATCCAATCTCAACAACGACGCAATTAACCAAAGTTTTAACAATAGAGTTATGAGTATCGACATCTACATTTTAGATTGTAACCTACATTGTAGCCTGTTTTGTAAATTACAATTTTAGTTTAGAAATTAAGCACTGTTCAAAGCTTTGTCTGTTAAATAGTTTCGTAATTTTCCTAAACATATGTTTTCATGCCAGTCATGAAGTCGTCATGATACATAATCTGTGAAAGCACGGATCGTGTAAAATAGATAAAACTTGTCGCAGCGCGATAAAACACCTGTCAGTGTCTCATTTACGAAGCGCAACGAACGACGAGGACGGAAGTTTAATCGCACGATAAAGCTTCGTCTTTGTTTCATCTTATCTTACGCATATTGTTTTAAAATCGCCGCAACAGTTGCAAAGAAACTTCTCGCGCTGCGTGGGCAGAGAACCAATCTATAGTTACGCCTGCAAATCTATTATTTACTGAAACAAATAAAAAATATATCGACTTGGTCATATAGATAGAGAAATCAATTCAATATAAGAGAACCGTATTACAACCACCGAATCAAACCCGACCAGTGACCATAGAACCTCAGAGATTCGAGACAGAGCCTCGGAGGATTACTGAAGTCAATTAAAATCAATTAGATTAGATTAGATTCATTTATTTCCTAAAATTTATACAATATAATTACATTATTATGTCAAACTAGCGGTCCCGGCTGACGTCATCCTGCCCGTTCGAAATTCAAATTAGATAACTTTAGTTAGACAAAGTTTGTATGGGAAAAGAAAAGGGCTGTTTATAGGGTTTACCCGGCAATTATTCGATTTTTTCTCTTTCTAAAAAAAAAATTGGCCAAATTGATCCTGGCGTTGTCGAGTTATGCGCTTACCAACACATTTTGCGATTCATTTTTATATATAAGAAGATAAGAAGATTACATGTATTCATATTGAGATCGTCAAAAACAAAAACAAAGAACAATAATTAACATCAAAATTTCATCGCCTAAGTATATTCTAATAATCGTTTTAATTTCATGATATTGTTTTGTTTATAAGGTTCCGTACGCAAAGGGTGTAACGCGACCACTGACACTCCGCTGTTCGCTCACAACCGAGATACAGCACCGCGACTACACGCTGGACAATGTTCTACAGCTGACAGACACATCCAAGACAAGGAATGTATCTAATAACTAGCGACTAGTGACTGCATTAATGTTTATTAGATTCACTTGTTAAACAGCGGCGGTGATTGTAGACTGAGCATTGTATGTTAAACAGAACGGTTGTAGTTCAGGCGAAACGTTCCCCGCGAATACATTTGCGCGTCGCGTGATCTAGGTCGGCCGGTAAAATGAAATAAGAGTCGTTTATTCAACAGATAAACCGACGGATCTACTAGCGCTTACGAGACCTTGGCTGCTGAGGACAGCGCAAGACATCGCGACAGATTGAGACGACACATCCACCGGGTGCAACTTGAGCGTAGCGAGGGATTCTCATGACTTACACATACGATAGTATTTGTCACAAACTACCCTACTACTAATATTATATAATACTAGCTTCTGCCCGCGACTTCGTCCGCGTGGAACTCCTCCTTTTTTGCAGTCGGTTAAAAAGTAGCCTATGTCCTTTCTCAGGGTCCAGACTTTCTTTGTACCAAATTTCATTTAAATCGGCCCAGTAGTTTTAGCGTGAAAGCGTAACAGACAGACAGACAGACAGAGTTACTTTCGCATTTATAATATTAGTAGGGATTACTTTAATCATGTTGTGTTCAGTATATCATTATCCATTCCCATTTTTTATTCTAAATGCCGTCTTTAAATCTAATAAGTATTCAATGTTACAGAATTGTCTTGTTATTTAAAACGCATCGACTGACGCAACGAAAATATATTAATAAATAAGTAACCGGAAATATGATTAATCACTAATCATTGAGTGAACGAAACATTTTAGGAAGTTATAAAATTAAACAAATTTATTCGACCGCCTGTTAAGAGGCGCCCGGAGGCTCGAGATTTCATTAAAAAAAACCTAACACCTAACCCGTACTTCAACTTTATATCACACTAGCTTCCCGCTCCGGCTTCACACGGATCCCCATTTATTTTCAAAATATAATATAGCCTATGTTATATAGGGTGAATGTAGCTTTCCAATGGTGAAAGAAAATTCAATCCAAACAAACACACCAGCCTGTCCTCTTTTTTATATTAGTGCAAATCATTTTATAATCCAGAACTAATATATATATACCTACTTAAATAAAGAAACTGCTTACTTATACTTTTTTTGTTCAAATAATGTTTAATAAGTAAAATATTATTTTTTCCTCCGTTATGTTTACTGCCGAAAAGAATACCCTATCCTCGATTTGACCTTTATCTATTAAAACTTGAACCCGCGACGACTCTTAAATATAACAAAAACGAAGACGACATTTAAGACAGAATATTATAATTAAATACGCGAGGACCAACTTAACTATTAGCGTGTTTAAGAAGGGTAGGCAGGGACCATTCCGGCTGCGTGGCAAATAGGTGTAATGTTGAGAACACTTCAATATCACATGTATGTACTTCAGAAAAAGAACCAAAAATATCGCACAAGCTGATAAGCTTCAGGCATTTTATGATTCACGTAAAGCTTTCCGAGGAGCGAGAACAGTTACAGGTACTTTCCTACCTAGTGAAAAAACTAAATTGGTTTAAGTGTTCATCGCTCGGTTAAACAATCTTTCCCACTCAATATTATTAGAGTTACTGTTAATATATTATAATGTTTTATTTCGCGCTGTTTACTAAACACTATAATAAAATACTAAGTTTCTAGAGCAAGACTAATCATATAAATACCTATGTGTATTTGGATATGAAAAAAAAAATTGCCTTACGCCTCAGTCGGCATTACCCCATCCAACCCAAATTACAATTTATTATTATAATGAATGGTATTTCAAGATCAACATGCATATATTAAGAGCACGTGTAAGCTGTTTTACAATACGCGTTGGACACAAGCATCATATTCGTCCTTCGTAGACTAATAAAATTTAAACTGTAACGCAACCACGCTAAATTTTGGAATTCCCTTTTTTTTATTTAAAACCTCCATATGAATATACACAGAAACATGTTACTTCGACACAATGGTGAGCCCTGTTGCAATACTGCACTTGTTAAAAGCCAACAAACCGTACACGCGGAAATAAAGGTTGCATCCCAATTAGCGACTAACTGGCGACTGACAACTGAAATAACCTTACAGAAAAATATATTCGACTTTTTTATATTAAAATATTCTATTTTTACAAGCCTTTATGAATATACGTGTCGGAAAGTTCTGCGGAACTTGTTGTTTTTGATTTGGTCGAGAGGGTAATCCTTTTCAATCTCACGTCTGTGGGTGGCTTATAGCGTGCAGAATGGCCTGCCGCGCCCGTCGCGGTCTGGGAGAGGAGTGACCCACTCTATCGGCGACCGAGCAGGGAGCACCGGGGGACGCGGCGTACATTATAAAACAAATGCTAACTAGTTACAATGATATAACATCTGTTTCAAGTGCAAGGTCACTACGAAATCGGCGAAACCGGTCCGAGATGTTTACTTACATCTGCGCAGTAAAAAGTATTAATCTATACTAATATTATAAAAAGGAAAACTTTGGTTGTAATGAATAGGCTCATGAACTACTGAACCAATTTGAAAAAAAATTTCACTGTTAGGAAGTTACACTATTCGTGAGTGACATATCGCACACCTAGATCTAAAGGGAGCTAACTCAAAAATCCGAAGATTTTAATTAAACACACGCTAAAAAAAAAGGATCCGATTCCTTACAACAATTTCGCCTCTCCCGAAAAAGTTACTTTTTTTTAATTAGATCCCTTTAGATCTAGGGGTGCGATATAGCCATATGCTATATTATATTTTGAAAAAAAATAGGGATCCGTGCGATGCCGGGGCGGACCGCTAGTTTATAATAAACCAATATTTATGGTTACATAAATTTGAATAAAAATGTAACTTATTCGCGTTATTTATTTCAATTAAGTAGATCATTAAATCATTGTTAAGAATTAGATGTGCTGACGGTATCTTCATAAGATATATATATCTATCATTCATAAGATATATATATCTATCATAAGAGCTTGTAAAAACCTAAATTGAATAAAAATATTTTTAATTTTGATGATTGGAAAACGCGTCCACAAACAAATTATAAATATGTAGTTAGGTCTTAGTCTTCTTCCTGTTATACCTATCACCGCCTCCTTATTTTATTCTTTAAGGTGTAAAAGTTTCTCCTATAAGTACGTATATGTACAATAATGATAGGAAAGAATTATCATCACTCATAAACACATGTATTCCATATTATATTCCCATTGTAACACGTAAGTATCCTTCATTAAATTGTAATTCTAAAAAGGATACAATCATTTAAATACGCTATAGAAACACCTCAGTTTCGCAAACGGCGACAAACAATATATTATTTACTTGTTTTTGTGCTATAAATTTACATAATATGTTTTCATGTGGATGTGGGTACGTAGTATTTTTAACCGACCTTAAAAAAGGAGGTTTACAATTCGGAATCTTTTATTTACGTTCGTTCAACGATTAATCGAAGGCAGCTGGACATTTTTAACATTCTTTTTTATTTGAAATGTACTTTATCAAGTCAGCTACCAGTTACTAAGGCAGGCTCTGATGATGGGTTCCTGGTGAAGTCAATTCATCTCTGCGAATATAACAAAATTTACTTATTTGATTTTTTTACTTACCTTTTGAGTGAAACTATAGACAGCTTTCGAAGTAAGCTGTCCATAAATTGACCAGTATAATCTTTTTTGTCTGTTCTCTTAAAAAGCAACACTTAGACGGTTAGACCCCATCCACACCCATGGCTACATTTTGACCACGTATGTCACAACGACCTTGCGTCCATCGCTATAGCTCTCAATAAACTCGGAGTCATAAATCACTATGGTTTATCGCTTAACTACAAGTAAATCTTAAACTAAACGATTGGACATTCCTAGGAAATAATTATAATTATTTCCGACATACCTGCAACAAACGCGTCGTACAAGCAAGAACAACAAGGCACTTTCTAAACATTTACAGATAATCTACCTGATAACGCCTAAATTACATTTATAGCAAACTGAGTTATACGTAGGTTGGCTAAAACAGTTCCTGTAGGCTTTCATCAACAATGTAACGTTACAGTTAGGCTAGCGAGTACCTACAATGTCAAAAGTGCTAGTTCAACTGGTGTTTCGCACTTTACTTATATGCCTAGCAAATGAGGACTGAAACGCAGCGAATTAAATGATCCAGTATAAACTTATATCAAAAATTAACAATCCTGCAATAGGAAAATTAAATTTGTCTCCATGATTTCAGGTAAATCGGAAATAATTTAGAGTGCAAAATAATTATATTACTATAACTATGTATTTTATACAGTTGCAACGTTTGTGTGGCGGCATCAAATACATCGGTTGTGACTATACCACCATTAGCTTTTAATAGCTCTCAATAAGGATTTATTGAGTGTTAGACTACGTTGTGTTTTGATTTTGATATTGAGCTCCAGCCGCGGGGCGGAGTTGATATTGTTTATCAGCTCCAAAAAACTAGTAGAACAAGTTTAACTGTCCTCGCACTTGATCAGGCTTGACCTGTGATTTTGAGCAGACGCCGCGTCCGCGCGGACCGTCCGCCGGCCCGGCAGGTAGCGGGGTTCAATTTAAGAAGAGTCAAATATTTGTACCTAATTTGTACCTGATTCTCACACAAAACGCACATGTTTTATTATCATGAGACATAGGTACCTATACAAATAATAAAATTAAATGATAAATTCCCTTATGCGGGGGAGAGTCAGTATGAGACTACTCGTGACAAGTCGCGGGCAAAAGCTCGCTTATTTATATAAATGTTCAGTTCAGGAATATTATACCTTATAGGTATCATCATCATCATCATCATCAGCCCGTCGCAGTCCACTGCTGGACATAGGCCTCTCCAATTGCACGCCACTTTGCTCTATCTTCGGCTGCTCGCATCCAGCTCCTGCCAGCCATCCTACGCAAATCGTCACTCCACCTTGCCTGAGGACGTCCTACACTACGCTTGCCGAGACGCGGTCTCCACTCTAGAACACGTTTACTCCAACGGTTATCGGTTCTTCGGCTAATATGGCCAGCCCACTGCCACTTTAGCTTGCTAATTTAAAGCTCGCTTATTTATATAAATGTTCAGTTCAGGAATATTATACCTTATAGGTATAATATAAATTATAATGACGAGTGGAAACATAGTCGTGACCATGAATATCCAAAGTAATTTCCCCGATGATTGTAACATAAGTAAAGCACCAATTATCTTCCTTGTAGGTAACTGTACTGGAAAAGTATTAATTGGAACTTGCGGATGCACTCGCGCAGTAAACTCTCAATTTTCCATTTTCTTATTAACATAAAACGGCGCCTCTTACCCACATAATATGTCACACAAACACGTGTGTCAATATGGTAATATTATAGACTGAAGACATTTAGAGAGACAACAGAATTTATCTAAGTATTTCATTAAATTAAAACGCTATTAAGAGGATTGTGAACCTGTTAATTTTCATACAAAAGGCGATAACGTTTTACACCCAGTAAATATAGTTAGATTTTTATAATTTTTGGATATGTTGTAGATATAATGAGAAACTACGTCTGTACGTTTTGATTTTTAAGAAATATTGCTTAGAACTATATTTACTGGGTGTAAAACGTTATCGCCTTTTGTATGAAAATTAACAGGTTCACAATCCTCTTAAACCTTGTTTTCGAAATGGCCATATTATTATCACAGGTACAAACACTTGTAGTGTTTACCTACTTACGTTATTTTAAAAGAAACATTACCCTCCGGTTTTATACCGTACAATCTACAGCGTATTTTGATTCAATCCTTATCGAATACACATTAGGTACAAGAAAGACATTTAGAAAAAAAATTCAAAATGCCTATAAAACTTTAACTTGACTTAAAATAATGAAAAAAATCCGGAGACAATATATAAGTAGAGGTGTCACCTGTAACATTTTGAAAATGATAGAAAAAAAAACAATTCATATTCAAAAGTCATGGTTAATAAAAACCGACTCACCGCTGGCAACGAGAAGTGTGAACGCGCAAATCAAAATTGGTCTCATTTTGTTCACTTTTGGCTTCAAACTGACAGCACCGAGGCGCGCGCGCAGGTATGACAGGACGGCGCACAGACTAGAACCGACCGTGCACAGAGCAATCAGGAATAAAACCCACGTGTCGCATGCAATTCAAGTGATAATACAAGCAGCCCCCCTCCCCTCTCATATCACTTAAACAACAGGTACGCGACGCCTGAACCAAAGATTTCCAACTAAGAAGAGATGCTTTAAAAAACCAATTGTCATTTTTTTAAAACAATTTATAAATAGTATTTTATTATAAATATGATCTTTTCGAAACTAATCAGTTGATTATAAATGTATAAAAGATAATTATTTTTGTAAATCAACCAAATAGTCATCATTCACGAGAAAGCATCGTGTAATCGTTTCATTCTCTATGTAACCATCGATTATGATTTTTAATTATATTTAAAAATTACTCTACAGAATAAGCTATTTCTGCACACAACGCCGCGCGCCGTCATAAGATGAGGATTATTACTTCAAGCACTGTTTCTTAGTTGTGCAAGACAAACACATGAGAGCTACAGGATAACATTTAGGGTATTATTATATTTTTATATGTGTTCAAGTTACTTTTTGCAGTTGTTTTTAAGGTAAGTTTTGTCAAGATTATTGTAAAAAATGACAATCAACAGAATCCTATTTAGATAATTGATAAACTGGCGAAACCCGGTTAGCCGGTTTTATTGAAATATTTCGTACAAAAAAATTACTACCTGCTTGAATTAGTTTAAGTCATTCATAAAACAGTCACTGCATTCGATGTTTCTTGACAAAGAGAGGTGTCAACAGGTGAACTGTTAGGTACTTTCATACATGTACATCTGTAGGATCCTAAGGTCTGTGTGACGCTTTCAAGTGTAGTAAGCAAATTACATATTTATATTTTAAAGGAGAATTTACCGCTTAGTACAAATGGCGTAGGTATTTGAAATCTCCACGTACATTCTGTATTATTAAGCGGAGGTTCTACCTATCATTACTACCTGTTCAATCGATATCGACAAAAGCACCAACAGTATTTTTTCTCCGGCTTCCTCGTTTTCCTCAATAGTATACCTAAGTACAAGAAAAACATTTACAATTCTAAATAGGAAAGCACTCATAGTGCGTTACTCAATCTCGGCTGCACCGGTTCTGGTGCAACGCTGCAACGCTGCAACGTGGCAGCTATAAAATATATATGAAGGAAAATACTTGAGAAATGTCATGCGGCGTAAGTATAGTGTAGTATAGTGAAAGTCTACAGCGCCTTTACACCTAATTATGCTAGGATTGCAAACTCGACATTAATTGGTAACTTATTGGTAATATCGGTTTCACTTAATATTGGTGTATCAGAAGGATTTATATATAAATATTTATATTCCAAACACCATGAGCTATATTTCACCATGAGATATTTTTTCTGAAGATTTTTAACCAGTTAATTCTTACCAATTATATTCAATAAGTACAATCCTAATTCGGTACAGGACACGACACGAAAACATTTCGACCATTCCTCGTTCATTCAAATGGTCTGTCGCTAGGAGTCTTTGTTATGGATATATATTTAAATTTATTTTAAGTTTCGGACGAACAAAATACGCATGACAATAAAAACGGAAAAAAACCTGTATCTTGTTAATTGCTTGTAAAGTGCCACTTCTAATGTACCTAGTTCGAATTAGGTTCATTTAGAAGTTCAATAGTTAAAAATGTCATGATCCATTCATAAATGTAATATTATAACTATTTCAAGTGATTACGTGGTTGTTGTTATCGATTATTTGCTCCGCAAAGAGAATAAGTTGCTTAATAAATGGATTACGGTCGAGGCAGTTCATCCAGAAAGTTCAAACATACGGATGCAAACATAGTAAACTAAGTAATGTCTCCTCGACCCAGTTACTGTAAGATTTTTAATTATTTACTCGTATGATAAGATTGGCAGAGTTGATTAAAAGCTTGATTTAATTTTAATTTTCTTGTCGCAGTCTGCGGCGAGACGTTATTATGAACCCGCCACAAAAGGGCTGATATTGGCAGTTCACTTGAGGGGGGGTGATTGAGCAAAGAGAGGTATCACAGTTACGTCTATGCGTTAGTTTTTAATGCTCTAAACACCATCTCTGAAGTGCCCACTACTGGACATAGCCATAGGAAATGTGGCATGACCACCGCCATATAGATCCTCGATATCTGTAGGTACCTACATTTGCAGGTATATATTTAGAAAATTCGTAAAAATGAATAAACGCAACATGTCGATCATTGCTATCGTTAACTTACTAATATTATTATTTAGGTACTTCATACAATGAACCACTAGTACTTGTATGTACGTAAGTTTGTTCGACGGCGAATTGAGTATCGTTAATCCGATCTCAGCGAGTTCGGGCGGACGCGGAGAGGAGTCGCGAGGCAACACTATTATAAACGAGGATCGGTCAAAGGATTCATTACGGTTGTAGGGGAGAGTGGGGGTGTATGAAACATACGTCCAAAAGCGGTTCGCATATTTGTGCATCACAAATACTATACTCTCCTCGACAAAGGTAAGTGGAGAGAGAGCGTTGCGCTTCACATGAATTATAATTTTAACTTAAGATTGTAACTCTATTTGTGATGTCTTAATATGAATAAGATCTTGAAGATAGACACTGTATCTAACACTATCCCGGCAGACGTAATCCGATGCGGCAAAGTAGCGTTACATTAATCTATCGATTTGACAGTTGATGTCGTTGCATTTTATTATACAGTTATTAACAACGTGTAAACTGACGTTTAGGCTGTTTTATTCCCCAGCTGGAACAGGGTAAAAGGTTCTCCCCACCAATATATATAATACTAGCTCCCGCCCACGACTTCGTCCGCGTAGAACTCTTCCTTTTTTGCAGTCGGTTAAAAAGTAGCCTATGTTCTTTCTCAGGCTCCAGACTTTCTTTGTACCAAATTTCATTAAAATCGGCCCAGTAGTTTTAGCGTGAAAGCGTAACAGACAGACAGACAGACAGAGTTACTTTCGTATTTATAATATTAGTAGGGATATAATATTAGTAGGGAAGTAGGGATATATAATTAAAATGACTTAATTTTTATATATAAATTACTTTCCATAATAACTATAACTAGTTACATGTATGTATAAAAGAAGATGTATCTGATATGAGTATATAGGGAGGGACAGCCCGTACACGCGCGAGGACGTCTCGAAGTGAAGATAAACTCGACGCAACGAACTTTTATCGTATTGTTTTAGTTTGTATTAGTTTTATACGGTCACGACGCTTATTTACGCTGATAACGCCTAATTACTTAATAATAGTATTTTAAGTGCAGTCAACACTCAATATTAATTGCCTTCATGACAAATTAAATCACTGTTTTTCTTCCATTTATAACATCGACACAATTCTTCCACGTTTCAAAGTCATTTTCAACCAGACATCGCAATAGAGTACGTACTAACCTTATTTTAAGAAACAATTAAAAACCACAACTAGAATACTAGGTAGTATATTAAAAATGTTCTCTCACTTAGGTATTTTATTTGCTTTAGACTATCGTCAGCCCTACGAATATGGCAAGTGTATTTTTTTCAAAACGTCAGTAAATAAAATAAATGCGCGAGTTAAATCCGTTAGTTGTTTCATTCCAATCATACATTTATATTATATATATTCTAGGACAAGGAATGTAATTTTTGTCTATTAAATTTTTGCGTTGCACGGCTTGCTTTGTCAGTTTTTAAAATTGCAGAAAATATGTAAAGTTTTAAGTACCTCGGTTACAGCAATTTACCGAGCTTTCATCTCCGTAGAAATGAAACACTAAACGCAAAATAAATCAAAATGGTTGGTATGTAATTTAAATTTCAGTCGCTTTGAAATGCATTTAGAAAGACCGCAACTTAAAAAAATGTGCCAGCTTGCAACGAATAAACTAATTACGTATTTAAGTAGGTCAAATACAAAATACTAAATTAACATCATTAATGACGCTTATTTTACAAATATTCACCCAATTTTAGACGCAGATACAAGTATTTCTTAAATGCTAATAACAAAACTATACTGAAATATATTTTAACTTCAGTATTAATGACTGAATAATTTATAGGTATCTAAAAGTAGCATTCCATTCTATGAAGAACCGTTTTTTTTTTGACTAAAACAAATTGACGTTGCCTCAATTTGCCTCGCCGTTTTTCTTTCGAACATTGCTCTGTTTTCCAGCTGGCTTACATAGTTGTACAATGTTATAAATAAATTAAAATATAGAAAATGCTAAGAGCACTCACTCTGCGCCATATTGTCTCCTCAGCCGACACTGAACTGGCTTCAGAAGGATTCCACACAAGCGTAATTCAATTAAACGTATTATCTTTACACCGTAGTAATCGTTTTTCTATTGTGACGACAAAAACGATTTTCAACCTTTTTACAATGTAGTTAAAGGACAGCTACTTACTTAATGATGTTTGCGAAGCGATAATAACAATTACTGCTTGATACTCGGCATACGCTCGGATTCGTTTGCCTTTGTTGGTAAAATTATATACGCATATAAATATAATATACACATATCAATCTCTCTTTTTGTCACTTCTCTTCAACCGATCGAAGAGCAAAACTTTCGAAGCTCATTACGATGTGATATAAGAGAGACTATATCACAGGAGGCAAGTCTAGCGCCTAGGAGTATTGTTTCGTGAGAATGTATCATCTGTCGTTGTCGCTGTTTCGCTCATTATAAAAGTATGACAGTGACCATTGTCTTTATACGCGACAAAAACCTTATGTGTTAGCCATAGAACTTTATGTTCCTACATACTATAAAACCATACAATATACATGTAAATATATACAGAAATAACTATCAAGTATAATAATTATTACTAACTGTGCCTCCCAACTTCTCATGAGGGGAATAACTATGATACATAGAAACTTTATTATTCCACAATCAAATCTTTGACCTCATGGGAATCATCTACCATTGTTGCAGAAAAATATATGGGTCTGTAACTAAAACTAGCCAGACTTAAGAAACAGCCAAACATACAAATTCATGTTTATAATATTAATCCTATCATGACTGCTATTGTAGTAATTCCCTCTGAACTCAAACCTTGCCCGATACCCGCACACATTGCAAGGATCATAACGCAAAACAACAAACTAACTACTTGATCCTGAGATCCTCATAGCTGCTAATTTGCTCGTTTATCACGATCTGCCAGCAAAATACCTTCTAATTTATCATATCTTTCATTTCAATGACAGATATGAATAACAATATCATAAGTCATATGAACTCATATGATATCTATTCAAACATTCCCTAGAGATACAGACAGGTAGTTCTTTGTGTATTGTACATGTGTGGATGTATGTGATGTTAAGACACAAGAATACACTCATACTTACATACGCTCACATTGATTTACTTAAGTACCTATACTTATACCTAATTATACTTTTAAATGTTCCTAATGAGGGAGCTAAGATTTTGATTCAGGTACTGGTCTGCTGACAGTTAATTATTCATGATGGGAATATTGATAGTTTATGAATTCATTATATTGATGTTTTAATTTGTACTCCAGTATCCAAAAAAGTGTTTTTCATTAGTGATCACGACTTGTATAGATAGATATACTCGACTTGAACAATAGCAACACAAATATATATGAGTAGGTAGTATTTAAAATAAAGCTTACTTTAATCAATATGAATGGACTATTTTATTATTTAAATACTATTATTGTGTGTACATAATTATAAAAACAATTTTATAAATGTATACCATCATACATGTACCTACCTTGTAATTAATACCTAGTTAATAAGATAATCATTGCAAATTGTAAGTCTGAAATGGGCGACTGTAGATTACGTATATGTTATAATATCACAATGTACACAGTGTTTTACAATAAAGGTTATCCTATTGTATTTAATTAAGAGAAGTATGTTGATAGTGGGTATTGTAACCTCCATTAGTTTTCGTCAGAATAAAACAGTCCTTTATTCAATCAACTTGTATTTATCTCAATTCATAGCCATTTACATCACTTAATATATTCATCGATATTCAACAATACAACATCAATGATTTATATAAACAATAATCTATATGTCAAACTCCGAAAAGTGACAGTTGCCACAGACTATCAAACAATCAATGGGTCGAAAATATAAGACGCTGTTACAGTCGGCCATCCACCTAGAACGAGTCCTCTCGTTTAGATTCTGATTGAGATTCATTAATTTCTCATTATTTATATATAATAACAATTACTTAGTTCTAAGCTTCATTACTCATGGACAATTAATTAGTTCTTGCAACTGTTGCTTTGTAACAACAGCATCCTCATATCTTTCTTTACAGAGTACAATTATTATTGATCGCGATGCTTCATTACTCATGGGCGGCTATAACTCAACACTCTTGCCCTATAATGACAGCATCTGCACATTGTTCAATAGATATCAGCACTAATCTTAATAATCATCTTACTCATTATTACAATCGTTATCATTATTTTACTCACTGTTATCATCATTATATTACTCACTATCATCATCATTATATTACTCACTATCGTCATCATTATCTTACTCACTATCATCATCATTATCTTACTCACTATCATCATCATTATCTTACTCACTATCATCATCATCATTATCTTACTCACTATCATCATCATTATCTTACTCACTATTATGATCGATATATTAGTCAATAAAATCATGATTGTCTTACTCACTATCATCATCATTGTCTTTCTCACTATCATCAACATTAAATTGTCTTACTCACTATCATCATCTTATAAACTATCATCATGATAGTCTTATTCACTATCAACATCATTGTCTTATTCACTATCATCATCTTATAAACTATCATCATGATAGTCTTATTCACTATCAACATCATTGTCTTATTCACTATCATCATCTTATAAACTATCATCATGATAGTCTTATTCACTATCAACATCATTGTCTTATTCACTATCATCATCTAATAAACTATCATCATGATGGTCTTATTCACTATCATCATGATTGTCTTATAAACTATCATTGTTTTACTCGTTATCATCATCATTGCCTTATTCACTATCATCATTGCTGTCTTAGAAACTATCATTGCTTTATTCATTATCATCATCATTGTCTTACCATCATTATATCTATATATACACTATTGTTTATCATTTCTATTAGTTAAGTTATATTATTTGTCTAATTATAAGCATTTAGTTGTTAATAACTTTCTGGTATCAATAAAGTGTTTTCTATTCTATTATCATAGTCTGACTATCATTATCACTGCCTATATATATTACTATCATAATATCATTATTATTGTCTTAACTTCATTATTTTACAATAATTATCAGTGTCTTAAAATCATTATCTTACAATCATTATCATTTTATCACAAACATTATCATTGTATTACTATCATTATAATTGTATCACTAACATTATCATCATCTTACTATCATTATCATTGTATCACAAGCATTATCATAGTCTTACTATCATTATCATTGTATCACAAACATTATCATTGTCTTACTATCATTATCATTGTATCACAAACATTATCATTTTCTTACTATCATTATAATTGTATCACTAACACTATCATCGTCTTATTATCATTATAATTGTATCACAAACATTATCATTGTCTTATAAAGTAAAATTTTACATCAACATGTTTCAATCTATTTTGTGGATTTTAACAACTTTTATAGTACTCTGTTTATCTTTATACACTAAAACATGTTTTACATTGAGCCAACATGCTACTACTGATGCCTCACATCATACAATTAACTTTGCCCCCAATGACAAGTATTATCAAACAATTTAAATAAATATCCAGATGTTAATTTTCTATCTCATCTTTAGCAAAGTCAGCATCTGCATATCCAGACAAAATCCACTCTGTATTACAATCATTCTCACAATAAATCAAGTTATAATTACAGATTGTTTTATATATCTCAAAACTCTCTTATAATGCTTTCCACAAATTTTCACTAGGTTTAGCCTGAAATCTACTCAATTAACAAACGGCATTTGCTATATCTGACCTTGTACCAATTGTTGCATACAATAAGGATCTAATCAATTGTATTTATATTCACATGACATATCTATCAAGTTAATATTATCTTTTAAATAAAATTCTGGTCCATTGGTGTGCCTTTACAATTTTGCATAAGTATTATATTTAATCAAAACTCTTTCTAATTATTTAGTCTGATTAATATGTATCTCATTTCCTTGTTTATTAACAGAAACTCCCAAATATGATGAATTTTCACTTTAAACATATTTCAATTTAAATTCTGTGGATGAAAACTGTTTACTTTGTTAATCTCCTTACTATCTTTCCCCAAAATTAATAAATCATCGACTAATTGTATTACTTGACTTATAATATGTCTTTCATTTATTGTACAAACAATAATCATTCTAAGAATGTTGAAATTCATATTTTATATTTGTATCATTGTATTTTTCATGCCACCAATCCTTCTGGTTGTTTTAGATATACATCCTTTATAATTGTTCCATATAAACATGCTCCTTTAACATTCATTTGACTAATATGTAAATTGTTACATGCTGCTATTGATAATAATATTCTTAATGTTTGAAGTTTCACCAGTATTGAAATAAGTGTCTTCTATATTATCTCTTTTTTTTTTGAAATCCTTATTATATTCAATATTCCTTATTCTTTTCTTATAAATATCCATTTAGTATCAATCAGTTTTTCTTTATCTGGTTTAGGTACTATTTTCCATGTTTTGCTATCTCTTATAACATCCAATTCTTGTTTCACTGCATTTTTCATTTCTTTTTATCATTTCTGTATTCTATGTCACTATAGCTTGTTGGTACATTATCTCAGTTTGTCATTAAAGCATAATAATATAATGCATATTCATCATATGTTAAATCTAGTTCCTAACCCTTGTGCCAATTTGGTTTCCTTCCTTTTTACTTCATTATCTTTCTTTGATTTCATTATATATATGTTTCATATATTGTTTTGTCTCTTTCACACTTTCTTTAATTTTTTTCGTATTTCCTATATCACTGTCATCTTGTATTATTTCTTCTGAATGTTCTGTTATTTCTTCTATTGGCATGCTTACAATTATTTTTATCAAACTCTTTATTTTCCAACAATATCTTTGCAGTTTCATCAATTATTACATTACATCAACTCACAACCCTATTTGTCTCCTTATCATTCAATCTATAACCAGTTGTAGTGTATCCTATCATTATCATCTTCTTACCTATAGTATCCAACTTTTGCCTCAATTGTTTTGGTATATGTTTAAACATATGCTGCGCTTTTGAATACTCTCTTATTTATTACATTAGATTTCCTGCCTTCCCACAATTCTGATGGTGTTTTAACTCTTCCTAAATAAGAACTTCTTTTAGTTACATAAGCTGCATATAAAACTACATCTGCCCAAAACTCCTTAGCTAATCGTGAATCCAATAAAATAGTTCTTGTTTTCTCCATAATTGTACTATTCATTCATTCTGCAATTTCATTTAACTCGGGATTATAAGGTACCTACTGTGTATTGTACATAATAATATGTATTCCTTCATTTTTGCAAAACTGTTGAAATTCACTTCCAATTTTGTTTTTCACAAGATCCTCACAAAATTAGTATAATCATTCTAATGAGGTTAGTTCTATAAAAGTGACAACTATATCCTTCTTTTGGTGTGATAGAACCACAAACATCACTGTGCACCAATCCTAATGGCCTACTTGCCTTACAACCTACAATCAATTTCAATATTCCAATAGTAGTTTTCCCTAATATAGACTGTTCACATAAAATATCATCCCTATTGTTTGCAACATCATTCAGGCCTTATAAAGTACAAATGATCATATCTTACTATGCTATTAGTATAACTCAATATCATCATTTTGTTTAGTAAAATTACAATTATTACTGCTTTGCATTTTTCTCAATTCCATATTAACCACATATAAAGCACTGTTTGAGTTTCCAATCATTATTTCATCATTACCTTCATATAGTCTAACTTTATCACCCGAGATACTTATCATGGCATTTTCTATTTTTGACACTGACAATATATATATATTTTTAATTTAAGTAATTTCATGAACATAAAAACATTCTTAATTGTGTAATTTGCTACCTATTGCCTTTAAGCATACAAAACATCATTCTTTACCACAGCTATTTGGGCTCTATATAATCTGAAAAATAGTTAATATTATTACAATAATCTGAACATCCAGAGTTAACTATAAAGTCTATCAAGTCTGTCATATTATCCTCTCATAAATCCCTGTCCTTGATAATTCTGTTCACCAATGGTTGTTAGAGGGCAAGCTCTGAAGAGACTTTACTACTCAAGCTACGACCATGTTGATTACATATCCTACTTGTTATAATAATATCCTCCTGAAGTACGATGTTGACTGCACAAAGAACAGGCTCATTGATTTCAGCTAACTTGATGTCTTGTCCAACTCCGACTCCGTTCATCAAATTCATTTCCATGAATATTCAAATCATTGCTTATTTCACTTTCTACATTCTGATTCATAATATCATAGGGGTGGTGTAACTCTTACTCGCTCATGTCTATCATTGTCATTATTCATCATTTTCTGAAACTTAAAACAGGATCTATAAACCTATTCTTGTTTAAATCCTCATATTATGACTAAATTATTCATTTCACATTTATTTAGCTTTGAAAACTACTTTTATTTTTAATTGATTAAATACTGTGCAATCTGAACATCATCTTACATATATTATTAGGTGCCAAATAACTACAAGTCTGTTGAATCTTCAAAACATTGGATAAATATCAACATTTTCGTTTAGATTTTATATTCCCATCATGTTTCAGCTATTACCTATTATTTATAATTCAAATTCAAATTCATTTTTTAATAAAAATTACTACAAATAATTATTCTTTGAAACATAAATAAAAATAACCTTGAATGACAATTATAAACGGATTCAACCCGCGAACCCCACTTTATCGGCTGACGCTTCGAAAACTTTACAGTTCCTACATTCAGAAATTAATTCAATGAGAAATTAAAGAAGAAAGACCTCTTATATTTCAAAATACAGTACAGGTATTCAACCTGCAATTTGCACTGACGTAATATTTAATCTTTTATTGTTTCTTATAAGAAATTATGATTGCTTAAAACGTGTATTTAATCAATTTCTCTACTTATTTATCACTCAATCACAGGCTAGACTCATAATATTACTTAAAAATCAAACAACAACATGAATTGATAACCTGGTAATCCTCGTGGACGTGTTGCAAAACAGTACGTTTTTGCAGTTATCCCTCTTCTGAAGCTGTAACCTCCATTAGTTTTCGTCAGAATAAAACAGTCCTTTATTCAATCAACTTGTATTTATCTCAATTCATAGCCATTTACATCACTTAATATATTCATCGATATTCAACAATACAACATCAATGATTTTTTATATACAATAATCTATATGTCAAACTCCGAAAAGTGACAGTTGCCACAGACTATCAAACAATCAATAGGTCGAAAATATAAGACGCTGTTACAGTATGTAAGTTTACTTACATTTAAGCAGCAGGTTTACATGGATTCACGGTCTCTTGTTTTCATATGCAAGCCACCTTCAACAAAGCACTGTACAGTCACTTGTTTCCACATATTGCTCATAGGTTACTAGATGGTTTGTCGCCTTTTTTGCCTTGGTTTGCCTTTCTTTTGGACTTATATTTTACGTAAGTACCTAATTCTGCACTCTTTCATGAGGGATCTCGAAGTTGTGCTGGTCGGCTTTAGAATAGACTGGCTCTATTTGTTCCCATGAAAATAGTAACAAGGGTTCATTGTGATCTCTCAGCCTCCCGACTACGAGATTATTATGTACCTATCTGCCACACTTAACTTCTTAAGGAGGATTGATGTCGGACAGGCAGCAATATAATGCACCGGGAATTAATCTAAGAGAGATGACTCTTTTATAGTGGATGAATGAGCTGGTATATGTCATGGTACAGAATAATGTGGACATAATTGTAAATTAATAGGTATAAATTGATTCGAGCGATTTATTGATTTATTGCCTATGCCCTATTGGATGAAAAAGGTACCTAACCAAATTCTGTTTTGTTTACAAACCGGGAATTGTCAGTCAAGTCACTTTGACAGTTCTGATAATGTTGTTTCTTAGGTCCGAATTGTGATTTTTATGCAATTAAGTATGCAAACTATGATAATATAAGAAGTTAAATAGTCGTCTTACATAAGTTCAGATTATTTTGCTTTTTATAAAATACCTAAACCTAATTAATTTATATTGATTTTCAAATATTACTGTACCTACTTTATTCAAAGCATGTAAGTTTGTAGCAAACCTGAGTGTTGCGTTGAGATCATTATCTACTAGCTAGTGAGTTTAAAAGTTGGAATCCAAGAATCAGTTGAGATTATAGACAACATTATACATATTGTATATGCTCTAAGAGAACAACAGACGTTAACAAATTATTATTTTTCAATTATTTTATCGTTGTAACACCAAAACGCCTATAAATTCTTTATTTGATTTGCAACGAGTAATATCTTTGCTATAATATTCATTCAGGCGCTTCAAAAATTTTTGAGTAGTACCTATATTGTAAGTCTATATTGTTAAAGCTTAATGACATTCATACCAAAAAATGAGTAGACAGTAATCCATGTGTCTTGTGTGAGAATTGAACCCACACCCTTACCTTAACCCAGGACAAGACATAAGGTGTAAAAGATTTCGTCGTCCGCGCCCATAGTGTAATTGGAAGCGCAATGCCTCGCTTTTAGGTAAAGGTGTGGGTTCAAATTTCACTAAAAATGTGGCTTTTCTTTGACATATGAAACCTATGTAGCTGTACATACACCATAGATATGATTGAGACTGAATGACTTAGTTATATATAATGACAAAAATGTCACTACGTCATTCGCTTAGTTTCTTCGTAATTGTGTTATCTCTTATACCTATTAAAGATTATCAGTTTTACATGCTTTCTGATGATGAATCAATATAATAGGTGAACTGGTTAATCATGTTTGAAGTTACAGTGTCCTGCTTTTAGAGATGCACTTCAAAAATGGATCCCGAACGTAAGGTTTTATTGAATTTCAAATATTTTTTATAAGGAATCTATCAAAAAATACGTTGAATAAGCTCAGGCTGCAGTTAAAGTAAGAATATGTTAATTGAATTTATGCTTTAACAAGCGCTAACAATTGTCTCCTTTGTTTCAAATGATAATTGGTAACGGTTCATAAAGCCTTTATTTTGCATGGTTTTCGTTCTGAGTCATATGAAACTCATTACAAATATTCGGAAAACATGTAGAGTAGGTAAGTACCCACCCTAGGACGTGTAAACGCATATTAAATAAAAAGAGGCTTACGCATCAAGATGAGTTAATTCTGCAAACGTGAGATATCACCCTCTAAACTCTGCGCTCACGACGCCGCGACGCGTCCACACTGCCTGCGCCAAGGCCCGAGCCAATTCTCGCGGCGAGCGAACCAACGCACAACTGTTTAAACCTGAAGACAATACTTATGCTAATCATACAAATTTATTTTGACGAGACGCTTTATAGTGTTACATTCATGAAAGAGCAGACCAATAACGTGAATGTCGTCCTCTGTGTACGCGTAAAATTTCTTTGAATAGTGTTTTTTCCTGAAAATATGTTACTAGTGTGTGCCTTGTGGACGGTCCGGTAACTACAGCCGCGCGGTGGTCGCGTATTTCGTGGTGATATTTTGCTGTATTTGGATGCAATCGAGGACTATATCTGGACACATATTTAAAGGTAAATTTGAGAAAATATTTCCTTCTCCTTTCTCGAACCACTGTTTGAGAGTGATTGAGAATGAAGGTGACCGCTAAACCGCTTGAAAATCATATAAGTTACGTCAAATCAGTGGTCTGTGCGCGAGAGTCGATCGGTGTTTCACGTTAAGAAGACACCTTCATCACTGGGAAAGGTCAGAAACCTCTGTTCTACGACTACCATCGTATTATCCACTGACTGGGCCAGTGAGCGGACACTCAGACTTGCTCACTTATACATATTAAGTATTAATGAAGAAAATTGAGCTTCAAAAGCATTTTGAAATATAGCCTTAAAAGTGAAAATTTACATGAGATGCTGTTTATGGCCGAGAATAGTGATACCTACGTACCTAGGTATCACTATTCTAATTAGCGTAGAAAAACGTTAGGTAGGCAATTGACATAACATATCGATCATCTTGTAAGTGTCTACCTACTTATTTACATATTATAGAATAATATTTTCACTAAAAATACATGTACGACGTTAAAGCGGACACAAACACATAATAATAGGTATCACTTTTAAATATAACTACCTATCTAATTTCAAAAAATACTTAGGTACCTACCTAACCTTGCTAGTGCAAAAAAAAAATATAAATCTTTATCAAATTTTATTAAGTTTTATTATTCTACCAACTTTTATAGAAATATTAGGTATTTTATACTCATTTTAATTTAATAATCACAGGTACAGTCAACATCAATATTGTGAGGGACGTTAGACATTGACCACCTCATCTGCTAAGTAGGTAGGTATATTAGGTAGGTACCTATGTTTGATGCTAAGTGTACAGCAGGGTTGTTCATATTCTGTCTATAGGTATAGACAACCGTCAGAAGGGACGTCGCGGTCGGTCGCGGCTCGATTCCTGTACTTGATTCACATTGTCATGTAAATGTATATTTAATGCGATCATATTTTTTACTTCCAATTAAAAGCCTCGTGTAGTTTGTTACTTACTGTAATTAAGCCCGTCGATTTGAAAACTTTCGAGGTCCATTTTCATTTTATTTTCGTCGGTGTACTTTTCCGGGTAGAAAGCAGTTTTAGTCTAGAATAATATATATACTAGGTATTTAGCTTATTTAGCTGCCTACTCGCTGACGTGTTATATTTGTGACACTTTTTTGAGGTAAGATAGCCGAGCCGAAGCCGATACATACTTTTGATTTTGAGTCAATGTTTCTCGGTAATTTGGTAGAGGTAAATATTTTATTGATATTAAGTTCCTTTGATTTATAATTTACTTTCCTACTTATATTATTCATAATATTGTTTAATTTTTAGTCAGTAGGTTTTTTGGGATATTTTTGCGCGATACCAATCCAATTTTATTTAAAATAGTTATGTCAAGCAAGTTAATACAGCTTGCTGATTCGATATTTTGAAATGCCAAAGATAACACGATATCGAAATTTATCGATTGATAAGAGACGTCTTATTTACAAGGTCAAGGTGTGTCGAATTTCTTCCGTGAATTTTATCTTTTGTTACATTTCTATAGTAAAGTAATCGATCAAAGGAAAACGAAAACTCTACTGCGGTGTTCAGCAGAGTTTTAATGCAGGTACTTGACACCGAAAACTGACGAAATAACAACGCAATAAGTAATTATTATAATAATAATATATATGCTAAAAGATTAACAAGTTCCTTATTAAAATATATTATTAATAACTAAGTGCTAACTCGTCGCAGGACGACTACAGAAGATAGTACTTACTTATCTTGATTTGACACTAGTCTTTTATCTAAGAGTCACATCATGCTTTTATAGAAACCAAGCCTATAGGTAGGTAGGTACCTATGACATCTTGCTTTCATTATTAAACTAACTATTATACCTACATACCAACTCTAGAAATAATCGGTAATTGGCCAAGTATCCACCGGATTTTATCGGAATTGTATCAAATGAAGAGAAAGTACTGTTGAACTACATAATCTATATAAGTACCAATACAAAAATGAATAACTGTTTGTTTTTCTCGTTAAAACTCCAAACCTATTGTTTCAATTTGACATTTGTTCTTAAAATATCCGTGGAAGCCCAACGAATTTAAACGTTGAGGAAATTTCGAAAAAATATACAAAAAAATATCCCAATAAAAGCGCGGCACGATGTTCGCCGGGTGAGCTGGATATTACAGTATAATATAATTGTTATATAGGTAGCACCTAGGTATCTGGTGCGGGCGACGTGGGTTGTGAATTAAAGGTCACTAAACGCATTCAATACTATATTGACATAATCTCTATATTAGATCAAGATTATTCAACAAGGTTAATTAATAGATATAGGATTACCTGCATTGTAAACATATAAAATTATTGTCTAACATTTTATGTAAAGCTGACAGGTCAAACCTTCGAAGACGATAATATAAATATTCGCTTTGCGTACATATTTTCTAGTAGGTTGAAGTGATAGAGAAATAAAGTTTGTGGTACCTAATAGATATTTGACGGCCTGTTGGTCTAGTGGTCAGAGACCCTGACTACGAAACCGGAGGTTGCGGGTTCGAATCCTGCTAGGGGCAGATGTCAGTGTGATGAACACTGGCATCTGTACCTGAGTCTTGGATATCTTATATGTATTTATGTATGTTTGTCCGTTGTCTAGTACCCATAGCACAAGCTATGCTTAATTTGGGGCTAGATCAATTGGTGTGAATTGTCCAAAGATATTAGGTATTATATTATTATTATTATTATTATTATTTCTACAGTTAGATATACTATATAGCAATCTGCCATTTTCAAGCATAGGTACTTAATAATATTAGGTGGCCGGTGACCGAACTCGGCTGTGTTGACAGAATGAACACTAATCCAATCCTCTTCGCAAGAATACGAGCCGGTGCAGCGGTGCACTCCGAGCCTGTAATATTTCAGTAAATGCACAAATCGGATCAATTGCAGGCTGCACTCTCTGCACCGGCGGTCGCACCTCGAGCCCGGGGCGCGGATGTACCTAGAGTAGAGCCTCCCACCCGGTGCAGCGGTGTATGCATATCCCTAGTCTTTATCTTCGTTTAATACTCACTCTACTTGTTATCTAACACTAACCGGAATGTAGGGTAATCATTTCAGTAGGGTTTATTGAAGGACCCATTTGAAACCTTTTTTGTCTCGGACAAACATTTCTCGCAGGCACAAAGATTTAATATTTTGTGTGAGATTTAAAATATCTATAAGAGAAGAGTTAATCGCGGGTAGTAGGTAAGTCAGTTAGCACCTATTGCTTGACTGTGCATGGAATGATGGTCAGCGCTAAGTTATGTATAACCGACTTCCAAACGAAGAGGCTTTCACGAACGGAACGTTTTAATGAACATAATATGATAATATCAATTTATTGTAGTACCTACCTAAAGTAAATAATGGTTCGTTCAAATCTTAATTGAAGTGGGTAGCTTCTTTTCAGACTTAGGTACATTTGCAATCGTTTTTAAAGCAATGAGACTTTGTATGGGTGTTTGTTTTGTCCACATTTTTTATTTCTTTTCAATACAATAACTCATAAAATACTGTTTAGTAACCGACTTTGAAACTTTCAGAAGCTTCCGAGTCAATTTCTGTAACATTCGTGAACTTTGCCTTTCCTTTGTTATTGCCTAATGCGATTCTGGGAATATTGAACAATCAAATAAATTCTAACAAACATTTTACTGAACAAAAGCTCCACCTTCAACGTAAATACGGTATTTAATGAAATGTGAATTACCGACATACCTACATGCTCGCACGTTATTAAACGTTTAGTTGCACAGATCAGTAGGTCCACGTTCTTCCACAAGTACTGTTTTCATTTCTTCGACACAAAAACAATACTACGTATCTACTTCCGTTCCGAATAAATTTACTATGGATGTTAGTGAAGCAGGGATAGTTGCAGTGGAGAACAGAACTATGTCCAGAAGTGAATGCCTTCCAGTTAAAATGTTGATGATCTCATTAAGTCCGTCATTTTGAGATCACGTAGACTTATTAATGATTTTGTTTTATAAGATTCGAGAGAGCAGCTGCTTACTACCAGTCGATAGAAGCCATTTTCATCCCCGATTCCTTTATCGGTTTCCACAGGGATAAACGACACGAGCCGACTGTAGCTCCGGGCTCCGGGCCAGTAATGCAATAATTAGTATTCACTAATGGGGTAATGAGCTCGTAATGGAACTCGCTACATACAGTGCGATATGCATTCGTCACGTGGCGCGCGCGGTGCAGCGCGGTGCAGCGATGCAGCTAATGATATGGTGTAATGCGTTATTAAATTGCAACGGTGATCACTATTTCAGTACCGCATCGACACAAAATTTACAAATTTCATTAGGGACACATGAGTTTTAATTTCTTTCTACTTACTCGTGTATTCTTAGAAATATTGAACTTTGCGTATTCTTAGAGACTTGTTAGAATACTTATTAAGATTTATTCGTGAAATAAATTAATAATATTATTATGTAGGTATATGATATAAATAGAACCAGATGCACGTTGTTTAGATCTCAATGTTTCTATTAGTGACACCCACACTTTCCATTTTATCTTTGGTACTTAATCATCTTCGATTGGTGATAAAAGAGCTGCAAGCATGCTGATGGATGACACGGTCGGTCGGCGAGCGACCTTCGTCTGTGATGACTCGTTAAGGCTCTATATCATCGGTAATTAGCGGCTCACTCGACGGGCGGGACCGAGCGCTTACCTACTAGCTGTGCTGACCCACTTTACGAAGTTCAGGGAGTTTGGGAACCAGCTAGTCTGTTGTAGATATAGACCAATTCACGGTAGATTTTAACTAACCAGTTAAACATATGCGCTTGTCTATTTGTAATTAACTACAACAAAGAAATTGCATATGTATCGAAATTATTTAAGTTATATAATATTATAACTTTTAAAAATGTTTTGTGGACGAACTGCCGGGAATTACGAAGATTGGTACCTTTTACATTTTGCTACAATATACCTAGTGGACGTAGAGTTCGGTTTAAGCAGATTATGAAATATCATGCTTTTGCTTATCTACTCAACACCCATACCAGTGGATATTATCCGTTTTGGATTATTTTCTATTCGTAGTTGTATCGCCATAACTTTACGTACCTACTGTAAAAAAATCATCATTTTTATGAAAAAAGGGAGTAAGTACCTACAAAGGTTTTCGTACAAAACACAAACGAGTTTTATTAAATCTAAGAGAATTTCCTTCCATCACTGCAGTCTAAACAAAAACGTTAATTAGTCTCTCCAAAACACGTACTTACCATACTCCGCTTCCAGCCCTCGAGGCGTGCGGCGTGCAAGGAAAATAGATTGTCATGTGTGGCAATACGATTGCATTAGCCGTCACTTGAACGATTACGCTGAATGCTTGAAACTTAAAGGGCGCGGTACAAGCACTACGACTTACTAAAAACAGCAATGTTATTGTTGAGCTTAAATCAGTAGGAGCACCTGTTCGATACATGGCTACCTAATTTTGAACCATGTACCGATCAGGTGTAATATCCTTGCCTTTGAGTTGACTGACCAAACTACTCAAGTGAGCTGAAAATTATAAATCATCGCAAATGAGATTTGCAGAAATATGCCCTTCAGTAAGCAAGAGGGTAAAAATTATTATAAAGATTTTCTCCAATTTTATTAAAAAAAAAATTGTGAATCTCGTGCAAATCAGTGAGTAGAAAGCTCATGAGCCTTTGTACTCTAAGTATAAGAATCAGTAGAAGATCTGATAGATCATTATGGTTTATATGATTCCTTCCCTAAGCAATAGTTTGAATAGGTACATATCTATATTTATTCCTTTTTAATATATTGTGCGCAGTTTGACTTTTCTTTTGACAAAGGTCCTTCATATTTCAGCCAATCATATAATATTATCCTTCAGGTGAGAGCGATGCGCGTGCGCACGCGCGTGCGGGTGCGCCGGCGCCGGCGCCGGACGCCGCGCGCCAGTCGAGCCGCGGCCGCCGCACGCGACGCACGTACGATATGAGTAGCGGAAAGAGAAAACTATCGTTTTTAGGCTTCGCGCCTTCACAGGTTAGTCAGAAATTTATATTATTTTGTGCCTGTGTTGTGATTTATTTTTATTTAAAATGCGAAAGTTTTTTTTTTAATTAAAGTGCGATGAGATGCCGATGTTTATTATGTCCAGATTTTATGGTATAGGTGATGTCTAATTAAAAATTATTTATTAAATCATTACGTGCGTATTATGGAATCTAAGCGACTGCAAATTAGCATTAAGAAGTTAATGTTATATTTATTATACACATAAAACTAATAAATAAGCGAAGTAAAGGTAATGATAGGAAAAGGGTTGAATTGATCATGTACACCTTCACGTATAAATTAAATATTATGATCGATTACAATGTTCAGTAATCGCAAGTCTGCCTTTCTCTAGTGATCGCAGATTCAGTGAGTCATTGAATAAGTCTATCTCAAAACTAATATCAGTTCACATCCCAAAAAGAATTGAAAACTATTTCCCATTCGACAAGAATTATCCTTATTTTCCTAATAAGTTTGAGAGGACCTCTGGTCTTGAGTTTGGAAGTGGTAACCGCTCGGCGCTCGGCCATCCGATCGCTACCAACCTATCCTTTATTAGCCACCTACTCGTACTCATGTATATTTCAGGACAATTATCGTAAAAAATGATAAGTTACTTAGGTATTTTCTAGTAAAGACAATTTGTCGGTAAGTATTCAAATTTACGTCCACTTTTCAACAAAATCATTGTAATGAGGTTACATTCCGTTGAACCTGCTTTTCACCTTCTCATTTATTTTTTTTTGGAGTCACGTCATGTCTTATTTTTTAGTAAAACTGTTCAAAGAAGGAAAAGTTTTTCACCTCCACCCATACCTATCTAATAGAAAATCATCAGGTAGGTATTTCAATCGTAAATACAACACTTAAAAGTTTCAAGTTACTTTATCAAAAGGATAAAAAAACATTTTAGTAAGTTTCGCCCACTGCTTATCATAGGATTAAATCCGAAAATTCCTTCCTTACTAAGAATTTTCACTGAAACCCTAAGAGATACTTTACGGAAATTTTCCAGTTTCTAGACCTTTTCATTTCTGATGCGCTTAACCATCACTATGCGGATTACTACTTATTATTTACTTCTGTATTACGTACTTGTTAATAGTTAAAATTAGAAGTATATATTGTTACTGACGAGCAGTATACACAGATCACATAGATCACCTATTGTTTTATAGGTATGTACCTAGTAGTAGAACAATGCCGTGGTCAGGTTCTATTCATAGCAAAACTATGACAGTGACAGATCGCGCGACAAGAACATATGTACTGTAGTGAACTGAAACCTCCTCATATTATAGTAAACCGGTGAAAATAACTATTTGCCCTGAGCTAGAATTTCCCGTATTCCAAAAAAATACCAGTAAACACTACTCCTTTTCAAGTTCAGTTATATAATTATATATTAGGACTTATGCATACGAGTAGGCAGTTAATTATAAACGTTCGTTAACTCTACCCGATAACTGCGCCTAGCAGCTAAACGGAAATACATATTAAATAGGTAATTTGCTTTTCCACTAACAATGAAACGACGCGAGGTGTGATTCCAGCCCACCAGTAAATACTATCTCTTCTCTCTAATATATCATATCTCTTATTTCTGAGTATTTGTAAATGTATCTCTGTACATTAATCATAAGCTGTAAGCATCTCAGTGACGTAGGTACTGCTTATAAATTTGATTTTGACATTCTTAGAAACGAAACGGTACATTGTTATGTCGCTAAACAAATAACTTATTTTATGTACCCACTGATAAATTATTATATGACAGAGAAAATTCTTTTGAATGTCAATAATCGTAATGATTTTTATAATATATTGAGCGGTGCAACAAGAACTGCAACTGTCCTGGCTTTACAGAACAATTCATAGTTTTATGCAACCACATTGATCATTTATGGTTCCTTGAATAAAGTATCTATCTATTAGAAGTATGTATAAAATAAAATGTTTGTTAGTAAGTAAGTACTTACAGTATACTATATTTCTCTTCCGTTATTTGTCTTAATTAAAGTACCTTTCTTTTTATGTGAAAGATATGCAACAACTTCGGTAAATTTAAGATTTAGATGAGACCATTTCGTGCCTAGTTGTGCTCTACTACGGGGTACTAATTACAGTTATGCGATTAGCACCAATGTTTTTATAAATTTTAAAGACTAAATCGCTAAGACATGTTTAAATTAAATTCATGCGTATCATATACATTTTGTTTGAACACCGACTTCAGAATTTACGGGTTGTGAACGACATCGGCGGTTAATTTCCATGCGCAGGTATCTCGTGAAACAAGGCGGATATTGTTAATAATTTTCGCTTCGTACGTCAAAAGCGACACTACGTTATTGGTTTTAAATTGTTTCCTTCTCTGTCGATATATCTCAAGGTGGTATTATTGAATGATAACGGTTTTGCGAATTACCTACTGTTTTACACTATCTGGCCGATGTCGTCTTATCGATGAAATGTACCTTTCGCTCGATCAAATATTATCAGCATGCAGACCTTCGGCCGCGTTGCCTTTAGATGCCAATGGTACCTAATTATTGTCATTCTAGTATTATTTAATCCTAACACTACTTATTAACTACCTATATCACAGCTAATTATTGACCTTTTTTTTAAATTAATTGTATTTTTTTCTATATAGACCTACTTAAGTAACTACTAATACCCGCGTTTCAAACATAGGTATGTTATTTCATCATTGATCTCGGACAATATAATTATTACTTAAAAAGTATTTTGCCAGTCGATAAAGTGTAGTAGGTACTTAAGAAGTGTGTAGTTTTCGAAAACAATGGTGTAAATTAACCAGTAATGGTTACAATTGTCAAATTAGTTGACAGCAGCGAGGTACACGCAAATACTTGAGCGCTGTTCGCGACTCCTGCACCAAAGTAGGTACCTATATCATGTATTAAATGAACGTTGTCGATGCGACACCGGCGACATGACGACACGACGGCGATGCGATGAGTGTCTACTAACGTCCAATAGTTGTCAAAGGGTAGTCAAGCTCTGTAACGCGGTATCGGTTGCTTATATTTTTGTCCCAAATTCTGAGACGCGGATAACTGTCAAAACATTTCCTCAGTAGTCTTTATCTTAATGCTGAATGACAGCAAACCAGAGATAATGTTCCAAGAATAATTATTTTTTGAAATTGTGTTTGGAATTCAAATTTCTGCTTCCTGGTTTGCCATACAGTTTAAATCGGCATTTTGCGCGGTCTTTTCTTAAATGAGCGAAATAATTATATTACGAAGGTACACGTTGTGTTAGTAATATTGTCTAGACTTAGCCAATTATCAAAAAATGTATGTCAATAAAAAATTGGACATATTTATTCCGTGGTTGTCTATGCCTTGTTGATTTATATCTGAACTTTTGGTCGATATTGCAAAAAAAAGGAAATGTATAATTTTTGTAAACCAATTTTGTTATCTATTTAAACAAACATATAATGTATCTATCTTTAATAGTTTTAATGAACGGCGCAATACGTCGATGAATACCAGCCGGTCTAGGAGTCCGTCTGTGTTGTGAGTCGGTCGGTCTGTATGTAAGTTGATTCATTATCCGGTGCCGACTTGAAACTTTGCTTAGTTTGGAACTAGAACAATTTGTGGAAATTCATTGAATATATTTCTCTAGTCGGAGTTGGAGGTTGATTAAAACTTAGGAATACACAGATTTAAGTTTTCAAAACATTACTATTAATATATTTGTGTGTAGAGTTTGTTAATTGAAACTGACCTTTGAGACCTGCGAGAACTCGAGACAAACGGACTGTTTAGTTATATTTTATTTATATAATAAGTTGATTAAGGTTGTACCGGTGTTGCCCTTTATGAATCCAGTATCTAAGTAAAGGCTGCCATTACTGGGAATGCATAATATAATAATCCCCAGTCAACTGCCCACGCACACATCTACAAATAGACATGAGGCTGCGCGAGTGAGACGTAGAACATATACCAGATAATATACCTACTTATATACTTATTATTAGATTAATCAATTATTTATCTCGTCGAGTAGATGACTTAATAGGAATTGCTATTACCATATTGGGCCATCCATGCCATAGGGAACTATTAAATCTATAGGTAGAAACCAGGAGGTTCTCACAATAGATATACTTATGTATAGGTACTTAACTAGTAGGTCCTATAAGTATACCGTAGTCACAAATAACAAGTTCCTAAACAGTAGGTTCCAAATAATTATAAAAAGGTGAATTTTCTCGTGTTTCAACTTTCTTTATTTTTTAAACCTTAAAAACGAAATATAACATAGTACCCACACATGGCGTATTATAATGGATAGGTACTATAATATTATAATAAAAATAATAGGTTCCATTACGATAACCTGTTATTTTTTCAGCGTTCTTACAAGTTTTATAATAATGTGAAATATCTATACTTTAGTACGGATTAGATTAAATAAGGTGCTCTGTATTGTACAATATCATTAGACGATAAACGACAATCTATGAGGAAAAGAGTGAGATTAGAGGACAGTTATCACATAGGTATTACAAAATCTTGTATTTGATGTTATTATTTATGAATTTGTTTGGTGCTTCCGCATTTATAACTTTGTTTTGATTTTATATCATTATCTATACTAATATTATAAAGTTGAAGAGTTTGTTTGTTTGTTTGTTTGAACGCGCTAATCTCAGGAACTACTGGTTCGAATTCAAAAAACTTTTTTTGTTGGATAGACCATTTATCGAGGAAGGCTTTAGGCTATATAACATCACGCTGCGACCAATAGGAGCGAAGAAACATTGGAAAATGCGTAAAAAACGGGGAAGATATGAAGCCTTATGAAGAATTACTATTCCACGGGGAGGAAGTCGCGGGCACAGCTAGTTTGTTATATATTTGTTGTCGTGTATATTCTAAATAACACTATGTTTTTTTGTTAGTACAACTTAAGGTTTTTATTCCAAAGCCAATTCAAAGTCAATGTTATAATTATTTCGTTTTATTGAAAATACTGATATCCATGCTTGGTCGAATATAATATAACATCGAAGATTTGTGTACAGATCGTGCACGTGACTCAAATATTTGCATCTCGTGGTTTACGAACCCAATACCTCGAGTTTCATAGTGAGGCTCGCTTACCACTAAACTACATAGACAAAGAGTGAGCCAAAACAAAAATGCAAGTAGGTACAGATGTCGAACAGCAGTCGTGAAGTGCACTCGTTAGGTACAGACAAACTTTCGCAATGTTATTAGTATGTATTTATACATACGACTGCAATAATTACGAGTGTATAAAAAACTGGCCAAGTGCGAGTTGGACTTGACTACGAAAGGTCCGTAGCATTATCTATAATAAGGGCTAAAAATCACGTTAGCCCTTTTAAATAATTTATCGTATTTAGTTTTTTTTTTATATTTGTTATTATAGCAGCAACAAAAATACATCTGCAAATATGTATTTAAACTGGCTAACTATCACTGTTCAAAAGATACAGCCTGCCTGACAGACGGGCGGACAGCGGAGTCTCAGTAATACGGTCCCGTTTTACCCTATGAGTACGGAACCCTAAAAAACCAGTAAATATGTATGTCAAGTGCTATTTAATAGCTAAAGAATTCTATCCATGTGTACTGCGGATTGATTAGCCGATATCATCTAAAAAGGCGTATAAACTATAAACCTTCAACCTGGCCTTACGCACTTCATAACTTACATCACTTGCTAACTATTTATTTTATCTATTCAGTGTCCGGTGAATACAATGAAAGTGGCTTATTATTAGCGGAATACTGCTTTGGAGTAACATTATTTATTGACTACATACAAAGCGCTGCACGCGGAAATAAAATCTATTGGAGACGGTTAAAAAATATTTTTTTAAACGTTTTAAAAGTGTTAATGTAAACACAATCAAGACTTTTATATGTCATAATAACACTACGAGATACAGCAGTGTGTAAGGTTGTTGCGTCTTGTCAGTCTTTCAGTGTGTATTACAAACTAGCTTCTGCCCGCGACTTCGTCCGCGTGGAGCTCCTCCTTTTTTGCAGTCGGTTAAAAATAGCATATGTCCTTTCTCAGGCTCCAGAATATCTCTGTACCAAATTTCATTTAAATCGGTCCAGTAGTTTTAGCGTGAAAGCGTAACAGACAGACAGAGTTACTTTCGCATTTATTATATTACTAGCTTCTGCCCGCGACTTCGTCCGCGTGGAACTCCTCCTTTTTTGCAGTCGGTTAAAAAGTAGCCTATGTCCTTTGTCAGGCTCCAGACTCTCTTTGTACCAAATTTCATTTAAATCGATCCAGTAGTTTTAGCGTGAAAGCATAACAGACAGACAGACAGAGTTACTTTCGCATTTATAATATTAGTAGGGATAGTACCTAGGGATACTTGACCACGACGGATTCTCGCGCGCGACATATAGGTACCTCACGCGCCAGCCACTGTTCGATTTTAAACGACAACACAGCCTAGTGACCATTCGCAAACCTTATTACAACGATGTAAGGTTTAATGGAATTATCTTTTTCATTCATTGTTATAAACAACACACAATCGCGTCGGTGAAACAAAGGTGTCTGCCGAGTTTCCTGCGAATATACTTCTTCATAACAATCGTGGTTTTTAAGTGGGATATTCGCGAGAAAACATCTGTCTCAGTTATACTTTCGCAACTAGTGAAAGAGCGACAGGGACATGTAGGTGCTTTCTCGGTTTGCAGAAAGCATAAGCTCCCTAAAAGACTATGAGTATGTAGCCCCAATTTCATTGTTGATATTTTTGCTTCTTAATTAGGTACTTCTACCATGGTTTACTTGTGTATTCCATTTTCGTCCTAAAGTAATTAGTCGTTAAGATATTTCGTATTTAAGCTTCCTTTGAACTTGCTGAATCGTAACTAATGCTTTTTTTAAAAAAATACCTTTTTGGTTTGTGTTATAGCTACAAGGGGTCTATATTAAAATACCAACAAATTTTGATTATTAGATAGGTATGTATATTCGTTTACGCAAAAACGTTACACGTGAGCTGACGAAGCAATTAGATTATCAAAAAAATGCCATTAATCATTATCAATAAAAACGTAATACAGAGTTGATTAGGTACTTACTGGACATAAATTAATAAGTTAAATTATCGCATAAGATATACCTACTAGGATACGTAATATTGCTAATACAATATAACATACAATATATTATTATGGAGATATTTTTCTTGATTAAAGAACTTATGGTTAGCTGATGTATGGGTTCGAATTCGCGTGGGGTAGATGTTAGTTTATGTCATTTTTTTATCCGTTATGTACCTACCCATATTAAAACTGTTGCAGTATTAATTGTCCCTTGGCATTTATTATTTCCAACAGAGCCGTTTTTCTTGAGTTTCATAAGCAACAACCTTAATTATTTTGTACAAGTACTTATACAAAATACATATATATAGTTGTAGGTATATATTATGTTATATATTTGGTCATGGCGCAGGAAACAAATCAGTAAAGTCGCGGCGAGGGCAATGTGCAACAAATGCACCTCTTGTGTGTGAAGATCGATTAGCGACGCTGCACTCACTTCACCGGCCAATTGAGATGCACCATTTTTCATAACACATTAAATAGAAAACTATTTGATGGGTTTTTAAAATGTTTCCAATTTTTTAGGTACTTAGATATGTATATTTACTTTAATAATATTTTTTTTATTTTAACTAAATGTACAAAATTTAATATCCTTTTCCATTGAATAGAATTTAAAACATAAGCAACTGGATATGTTTTTATATGGTTAACTATGATCTTTAGGTATAATAGAACTTTTAAAGAATAGTCACGATCGAGTTGCATAAACTTGATTCATTTTAACTCGGCGGAAAAAAACTACTTATATCATTAGCTAGCTATATTAAGTACAATGGTTGAAAATATTATTACAAATTGAAATAGTCTGTAGCATAATGCGTATGTTGACATTTTCAAATGTTATTAAATAGTTTAAGTCTTTTTTTAAATTGGTGCTTGGTATCGAAATGAGTTTAAAATGTAGCACATACATTATCTATCGTATATTTACAGCTGTTTTAACTCGAACAACCTAAAAACAAGTTATTTATCTTGAAGTGCCGTGAAATTGGGAGATATTGTTACTTAATTAAATTAATTGGGTACCTAGTTGTTTATTCCAAAAAAAGTCTAAGACCAATGAATCTACGGTGGCCGTGCCTACGATGATATGTATAAATAGCACAATGTCGGGTTTTAACAAATTACGTTGAATGTAGATAAAGTTTTAGCGTCGATAACGCGTGATAAAATTGCATACTATACGATATAATATGGTAGGTTACCAAAGCGATATAATATCTATTTACGTCGTCAAAACTAGATACGGTGATATACTTGAGGTCCAGTGCTAATTTATCGACGTCCTTATAATAAAATCTACGTAGGTACATAAACTTTTCAACGATTATGACGTACCTATTGGTATAGGAAAATATAACAAATCTATGATATGATCTTTGATTTAAGCTGTAAAATATCTGTAGAAATAATAAAATACCATAATAAGTGACAATGAATACGACCAAGATTTCGCTTAAGATTTAGTGGAGTCATTGAAGCATTATGGGTCCGAATTTTTTTACTGTGAACCGAATTGCATACAATTTTGGAATTAGGTTCATCTTACCCTTAAGTTCAAAAGTGAAAATGATTTGAACTCCGCTACCACCCGGGGGGTGATTGCCACCCCTTCTCGTGGGTGAATTATTTTTTTTTCAAAATAACCTCGGATATCGATAGAAGGCCTAATTTTAAGGAAAAAATCATCTATAAAGTTTTTCAAAAAATCCAATACTTTTCAAGTGATTTGCAATTGAAAATTCGCAATTTTTTCACCTTTTTCATCGGTTTTTTGCAAAAATCTCCAATAATATACGTTTTATCGAAAATTTTATAAAGAACAAAATTGTAGCAGGCAAAACAATGAACAATTTGGTTTTTTATACAGTATTCTAAGTGCAATATTAAGCTATAAATTAAAGATCAAAGCCGTTTTTTATGTTGCCTGAAATTAAATCGATGTGGTCAATGCACTCTAGCGGCGAGCAGATGCATTTTATGCATTCTAATACAAAAGGGTTTTGTAGTGCTTGAAATAAGCTTTAAAATGAGCACTATTAAAAGTCTTTTGCACGTAAAATAAGTGAGCTGTATTGCAAATAAGGGGAACAATTAATGTTTTTCCTTTAAAATCAATGGGTTTCACAAGTGCCATTTCCACCATAATTAAAATTAATCGTATTCCGCCTAGAATTAACTTCGTTATGAAGAGTTTGATAGATAGTATCAGTTTGGCTGCTTCAGGACACATATTTTTCAAAAAACTCACGATTAACTAAAATAACAAAATTTCAAATTTTTAAAAATCCCACGTTTATTTCATAATATTTCAAGAATGACGACAGATAAGAATAAAAGTGTATGAATAAAAAATGTAGGTATTTTTCTGACAAACAATTTGGTTTTTTTGTTTTTTCTGACAAACAAAAATTGACGGAAATGTGATTGTTTAAAGAGCGCGTGGCAGCGCAATCACTGCCTCTCTTAAGCCCTTTAACCCTTCACCGTTTTAGAAAAAGGTTTTTTACTATATATTGCAATACAGGATGTTGTAGCTCTTTTAATTACCTTTACAATGGTTTTTTATAAATTGTGATAGCGTGAAAATTGAAGGAGTTATGGTCCTAAAACTTATCATATTTTTTTCTACTTAGTAACTGAAAATTTCGGAGTGTGAATAATTGGAGCAATGTGAAGGTACGCAGTATGATATAGACCCACAACTATTGTAATGTGTATATGTTAACGGAAATGTATATAATCCGTCATTGTATACAATTCCTAGGAAATGTATGTAATTCCTAAAATCGCAATCGGAAATGTAAAACATTTAAGACATAGGTTAGGTTAGGTTTCCGCGAGCCAGTATGAGTCTGGCAAACCTTTTGCCTTCCCCAGGGCATAAGGTATCAATGAGGATTTCCCCACTAAAAAAAAAAAAAAAGTTAGGTTAGGTTTTTTTTTAGGTTAGGTTATCTAGGTTAGTTTTAAGGGTAGAAAAGCTTAAGAATATGATAATCATTTTCGAGAGTGGGGAATAATATTTTAATCTTTTTCACATTATCAAAAAAAAAATATCAAGGGGTAGTATTCAAGGGTTGAAAGGGGGTTAAAAATTTGATAATTATTATTTATTATAGAGAATATAAAATATTACTTACTCTATACTTACATCTTTTTATGTAATACCAAAGTATTTTTTTCAGATTTTTTCAATTTGGGGGTTGTTTGCAAGGGTTGTAAGATTTTCAAGGGGTTGAAAATAATTTTAATATGTTAGAAAATACTTTACCATTTCACCACTTACTATTAGACATGTTTTCTAGCGATAAAATGGATCAATTACAATTTTTCCATTAAGGGGTTGTTTACACCCCTTAAAAATAATAGGCGGAGTTCAGATCATTTTCACTTTTGAAGTAAAGGTTAAGATGTGCCTAATTCCAAATATTTCATGCAAATCGGGTCACAGTAAAAAAATTCGGAGGTAAGGCCGTATTTTTCGCTTCAATTACTGCACTAATTTTGAATAAACAAACAGTACATTGATCACTGGTTCGTGAGTGTTTCGTTACTCTTACAAAAGGTGTAAGTTTGTTAGAAATACATACATAATATATTATACGAGTATATTATATTATACGAGTGCGTACGTGTTCAATTCGCACTAGCTACTGTCACAAATGTCACAATGCACTACGTCACTGCACAAAATACTATTCACGTAAAACGGTCCCTGCAATTCTTCTGTGAACGTCTTATTATATGACGAACTCGAGGCCTGTCAACTGTCGATATCGTTATTGGCGGAGTCAGCGCTGCAAACATTTCCAAGTTCTCTATTATTGCATACCTCCTAGGTAACGATTAAAATTGTGGACAAAGTTAAACTAGGTTTATTCCATGCCAACAATTTCATTGAGAGCGGAACTTTAAAATTTTGAATACACGTTCATACGTAACACATCAGTACTGCACTTTTATAACAAGTCCTGTTATTTTGTTAGAAGCTACTTTTTAGTTTTATAATAGAAAGTTGTCAGTTTGCATTACAAGTTGTAACAAGGTGTTGGGGCAATATTATTCGTGAGTTCACACGCCGCGCATCTCGCGACACGACTCGCGCCGAACACGCTGCAACATGCACCCAGGCAATAAGGATGCAATCCCAACTTGGCGGATTAAACTTGAATGCTTATTGCGATTCCATTTCGAGATTTAGAGTGGCAGGAATTTTTCAAGGCTCCTTAAAAGGAGCTTTGACAACCCGGCAAAGGTGATTGGTGCTCGCTGCGATGGATGTCCTTGTCCTTGTGTGCATCCGATAGGTGCACTTAATGGTTTTCCAATTTACATAATGGATAGGATTTTAGTAAAGATTGTATTTACGTACCTTACCCTACTGTTGGGAATAAATTTGTCAATGTTATAGATAGTCGATGACTACAAGTGGTTTCCCGCGTAGCGTCTGTAATGTGCAACACCCACAGACTACATACTTATTTTGCCACTCATTATTAAAGGAGATAATTTTGTTATAAAATCGTATCCCCTCATAACTTTGAGTACCGCTGCGTTTTGATCATATTGCAACCATCAAATGCAGAAAGGTTCATGTTTACACAAATATGTAATTGTAGCAAATATCACGCTTGGAAGTAAAGCGACGACTGCACGCTGCACCCTCACGCAGACACGTGGCTGCACGCTGCGGCTGCACTCTGCAGGCTGCAGGCTGCAGGCTGCAGTCAGCCGTACTACTCGTTCTCATATCTCATCAATAAATATAACTTTAAGAAGGGATCACAGCGACATCGCTCTTTGTGAAAGTACTAATTGGCAAAGTTCAACCCACGCGGTTGATGCTGCTCCGGTATTATTGTACAATATGGTGCCTATCTTTAAATAAATCCGAAGGAAAATTCATTACTACCACGCATCGGATGAATTAATTAACGTATTTCTTAAGGAAAATTTATAAATAAATATCTTATAACAATAATCTAATTCCATAGTAGATCAATTGGTGTAAAGCTATATACTATGGTTATAAGTCCAGTAATAGTGAAGCGATTTACGTTATTTATCGATACATATGTTTTTAAGTGTTTCTGTGTAGTAAGCGCCGCTCACCGCTCACCGCTCACCGCTCACCGCTCACCGGCCACCGCTCACCGCTCACCGCGCCGCCGACACTACGAAAATTAAAGAGACACGTGAAATATTCCTATTCATAAATAACTCTAATTTATTTTTACCGCGTTGACAATGACTCTGACCGCCAACTAATCACACTGGTAGTGTCAACTTTATAGCGCTGATAATAAGACTGAATACCGCGTGGCCGGAGGGGGGGAAGGGGGGGATCAGTTTGCGTCTTTCATTGCAGGGCCGTTAGCTTTCCAGATGTTAATATTTATTATTTTCACTGATTGGTATTATTTTTGTTTTCTCGTTCGCTTCTGATTACATTAGGTTTGTGACGTTCTATACAAATCCAGTAAGATAAATTAATTAGTTCCGGATTAAGTAAATGTATTTTATGATATTTTAAAGGATGACAATAAAATCTAGAGTAGGTACCTACTTATATACCTATTAGACGAAACTGTAAACATCGGCTTTTCTTTTCATGCGGAAATCTTGACGCTTACAAATACAAGCCTGCCGTCACTCGAACAAGTGGAATCAACAATTTATATAACATAACAAGTATTTCAGTTGGTTTATTCTCGAAGTTATTTTAAACATGAAATTTATAAAAGTAACGATACTTTATACGCTTGCCCGGGTTACAAACAAAATGATTTACGTAACAAAAGCAATACCTACCTACTTGCAAAATATTTTCATTTTGTAATCCAAAAAGAGCGCTGAAAGGATCCACAAGCTCCGACTACTATTTAAATAAAAATTGCATGTATTTGAATAACGAAAATAAACGAAATACGAATTCATTTTAAAATCCAATTAGGTTTAAAAACCACGCACGAGTGGATAGTTGAATTAACAACATATTTTATAATAGATGTATTACTGTGTACTCACAATTATTTTATGTATTCACGTTTATTTTTGAAATGTATTTTACATTCTAGGTGGGGTTTAAGTAACATACATTATAGATACTGGAAGTGGCAAGTCATTTCTATGTTTCTGTGAGATTTTCATAACAAAGCAATCTGGTAACCAAGCGATATAAATATGTACATAGATTGTCAAAGTTATATCTATTTTGGCATCATGTCTATACCTGACATAACATCTTACAGCAGAAATTAATTAATACAATAAGTATAACAATTTATTCGTGTCGTTCTGACTTGATAGCTAGGTGTTTTCTATGTTGCCATGTTCTCGAAATGAGACACAAGCTCTTTAGCTATATTGGAAACTGGTGATGTAGGTGGTTCCTCTCTGGCAGAGGCTTACTAGACCATTTGCCTCCTACAGATGATACTAACAACCTTTGGCGAATTTGAACCCGATTTTACCCTTCATAGTGCTTTTAGTCGCGTCAAATTAGGTAAAGTGGTTTAGGAAACGAGTGGAGCATAATTCTCAATAAATATATCTTGACAGAGTGTACGCTAGCGTGCTGTTTGCATTTTTAACAAAAATATATTCAGGCCAAGTGAAACCACTACATTCTTTGATTCGAACCTGTGGCCTAATGATAACGAGTCCGTGTCTACCACTGAGCTAAGAGGTTTAATATTTAACGACGGTAAACTTTAACTCCGCGTCTATGACAGGATTATCAATATTAAATCTGGAGGATTTATTGAAATGTGAAATTCAGTTTCTCGATCTATTTACAGACCGAGATGGCGACTTCATTCGTTCAGCGATTTACAACTTTGATGTCACTATAAATTTATAGTTAAATTTGACATGTGAGATGATATATTGAAATACATCCAGATACAGAAATATATAAAATAAAGAAAAAAGTATGACCATCTCTCTGGTAAGAGAACAGTTATATTTTCTCCTACATATTAAGTGCAAAAAAAATAGTTAGCACCTAAGGGCGGTATGGTTTGAACATTAAAGCATTGTTGAGATGTGCGGTTAGGGGAATGCGTCGACGTGACATCCCCCCCCCCTCCCCCCTCCCCCCCCCTCCAGTGCGAGCCGTGAGCGCGCATGGAGCCGCTACATTAGTTGTCGTAGTGTTAATCAATTCCAATCAGCGCGCATCGACCGACAGAGTGCCCTCCGATACTTCCCTGTTCCTCTGCCGACCAGGCTTGCTCATTCACAATAATACATCTGATCACACACTGCTCAAGAAATCAATCAAATCAATGCTCAATGCTTTTTAGGAAATGAAAACGTTTTCTAATAGTTTAATAGTTAATCACTGGATATTGGATAGCTGTTTTAGTTACGTAACTATTTGATAATAGAACGATTTTCTCATCTCGAAAAATCATCATCTCATATTTGAGCTTTGCGAAACAGCTTATAGGTACATAAATGTAATTTTATATTCGTTGCAACTGTAGGTAGCATTAGTCTCCAATTAAAATAAGTTAAATTCAAGAAATACAAAATATCAACAGAAATGTTTGATGCATTATTGTTTGGTCACAATTTTATTTATTTTAGTTGTTCAGTCGTTCTGTTGTTATTTGTGTACACATTGCAAGTTTAATATAACCGGCAGTTGATGTCTCTGCGTGTAAACGATGTTGTGTGAACTGTGTCGTCTTTGTTGTTGTTGTGATCGAAACACGTACTTCTATTCATTAGGCTTTTTTATTGTCTATTTAAAATTGTACATCGAAAAATAAGAGTACGTTAAAACATATTATTTAGGTAATGTTTTAAAGATATTGGTGTCATTGTTAAAAATGCAATGAAATTAGATACCTACCTACTTTAGTTTTTGCCTTTTAAAAATTGTTTTGATGCTGGTCTTTGGCAAGGACTAATTCCTTTACATTACAAATAAATAATAGTATTGATCAACTATCTAGTATTTAATTCTACAGAAAACTGATTTATTGTTCTGATAGACTGACAGATGTACATCTCACGGTCAAGGCGAAGCGAACAGGTATTGGCAATGGCGGACAATTTTTTGTCTATCGAGTATCCAACTATAATCGTCTCCTATTCCATTCGTTCACACGACTTTTTGTACCTAGCGATACATTCGAATCGACGATAGTCAAAAATTTACAAGCGTTCGCGACTGCGGCCATGCTGTCTGGAGCACTGTACAGTAGTGACTGAGTCCTCCCCTCTCCCGCAACCACTACTTAGACCCCCCTCCAGAACACACTTATATCATCAAAAAGAAGGTATTACTTGAACGGCTTATTTAGTGGGTACCTACTTATAGTGCTGACCGAAAGTGTTGATACTCGGATTGACATTTAAATGCGATGACTAAACTATTTTTAATTACGTCACCACGGTGTAATCTTTTGAAGGATTGTTTATTTTAACTGAAATAGTAGCTTGTTGCATTATGAGACCGGTTGTGCACTTTTCGACTGCAACGATCAACATTGCTGTAAATAGCCGCCTTGTAATTAGATTTAAAACGTTGATTAAAGTAACTCATCTTTGGACATAATAAAGCTAAAGACTGTTTTAAATAACCCATTAGAAGCCTGTTATTTATAGTCTACCTTTATTAATTAAATAGAAATGTAGTCTAAACAAAGGACTAATTGGATACTATACATTAAAAGCATACTGTAGAGTAACAACATTGAGTAGCATTAGGGTTCCGTGCCTCCGCAGAACCACCGCAACCGTGCAGGATTACTCGAGTCCATATTTCTGTCCTATTTAAGAAAATACGGGAATATATTACTAACTGTTGATTCACTTGGCTGACATCACCTTATGTCAACAGTTTGAAGGCTAAATTACATCTGAAACTTTTTCTCGACATAATTCTGATGTATTTTCTCCGCTCGAGTGCAGGTCCTTTATAGAATTTCCCTGAAATGGAAACTAGTGCAATAATATTGCATCAGCAGAATACTCGTTTATTCCGAGAATAGCAAATACCAACAGGTTACCTGAACAGCTCGGAATTCTTAGCTCTTTCATACCTGAAAAGCATCCCAATTTCACATAGTGCGGTTTTCTGTTATTCCTTTTCATGCTTGATATTCTATTAACTTGTAATTCTACTTTTAATACAAGACTAGCGGCCCGCCCCGGCTTCTCCCGGATCCCTTTTTTTATAGCTTATGTCATTCGGGAATAGTGTGGCTTTTCCTTCTTAAAATCGGTCCCGTCATTTAGGAGCCTATTCAATCCAAACAAACAAACTTTTCCTCTTTATTATATTAGTATAGATATATTTAGGGCCACTTTCACGTTGTCTCGGGCTCTATTTAACTCCCATAACATTCTATTCGTTTTATAATATAGGTACTTATTATGGGTACTCGGTATCGTCTAGTGGATGTGCGCTGCGTCTTCTCGACGACAGTGAGCTGTGAGTGGACTCTCACATTGAATGTGGAACCAATTTGTGTAGAAATGTAAATGCAGATGCATTCAGAATTGACCCCAGACTGCAGCGGCGGTCGGAATACACTGCGTAGTGGATATTCTAGTTTGATTAGAACATAATCTGACTCCGATTGGGTCAAGTGTATTGGTTTGTCAAGATAATCCGTACGTTTAATTGGCCCTACGTTTATCCTATTTTGAACTGAACGGGCTTACTAATAATATATATTAAGTAAGTACTATTTTATTTGATGAAGTTTTAGAATATGAAGAGGTAATATTTTATTGATCGATTTTAAAAAGGTCTATACGAGTGGGTTAGTAAGTACCCACTCGTATAGACCTTTTTAAAATCGATCGGTTTTCGATCGAACTCTCTTATCTAGACTCTGACCCAAGACACTATAACGTTATAAAAATATTTGTTTGCTATTTCAGAATTGTTATTTTTTTAATTAAATTAAATTTGTGGTGTCTCAAATCTCGCTTAGACAAAATCCTTACAATGCCTTACATGGATTACGACCGACGTCTCAATATTTCGAGTAATACTTTAATTATTTGTTTTTTTATTTAATTAGGGCAACATATTATAAACTAGCGGCCCGTCCCGGCTTCGCACGGGGGGACTTAAGATTTTTTTAAGGCCTCAGAAACGATACTTTTCCCCCGTTTTTGAAACATTTTCGGTTACTGCTCCGCAACTATAAGACCTAGCGTGATATTATATAGCCTATGTTACTCGGGGATAATGTAGCTTTCCAAAGGTGAAAGAATTTTTGAAATCGGTCCAGCAGTTTCGGAGCCTATTCATTACAAACATACAAAAATACAAAAATACAAGAATACAAAAATACAAATCTTTCCTCTTTATAATATTAGTATAGATTAGTATAGATAGATATAGATTACATACTCCAGCGCGTAATAACGCACATAATATAGCTACAAAGAACTTAATTCATAAAAAAGCCCACTGCCATTTTAATGTCATTTCGTATAATATAGTACTTATCACAAGGACAATTAAGTCCATCCTTTAGGCATCGACTTGTAAGAACCAAGTCCTCTCTGTAAGGTCACTCGCGTATGTCACCCGGCGTCGCCGCGCCGTACGTGCGCAGGACTCTTGTATCTTATCTGGTAGATAGAGCTCGATAATTTTGGCGTAAACATCGATATCAACCTTGGATATCGATAGATATGACATCGACAGGTCAGACCGCGGCTGTCACGAGACCCAGGTCCGGAGCCTCACGTCACTGTTAGATAAACGTTCCTCAGCAACGCCTGGGTATAGCGAGTAGACAAGTGACAGTGTGTTTGTCAGATACGGCGCAGTTAAACCCATATTTACCTTAATTTAGGTGTTTTAAGCCATCTTATCAGTCCTAGTCAGATTATAATCATACAAATTATTATATTTAATCCACATTTTTTTTGTTTGTCTGTCACGACAGCCATAAAACCGAAGGCGAATATAAATAGTCAGACATAGCAACCGAGGATTCGTCGTTTTCTATTTTGTTAAGAGGAAATACAATTAATTGTTTATTAATTTGTAGGGATTCGTAACAATACATAGTGAAGAAGTAAGTGGGTTCAAGGCCCACTGGTGACAGGTGTATTGCTCGGTTGTTCCCAACCTTATCTTTGTGCAATACTACATTACTACATAGTATAAAACAAAGACGCTTATTCTGACCCTATATCCTTACCTCATGTACGCTTAAATCTTTACAATTACGCAACGGATTGATGCGGTTATTTATAATAGATAGAGTGATCCAAAAGGAAGGTTTATAGCACCCATGTGATGCCGGGGCGGGTCGCTAGTTATTATTATTTAGAACTCGTTTCTAGGAAAATCCTTTATCTCCGCAATTTCACTAGAATATTTGCCTACTTAGATAAACAATATTTAGATAATTATACTTAGTCAGTGTATGTTTTATTTCGTATTTAGTAACAGTAGGTACCTAAAGCTCGGTCAGTACTTATGTATTTATATGGCACTAGCTTCTGCCCGCGACTTCGCCCGCGTGGAGCTCCTCCTTTTTTGCATTTGTTTAAAAAGTAGCCTATGTCCTTTCTCAGGTTCCAGACTTTCTTTGTACTAAATTTCATTTAAATCGGTCCAGTAGTTTTAGCGTGAAAGCGTAACAGACAGACAGACAGACAGACAGACAGACAGAGTTACTTTCGCATTTATAATATTAGTTAGGATGTAGTAGGTACACACAGGGTGACTAACGGCAGTCATACGTGAGGTGAACTAACACCAAGCGATGATGACGAACGATGACTGCCCTCGCGAGCATTTGTTTAGAAAGTTGAGTCAGACACGTAAGCTTCGCAAATATAGTACATAGAGAAATGATAAACTTGTAATTTATGAAATTGATTATACGCATTTCTGCGAATTATTTCACGTCTGCTAGTAGATACAGGCAGCGTCAACTGTGTCGCAGCTAGCATACGTAAGACACACTGACAGTTGACTATATATTTGGACACCTCGACCGGTACGCTATATATTTAAGTACATACGTTAATGTATACAAATTTATGATTATGGATGATTGGTCACGGGCCGTGGATCTTTATTCATATGTATAATAATATATATTCGTAAGCTGCACTGTACATTAGGTAGTATTATGACAATATTTTTTAGCATATAAGCATGTTAAAAATTTACATGCAGCAAATAGTTAACTAATAGAAACATTATGCGACGTCGCAGAGCGGAACACCTGTCAGTTAAAATCAAACCAATTGTCCGCTAGAAAGTTGCAAGCAGTTCACTCTAGTAGAACTCGGATTTATTAACTTTTATTTATTAATACGTAATTATAGAAAAGTACAATTAAATATAATAAAGTAGGGAGTAATTCGTCAGTCGTCATGGCGTTATCAACACGCCCCTCCATCGCCCGCTGATTACAATAATCCAACAATTCATATGTTACGAGTGCTAATGTAACGTTATGTAACTACCGCATACTACATATATAACAGGATTATTTATGTTATATTATAATATACCGCTTGCCTCCCGCGATTAGAGATAAAGGGTGGTGACTTAACGTGACATGTATATATACAGTACCTACCTACAAGTACGAGTATATATAGAGTTAAATCCATTCCAGTTGTTTTAAATTGATTTTTAATAGATAAGTTAGGTACCTACTAAATAAAAGAGTATTATTTTAAAGAAGCACTCACATTATATAGATGTGTATTCAAAGTCTCCTGCTCGAGTATATAATAATAGTATTATACTCGTAAATACATATATGTTAATTCCATATTATTCGTATGTTGAATATAATATTATAAGTCATGGCGGTGATATATGTTGTCATTCGCGAGATTCGAACCCGGAATCACGAGACACACAACCCACCACTGTCCATTTGGTCGTCAATTGTAATACACGACGTTTTTTACTATTATTCTAACGCGTCGAGTTTGTTAATCTTTTCGCTATTAGTTTACATTACTAACTGCGTTTTTATACAAAACGAAAACCAACACGTCAGCTATATTATAATATCATGATCTGTCACGGTGTTGTCCGTAGAAGTTACCATAATTTTCGTCAACAATGGCATTTGTAAATAAAGTGACCATGATTTTCACAAAAATAAGTTAACATTTGTAAACACAGTCATGCGTCGATGTGTTGTGCGTAGCAGACGGCATAGACTGTTTCTGTTGTCGTGGGTCTGTGTGTCTGTTGTTTGTCTAGAACAATTATATACCTGTCTTCTCCATAATTATGTCAAAAATGACACATGCTCAGATGCCAAGCGCGTGTGATGAAGCTGTTGTTCTTATAGACTATGGGCCCATGTTAAAAAAATGATGGGTCATTTGAACCACCAGATGACCTATGTAGAACGATATAAGAGCATAAAATAATAAGATTTAGCATTGTGCCGTCACTTGTAAGCTGTCCAACTGAGTGCAGGTGAGAATTCAAAAGTACAGGTAGAGTGAGTACATTTTGGTCATATATTTTTGAACGGCATTGTTACCATCGATAGATCCATGAAAAATAATACTAAAACGCGTAGTGCCGTAAAAAAATGGTGATCCAAAAAGTCGGAATTTTTTTTTGATTTTCCGACAATTTCCAGGGTGAATTTGGTCATTTGATACAGTACGGCATCAGTTTCATACTATTTCAATACTGCTTCTAATCCATCATTCCGCAACGCCGTAAAAAAAACAAGCGACAAGGGGAAAAAACCGAAGGTTGCAGCCCCCTCTCTTGCCGTGGTCCAGGGGGTGATTTGACACAACATCAAATTAATTTATTTCGAAAGTATTTTATGCATAGATAATATTTTTTCATATGCCGTACATTTTCGTTGGTTCAAAGGGGTGTGTAATGATCGATATAAAAATATTTAATATATTTCCTATTGATATATCAACATTTGATATAATTTCAAATAATTTCATTTGATATAATTTAATATAATCATTCATTGTGTATAATAAACGTTTGGTATAATTTTAAAATATATAAATTTATTTCGTATATTTATCGTTCGGTATAACGCTTATTTCTTATAAAGATTGTATGGTATAACGCTCATTTTATATACAAATCATAATGAATTATTAGCTGAATCTAACATTATTCTTGGAAATATACAATCATATATGAATGGGCAACCGCTAGAAAAAAAAAAGAAAATACATATGAAGCAACAAAAAAGAATTGATAATATTATACTTAATCGAACGAAGGTGAATTTTTACGAGCAATTGCTTCAAATTTAAATCTAAAGTAATGTGCCTGGGATTTATGTACTTACTTAATAATATATTTAATTTACTTTTGCACATTGTATTTTATTTACCTATCCTAACCTCCTTTTGTTACCCATTCGTTTTGGTAGGGGGACGCAGTTCAAACCTAACCTAACCTACTTTTTGATAGCAGTTCGTTTTGTGATTATGTCTCTAATACATTATAATTATCAAGAATTATATTATACTAGCTTCTGCCTGCGACTTCGTCCGCGTGGAACTCCTCGGTTAAAAAGTAGCCTATGTCCTTTATCAGGCTCCAGACTTTCTTTGTACCAAATTTCATTTAAATCGGTCCAGAAGTTTTAGCGTGAAAGCGTAACAGACAGACAGACAGACAGAGTTACTTTCGCATTTATATATAAGATATGGTCTACATTAAAATGTACGGCAACATTTTTTCCTAATTTATTTATGTTAATACTATTTAAAACATGGGATACAATGTAGAAAACTGCTATATTTCATTAATTTATGATATTTAAATTTCTGCAATAATTTGCAAAATTTCAGTTTTTGTATTTCTCCATAACTTTTTTCAGAACAGTTTCTGCTGAACGGCAATACTATATAACAATTGTATTTTACAATATTATGTTAGAAAAATAGTTCCCGTACAGGGTCAAATGATTTTACAGCTTTATAAATCAAGAATACGATGAAATTAAGATAATTATTGATATACATTCAAATGAACAATCATTTTTTGACGGCATTATTTTTAATAGTACTTTTAAGTGCTAGATAATGTTGTGGAACCGAAGCCGTACTTTATCAAATCACCCCCTGGACCACGGCAAGAGAGGGGGCTGCAACCTTCGGTTTTTTCCCCTTGTCGCTTGATTTTTTTACGGCATTGCGGAATGATGGATTAGAAGCAGTATTGAAATAGTATGAAACTGATGCCGTACTGTATCAAATGACCAAATTCACCCTGGAAATTGTCGGAAAATCAAAAAAAAAAATCCGACTTTTTGGATCACCATTTTTTTACGGCACTACGCGTTTTAGTATTATTTTTCATGGATCTATCGATGGTAACAATGCCGTTCAAAAATATATGACCAAAATGTACTCACTCTACCTGTACTTTTGAATTCTCACCTGCACTCAGTTGGACAGCTTACAAGTGACGGCACAATGCTAAATCTTATTATTTTATGCTCTTATATCGTTCTACATAGGTCATCTGGTGGTTCAAATGACCCATCATTTTTTTAACATGGGCCCATAGTCTATTACCTTTTTGTCATGCTAATATTAATAGCGGGACGGCGTTTGAATACTTTGTTTTTTTTAAGTATGTACTTGAACACATACTGCTGAATAAAGGTATCCGTATCCTCAAAATAATAGTTTTCTTCATAAATCGCAGTTAACTTTGAGTCACCTGGATAATCGCATTGTCAGTGGTCAGTGACCCCGTTATTAATTTATTAGCAAAATATTATTTAGAAACCCATATTATATCCTAATGTTAAGTGTAGTAAGTTCTAAGTAATTAGGTATTTTTTAAATTTCATGTGTTTTTCTTTACAGTTAGGTTTTCCTAATCATTTTATGTGTCCACCAATTTGAAACTTAAGCATCACGTTATGATGATATTCTACTTCACCAATAAAGTTAATGAGAATTGAATTTTAAGCGGTTGGTAATCAAATTGGGTACAGACAAAATGGAAACAGAAAAACGGTTAAGTTAAACAGAAAGCTTTCGAAAAAAAATGATAAAGCTCTGGAGGAGTTTAAAACGCAAATTAGTCCGGATAAAAGCTTAACGTATTCGACGCTTTTCCCTCCTCCCGGCTAAGCGGCTGCAGGTTGCTGCGCTAATAGCGCTCACTAGCTTCCGCGGCCTATCATTCCGAATACTCTGCTCGCTTCCACCAGAGTTCTGGCAAGTGACGGAGCTGAGCTGCATCAGATTCAGGGTTTATAATATCTTATAATGAATGAAGTTTTACTTCCAGTAAAACTCAAAACAGGGATCGAAAAAAAAATATACCTCATTGAGTTTCTTCTCGATTCTTCTCAAGAAGTTTTTTTTTGCTGAATCGAAAAAGAATATTAATTTTAATGTTGACATTCATAAGAGCCTATAAGAGCCTAGCCTGAATAAATTATGAGAGTTTTATCAACAAGCACGCATAAAGATGATTTAACTGACTAGAATCCTTGTAATAATAATATTCACAGGATAAATTTATAGTTAAAATGCATAAAAATATTTTTGTTTTAAACAGTACTTCAATATTAACTCGTTTATACAAATTAAAACACAAAACGTCCTATATTTGAACCTATTTGCCAAAACTCGACTCTATTACCCCTTTATAGAATTAGTTTCTGTATGAGGACCCTTGATAATGAGCCCTTTCCGTCGGTAAAGGCAATTAGTCAATGACACACGGACGTTTGCATCGCCGAGCTTGTCACGGTCGGCGCGACGTCTAACGGAACGGTGAAATGTGACGGACTTGCTCGCCGCGCCCTTGGACTTGATATGATATCGGACACACGGCCGCCAAGAATAGGGAGTAAACGTTACGTTTCGTACTTAAGACAAAAATATAACGTTTCAACTAGGTTAAAGAAGATGGCCCGGCCCATAAATTGTAGAGTATGCTTAGTGATATATTAGAGAGGAGAAATTGTATCTGGAACTGTACATTTAATTGTTCTCTCATTCCGATTTCGGTCGAGTCTTTCAATCATACAAATATTGTATTAATCAATCCTTTATATACCCACTATGGCTTTTTGTTATGTTCGCGCATTACTCTTCTATTTAAAAAAAAAACTCTTTAGTTTGGCATCTATACAAAAACAGGAATTTGGAAATAATTTAAAAATAGAGTTAATACAATTGCTCTGCGGTTCAATTGATTAATTCTGTTTATAAATAGACCTGTTTTACAGTTCTAAAGTCCCTCTAAAAATGAGACTATTAATCACTACATAATAATCATAATATAAAACAAAGTTACTTCCTGTGGTCTGTCTGTCCTTATGTATAACTAGCTTCTGCCCGCGACTTCGTCTGCGCACGATGAGTACTTCACACAATATCGTTATAAAATATAGCCTATATGTTATTCTGATGTATAAGCTATATTGTGGTAAAGTTTCATTCAAATCCATTCATTAGTTTTTACGTGAAAGAGTAACAAACATCCATACATCCATACTTACAAACTTTCGCCTTTATAATAGTAGTAGGATTAGATCGTTATTAGTAGGTTAGCTAGGGATTTTAATGCGTTTTAATTTTAATGTGTAGTTTGATTTAAATGAAAAGTTATATGTAAAATACATGCACAATACAGAAGAGAAACACATAATATTTTCAGCATTGCACATGAGGTCGCTAGTTTTATATGATAATCTGGCTAAACCCCGCCGCATTATTGGCCACACTCGCATTGGCTGTCACGAGCCGTGTGCGAGTGGCTGTATTAAAAACCTTTATGGCGCAGTAGCAAACTCTGCATTTGCTCTCACGTGTGATGGACGTGGGCAAACTCTCAAGCTGTAGAGGCACGCCGAGCAAGTTCGTGTCACGGCGAGCATGTGCGCGGGCGGCGCGGCGCGTGCGCCCGACGTGCTCTAGTTAGCCGCGGCCGCGACACCGCCGCGGTCCTTTCATGGTTCACACTTTTTATTAAAGCTGGCAAAATAAACAAACAAATGACGTCACAACTTCGGTGCCTGCCGCGCTGTAGATCGATCTAAATATATTAGTAATTCATAATGGCTAGGAGTACCTAGGAAAAGGTCATTTTTTTTTATTGTTGTGTCCCTATTATTTGTTTAAATAATTATTAATCATCACCCAATGTTAACTTCCGTAGGTTAATCAATGGCGTGCATTCCATACAAACAAGCATAATGTCATATAATATATGTATATGTATGCAGTGCCTACCCTCACGCACTACACCTACATGCAACCGTCCTCACGCGGCTGTGATTGACTAGATATGTCAGTGTATTTGGTCCGACAACAACTGAAAAAACCTTAAAGAATAAATATATATGAGCATAAAGTGTTTTGTCATTTTTGAAACTAGAAATTTTATTTTTTAACACACATTAAAGAGAATTTTACCCTCTTGTAGTGGTGATGATTCATCATCATTAAATTGGCAGAAGTATAAATTCTAATGACAGTACAATAATATACTAACATCCCGAATGTGGTAGGTACTTATCTTGAACTTAATTTTTATTTATTTTTAAAAATTAATTGTATAACGAAAAAAATACAAAATCTAAAGCTCTATTAACATTTCCTTGCGACATAATATATCGCATAACTACCTACTACACTACACAATGCTTAGTATAATAATATGCAGTTGACGAAATGGCATCGAGGTGCATTAATTGCAGTAGAGTGCACCCCGCATCGATCGGCGCGACCTTCCCCGCTGCACAGCTGATGCGTCGCCGGATCGAATTAATACAACACAGATTAACTAGCATTTATCGACTAAGTTCTACAAATATTTTTTTATAAAAAAATATTGATTAAATATACTTACCTACTGACTGTTCAGAATCCAGCTAGATATTGCGGGTTCGGATCCTGCTAGGAGTAATGTGTGTGATGAGCACTCGCGTTGGCATCTGAGTGTAGTGTCTTATTTGTAACTAATTGTATCTTTGTGTTTTAGTAGTGCCGCTATTATTCATGGGACAGTATATTAGGTATACAATTGCCTGTAAAATATAACCGGTGGTCGCGGGTTCATAACCAGTCGATGAACCTTACATTGCATTGCGCGACTGTGTCTTCGGTAAAGAAAACATTGTGATGCATTTTGCATGAACACTGTAACTTTTTTATTGGGAAGGTATTATTTTTAACCCCCGACGCAAAAACTACGGGGTGTTATAAGTTTGACGTGTCTGTCTGTGTGCTCTCTGTGAGCTCCCTAACGCATGGACCGATTTTGATTCTGTTTTTTTTGTTTGAAAGGTGAATATGTCGGGAGTGTTCTTAGCTTGTTTTATAAAAATCGGCTGAGTAGTTTAGTAATTAAGGGGGGTGAAAGAGGGAATGGAAAAATAAATGTCTACAAATATACTCAAGTGGGGTATCAAATGAAAGAGGGTCACGAGCACATTACAAAATTTAAATCAAATGTAAGAGGATAACATGTACATTACAAAATTCCATGTAAAATGCAAATTGGTCAAAAATAATAATATGTAGTAGGTACCTACCTACCTACTAACAAAAAGTAGGTGTGAAATAAAAAAAAAAATTAACAAACCCCCGAAATAAAAACCTAAAAGCCCTCTAAAAAGTATAACAATAATAAAAACTTAATATTAATAACCTAGTTATTAATATTTCTACAAAGAAAACGTCATGTCGGGGGGGCCCTAGGTTTAGACATTGTAAATATTACGTTGACACCTAAATGAGAAGCGGTTTAAGGTTTTTATGTCGGAGGATTGCTAAACTTTTAATTAATCACGAAGTTTTCACACAGAAATGAATGAAGTTAGATTTAGAATTTAAGACGCACCCAACTTTTTACGAAAACTTAGCTTCGGGGCGACTCTTTATAATAGTTAGCTGTTATACTTATCGAGTCACTATTTTATTAAAGCACACTAACCGCTACATCTTTAACCGCTCTACCGCTAAAATGATTTAGTTGTTTCCAATTGCAATAACACTCGAAAGGTTGATTGTCATCATAATAATTGATCTGTGAACTGACAGATCGGTCGCCTCGCTGACAGCTGACCGGATTCGAATCAACAAGTATCTGAAGGCGGAAACTTTATGTCAATTACTAACAATGATTATCTATACTAATATTATAAAGCTGAAGAGTTTGTTTGTTTGTTAGTTTGAATGCGCTAATCTCAGGAACCTTCATTATTTGTTACTGGTTCTAATCGTAAAATTAGATAGAGCATTTATGGAGGAAGGCTTTAGGCTATATAACATCACGCTGCCACCAATAGGAGCGAATAAACAGTGGAAAATGTGTAAAAAACGGGGAAAATATGAAGCCTTATGAAAAAGTGACAGTTAGAAGACTTTGACAGATCTTTGACGAAACAATCGGACGGGCAGGACGACGTCCGCCGGGGCCGCTAGTGTATTATAAGGAGGCCTTGGGCCCTACACAAGTGCCCAACGTTCAACGTTAACGTTAAACGTTAAGACCAAAATGTATGGGATTTAACATCCGCGAACGACTGTCACGTACGTCACAAATGTCAAATCCCATACATTTTGGTGCTAACGTTGAACGTTGGGCACTTGTCTAGGGCCCCTTATTATATTATACATAAATTTACATAATATTACAATCACTTTAATCTTCATCCGCTCATCTACCACTAATTTTAGTATTTTCGACCCCATGACGACCCGCTGCCGTTCCAAATATAACACCTTCATTAAAACTTTCCCACGCAGCCAGCATCCACAATAGATTGCAACTTCCACACTAACTACATCCAAAAATGACTTACAGAACTTTATATTTTTAACTATTATGTCAGAAATATTACTAAACTTAAGCTTCCTACTCAAATTTTTACCGGGCTTCAGTTATATGTTCGGGCCGCAGATTGCGATAGGTAATGGATATGAAAGTGATTGCAATTGGTATACTTCAAGGCAGCCCTCAAATAAAATCAATTGAATTGGTTTGAAGGAAGAATATCTTGCACTTTTAAGTCAGTTGTACCCACAACTGACTTAAAAGTGCAAGATATTCTCTCGAAAGGAGCGCGTGCTGTTACACTTATTGTAAATAACGGTGACAGGTGTTCGCGCGACAAACGTGACAAAATTTACATTCACCTAAATCATTATTTTACTCGTGAGATAAATTGGTTAGGTACTCACCTAAATTTCAATGGATTCGGTTGTAAGTATGGCTCTTAAATTAAAGTGTAACTATGATATGTATATAAATTTTACTCCCAACTTCAACTAGAAGTTTTCGTATATTTTTTACGCACTTTTCACAAGGAGATAACTAGTAACTGTTTTAATATCATCTGCATCGCGCCGTCAGGAGCGCAGCGCGCGGCGGCGGCGGGGCCCGCGGCGGACTGGCTCGGCAGACGGCTCGCCGCCAGCCGCCGCCGCCGCCGCCGCCGCCAGTATCCGAACACACAACCCCTGAATAAAACACACTGAGTTCAACAAGTTTCAGAATGCATTTGTTTTAACTAATCATCAATCGGTACTGTATTGTCTTCTTTGATCTTGTGCTTGTCACAAAGTTATAGATAGCAGTATTAGCCAACCTTCAGTCTTGTATTTTGTTGTGATTTTGTGGGATTTTTGGATACTGTAAGTACCTAATTAATTATGCAATCTCTCTAGTAGATACATTGCAGTCGGCTCGTGTGGTTATAGTTTCATAATTGCCGACGGAAGGTCTAAGTTCAAAAATGCTGCGCAATTTTTGTCCACTGCGTATCCGGAAATGACACAGATCAGGGAACCAAACAAAAGCGCTTTTGTCATCATATCACGACGGCCTGAATCTGAAATCACCAAAAGTCATCTCAGGTGAACTGCATAAGTTTTCATGCAAAATTTCAAGTTGCACGCGCATTCAGATGTGCTGAAACCACGCCCATTTTGAATGAGGAGATGTTCGCATCTCTCTTTCGGCCTTTGTGTGTTTTGCGCGTCAGGACGCCGGGGGCCCGCCCCTTTTGTAAAGTATAAAAGGGGCGCGCCGCCCCGGAGCCGTCAGTTCAGTCCCGGACGCGGCGCGGCGCCGCCGGGAGCGCTGGCGGGCGGCGCGAACTCATAACATACAACTTTGCGGAACCGGACGTGAGTATCATCACATTTTGCAATTTTTTTCAGGCGCTGTCTCGGTTTTTTTATTATTCTCAAAAGTCTTTTTCCAGAATTTTATTTGATAGCACTTGTTCCTTTTTATAGATTGTTTAAAGTATCCGTAACTTTACAAAGTACATGCCTTTTTAAATAACTTTTGTTGAGCAGGTCATTTTACCCCTAAAATAACATAAGACGCCGGTATTTCTACAAAATGCATAATTTATAATAAAATAAAATACGCGAGTTAAATCCGTTAATAGTTGTTTCATTCTAATATGCAATAACCGCGAAGGTATCAGTATTATTATCAAAACATTTTGTTATCAATCAACGTGGGAATATAAATGCGGCAAAAATAATCAACAAAAGCCTAATTAGAATTCCTTAAAAACTGTTTTGAATGATTGATTGTGAAATCAAAAAAAACGCTGTCAATTTAAAATGAACATGAGAATTAAATATCTTATTATGCGAATTGATTAGCGAAATATAAAATTAATGTTGTTGTTAAAAATAAAAAAAGAATGGGTTTGAATGAGGAAAATTGACTTGCAGAATGATATAAATCATTTTAGAACGCTGCGATAGTCCAGTTCTCGCTGGCGGGCCGCGCTGTGCGGGCATAACATATAAACATATATTATATTAGCAGTGAACTAGTGTTTAATCAAAAACCGTTTTCCAATAGACAGCACGTAACGTGTTTCGCGAATCGAGAACACACTTTAAAACAAATAAATGTGTATAATAAGGAAATAACTACTTACTGACGTAAAGGTATGTTATTGCAAAACCGCCAAGCAAGATAGCTTTTTAGTTTTACCAAGTCCGTCCATCCGTCTGTCTGTGTGTCAACCTGTTCGTATACAAAGCTGCAATTTTCCAATGAATTGATTGAATTCATATTTTTATTAGGTATACGTTCAAAATGTTTACTGACCTGAAACGATAGTTTACGAATTATAAAAAAAAATCAAGTCTTAGTAGACTTTACAGGTTGTATGGATAATTCAAAAGCAAACTTTAGAGATAAATCCATATAAAATGTATAAGTATTTAAACTAGGCTCGAAGTACTGTATTACTTACGCAATAATTAAAACAGATTTCACGAAGCGGCAAGTGTTAGGCTTCAAATAGGCAATCCCGTATCGGATATTGAAGCCTAAAGACGAACGGCTCAGTGGCTCAGCGGCTCAGCGGCGCTGAGGACGGGTTAGCGGAGCGACGCGGTACAATCCGGATACAAACATCTTAAGACTTCCATTTTACACTAGAATTTGCCCGCGACTCCGTCTGCGTAATTGTAATTGTAATAATAGTAATTGCGGCAGCGTGACGATACTTTCATACAACACTTCTTCTTCCCTTTTAACCCTTTTTTCGCAATTAAAAGTAGCGCCATGTCCTTTCTCAGGCTCTAAGTTAACTGTGTACCAGATTTCCTGTCATTTCCTGTCTGTGTAGCTACTGTAGCAGACAGTAAAGGGGTACTCTCTTGCTCGGCGGTTATTTCGCATGGCAGCTCCTGCCACCATTAGGAAACCAAGTTGTTCGCTAGAATTATACTTAGCGTTTATTAACTTAACCATTACATTTGTATTTATTTTAATATATCGCACCCCTAGATCTAAAGAGAGCTAGGTAGGTAACTCAAAAAAAGTAACTTTTTCGGGAGAGAGAGGCGAAATTGTTGTAAGGAATCTGATCCTTTTTTTTAGCGTGTGTCTAATTTAAATCTTTAGATTTTTGAGTTAGCTCCATTTAGATCTAGGTGTGATGATGTGAGTATTGATTATCAATTAATTAAGTATTATGTCCTCCAGTACTAACCGCGTTGGATGTTAGTACCTACAGACATACAGGCCGTACAGGCTATACAGGCAGTACAGGCTGTACAGGCGAGCTAACAGCATTACAGGCTCGATTCGCGGATTAACAAGGTTGCGCGCCGTCACTGACGATGACGTCACCTAAATCATTTTATTACCTATTGATTTTTATAGAACTTCTGCGTTAATAGTGGTTAACTGGAGGACTGGATTTTTATGAATAAAGATTTTTTTTTTATACCAACGAGTAATCATCGTGAAAGTATGAGAAGTATAAATAGAATTTATTGCGGCAGTTACCTTGATTTGTTATTCCGTCGAAACCTTACTTCGAACTGTAGTCGAATTGCAGCAATTGAAAACTGAAAAAAATACATTGAGGTAGGAATAATCCCGGAAAATGAAGTCGTTAATATCACTGTTTGTGCATCCTGGGAACGCACCGGGTGTGCAAGATGCATCTGGCGCATTAAGTGCATTAGGGAGGTATCTCCTGCACAAATCCGAACTGATTGAGTAAACAGCTTGGGATTAATTAATTCCAAACGATCCAACACTGAACCAGGTGATACTGCCCGAGACCCGGTCACACGTCACACAGCAGATCGACGAGCAGATTATAACACACACATCTGATTCTGTCCCTTGCTTCGTTTTATTATCGGTTGTGTAACTCTCTCGGTTTAATAGCGATCCGATTATTGATGCGTAAAAATCACATGCAAAATTAAGATGAGGAGGTAAACATAACGTGAAGCGAACGAGAGTAACGAGACGCTTTAAAAACAACCAATTATAGTTGCTATGTGTCTAAAACCCGCTAGAAACATTGAGGTGCAGGTGTCATAATGACCAATGACAGACAAGCTGCTGGCATGTGATTGGTGTAACACGACAACTGGACCTCATTCAACACGATGCGCATCTAACGGATTAATGTCACGCGGCGTCATCGTGCTCGCTTTTGTGACACAAGCAAGCGAGATACACACTTAGGGGCTCGTTGTGTCTTTCGGGAATGATCGTGTGACGTTTTGTTTTCGTGTTGTCAGGCGGAGGGCGAGGAACTACACCTGGACGAGGAGATGGAACGCGTGGTGTGGGGCGAGGGCCGGGAGCCGGCGCCGGCGCGCGTGCCCCTGGGAGACGAGCCGCGCCGGGACAGCGCCGCGCCGCTGCCCGTCGGCCGGCCCATTAAAGGTACCACCGCCTGATGCAGATGTTATAATAATATCTTTGGACAATTTACACCAATTGATCCAGTCCCAAACTAAGCAAAGCTTGTACTATGGGTACTAGACAACGGATAAACATAGGTACATAAATACATATAAGATATCCAAAACTCAGGTACAGATGCCAGTGCTCATCACATTGACATCTGCCATTAGCAGGATTCGAACCCGCAACCTCTTCACCTGACTAATCGTACTCTGCAGCTAAATGTCTTGCGGCTTCTCTATATAAAAGAAGCCAATAATTCTAAATGGATTCAATTCCCTTCCGAACGACCTGATTTGTCTTGTCATTCCGATACATTCGCCGCTGTCACGTCCATCAGATAGACATTAGATCGAGGAGCGATTAGTTTATAAGTGTTATGTTTTATGAAATCAATTTTATTTAACAGTGATATCAGTATAATGTCACAACAGTTCAGTTCTTCTCATCATGTATCCGGCCCGACAAAATCCCTATTTATAATTATCACGATTGAAGAGGTTTATTTCTTGCAGAGTACCCGATGCACACCAGCAGTTCTGACTTGACCGACCAGCCTCACAGCACATCGACAGACACAGCCCCCCTAGTAAGTACTATAACGTTTTTAATTTTCTCTATCTTTGTTAAATTAGCCTAATGATGTTTTTAGCTCGCTAAAATCTTTTTTTACATATTCGCAACAAATAAGAATACTTTAATAAAAAATATGACAACTTTAAATGCATACCTAATCAAGAACTTCCTATTGCTAGGCTTATTATGGTTCGTTAGGTAATAAAGAATTTATGATATGTCTTCCCGAAAGGTTAACGTTTACCAAGGTCTACGCGATTGAACGGCGTAGCTATTTATTTCGGCGCTACGGTAACGCTACGGCGTAGAGGCGACCGTAGCAAGGCCGATCAATCATTCATTGTTACAGCAGGCCCTCTGAGGGCGCGTCACACGTGGGTCGTCACACTTTAATGTAACTGCAATGAGATAAATTATTGAGATGATCTGTAACAACCATAAAATAATTATAACATAAGAAAAAAAAGATTACTAAAATAATAAATTTAGATTATACTGTTAGTAACAGTACAAAAATCATATGAAATTGTACTAAATTTCTTATTAATAAATGAAGTAAACGAGTAATTTAGATAATTCAAAGTAGGTAATTCAAATACAGACATTATTTTCTTAAATTTGAAATAGATTCTACAAAACCCTAGCAAGTGAAAGTCGTGAACACACTGACGATTCAATTGCTAACCGCTACGTCTGTCATACTTAATTTGTAAAGACAAGGATTTTGCATTGTCTGTGGTTGGTATCGTATTTGCATAGAGTATGTGGCCGGGTGTCGTGCGGCACGCGACGCGCCGCGCGATGCGGCCGCGCGGTCGATACCACGCGCTAGCTTACTTAGCACAGCCTTAACGGTATAAGAATATAAACAGCCGGCCTGCTCCGTATGACATGTATCTTAGCTCCCAAGAATACTACCGTGTTAGTCGAGCTAAGTAGTGAAGCAACGCCCTACCAAGATAGTACAGTACCTACTAACAGTGATTTAACACTGTTTTTATTCTACTTATTAGACAAGGACGCAGTTATAGGAGCATTTGTTCCTATATCTAACTTATTGCATCAGATATTTACCACAATACCTTTATAAGAACGTTATTAGTATTAGGTACCTACAAGACTTTTTTAATAGGACTACTTGCATGTTAAGCGGGAACCGGTTCGCGACTCGTCAGAAAAACTTTTTTTTTTTGTTTATTATGGCGTGAAGACAATTTGTTTCATCAAATAACTCAGAAATCTATTTTGAAAAGGTCTATTTAATTCTGATTGCGAATCAAGATAGAAGACCTATTAGCAGATTGCACTTGTTTACTGTTGTAAGAGATTAAATAAATCGATTGGATATTTATTAACAAATACTTACTACTGCCAATTGTTAGATATTCACTTTGAAATCACTGATACAAAACTATTTAATACTAGTATTTTAATAATAGTCTAACGCTAATTGTCAGCTCAGTCGTGCTACGATTATGGAAACTGTAAAGAATCCGAAACGTCAGCTAATAAAATAAAATAAAAATACGCGAGTTAAATCCGTTAATAATTGTTTCTTTCCAATATTTAATACTAGGTTTAATGTTTTTTATATGACTTAAAAGCGGCGTTTTCTTCAATTTACCTCCAATATTCTTTCTGTTTTGCCTTGCTGTGTTTATATTACAGTATGCAATCAAAGGTTTTACCGTCATTTCTGAAAAAAATAATGATATCGTCTGCAAATGTCATCAAGGTCAACCTTGAGTAAATGTCATTCGTAGAGGCTTTTTGATGCAAATAATGACTTAATGATGCTTTGCTTACATAAGGTCGAGATGTTATTGTAATCGTGTAACTTTTTTGTGTGGTCACAGTGGTTATTTAAGGGAAGCAGTCCACTGCGTAATAGGCTGTAACACTGTGTAAGGTACCTACCTACGGGGCTATTTCTGATGATGATCATAGTTCTTGATGATACATGACTATTAGAGATGTGAGTATACATATATTGATATATGTAACGAGAGATATGCCGTTGAAAATTTATATTTGGATAACTAACTGACCACTAAAATAATTTGTCACTAAAAAGAACAATGAAGTCGGCGTTTATTTTTCCGTTTTAATCTATAATAAAATGTTAATTGATCATTAAATAAGAGGAATAAAAATATAAGTTCTACGTAAGAAATAAAGCGTACTAAAATTTTAGTGGAGACAATATGAGACTGATACAAATTTGTTTCATATTTTAATAAATGTATTTGCCGTGAGTGCTACTGGGTGTGAATATTTCATCATCGCGTCGGTCCGCGGTCGCTACAGCTCCAATATAAATTGACGCGTAAAATGTAAAACAATGTCAATCTAGTGACGGGTTTCTGCTGGTTGTATGTTGAAACCGTTTGTTCAAATAAACAGTGGGACCGCCGTGGAGCCACTCCGCCCAACGTCGATGTGAAGCCGAACAAATGAACAAAACTCTGCAACCGCCGCCCGCCTTACGTAACATGCTTAATTTAGGCGGAACCTTGAAGACTAACTTAAACATCCTTTGTTTAGAACTAATATAATAAGCTATTGTTTTAAAAATAGTTGTACCTAGTGCCTACCTACTCGTCGGTCCTCATTTCCAATATGTTTTTAATATTATGTTACCACAGATTAAACAGAAAAAGCATCGAACATTTTCTTCGATAGCTACGAGGCTTTTTAATTAAACATAAATATATTTTGTGTGATGATTTGTAAAAAAATATTTTTTACGCGCGTTTCACAAAAATGTTGAAAATGTAATGCAGTATTTATAGCGCACATTTTAATTAGTATAATTTTCAATTAATTAATATTACTTACTGAGCACAAAAATGTCGTCTGTCGGTATTTTCCGATTACGTAAACTACTTGTTCTCAAGCCCGGCTCGGTCTGAAGAGCGGGTCGTATGACAGCAGTGAAGGGCCGAACAATGCCGCTCTTATTTCTATTAACATTTTTAGTATAATGAAGGCAGGCTGAACGAGAGGAAATATATTTTTTAGACGTAAATAACTATCAAAAAGTCAGTACTCGTAGGTAGGTATTACTTCAGAAAATGTCAATACATTTAATCACTTTAGCATAAGACTATTGTCAGCTCAGTCGTGCTACGATTATGGAATCTATGAAGGCTCCGAAACGTCAGCCAATTAAAATACGCAAGTTAAATCCGTCTCTAGTTATTTCATTCCAATAACAATACACTTTCCTTCTGAATAATAGATAAACATTAGTCGAATGGATTGCCAGCTTGATAGGATATCGATATCAGTAGTAACTAATCAATTTCATATTAAAATGTCAATCAAAAGAAAACTTACATAGTTTTCTTTTTAATACATTCAGTGAACAATGCACATATTTTCACAAACCTTCGACTACGCGCTGTCCGTCCATATCGCACACCTAGTTTTACATCTAGGAACCTTTACAGGTAGCTGACTCTAAAACCTAAAGGTTGGAGTTATGTACACCATCGGTTTCCTCACAGCAAACGAAACAATAGAACATATTTAAGCTTACTCATCAAACTTCATATAAAAAAGCATAAATCTATACAGAAAACTCCTTCAGTGCACATGGACTTGAATCATTTTTCCGCTTTTTTGAAAAAATAACTTTTTCCAGTTAGGTCCCTCTAGAATACTCTAAATCTAGTTGTGCGATATTATAGTATGATTCCGTTCGTCAGAGTTCCGGATCCGCTTCGACCACGACGAGCCCGCGAGACGACAGCGACCGGCACGTGCAGTTCAACCCCGAGGCTGCTTCCACCGCCGACCAGCCGCCGCCGGACAGCGAGGAGCGACGCGCGCAGCGCACCGCGTGAGTACCACCCACCAGCCCGCATAGAATACACCATAATAACAGCACTTTTACACGACGCATTGACCAGAAGGAACGCCGCAAAAAAAATCAGCAGAAATTTATTTTTTCAGTCAATTTATACAACAAAAAAAACTTATATAGTACAACACATCTTAACATTGATGTCTCCAGTCGAATTTCGTCTCAAAGCCAAAGCATGCGGTTATATCTATAGTCCCTCTTGCACACCTGAACAGACCGGACCCACAAATAGCACCCATACGCGATTATAACGCGTATCATACCGCACTGAAGAATACCACACTATATGTTATTATTATATCCGGTTTCTGTTTAGGAGGAGAGCGAGAGAACATCCCTTCATTACGTCTGGATTTTTGATCAGTTTTAAGTAAAAAAATAAATTTAATAGAGTACCTATGTCTAGTCTCTCGGTTCCTACTCGCTGCTGGTCTCACTAGGTACATGATTTTATATATACGTCACATTGACAGGTGCGTGTGGAACGCCAACAATCTGAGTATTACGTGAACGAAAATACAATGTCACTTTCAGGGTTGACTATTTTTACACGTTTGCAAATTAGTCTAGTTCTACATAATGTACTACTTGCTTATTGTTACAATGTCTTATTGTAATTAGTCTCTTGCACCTATAAAAAATAATAGCGTTTTAAAACTGTTAATTAATAATTTGTGTCCGGAGCGCAGGAGATATATTTTAGTTAGAGAATTAATAAATTCTAAACTACAAACGTTTGTTGGTCAGCTTTATTAAACATACCTATCTATGTATGAGGTAGATATGCATTGGATTCCCGCTGGCGCGATGCAGTGAATCTACCTAGTAGAGTAGTTTATGATAAATCGCTTCAACATACCAAGCGATCGGTTGGAATAATTATGACGAAATTATATCGAACCAGTGTACACCGCAGATATGGGAAGTGGCAGGGAATTAGCGGGTTTACCGGTTATTAGCGACAATTTAGCAGCTAGTTAGCGGCTTTGCTAAAAAAAACGTCGTGATGTTGACTGTGGGCCGTTTGTTTGTTCGTCATGTAAACGGACACGTGCAATTGTATTCTTGTCACGACATATCGTTTTTTTCTAGAGACGAACAGATATAGGTGCAATTTTTTTTCTAAATAAATGTCTCTAAATACTGAAAAAAAGACTTTATACCTACATAGATTCCGCTAGTCCGTCCGCGCCAGTCTGTCTGCGATTTAAGTAGCGTGCAAATAACTGTTAAATATAAATTTAGAAAATCACTTTTTGGGTTACTTTCAAACACCAAAAAAGAAGACTTTTACTATCTCATTTTTCATTAATATTTGTCGTAAAACTTGAAGTTAAATCTATCTGTCACCGAGTGTCGTGGACTTGTCGAAAAGTGACGTCACAACCGTGACGTGTCCGTGTCGCGTGACTCGACCGAAATACTAGTTCGCCCTGACATTGGCATTGTACCTACTAGTGTCGCGGCGCTACCACGGGTGCGCCGCGCTGAAACTCACGCGACAGATCTCGAATAATCGTTCTTAGTAAAGACCTCAAGCCTTCTGAGGTTGTCGTCGGGCAGGCGGGCTATTATGCGTTGCCATGAAACAATTATATTATTTATTTAATAAAATAAATACGCTAGTAAAAGCCATTATAATTGTTTCAGTAAAAATACATATTTAAAGTAAGGCAAAACGAAGCTTACTTAAAAATAATCTAAAGTGTGTCCATGACACCATGTTCTAAAATAGATATACATATGTTGTATTTAATTAATTCTGTATATAATATTATGGTCACGAAAAGCCGAGGTACTTCAAATAGTTCGCGCTCATTATCACATCACACCGCACAGTGCCGCGTGTAAATCGTGTTACATAAGTAGTGCAACTTTTAGCCCTTGCCGTCTAGTGGCTGTCGGCAGTGCGCGCGGGTCGCAGTCGCACGTCGACCTGAAAACTCGCGATATGTCGACACTCGCGACACGTCGACACGCGCGATATGTCGACACGAGTGCACTCGACTGCTTTAAGCTTTGTAACAAGTGCACGTAGTTCGGTCGCGCTCGTAGTTTTGCGAAATTGACTCCGCTTTTATGTGCCATTTTCACGCGAAAGTACTTAGTGTCCAACTTTGACAGTGAGATTTAATTTTACCCTTCCAGTGGGGAAGTTGTTTTGTGAAATAATTCTCATTTCGCATACATCATTTAAATTTAGTACTTATATTACGTACAGAAGGGGAATAGTCATATAGGTTCAACCGGCACCTATTAATTTAGCTTCTCTATTTAACAATATGTTTTATTAATTAGTTTATAGATACAGGTTTTAATTGGTACCTATAATTCCTGTAAATGTATAAATTTCGTACTTACCTACTTCTGTAAAATATTAACAGCTCACCCTCTACGGATCGTTTTTCGATGATATATCTATTATGTACACCGATAATTATTATATTTTAAAAATTCAGTTTAATTATAGTTGAGTAATTACCGTAAAATGGGGTTACTTTGAGTCCTGGGGTTACTTTGATAAAAACTTCTTTTCTTACTAAAACTGGGACTAGTACTATTTCTGAACGCATTTATTACATTTTTATTTTACATTTAGCAGCATCGATAGACAATACAACCATGTGAATTATTGTAGCGCGATCGTGCTTCTGGTTTGATAGTAAAAAAATAAAAAACATGAGAAGTTGTTTTTGGTTATTTTCATACCATGAATAACTTCTAAAGTAGTCGTTAAACTATAGCAAAAATATATTTTTTACTAATTTTGCTATATCAGAAATGTATCAATCTATAATAATCAATTTCATCAAAAACGATAACCTTTACGACTATTTTATTTTGGCGGTATTTTCGGCTAGGGGTGTCTCTGATCACTACTACGGGGCTACATTGATCAACTGATCTGTATCATTTCGTACTAGTAAAATGTGTTAACCCTTTCAATTATCTACTTAAAATAGGCTGATCGATCATTTATACTTCATTGGTAATAAGACCTGACCATAATTATTAGTTAAAATTGACTGAAACCATTCTGAAAAATAAATAAAATAATTTCTATAAAAATACTGTGTAAAATTATCAAATAATGCTATTTAAGTATAATATATGGCAAAATAGCACAGCACAAGCATAAGAGATAGAAGTTAAGGGCATACGAACAAATTATTTAAAACAAAATAAATCTTTCTAAAAATGCTCTTATTTTTCCTTTGTCAAAGTAACCCCAACCAGATAAAAATCATTCTAAATTCCAAACCTGTGGACGGATTAATTTGGTTTCTTCGGATGATTTACTCTAAATCAGGGATACTATCGAACCCCATAATAAAAAGAGGGGGTATCAAAGTAACCCCAATCATAGTATAAACTTGATCACGAACTTTTTATTTTTTTTCTCGAAATGTATTAATGAAAAAAAATATTTTAGTAACGGATTCGGTAGTATGAACAAAACCGATATTCCCATTTTTTTATATTTTTTTTACATTATTGTATAAGGAGAAAAACACATTTGAATTTTAAAATTTACTAAAGTCACCCCATTCCACGGTATCTAAAAATGTTCAAATTCTATGCTCCCTTTATCTTTTTTACAGTTGTTTAAGATATTTGATACACATGTAATAATAATAACAACAAAATAGTGATTAAAAATATAAATGGTGATTATTTTAGATTAGATTAGATTCGATTTATTTCTAATAATGAGACGTAATTCCAATTTTGCACCCCACAATGTCCCTAAATAGATTCATTAAAACCCTAAGAGCCGTTTTGTAAAATGAAGTTAATAACGAATTTACCTAGCCATAGATATCAATATAATTTTGGGCAGTCTAAGTGTAACGTCCGAAAGTTACAGCGATTTGGCGTTTAGTTTCGAGTTGCAAACAGTAATTTGCGTCTGGCACGGAACTTGCGCTCTGGCGATAGTGAAGTGAACCTGCTGCAGTGGCGTGTATTCGGGAAGTGCAACCGATATGCCGTTCACGTACTCTCGAGCCTCGGATGCTGAACAGCACCGGTGAGTGTCGACGACGTGCGGTTTAACTATTTCAGATACCCGACTTTGCTTAGCGTAGTCATGTTACAATTGTATGTTTTTTATACCTGTGTTTGGTTATATTTCTTTATAAATATAATACATACACTAAGAATAGATTATAATGATAGATTTGTCTCATTATATTCAGCCTACAGCTTTATAAGTTGCAAATAGCTAACTTAGGATTTATTTCGACATTGTAAAATAAAACCACGGCTCTTATTGAACGTAGTAAAACTTAACAATTCTTATGAGCGATACACAATGAACAAGTATTGATTGTTATCCATCATCATCTTAAATTGATAAGCAAATACGTCCGCTGCATAACGCGGGCCTTTTACAAGGTTGGCCACAATTACCGGTTCGATCGCTCCCTCGGCCTGTGAAACCCATGATATACATAATAATATCATAATATAATAGTATCCGGGGGGACATGACGAAATCCCTGGTAAACAGGTTAAGTCCTGCGCTGGCCTCACATTTAGATCTTAACGACGGAGAGCGGCGCGGCGGCGAGAGCACGCGGTAAGGCAAGCTAGACGCAACGTATCATTTACTTAGGAATACTGACTAGGTATAAATGCGGAAAGTAAATTCTCGTAAAAATATGAAACAGTTGAACTTATACTTCTATATTTTTGTATTTTCCTGGCACGTGTCAATTATTTCGTCATTAAATATCAGAAACTAGAAACCCCAGAAATATAGACATGTATAATTTCAAACTATACATCAAACAGCTAATTTTAAGGTGAATTCGCGAGTGTAAATAAGTATACAGGTGTAATGGCTACGGAATAACAACACACTGAAAATTAAATGTTGTATTTGAGAGCGGTGTCCGTGCCAACAGTGATAGGGATTCCAAATTAAATTCGATGCAACAGTTTTATTGCACCACCGCACTGTGCACTTAAAATTGTAACTGTTTTTTTTAATAATGGCGTTATAGTGCCCATGACTGACGTCAGCAGATTCAGGTACCGATATATTAAAATACATATCGACAATATAAGAATAAATTGTTTTATAGTCAATCAGGTGGCTTTACTTTGCAATTCAAAACATTTTCAAATAGGAAAAATGTTCACGAGAACACTATATGGGTATCGTTTTATTTTATTCGGCGAAAATACTGAAAATAGAACCAGAAAACTCTGCCACCCTCCAAGTCACTTCAGTCGGTGTAAAACGCATCTGTCAGCGTGTGTCTCGGCAGCGTGACACGCGCCTGTGTGTGTGTATGTCTGTGTCGGTTTTATCATCGCTCTGTCCCGCTGGCTTGTTTGACATGTGAGCGACGCCTTTGTGTTTGATGTCACGTCCAACGGGTTAATGAAGTTTATCCACATGTGTGTAGGCACTATTCCACACATCTACCTTTACCCTCATTTAGTCAGATATTTCGGTTCGCTTCAGTCTGAAATTAAAACAGCCTGGCCTCTATTGTACTAAAGATTATCTGTGACAATTGACAATTCTAAATGCAATTTAGTTGCCGCTTTTAATTTTTGTCGAACTTGTAGTGTAAACGAAAATGTCCTTATCGCCGACAATTGTCATACTTTTGAAATAGGTTAAACGTATTATTATTCGGCGTCAATCGTTTGTTTGAACCCTAAGCGTCGGTTTAGCCTTAACCGTGACCAGCGCGGGCTGGGAGCTGCTGGAGCGAGCTCCTCGCTGCCAATTCACTCCTACGACGTCTCAGCCGGAGGCGGACTGTTCTCGTAAATTCATTATTCTCGTATATTTTCGTCAAAATCTCCGCAAAGTTAGTCTGTTTCACTTGTATCGTAGTAGGTATATAGAAAATTTAATTCACACATACACACACACACACACACACACACACACACACACTATTTTCTTTGATTATTTTCTATTACAATGTTACATTCCATTAGCAATTATTCAGTACCTGAAAATACTCATTAAGTATGTTTTTTCATGAACGGAACGTAAAAAGTGCCAAAGATTAGGAAAAATAATTGAAAAACCCTTAGATATATGCAAGCCTGGCTAGAGGTGGCGAATTTAAATCCCGCTGGGGGTATATATCAGTTTCACGTTCGCAAACTTATGTACCTGAATGATATCCGTTGTCTAGAATTAAGCTTTGGGACAGGCTCATTTTGTTGTTTATTATACAAGGTTTTTAATGGTGTTTTTTGTTTGTGCCGCCTCGGATCGTCAGTAGTGACTCGGCGCAGGATGCATGTTACAATGAGGTCGACGAATGGTAAGTTGGATCATTAGAAATTATCCTGCAGAGTGACCAGTGTGTTTGTGATCCTGATGACACCGGTGAATATTTCTAACCAAAATGCATAGAAACAAAACATACGGGACATGGAGTTTCTATGTCCACTCAGTTTAAAAATAAAAAAATCCTGGCAATATTTTTAATGCTATAACAAACTTTGCTTGGGATTGTATAAGCTTCAATGATTTCTTGACTAGTTTATAAACGTGACTTCGGAGTTGTTGTTGGAGACGATATAAAGTTTTTTTTTTCTCCAACAAGCTTATGTTGTGCTATTACTGTAGGTTAAACTATGGGTTTATTTGACTTCAGACGCACAGCAATAGACCGATCGTGATGCTACTTATATAATACTTTTAACTGAATATGAAGTAAGGGGTCAACAACCATCAGTCAATAAATGTCCTTTTTAGAGACTGTTGCAAATTAAGTATCTGGCGCGACTGGTCGCCAGACACAGAGATAACCAATTAGTTATGATTATGAGCGCTTCATTATTTTTGACTGTGTATGATTCTACCTCGTCAGACGCGCTGGTCACTCGAGGCTCGTCGCAGGAGTGTGATGTGGTAGTTTATAATTATTACTGTCCAGTTGGGTGACCTCGGGGAGTTGGTATGAGATTTTAGGGTGGTAATTTTACCCAATAGTCTGCGATGTTTCAAATCTTTCCAAGCTTTTCGCGTATGCAGAATGTTGTTTTTATGGATAAATCTCCTAGATCTTCCAACCATGCCTTTGAAATAATTATGGAAGTCATCATGGATAGCGGGCATGAGGCCACACTATCGATACGAGATAACTTTCATCTGAATTTAGCTATACACGCATTAAAAGCTTTCTTTTATATAGGTATTATTGCACATTGCTTTCAATAGCACCGGGAGTGCCTAGTCGCCATATTTCAATTTAAATAGATTGTAATAAGTCACGATGTCGAGTCATATTTACCAATAGCATTGCAGTAAGCCACGTCGATTAAAAATCTTCATTTGTATCTCTACCTAAAGTAACGACCTCGAACGTTTTAATATAATCTCACTTTGAAAACTATATGCACTTTATAGTCTGTAGTTAATTACTTTTCCAATAATTGAGCACTATATTTGTAGTGCTTATTTAAAAATACTAGCGTTATGACCTTGTGTAATTGTAAAATAATGTATTATAATATATATTACTAAGCAACGGTAGTGTCCCGACACGTGTCGTGGGTGTAGCTTTTGAAATTACTTCTGACTAATGCTTATTTTCAGTGATTTCTGTAACATTTTTTTTACGAAATAAGGTTTCTTAAATAAGGACAAAAACAAGAAATGGATGCGTTATGTAATTATGAAAGTAGCGGAACTTCACAAGCCTTTAAACGTTTTGTTTTGTGTCTAATTTAATTACAGACAGCATCTAATGTGGCGTGATGTAATGTATCGGTGTCTTCTCTATTAGTTCGTAAGAGCCAGTACTTACACATTTGACCACCTTGACCGCTGGAATACCGTACTATACTACAGTTTTTATAGTAATACTCTTCCCTTCCAGTCGGCATCACAACCCCCACCGGCGCAAGTACTCCCTGCAAGAGGGGCGGCCGCAGCGGCGCGTGTCCATCACGCCGGCGGAGGAGCCGCTGCCCGAGGTGGACCGGGAGGACCTGGCCAGCCACAGGAATGAAGACCCGAAGGGCCTGCGCCGACACCTGCTGCAGCCGAGGGTAATATATCAATCGTGGTATCATTTTCTTTGTCCTAGAACTCTTAGAAGTCATATAAGATTATATATCAGTGGGAAGAAATTAAGATTTTACGATAGTCCTGTTTTTACTTAACAGTACACAAAATACGTTATCAAAAGTAGAAGATATGGGAAAAATCTTTTGTTATAAAATCTAACCTGAAAAGATTTTCCGAAGTTTGTTACCTTTATTCGGATTTAGATTACTAACTTAAGTTCCTCCCAGGGTTCGACTGTGTACGTGGGTCGCAAGGACGGAGGCGACAAAATGCATAACATCTTGCCTGAAGCCACCATAAAGAAGATTTACGATCACAGCCCGCACTCGGTAAGTATCCCGTGTGGATGTTCAGATAATAATTATAATAACATTTGCTTATATGTAAAATATGCCTCCTCTAGTTCGTATCTTCTTGCTTGTGGACGTTTCACCATGTTTGAGAATAGAAATTGGTTGCATTTTATTCATCCGTTAAATTAAAATAATAATCAGGTACCTACGTATTGAAAAAGCAAGCAGTAAAAAAGTTGACATATAATAAATAATATGTTGAAAACAACGATTCGATTAACTCAACGAAACACGCAGTGACCGTTGGATTTTAAATTTTCTTTGTGAAACAAAATAATCAATAAATTAGATTTTATCTATACTAATATTATAAAGCTGAAGAGTTTGTTTGTTTGTTTGTTTGTTTGTTTGTTTGAACGCGCTAATCTCAGGAACTACTGGTTCGAATTCAAAAATTCTTTTTTTGTTGGATAGACCATTTATCGAGGAAGGCTTTAGGCTATATAACATCACGCTGCGACCAGTAGGAGCGAAGAAACAGGGAAAAATGTGTATAAAACGGGGAAAATATGAAGCCTTATGACATTTAAAAAGTATGTAGTTATGCATAGCAACGGTTGCTAATGTCATTCCTGACATTATATAAATACCCAAAATGTTACGTGTATGATTTCTTCAGTGGTAACGAAAATGGGATTATTACGTAATACCCCGTGGATGGTGTAATCAGGACCATTTAATACTGTTCCTGGGTAAGCAGACCCCGTTTAACTTGCGAGGGGAAACTGGTGTCATTACGTAGAGAAATAGAAGTGTTCTTCGCGACCAAGAGCTGGCATAATAAAATTATACAATAATATATAAAAAAGCAGTGATAATAGAAGTGGCGGACCGGGACGAGACGGAGGTGAAGCAAGCTCGCGCGAGCTCCTGTGAAAACGACCCTGAACATATCCTCAAGACCGAGTGAGTGCTTATAAGGAATATGCTTTGCGCGAGTTTGTGGATGCGGAACTGGATATACTGGACACTGGTATCTCATTATAGGCAATGAGACAAACTGGGAAATGTTTTATTACGTAAAACCACTATTAGGTATTGTATTTAATCGGTATAAGGTTTTATTTTGGATTGAATTGTAAAATTGTTTTGTTGTTTTGTAAGATCTTGATAATAAGTATGGTAATCATTCCTTTAAATAAATAGCCACCTAAACCTCACGTTTATGATTTCTTCAGAAGCTTTGTCCGATTTAAATAAAAAAATGTTAAACTCAGTGGTAGCTGTATAAATTATGCAATTTCGAAAGTAAGGTACTTTTGTTAGTTTCATTTATTACGAATAAGGGAAGTGTTAGGCAGCGGCCGGCGAAGCGTCAGAACCGGTACTTTTAATAATATACTAATTAATTGAACTACCACCCAACAATGCCCAAGGCGAGCGAGCGAAGCGATCGTGCTGCGGCAGCGGCAAATGAAGGTCTCCCTTAGGTACGACGACGAGCGAAGCGAGGAGGAGTGTTAGGTAGAACTGTGACCTTCCAGCACGCGAGCCAAGCGAGCGAAGCGAGCATGCCGCGACAGCGGCCGGTGAAGCGTCAGAACCGATACTTTTAATAAAAATATATTTACGACATAACATTAACACACCAGGTTTTGTCAGTATACTAATAATATACTAATTAATTGAACTGCGACCCAACAACGTGCAAGCCGAGAGTTCGAAGCGAGCGTGCCGCGGCAGCAGCAAATGAAGGTCTTCTTTAGATGCGACGACGAGCGAAGCGAGGAGGAGTGTTAGGTAGAACAGTGACCATCCAGCACGCGAGCCAAGCGAGCGAAACAAGCATGCCGCGGCAGCGGCCGGTGAAGCGTCAGGATCGGTACTTTTAATAAAAGTATATTTACAACATAACGTTAACAAACCAGGTTTTGTCAGTATACTAATCAATTAATATTGAACTGTGACCCCACAGCGCGAAAGCCGAGCGAGCGAAGCGAGCTTGCCTCGGCAGCGGCCGGCGAAGCGCCATAACCAATTAGGATTAGGATGAATAATCAATATGGCAAGTGGGAAATACGTTAGGGAAATAAAACATTATGTGGAAAAAAAACGTTTATACGATGTTGGGAAAACGAAAATAATAGGTCATAAGAGTGTTTGGATCATTAATTACGACATAAAGCGTTAAAGGAATGCAATAATAGGTTAAAAAACGTTAGGGATTCAGATATAGATCCGTATTTTAATGAAGTGCGCCCCATAACGGGGTTAAATATCACGCGGACGAAGTCGCGGGCACAGCTAGTATTAGATAAAAAGAGAGAAATAACAACAAATGCAATGAAGCACATGCGACTTAATATCCAAGATTTAGTCTAACTAGTGAAGTTTGAAATATTTACAACGAGAGTACGGACACATTCTTGTTGAAAACGACCTAAAGTCAAACCACCGTTACGTTGTCTAACTAGACTCAAGTATTCTCACGAAGCTGAATTCCAGGCGAGCTAATGTTGACATTCTGTAGTTCATCATGTACGAGTACGTGCTAAGAGCCAGCTTTAGTTTACTGAACAATGCTAGGACTTAGAATCATTTATACTAGACTTTATCATCATAATAAACTTAGTCTTAGGAATGAGTCCTTTAATTAACCCGGAATATAGACAAAGTAAGATATTAAAAACGTACCTACCTACTGCTTAACAGTTTATTAACAAAAAGTAACGCACAAAAAATACCTATTCATTGAAAACGGAACGATGTTATATCGGAAACTATATTTCTGCGATTTTGAATTTGCCGAGCGACGCATTTTTTTGCTGAGTACTGCAACAAAATGAAGCGCTATCCAACGATAACCGATCTTATACGTCGCCAGGTATTTGTCCAACTAGACGAGCTGCTGGCCACTTCCGAAGGGGACGCCGAATGGAAGGAGACGGCCCGCTGGATCAAGTACGAGGAGGACGTCGAGGAGGGCTCGGCCCGCTGGGGCAAGCCTCACGTCGCCTCCCTCAGCTTCCACTCCCTGCTCAACCTGCGGAGATGTCTCGAGACCGGCGTGGTGCTGCTGGACCTGGACGAGAAAGACATGCCCGGAATAGCGTATAGGTTTGTGGTTCACGCATATTCAAATTTAATTTTTCATTGTGTACTCCATCATTGTAGGTCGATTATACCTTCAAAAGTTAGCTGTAGACTTAATTTTCTCCTGACGTTGACGATAAATCACGGATTGTTCAGTTAGCTTCAAAGTCTTTAATCGCCTCTGGCCTGTCAGCTCGACCGCAAACTTCACCGACGTAATAATCCACAGGGTTGTGGAAGCCATGGTTGAAGACAAATTGATAGAAGAAGACGACAAGCCGGTGGTGATGCGATCGCTGCTGCTGCGCCACCACCACGTCCACGAGGACAAGTACCGCTTCTCCATCAGCAGTCGCAAGCACTCCTCCTACACCAGCTTACAGGTAAATAATATAATTAGATACTCTGTTCCGAAAAGGCCGCTCATTGTACTTGAATGCTTCGTTTTGTCTTCTCTTTATTTCTAATGTCTTATTACGGGCTGATTTTTTTTCTAGGTGTTAAAGATTACTGTCATCTAATTCGGGTATTTTATACAGTTGGCGATTAATAGGAGCTACTTATAAATCTGTGTATACATGCACTAAATACTTACAAAATTAAATGACGTATCGTGTCATTCTTAGATTTCAGTTCTAACGCGTAGAAAAAGTTAAGTTTTTCTGATGATACTTATATATAATTATGTACTAACATATTATGTAGATGTTATTGCGTAAAATGTGTTTAACTATAAATGTATTTTATTTCAGGAATTAAATATCTGTTTAACACACTTCGTAACCAATTAGTGGTTATGGCAGATTTCCATTGAAATTGTCACAACTGTCATGTCAATAACAGCTAGTAACTGTTTGTTAATACAGTTTTATTGCATTCTAGGTACGCATAGGATAGGTACTCGTCAGGTGTAAACACAGATTTTTATAGCTTTTCATTTAGGCCGGTTCTTAAGAAAATAAATATGCCAATTGCTATTGATTGAAATGAAAGATCTATAACGCATTTGACTCGCGTATTTTATTTTATTTGCTAACTTTTTGTAAAATAATTGTTTCTATATTTTAACACAAAAGTTCAATGTGTAATAAATAAAATGTTTGTTTTTTTACTACAACAAAAGTTACCGACTTAAAAAAACTTATTGGCTATCCAGGCGATCTTGTGTTTTACATGATAATTATAAATGTTTCGTATAATTAATTTACTTAAAAACAAGTCACATAGGTAGTATGATAACATAATACACAACTCAGTGATAAATTACTTTAGTTATTGCAAACAAACTATTCATGTAACTAAATGCGCCGTATTGCACTCGATGATCCCATTCCGATGAAATGCCAAAGCGTTGTTTATTGTTCTATGGATGCACTAAAGCGTCAAGTGCATTGTTGGTGCAGCAAGCTGGAAAGTCGGTATTTTCAATGTAATCCAATATTAAAATACTTTCGAAGACCTCTCGGCAGGAATGCACTGGAACAATGCAAACGTCAGTGCTCGGACCTACTGCGCTCCGGTGCAATGAATAAATATCGCTTCTCGTACTAGGAATTAGGTATTTTCTATTTTCACTTTAGCTTATACTATTGACGGTACCATTTTGAATAGACTATTTTCAGAGATAGTCTTGCTACGCGCAGTTTGTAGGGTTCTGCAGATTTTTTTTTATTTAAAAGTAAATAAGTGGAAATAACGTAAACATAATCTTAATAACTGTATAAATCACTTTAGCATTAGATTATTGTCAGCTCAGTCGTGCTACGATTATGGAAACTGTAATGGTTCCGAAACGTCAGCCAAAAAAATAAAGTACGCGAGTTAAATCCGTTTATAGTTGTTTCATTCTAATGTGTAATAACCGCGAAGGCATCAGAAATAATAAACTTCGTTATAAAAAGTGCTACATATGAAATCACGTTAATTAACGCGGAAGCATCAGAAATGATTACAAATTATAATCTTCGTAATAAAAAATGCTGAAATTACGTTATTTTACCATTTCATGTTGCATCAGTTCGACACAAATAACAACCCAAATTAAAATTTTCGGCATATTTTAATAAAAGTAGGATTTCTGGTGATGTTTGTTAAATATTTTCCATAATTAATAATGGCTTCGTGTTCGTTGCCAGTTTAATAATTATAATCCCGTTTCAAAACTTTTTATAAAATAGCAAACGAATTTTCAATTCAAATATTCATTTCTGCAAATATTTTAATATATATGTACCTAGTTACCTACCTACTATTGTAGTAAACAGTTAATGCCTCATTTATTATAACATTTAGGTAATTAGGTACTTACTTTAAAAGTTTAAAATTTTAATCATTAAGTACAAATAATTTTAAAATAAACTCTTTCGTTTTGATTCGCCAAAACAATAAGGACATGATCAAATTATAATAACTACTTACCAAATAAAATAATGATATCGATAACGGAAACAATCAGCCGACACGGCTAGTCACTCGCCAGTACAAAAATAGTTTATTTTCCAATAGTTGGCTTCCCTCCGTACAAACTGCGACCTTGTAGTGTTATCACGCTTGTCAACTGAACAGCGCAGTGCCAAATCCTAGGCTGAGAGCCCGTTGCGGATTCACTTCACCTCATGCTATGAACGTTGAATACGCATCTCGCACTATCTCATTGCGAACAGTGCCCCTGCTTATTTGCAGTGACAAACTAAAAAGATACGATGAATTGAAAGTGAGAAGAGAAAATCTTACTTAAAACACTTTTCGGTGTATATTAGCAACTTTAGTCTCTTTAATTAATGTGTTTACTATATTATTATTGCACATTATTAAGTAGATATAAAATTTGGAGGCAGTAATCTTTACTATAACTGGTCTGATGTTGTAAAGCGTATTACCGATATATAGCTTTTGTTAAAGTTAAAACTGTATTAAAAAATCCAGAAATAGTTGCTCTTACAAGGGAGCGGTATGGATATTTATGGTAAGGGTATTTATTTCCAGATCCTGTGCGAGGCTTAGGATTCTATAATAGAATAACAAAATAAATGTAGTTGTATTTATGACGGGCTCCCAGTCTATCTACACGACCAATTTTATTGTTACCTAAGGGTTTTTTTCAAATTTGCGAATTCACTAATCTATAGATAATTGCACATGAGACAGCACTTTTTGTTCATTCTGTGCAAAAAGTATAATAATTATATTGATATAAGTTTAGTGTGAGGTCACTGCAAAAGTAATTTCGTAAAACAATTTCGACTTTGCAACGTACAGACGACGCGACGCACAACGTTGCAATAGCTTGTATCTAAAAATTCTAAAATAACTTGCAGAAATTCACGTATCGTGTGCTCTTTAATATTGGATTATAAAGAACTTAAAACGACGTAGTTTATCACGATTTAAAGTCATGTCATTGTTTAATATGACTGAATTAAACAGCTAACTGACATTGTCTATACAATTAATGATTGTAAGTCATGACCCAAGAGTAGAATCAGTATAGGAACATTAATTTATATTATAAAAAAGGTATGCTAGAGGTAGCAAGATGTCTGTGCATAGAGCAACTGTCTGTTTCCCTGTGTAGTCGTTATGGCTGGAGGAGCAGGGGCCGGACTCCCGTCGCTCGTCCTGCCACGTCTGCACCACCGCGGCGCCCTGCCGCAGGCACTCCTCAGCGGTCCTCATACAAAACCTAGTGCGCGGTTACTACTCACTCACACGTGTAGGGGCGTCTCTGTCTTACATTGTTTTAACTGTTGAAGCGCCAACGACAGCGTACGATGCCACGTCGTTGTTAACGTAAAGAGAATCTACATGCGTAGGGTGGCGATCTGAACCTTGCCGTGTGAGTAGTGTTTTATGACAGGGTTGAGAAACAGAGGCGCCTCTAACTTCTTGGTTTTGAAGTTTGTCTGTTTTAGCACGATAAAGTTGAGCTGTTTTTAGAAGCCGCTAGATATCCCCTAGGGAAGCTTCAAAATTTTCACACTGCGTTTCTGCTTGATTATTACGTTATTATGAAAACTATTCTGGAGACGAATATTTAATAGATAAAAAAATGTTTCCGCACTTATCTTCAAAAAGCGTCATCTCCATTATTGTGACTAACAGTGAGTTTTGAAGTTTCCCAAAGCAATGTTACCTTAGCTTTAACTCGAATAACGTCATCCACACTTAATTATCAAAGTATTATTTTGTTAAAGAATTGTATTAATTGTGAATTGACCATCTTTATCGAGAGGAAAACAGCCAAGATTCAATATCTAGCTTATAGAGTATTGTTAGTTTGCAGTTTTTGTGGATTCATGATTGTTTATAGTCATTAGTGATCATCAGTCATGATTACATCATTTTTTACAGCAAAAAGCTCACAGAGACAAGCATGGCAGTTTTTTCGACGTCGTACATTATCCATTCGGTTTATATTTTTGGTTTTATTTTCCGACATATCATGCGTGCATTTTTTCAGAATTATACCCACTGGTTATATGGCGCCCTTACTTGCAGAAGAATTTTTGTAATGTATAATAACATATTTTTTTATCTTATTTTATATCTATAAACAATTGAATACAGCGTGTTGATCGTCAACAGTGCAGTTTGCGTTAAAAAGCTTATTACAAAGCAAGTAAGGGTGTCACTTTACCCAAAACAAGAGGAAAACAGTAAACGTTTCTCATAGAATCTGGCCGACCCGCGGCGGAGACGCAGCTCGTACGCCATCGTCAACGAGAAGAACGCAGAGCTGCGCAAGAAGACCTCCATCGCCGGGTCGGAGAAGATCGACCTCAAGGAGGTGGAGTATGCGGCCACCGGGGGCGCCGTCGGCTCACAGGACGAGCTGCGGCGCGGGCACAACGAAGCCATCTTGAAGAGAATACCACACGGAGCGGAGGCGACCACCGTGCTCGTCGGCGCCGTGGGCTTCCTCGACCAACCGACGATAGCCTTCGTCCGACTGGCCCAAGGCATCATGATGCCGACCATCACCGAAGTGCCCGTTCCGGTCCGGTTCCTGTTCATCCTGCTCGGACCGCCGGACGCGGAGCTCGACTACCACGAGGTCGGTCGCTCCATTTCCACCCTCATGTCGAATCCGCTCTTCCATCCTATAGCATACAAAGCGGACGACAGACGCGACCTTCTTTCTGGTATAAACGAGTTCCTGGACGGCTCGATAGTCCTCCCCCCGGGCAACTGGGAGCGGCAGGCGCTGCTGCCGGTCGACGACCTGCGGGCGAAGAGCGAGATGATCAGGAAACGGAAACAGAACGCTCTCGAGAAGAAACGGGCCGCCTCCATAGCCGCCGGGATAGAACCCGACGAGAAAGCGGCGCTGCTTGCCGCCGAGATCGCCGCCCTGCCGCTTAAAGAGCCAGACGACCCCTTGCAGAGGACCGGCCGCCTTTTCGGCGGTGAGTCACAATAATACTTTGTTTAATAATTAAAGTTGTAGGTCGAGTCGTCGAGCTATGTGAAGTTAATACTTATTTTTGTTCCATTATTTGTGTAGAGTTATGTGTTCAGACACGTGTTCTGGCACGCGACACGATATAGGTGCCTTTTATCCTCTCAATCTCATTATTTCCCTAAATAACTTGATTTATAAATTGGCATCGAAATATCGCTGTTAATACGAAATGTAGACTATCGCGTGATCGTCACAAAGATAGTTAATACATGAATTGATTGACCTAATCAGGTGTGATTCGTGACATCAAACGCCGCTTCCCGCACTACGTGTCCGATTTCACGGACGCGCTGAACGGGCAGTGCGCCGCGGCGACCATCTTCATGTACTTCGCAGCACTGTCCTCGGCCATCACCTTCGGCGGTCTGCTGGCTGAGAAGACATACGGAGACATCGGCATCTCCGAGACACTGGTGAGTGTCTTCACGTTCAAAATTATTTAGGCATTCTTGTGTCGTAACAGAACTAATTAGTCTAGAGAAGCTTTATTGTGAAAGAAACGTATGTATGTTGTGTATCATGTTATTGTAGTCTTCTTGCCAAGGGAGCGTAGACAAGGTGCCAACGTTCAACGTTAACGTTAAAAGTAACGACCAAAATGTATGGGAATTGACATCCGCGAACGTTTGTGACGTACGTGACAGTCGTTCGCGGATGTCAAATCCCATGCCTTGTCTAGGCCCCAAGGTGACCCTGTTGAAAGCTGTAACTTAAGCTTAAATTTTATAAACGCAAACTGCTTCGAGTTAATTGGTGTGGTTGTCCCAATTTGTTTATTTCAGTTGCTTGAGTACTATCCATCGGGAAATATTCCACCCGCTTTGCAATAAAAGAGAATATAATTAAGATAATTATGATTCGTTTGTAAAGTTGTACCCAAGACCTGGTCTGTACCCATCAGATTGGATCCTGCGTACAGGTCACAAATGTAAATCCTTCTCACGCTCTGCCTGATAACATCACGTCATAGTTATATTTATGTTTTAATGCCTTTTTAACAATGTCCAACTTAACTGTTTGCTTTTAGGGAAAAAACATCGCATTAGCTCTGAAATAAACACGTTACAAAATATTATTAACATGGATACCAGTTCATATTAGTTCAGTGTTTGGAGCTTTAAGAATGTTTGAATATTTGTTTTTATTTCTAAAAAAAAAGCTACTTTAAAAGCTTGATTTGGACATTGCAAATCAGGCCATTAATAATATTTTTGAATCTATGTTGCCTTTTTTTTTAATGCTGTAAATTATCATTTACTTAATTAAATTAAGATCCTGGAGCATTGAAATCTCATATCAAGTAGATGTTGTTTGTTCTGAACCCAATATTGTAAAATAGTCGCTTATTATCTGTTTATTTGCCAAATGTTTTTATATGTTTCATTACATCTTAAATCTCATATTACCCTTATGAAAATACATTTACATTATTATTTTTATTAAAATTCCCACCATCAAAATAAAAATAGTATTTTTATCCAAAAATCATCCGATTTGAGGTCTACATGTCATATCGACCATTATCATTAGAATATAATTAATGATTCTTTAAAAAAATCATATACTTAATGTCATTTATTAAACTTTGTTGAAAGTTATCATGGAATACATCGAAGATTCGAACAATTCAGTCTAATAATTAAAATCTAAGTACACCTACATGTATGCGATAGTCTGCTCAAGCATGGCATTTAACTTAGCAATAGTGAACTGTTTTGTGAAACTTGTGGAACTACAAACGCTGTGCAAATGACAGATTGCTAACGTTAACGAGGCGCGGCGGCGTTTGCCGTTGACGCGACAAACGCCAAAGGTCCGGGTTAGCCGCAAATCAGTTCCACTGATGAAATGTTATTAGAATTACAGCGCGGCATGCCTGTTATAAATGGTTGTGATGTGCTAGTGCGTTATATCGTTGCTTATGTCCTCGATTTGTGGTGGTACGTATATTAGACTATGGGCCCATGTTAAAAAAATGATGGGTCATTTGAACCACCAGATGACCTATGTAGAACGATATAAGAGCATAAAATAATAAGATTTAGCATTGTGCCGTCACTTGTAAGCTGTCCAACTGAGTGCAGGTGAGAATTCAAAAGTACAGGTAGAGTGAGTACATTTTGGTCATATATTTTTGAACGGCATTGTTACCATCGATAGATCCATGAAAAATAATACTAAAACGCGTAGTGCCGTAAAAAAATGGTGATCCAAAAAGTCGGAATTTTTTTTTGATTTTCCGACAGTTTCCAGGGTGAATTTGGTCATTTGATACAGTACGGCATCAGTTTCATACTATTTCAATACTGCTTCTAATCCATCATTCCGCAACGCCGTAAAAAAATCAAGCGACAAGGGGAAAAAACCGAAGGTTGCAGCCCCCTCTCTTGCCGTGGTCAGGGGGTGATTTGATAAAGTACGGCTTCGGTTCCACAACATTATCTAGCACTTAAAAGTACTATTAAAAATAATGCCGTCAAAAAATGATTGTTCATTTGAATGTATATCAATAATTATCTTAATTTCATCGTATTCTTGATTTATAAAGCTGTAAAATCATTTGACCCTGTACGGGAACTATTTTTCTAACATAATATTGTAAAATACAATTGTTATATAGTATTGCCGTTCAGCAGAAACTGTTCTGAAAAAAGTTATGGAGAAATACAAAAACTGAAATTTTGCAAATTATTGCAGAAATTTAAATATCATAAATTAATGAAATAGAGCAGTTTTCTACATTGTATCCCATGTTTTAAATAGTATTAACATAAATAAATTAGGAAAAAATGTTGCCGTACATTTTAATGTAGACCATATCTTATATATAAATGCGAAAGTAACTCTGTCTGTCTGTCTGTCTGTTACGCTTTCACGTTAAAACTTCTGGACCGATTTAAATGAAATTTGGTACAAAGAAAGTCTGGAGCCTGATAAAGGACATAGGCTACTTTTTAACCGAGGAGTTCCACGCGGACGAAGTCGCAGGCAGAAGCTAGTATAATATAATTCTTGATATAATGTATTAGAGACATAATCACAAAACGAACTGCTATCAAAAAGTAGGTTAGGTTAGGTTTGAACTGCGTCCCCCTACCAAAACGAATGGGTAACAAAAGGAGGTTAGGATAGGTAAATAAAATACAATGTGCAAAAGTAAATTAAATATAATTATTTATTTTATATAATTATATATTATTATTATTAAGTAAGTACATAAATCCCAGGCATATTACTTTAGATTTAAATTTGAAGCAATTGCTCGTAAAAATTCACCTTCGTTCGATTAAGTATAATATTATCAATTCTTTTTTGTTGCTCCATATGTATTTTCTTTTTTTTTTCTGGCGGTTGCCCATTCATATATGATTGTATATTTCCAAGAATAATGTTAGATTCAGCTAATAATTCATTATGATTTGTATATAAAATGAGCGTTATACCATACAATCTTTATAAGAAATAAGCGTTATACCGAACGATAAATATACGAAATAAATTTATATATTTTAAAATTATACCAAACGTTTATTATACACAATGAATGATTATATTAAATTATATCAAATGAAATTATTTGAAATTATATCAAATGTTGATATATCAATAGAAAATATATTAGATATTTTTATATCGATCATTACACACCCCTTTGAACCAACGAAAATGTACGGCATATGAAAAAATATTATCTATGCATAAAATACTTTCGAAATAAATTAATTTGATGTTGTGTCAAATCACCCCCTGGACCACGGCAAGAGAGGGGGCTGCAACCTTCGGTTTTTTCCCCTTGTCGCTTGATTTTTTTACGGCGTTGCGGAATGATGGATTAGAAGCAGTATTGAAATAGTATGAAACTGATGCCGTACTGTATCAAATGACCAAATTCACCCTGGAAACTGTCGGAAAATCAAAAAAAAATTCCGACTTTTTGGATCACCATTTTTTTACGGCACTACGCGTTTTAGTATTATTTTTCATGGATCTATCGATGGTAACAATGCCGTTCAAAAATATATGACCAAAATGTACTCACTCTACCTGTACTTTTGAATTCTCACCTGCACTCAGTTGGACAGCTTACAAGTGACGGCACAATGCTAAATCTTATTATTTTATGCTCTTATATCGTTCTACATAGGTCATCTGGTGGTTCAAATGACCCATCATTTTTTTAACATGGGCCCATAGTCTATATGATATACTGCTTTGCACTGTGCTGTTTAAATGGTGATTTTTAAAACGCTAGTCTTTAAGATTTAGAAATGCTTTTTATTTTATTTTGCGTTTAATATACATACCTATATAATTTTAATTTGGTCGTATCATTGAGACATCAATAAGCTTTTACGGATAATTATCACTTGGTAAATTTCTTTGAAATGTATAATCCTGATCATTATTTTACTTAACAGTTTTTTTTAATATTTGGCGTTCAATAAATTTTGTCAATAACAATACTACCTTGCAGGTGTTTACTTGTGTGGGAGGAGTGTTGTTCGCGCTGGTATCGGGCCAGCCCATGATGATAACCGGGGCGACCGGTCCGCTGCTGCTGCTGGATCAGTCCCTGGCCAGCTTCTGCCATTCATACGGCTTTAACTTCCTGGCTGCCAGGATGTACTGCGGGATCTGGATGATCGTCATCGCCTTACTGGTCGCGTCGGTCGAAGGCAGTGTTGCCGTTAAAAAGATCACAAGGTATACTGACTTCACGGTTATATCTGTTGACTAATTCTTACCACTGAGTACCTAATGCAATAACTTGCCGACAGGTTCACGGAAGATATATTCGCGTTCCTCATTTCTTTGATCTTTATCGGAGAACCAATCACTGCCTTGATCAACGTGTACCGGGCACATCCTCTCGGCGTCGACTACTCTGTCTTTGGACATGAGACAGTAACAGACAACTCTACAGTTGTAACTAATGTGACGTTTGTCGACAACGCTATCAACGCCTCGTTGACAAGTAAGTAACGAGTAAATTTAACCAAGAGGGCAGAGGTTTTCACCGACAACTGCCGGTAATCTGACGAGCAATTTTGGTTCATATGCTTCTTGTTCACAGCTACTATAGCCCCGCCAACGCTGCCGACACCCCTGATTCCTCCGATGCCCAACACGGCGCTCTTCTGCACGATGCTGACGTTGTCCACCTTCATCATTGCCTACTACCTTAGGATCTTTAGGAACGGAAAGTTCCTTGGACGCAGCGTGAGTAGTGTTATAAAAAAAAACTATTTTCCTACCTTTATCACGTCTTTAAGATAATATTTTTCCAAAGTTCTTTGTCCTGTGTCCTTCTTAACTTCAGCTTGACTGAACTCGAGGCAACAGTTAGTTATAGAACAGAACAAACCTAACCTTAATTTCATAGGTGCGACGTGCGCTGGGTGATTTCGGAGTTCCGATCGCGATTGTGTTGATGGTCATCGTAGCGATGCGGGTGCCAGTTTACACGGAAACCCTCAAGGTGCCAGCGGGCCTGAGCCCCACCAACGCCGCCAGGTCCTGGCTGGTGCCCCTCAACCCTGGACTGGACACCATCCCCGCCTGGGCCGTGTTCGCGATGGCTCTCCCTGCTCTGATGGTCTACATCATTGTATTTATGGAGACGCATATTGCTGAGTAAGATGATGCGATGATTTTAAGCTATACGCGAATCTTTGGCTCATTAACAAGAAATGGTACCTGAGTAGTATATCAATAATTACTGAATAGGTTAAGATTTGTCCTTAAAAGTCATATATACTAAGGGTACTATAAGAATATTCTTGTATTGGACCTAGACATTTATAAATGTAAATCAATATTCACACCATGCCATAGATGAAAGTAAAAGGGTTCGGTCGGTTAAATTTTCAGATCTTTGATAATTCAATATTTTCATTTAATTTACAATTTTAGTTAATACAAACGTTATTTGTTTACCCTGCTCTTTTACTTGATACCTATATTATTGTTTTATCATGAGTACTCGTGATTTTAGTTTTACACCATTCGATAATCATCATGCGCCACGCGAAAGTGCCTTGTCAGTGTTATTACTTATTGCAATGCGAATGAAATAAGTCTTCCATAAAATTTTATACAAGGCTCCTTAGTTGATATATTCCACTGGAGAAAATATATTATATTTTCTTTGTAAATAAGTTAACGCGCAAGTCTCAGGAATTTGACTGAAAAATAAATCTTTTTGTCGATATCAAGCTTGATATCACCTTTATTAGCAGTAGGTCTAGACGATGGATTAACGTGTAACCTCCTTTCACCAGACTCATCATAGCCAAGCCCGAGCGTAAACTGCAGAAGGGGAGCGGCTTCCACATGGACATCGTGATTATGTCGTTCGTCAACTGCCTGTGCGGCTTCTTCGGCGCGCCGTGGCAGTGCGTGGCCACCGTGCGCTCCGTCAGCCACGTGTCCGCGCTCACCGTCATGTCCACCACACACGCACCCGGCGACAAGCCTTTTGTGGTGGAAGTGAAAGGTAGGGATGATCATTCTATAAAGTACTAGGTTCAAGCAGTCGTAGTCCGGAGTCCCGCTCAGCAGAGCAGCGCTACATTAATCGATCGATTTGAGAGTTGTTGTCATTAAGATGCTACATTATGTAGTTTTCTTAAATTTTCTATTTTGCCGTGCTACTTTTATTATTTTTCTTAATTAAGAACCTTCTCCTGACCGGGATTAACTGCTGGCTCTTACTTCCTCTTCCAGAACAACGTCTGACCGGCCTGCTAGTGTCGTTGCTGGTCGGCATCTCGGTGCTGGCGTCGGGGCTCCTGAAACAAGTCCCGATGGCGGTTCTGTTCGGAGTGTTCCTCTACATGGGCATATCGGCTCTCGGCGGCATACAGTTCTGGGACCGCTGCATCTTGCTGCTGAAACCGGTCAAACACCATCCCCAAGTGCCATACGTTAGACGGGTGAGTACATCGACCCTTGGGATACGCCTACTGAGAGCTGATCTCGATCCAACAGGTTGTCAAGAAGCAGTCGGGCGGAGAAGTTAATCTATATAATCTCTCCGTTACAGGTCCCAACCCTGAAGATGCATCTGTTCACCATTATCCAGATAGCGGGCATCCTAGTGTTGTACACGGTGAAGTCTTCCAAGTTCTCGCTCGCACTCCCGTTCTTCATCGTGATGATGGTGCCCCTGAGGATGACCCTCGGCTTCATATTCACGCCTCTGGAACTACGCGCAGTAAGCTCTTTTTATTTTATTTCAGCCTATTGTATCCGGAAATGGACCAAAGTTATTATGGTATCCGGTATGTTTAGTGCAGCTCGAGACTATATACAAAAATACAAATCTTTCCTCTTTATAATATTAGTATAGATGTATGACCAGGGAAAATAGTTATTGCTCATGAGTATAGCTTTACGCTCGATTTTATAACATACATAACACTTTTGAAGTATTTTATATGTATTATTCCAGTTGGATGGAGCACAAAAAGAGATAGACAAGGACGACGAACCTGATTTCTACGAAGAAGCGCCATTGCCTTAAGTGCCAGGGCCGTGCACCTGGTGTAGTGGTGCAGGGCCTCGGGCCAGGCTCGAGCACGGAGGTTGTCTCACCGTTGTGCCGAAAATATTTCTATAATTATTACTTTCGTCAAGATCGTCCTTTGTTATAAATTATAACATCTGCCTCAAACGAAATATGCGCACATTTCGCTTCCTTAGTAAGCGGTGCAGTGCGTGGAGTGAAATCTTCTAGAAGTTGATTTCCTGCAAACTACCTAAGGTTATGATTTTTGCAGAATCCAGACTAAGACCTACGTACTTAACTGTATTTTTTCTTAACAAACACTATGATAGTACCCGAACATGAATAAATAAAACTTTTATATTTTCTTACGCTTAAAAAGCTACTCGTAAACGAGAACAAAGTATAGGGGATAATCTTATTTTTGTATAAGGCGTCCATAGCTAAAACTAAAGAAACGCCGTGTAACTACTAACTAATCAACGGCCAGGTAAATGGCGCAACAATCAAAAGATGCCATTTTAAAATTTAATATTATTTCTACCAATGAAATACAAATCTATTTTATAATAGCTGGACAGTAACTTTTATATGAATTATATGCTTTTTTTTAAACAAATAAATCCATAAAATTGAATGCGATGAGACAACCTGAGTCTTAACCATAGGCGTTATTATTTTTCTTTTTAATTTAAACGCGTGGTGCGATTTAAAATGTGGAAAAATTACAACTACGGATTAAAATATATAACGTACTTAACATTGTTAACGAAGTACTCGCAGGTTGTTCAATTTTTACAATGTAGAGGATTCCTAAGTCCACGATTCTATTAGAAATAGTTTCTGGTATAATAACATTATCTAAACAAGATGCAGTTCTAGTTAATTCCATGCAAAGAAAGGTACCTATTTTTAAAAATTAAAAGTACTTAGTATATTTTATATATTCGGACATTTTAAAAAGTAACATATATTCTAATGCAACGAGGGTAAACAAAGGATAACAAATAGGTAAAATATATACTTAATAAGAATAAATAGTGTCATACCTAACATAACCAAAAAAAAACCAATATTTTTATTATAAATACATTCTATCACATATATTTTTGTGAACACTATTAGAAAAATATTAATTCAGAAGGCTTAGGCATTTATAAAATATATGTAGGTATCAAATTACATTTTATAAAAAAAAAACGCGCGAAATTTTTACCTTTACGAAATTCTAACCCTAAAAGTAGAATGTTTTAAGTGAAAATTTACCATAGACTAAATAGAATTGTAATAATCATAAACACCGGACTACACTCCTCGTCAGATGGCTCTCTGACGAGACGTGTAGTGGGGAATAGATACCATGGAGTTACTTTTTAATCTTTGCATGCTTGGATTTGTAGTAAAGTTGTTGGTAATGTATCAAAAAACAATCAAATTGACGACTCAATCAGTATGCAAAAATTAAGTATTGTTTAACTGTTGGTAATTTTCACTTAAAGCGAACGATATAATTATTCAGGATATTTAGGATCTAGGTTATCTAGTTAATGCTCACCAAAACTGTATGTGATATAAGTAGGTAATTATAAAACATAATCATAGTTGATAATTGAAAGTATTGATTTAATTTTAGATCTACTTAAAATATAAATGATAGTCAAAAATATCTTAACGGAATAACAGTTACTTTGGATCACTACGAGACGGTAAAAAGATGTTATACCTAAATCATAAATACTTACATAGATACTTTCGCATAGAATAAGGCTGCAAAGCTTTCAAAATATAGACTTTACGAATAACTGTGAACGGTCCACAGGGTGGTATTTTAAAAGAGGTTATCAAATAACCCAGAGCTTATATAAATTCAAAAGGTCTCGGCCTGTTATGTTTGTTCTTCATTCTTGCATCACGCTGAAAAGGATAGTCTATTTCGAACATCTTAGACTATCCATTGTATTTTTTTGTTGCAACCCGAGCGACGTCGACAAAGTCGCCAATTGCGACGTTGGGTTCGAATATAAACGGCGATATTTCTCGATTGTATGTTTTGATATTCTGTGCTATGGGCGCATTGTGTGGCATGCGTGCGTGTGGCCGGGTGTGCTGCTAGCACAGGGTGGATTACTATACAATCGACCCGCGACTACAAGTATGGGAGTGCGTGTAGTCGCGGGCGAGAGGGACTAGGCTGACAGGTTGTCAGTTGTCATCTGTCAGCCGCGGCTGCTTGTTAGAGTGAACACTGAACACCCAGTGGAATGAAGTTTTATTTATTTTAGTAGACATCTTTTCGAATCATTTGCCATAAGTATTTTATTTTCTTGTTTATTTAAATTTATTAAACCGAGTAACGTTATTAAGCACTTAATTTTAAGTTGAGTTCTACTTTTGCAAATTTATTGCTCATTGTTTTCTTTAAATAGATAACGCAGTAGGTAGGTAGAGAGTTTTAGTGGTACTACCTATACCTGTTTAAAAAATAGGTGTTAACTTATTTTGATTTTTATTAACTTTTTAAAACGTCCGTGTAATCAAATAGTGATTTAGCCAAAGTTTGGGTGCCAAAGACATGTTATATTATTTAAAGTTGATAGAAATGAATTGATTTCTACGGGAACATTTTTATGCAGTTACTTTATCTCTTTAGTTGTACCTACTAGGAAACAGTATGCAGTAGATAGAGTCGACATACGAATAATTTTAATGACGGACGCTTCATTCTTATGTTCTGAACCACTTATTATTGGTGTCCACAAACTAAGAGTGTTATTTATTTCTATTCCTACAATAATTATATGATAGCATACATTAAAAAAAAAATCATACACAAGTTTTGATTTCTAGTTAAAAGATAAATTCCGTTGAGATGATATCCTAATATTTATACTAGGTACTTACCCACTGAACTCTTAGTCTGTGGTCGTAGTTTTGTTAAAATTGTCTTACCTACCTAAGTTGTTACCGGGTTCTTAAAGTGACTTGAGTTCGTTTGTTTAACGAGACACTATTGTATTATGTTAACCTGGTGATTCTATTGATTTGTACGTAATTAAAGTTTGATTTTATTTAATTTGGTATTTAGAGTAATTTGAGAAGAGGAGATTAGATTAGAATGTAACTGTAGTGTTAGTGTGGTAGTCACGCGTCAGGGCATATACGGGCAGTATGAGTGTAGTGGTTAAAGGTGTCTATGATAGTGGAAATAGGTGTTGCTTAGTAGATAATTAGTCGCGGATAAATTTCTCTGGCTGAGGCATTTGTTCGTACATTAGATAAGATCCAGTTAGATATAAAAACGCTATCTACCTACGTATTACGCAACTTAATACAACATGCATAAGTAAGTGTCGTTTACATAGGTAATATAATACAGGTACATCAAATTGAGATCAACAATTTGTAAACCTTAGGTCGTTTCATATAAGTTGTTTTAAGATTATTTTTAACATGTTTAAGTACTAAGTCTACTTGCGAGATGGATTTTACGTAACACGTAAGATGCACCCTTAGGTTAATTAATATTAAGACTCTATGTAATCATTATTGTAATGTCGTAAGTAGTATGTTACTCTGTCTAGTATGAGAACATTCCATGTTGCATGATAGACTTAAGTCCGTAGCTTCGATGTTCGACGTCAGTAGATCATGATAGTAAATTGATGTTAATTAAGGACCCAAAAAAAGTATAAAACAAAAAAATCTCTGTACATTTCCACTGGTTTTGTAGCGTGAAGCTGTAAGGACGTTCGAAATGTAACACGTCCGTACATTGTACCTGGAATACTGTCGTAAGAAAGACACAAGGAGTGCTTCTCATATTGCGTTGTGGTGATTCGAGACAGGACTCGCGAGTGCTATGTGACAGTGAAGTGGACACTTATCATCCTGTGCTCTTTGTTACAACAGATCGGGAACGCTATGAAACGGTGACTCTGCCCGCTAGTTTTCTTTGTATTGTTTTGCAGAATTCCAAATTAAGCTTCTCTGATCTAATTTGCGTGGGACACCGAGCGAAGGACATTTCGAACGAATAAAGGGACACTTTCGTCCAGTAAATATTGTAAATGGTAACCGCGGTGGCGAGGCGATGAAGTTGTTCGGATTACCCATAAACCTACCTGATGAGTTCGAAAGAGTTGATTACGTTTTGTTTCTGAAGCGACTTGACCGAAGACATCTCGGCCGAACTCCTGCTTCCTACTTCGGCCGTTATGTCCACAACTCGCTTCTCAGACGACTTGTAATTGTAATTGAAAATGGTTTTTTTTTTAGTACAAATAATTTAAGTGACATATTATTTATAATAAACCAAAAGACCTATTTATTTAACGAATGTGTAAAGTCGAAACGGTATCGGTGAGATAGATGGTGCATGGGAGGTGATTTAAGAAGTCGGGCTGTTCGGATGGTCCCTTATAGGGTCGACTCGAACGAGATTCCCGAAAAGCGAACATGTTACGTGAGCGTGATTCGGGAGTCATGCGGTCGGTCCTGGAACGGATTCAGAGTAATGCATCTGACAGCGAGGCGTGTCGCGGTAGTCCTATTATGTTTAGTTAAATTAGTTGTTTTGCTCTTACAGTGGGTGCGTTTTGTTTTCATTCGAAAGCTTTTCCGTTTTGAAAACTACCCACTGAAAGAACGCGCCAAAGTATTGTACGTGTACTGTTTCTGTCGGCTCCGTACATAAGTCGAACAGTACGTGCCGTGCTGTATCTGGAAACTGTTTATTTATTAGTTGAAATGTTTATTTTTATGATTAAACTTCACACTTCATATAAATGTTTTATTTAATTCCTTACCGCGCCTGTTCCGTGCTTTCCCCCGCTCAAATGAAAGAAGCCCCTCTATCGATTCTTATTTCAGAACTCTTTAAATTAGTCTCATAATATAAACTTGTGAAAAGTGCAAACTAGCTTTGTAGCTAATATACCTAACTATGCAGGAAAAAAGAGACGAGATAAATAAGTAAATAAGTAGGTGTTAAAGTATTCATACCTATATGATACTCGTATATATCTGCGCTCTGTACTATCAACCTGTTAAGAACACGAACGAACTTTATCAAAATTCCCAGACGCAATCGAAACAATACCTACAGCAAAATTATAAAATCAAAGCAATCTGAAAACCGCGCGTTTAAAAAGGACAGAGCTCTGCAGTTTGCTTAATGTCTGAACTCAACCAAATAATATTGTCTATGTCTTTAGCACTGCTCTAAAGGGGCTGCCTCATGCTCGAAAGTACGCGCGGGAAGTATGCAGGGCATACGTGTGGCCACCCCACTCGTCATGCTCCTGATACTCTGTCTCTTTTTTTTAATATGTTGTTTGTACAATAATATTGTACGATTAGAATATAAATAACATTTTTACCAAAAGCGTTGCGTGCCTTGACAAAACTCCATATAAAAATTGATTAGGGGCCCTTAGGAAGGGTCGCTCGCTTTACGCAGACAAAAAAGTAATAAGTATTTAAGTACCTAATTGCTTTTTTTAGTTTTTTCATAAGTGAAATAAAAAAAATTGGGAAGTTTAAACTATTTTTTTCTCACGTTGGAGGCCCCCATAGCTTGGGAGCCTCTGATTTTAACACTTTTTGTTTTTTTGATAAAAAGTACCTACATAATATAATGTATAAAAAATTAATTCATATTTTATTTTATTCTAAAGTAAGTCATGATTATTATAACTAATTTAAAACACACTTTTAATTCTTTTCCATCCATCCATCCAACCATCCATAGAGTTAGTAGGTATATCAGAGCAAATTGTGTGGAATTCCAATGAATGGCTGCTTTGTCGTCAGTGCTGCCGCGGGCGGCCGCTCTTGCAACCAAAAAAATCGACGTCAAACATGTCTGTCAGACACATAATGGCGGAGGTTGTGTTGTTTTTTGCAGCCACCCCGTCCCGGTAATGATTTTTCGTCAAATTACGTTCTCAAATCCGAAGCATGTGCGTTTAATAATATAGTAGGACTCGAATATTAAATGACTGATTAGTGTCGTGTGGGTCGAGCGGTGTTTCTTGAAAGTATGAAGGCTAGTGTCGTCGCGTTGGTTTGGAATTAGTGTGTGGGATTCGTCGGGACGGAGCGATGGGCGCACAGCAGGCCAAAGAGCGTGGTACGTCCAGCGGGGCGTCCATGCGGTCCGCGCGGAGCAAGCCCCGGGTGCCCAAAGACCCCCGCGTCCTCGGATCCAACATATTCACGGAACACAGCGGTGAGTCACTTTTTCAACCCCTAGCCCCATTATCGGGGTCTAATTAAAAATATATATATGAAGGAGCTTTCGTAATGATATTCCTGAAATTGTTCCTTTTAAGATACCTTTCGCCTTGCGTTTACATCCATTGCTAAAGGCTTTTACAAGTTGCATAATTTCATTATTTTGCTTGTTGAAAGTATAAATTGTTATATTATTATATAAATATTAAACTGACACCATAGGATCCCATTTGAGACCATCAAATTTTTTAATAAACTTTAATTCAATTTGTGGCAAACCTGGTTTATCTGTGTGATAAAATACCTAATTATAAATTACAATACCTTTTAATTATCTCTAGTGATAATCTCAAGAAATCACAAGGTCTTGTCCTTCATAATATGTTTTATAAACTTTCATATCTATAAACCTGCTTAACACACAGCATTCCCATTTCATCAATTTTTTTTTATTACAATAATAAATGTATTTGCCCTATTCCTTTCTCATTTTCTCTTGATATTTACTTTTTGGTACCAGATTTTGTATCTTTATATCTATATAGTACATTGGATTTATATTATTTCTCGATAACAAAAAAGATACAAAGAAGGAAACACAGTTTTTCTTTGTTATTGTATTGTTAAACTAAATTAGGCTAACAACATCACTGGAATATATAAGATTACTTTTGAAAGCTTGACTTTTAAAAGCTAAGTATACATTTCATTGTATTAAATGCATGTTTAATTGAACAAGAAGAATATATTATGTGGTGACAGTGATTCCTAACATCATTATGTATCAGCACCGAGTAGGTACATGCTTGTGACAGAAGAGATCCCAATGAAAGGAAATGTTATGTCAATAACCAAAGAGAATATATTATTTATATAAATTTTCATAACATTATGAAGGACCTATCTATAACATATAATACTCTAGCCCAATTGTTGTTTATGTATTTGTATATGGCCTGTTTCACAATATATGATTAGGCCATTGACTAGATTTTATAGAAAATTAAAAAATATTTAATCTAAAATAGTAAACGTTATTTAAAAAAATATGTGCCTGATAATGTTTGATATTTAAAAATATTGGTCAATTGTCAATGGGGAGTAAACAATATTTTTATCATTTAATATAGTCAAGTCATACTTGATGGTAGATTCATAATCTACCATTGTTTTTATCGCTGTCAGTCCCTAGTTGTAAATATTGAAGAAATGAGGTCCTTCAATATTATGAACAGACAGCAGTTGAAACACCCGTGGAATCATAGTTAAAACCACAGCAGGAACTTCGGGGGAAATTATCAGACTAATAATAAATTTGTACATTATTATTGGGAACCTTTGATTGTTAGTGGCTCAATATTTAACTCATATACATTATTTATCAATTTTACATTAATTTTATTATCATTACACATACACTGCAATTATTCTAAATCATTTCAACCATTAGTCCACAACCTGGTAATCATTACAGTTCTCTTGTTGCAGAATTGTTAAAGTAAAGTCAGGATGATGATAAGTTTAATGGTCTTTGCATATTTTTGGAATATTTAGGGCTTTCAGTTGTTGAATATGATGAACTTATTCTAAGAGAACATTGTTGACAAAGAATTGTAGCTGTGTATTTGAGCATTAATATTATATACATTTGATGGTGATCATGTGCCTGACAAAGGCTATATGTATTCACTTTTACTTCTTTATTCAAGTGATCTATCAAGCTGCAAAGCGAATTTAAACTGAACATCTACACAACTATAAAGATGTTACTTTTCATCAATTCAGTAATTAATAACGATATGTCTATATGCCCAGCGAATTGTAATAACTTCCTGTAATTTTTATAACATATTTCCTTTTTTTACTAGAATTAAGTACTTTTGTCTAATATCAGTAATAAGTAGTTGTGTTATTGAAAACATCAATATTTAGCAATTAGGCCTGTATTGAATAAATACAGACCCTAATTCTCTATCAGTCATGACCGACCTGAACTTAAAATTGTGTTAGAAAAGTAAATAAGAAGAGTAAGTGATGAATTAACATGATGTGAGGCAGTTAGCATACTAGATACCAAATTACTTAATAAAGATCAGACATAGTCATTCAGTCATTACTATTGTTGTAAGGGCACTGGCGAATTACAATTTATTAATATTGTTAAATGAAAAGTGAGAAATTATTTAATTTAAGAAACATGTTACCAGGAGTGCTTCTCTACAGTGAAAACATGATATGATTACTCATTGCCATAGGAGGCCTGTAATACCTACCTATAATAAAGCCAATGGATTTATTTAAAAAAATGAAGTATCAAATTACACAAGTACCTATGCTAATAGATTTTAGATTAATTGTAAATATTCCATGACGCAATAATCTATATTATTATAAACATTTAATTACTTACTCGTCCTATCTAATTTTGACAAAAGAAAAAAAATATTTTTAATTAAGTAGTAACCTAAATTTGCTGATAATTCTTTTTTTGATTCCATTCACACATTAGTCTGGTTACTCATACTTTTAACTAAATACGGACAGTTTCCGGACTTCATTCACCAATAGCAGATAATAACGATGGGAAAAGAGTCCCTCAAGATCTTGTCGTGCCTGCGGGCTGTATCTAAAGTACTAAACCCGGCTGTAAAATAGTACACGGAACTATAATGTTAATACCAAGACTAAATTCTACTTTTATAAGCGAGGTAGGAGAGCAACTTAACGACGCCCGCGGGATCCCGGGACCGTATTCAGTGTCGCTCTTAAGTCGCAGCTGGAAAACCGCGCTGTGCTCGGAAACTAATCATTTAAGCTTCTTATGCCGTAGTTTCTTCGTCTTCTTGTAACATGATTTTCTAGAATATACCTAGGTAGGTATATGGAGTCGGCGTACGTATTACTTACTACAGATGTTTGACGCTACAACTTGTACTTTGAGACTCCTTTTAATGATTGTTTTCAGAGGAAATTGAAGTATACCTTCAACTATTAGTTATACAATATACATGTAAAAGTAAATATCAATGTAGTGATATTTAATTTTGCATTTGATACCCATAACTCTACTGGTATGTACATATATAATCAGGTGGTCGATTACTTTCTAATGTGGATCGAGAAAGTCGTTTCCGTGTTAATTAACGTTGTTTATATATTATGGTATCTGTGAAGAGGCAAGAGGCAGTCGAGTCGAGATATCATCCCTGCGCGATTTCATAACGTCGAGGCAATTAAAATAATATGCCAACCTGTTTCGTTCGACGGAGAGAGGCGCGAGCTTTTACTGACTCCTTCCGTCTACTAAAAATAAAATCGAGATTTTATTGGAAAAGTTATACGTCTCGACGGTTAGTAGCACTATTTCAAAACTTATTTGAAACATAAAATATCATAATAATTTCTGATGCCTTCGCGGTTATTACACATTGGAATGAAACAAATAAAAATACGCGAGTTAAATCCGTTAATAGTTGTTTCATTCCAATATAAAATATCATATTCGTGTAAAATATCTACTACTACCTATATATTAAAGGAGAAGCTGACTTAATGACTGACATAGCAGTGCAGGGCCTAAACTATGATGGTTAGAAACTTGAAATGTTTCACAGGGGTAACTTTTATAACATAGGGCAGCACTAAGAAAAGATTTTTGAAAATGCATCCCCTAATGGGTTAACACTTCTTAGTGCGTGCTTATTCTTCATGCGGGTGCTTATTGTGCGCGGACGTAGTCGCGGGCAGAAGCTAGTAAAATTGTTAATTGATCTCGTTTGTATATTAGGCAGGTACAATTATTAATGATACACCGACTTCGTAATCTTAATTATTTAAGTATATAGGTATAGAAAAAGTCCTAATATTTTTTTACTTATTGTTGAATTATAGCGCTCTATTCTACATGATACCTACGTACCTACTTACACTCAAATACATTACAGCCTACCCCTGGTAGCGACTATATCTGATACTACAATTTATAAAGTTGATCACATAATATTTCATTATGCACATTTCATTTTTCCGGCGAAAGACACCGCGGTGCATCTGCCGGTCGTGATTATAGTTTAATCCGCTAGAGCCGCAGAGGAGCGTGTTGGATTAAATCTGATCATCTAGGTAATTCGAGCAGCCTTTTCCTAGATTATAGACTGGATTGTTATAACTGGAGAGGTTAATATAAATCTATACGAACGTTATAAAGGTTTTCCTCGTATGCTAGGGTGTGTTTACACTTGAAGCGGAAGCACACATTACCACACAATGCCCGCGGCCTGTGATCATTCCATTGTTGTGATCTGCGATCTGCGCTGGTTCGACACTACTTAGCCCCAGACACCTAGTTAGACTTCATCATTCACGTCTTCCATGAATAGTCTGACGAGTCTGTAGAGACAAGGTCACCGTCTGGTGCTGCACAGGAATCGGGAATTTCTCGTGAAAATTCTTGTGGATGTGGGCTGTCCACCGAAGCTTCAAATAATATTTCGTATCAAATGAGATGGTCCAACATAGGTATATCAGATCATTTTGAATGCCTCGATAATAGGACATTTCTCGATATTTTGACTACATTTTTAAACATTAATGTGTTTAATGTTGACTTTACCTACATAGGTAAATCTATGTACATAGGTAGGTATTATATACACAGATTTCATACAATGTCCGATAACCTCGATTACAAACAAGATATGTATTGGCTGAAGCCGTTAAATATTTAATCTAGGTTCGATTTCATCCAACGCAAGATCTAAGTTGAATTACGTACAAAAATAATATAACGTAGGTATGTGTAGGTATAATATTACAATCAAATGCGATCGGTGTGTGTATAGCGATTTGCATAACAACCGCACTGTGACAGATTGGGACACACACTTGTCTGCCACGTCATGTATTATTGGGTGCCTATAATTTAATAATGGAACAATTATTGTAATCACTTTTGTGTTGCCGTGTGTGTGTGTGTTTTCATTTGACGTACCTACCTACAGTATTGCAATAGGTAGCTACTCACTCGATGATTTATTTTGCTGATAGAACACAATATGATACTTTTTTGCATCGTCATTTTAGATCAAAACCGTCTCGGATTTCGTATTATAAATATTGTCGAAATTGTTTACGAATAGGTAGGTTATTTGTCAAATATAGCGAATTTCATTTAAAGTAACCAACATAGGCCGAGAATACCTATAACTGATAATGATTTCTGGTTCATAGTATCTTATAAAAATTGACAAAATTACGTGAACATTTTTTATATAATCAATTTAGCCTCGCCTTTTTCAAGTCCGACGGCAATAATTGCATATAATATAAAGTGCACAGTGCACCCGAGCGCAGCGGATGCGCCGTATCTAGTGCTCTTGGCATTGATTACGGCTGGTGCAGTGCGATAATATGATTTAACCCACTACAATCTAATGGAGGGTTATGATATAGTTAAGCTATCTACGGAACTGACAACCAATTTTTTAATACTACAAGACAAAGACAATGTTACAGTGGGTTATGTACCGAATTCTAAAGCTCGTCAAACTACACTCAGAGGCACAATTAACCACTCACATACATTTTCTGAATTTTATTATAATTTCTTCTAAAATTTGTTAATTGAATAAAGTACATGTATATATGTTAACAAAATGAGTAAAACGAGTATGATCACTTAACAGTTTTAATTGTGAAAAATGATATATGTACACTTTTTAGTGTTTTCGTTTCGTTTTCGTAAAATGTATGTGGGCGGTTAATTGTGCCTCTGAGTATATATTTTATCCGAAAAGGACTTATACCATTTTGTGTCATATTCCTGTGACACTTATTGCGACGTTATCGGCGATGGGAGTGATAAGGGACAGCGGTATGTTATCAGTAGCTGTAGCATTCAATCAATTAGTTCAAATATTATCGACCCATTGAACAGAACCGACGCAACGCAAGCTACAAGTACAGTCAGCATCAAATATATTGGTACGCGTCTCTATTGTCAACATTACCTTGCGTCGCCATCACTCGCCACCAATCTTATAGGTACCTACATTATATCGTTAGTTTTTTTGTCTACTCCCTAAACTTACTGATAGAAACTCCGAATGAGTGTTTATAATGGTAATAATCTTATTTATTTTTGACTGTCATTTAGCAGTCACACTTTTAATTTTATTTAATAATTCTGAATGTTAAATTAATTGGATCAAGACTAAACTAACCTCCTTCTTATCTCCTAGGAAGGCTCTGGTTATATTGCCTAGTTGCAGGCAAATTTATACGATAGCTAGCGGATGCCGCCTGCAATATAAAATGATTGCTTGCGTAAACCAATCAATTAGTATTTATTATTAAAACATCGCCTAGACTTGTCGATTTAATATATTTATTTTGTTCACAAACTGAGTTCATAAATATCTATAATATTTATTAATAAGTAATTTCCTGAGTAGTTAATAATATGCCAACGAGTGTACATAATATGAAGTACATATCTCGCGGCGTGAAAAAGCACCTGTCGCCATCGCTTGTGCTCTCGTTGCGAAAGTACGGTGCGATCGCGACGGTGCCGCGGTGGCAAAAGCTCCTCGCGCCAGGTACACCATAGCGTGGTAGCCCGTAGACACGGACACTGGCGGCCGGACGCCGATCCATTGGACTAATGCCGTGGTTTTTGTGCCCCACGTGGGTGGTCGGACCCCGCGCCTACTATAGCTATAATTATTTTTTTATGTCCTGGAATTTTATGTTTCTTGTAGTTTTCTTAATTGGTGCACAGAATAGACCCAAGAATTTAACTATAAACTAAACACTTACGGAATAACGTCCCGTCCTGTCTAGCCAATGCATTTCATATATTTTTGGCTAAAATGAACTCTACGGCAGTCGGCATTAGGTATTCGTTTAGCTCCTCTAAATGAGATCCATGTGTAACCGAATAAACTCAGACGCAAACAACTTTATTGAATCTCTGTTGACGTACGATTTGCAAAAAACGAGATGTTTTTGACATTAGAAAAATTACTGCGGCGCCTGACGTTCTGTTTTTCTCAATAAGATCTATCAAAATGAATATCTCCACGTAGGTACCTACAGGCTGACGAGTTAATGGTATAATGAGCGATTTCTACTTGTATATGTATAGAGTTCAATGTTAGTTGTTTTGATGTTTAGTGTAATTTTGTAAGATCGATGTGTAGACACGCAAGGCCACGCCGGCTGCGCTACACGCTGCACTCTGCTCGCTGCACTCTGCTCGCTGCACTCTGCTCGCTGCAAGCTGCACGCTGCATGATGCATCATAGTATCGATCCCTGCCCACCACTCGCGCTCTTACACGCTGCAATCTTCTACCGCGACTTGATCTGAACACATTATATATTTATTAGTATTTAAACATACACACGAAACTTTCTGGTCAATTACCGTAACGAAAACCAATATCTCATTATGATAATAATTTTTTTAGGGGTACACGTTTAAGGCATAAGTTTTGTTATCAACTTTCATTTCCCTCTTTTAACACCTTAGAGGATGAAGCATATTATCAAATCAACCATGAATAATTAAATCGAATTAGTGTCCAGTAAAGTTATTAAGGAATTAGAAAGTTTCAGCTCATTCAGCCCTTTAGGGAATACATTATTAAAAATACCTTCTTAGTGTTAAAACACGTCACCTAAGAGACAGCCAAATATTCTGGACCCAGCTGTTCCGGGTGTGCTTTGACAGCGGTCAGTTTAATGAGATTAAGCAAACAGCATTATTAAAAGTTCATACGAATGTTCGCCTTAACCAAAATTTAACAATTACCGCTCATATTGTGATTACACCGAGCGCCGCATTAGTCGTGTTCGTGTTTGTCGTGAGATGTTATTGTGTACATTAGCGCGCGAGGAAGCCTCTCAACTCTGTACCGGTTCTGTGCGGCGCTTTCTTTCCGTCGGCCGGCGTCGATCTAATACCCGCCGCAGCCGAGCCCGTACTCGCGGTTAAATGACACAAAACGAAATTTAAAATAAGTAGAAAATTCTAAAAAAAAACTTATGAATATGTATTTTTTTTGAAAGGAAAACGAGTTGACAGAGGTTCTGCTAAGGACGCTAGGTAAAGTTCACATATAGATTATAAATCACCATATCAATGGTGTTTTGTTTTATTAATGAAAATCATATAGGTAACTTTGTATGAATTGATTTGCGAAAAAATGCTTTTGCCTGGATGTATTCGATAAATTCAATAATTATGGAGTTATGCGAAATATGGAGTGCTTTAAATGAAATTCTGTTCAATGAGGCGCAGTTCTTGCAAATTAAACATTCGTTTACAAATATTTATTGAATCGGTATTGAATCTCTCTGTAAAGTGGTCGGTCGGAAAGGATTACGTTAAACATTTATTTACCTGCAGCGCTATATTCATTTCACTCAATTATATCTCGATATTACCGAATAATTGCTTGTGCTACGTTGTAAATGATATTGGAATGCTTAAAACATTTTTTAAGCTTAAAATGAATTTGAATTTTTACTTTGTTGAAAGTATGCGGCGCACGAATTTTTTAAATGCGCTTTCATTCACTTATATAATGAAATTGTTATGTAGATAATGTTACCTTTTTATATTGAATCATTCATTGTACTTCTTTGTTACTACAATAGCAAAACTATGATTTGATTGGACCACTAAATATTATTATTTAATACAAAAATGTAAGTAGGTATTAACGTTGATGTCAAAAGGAGATTTGCGAAAACTTCTTAGACTTCGTCTAAGATATATAAATTTTGTACTGACGTTTCCAAACCTTTACAGTTCACATATTTGTTGCACGCTATGCTAAAGACAAGTTTTTTTGTGTTTTTTAATATTTTTCTGTAACAAATTCTAATAATGAGAAACGGTTTCTTAACGGTTATGAAAAATGGCACCACCAAACAGTAGGTGCGCAGCTAGAGCGGCGTTCGAGTTAATTTACACTTAATGACGTCGCGGTGAGAGTCGCTGTTTAATCAACTATCTCTCCAGACTAGCTAGCTAGCTAGTCCGAGGCGAGTCCACTGTAAGCTAGGGCCATTAGACAAACTACACTGCTGGCCAGATTGGTTCCATCCTCGGCGCCTCGATTGGGGATTATGTATGCTACAAAGGTATTTAACTGATGAAAGTGCTCTGATGCGATTTGCTTCTCAGGTATTCTCGGTACATGCACGTCGCGTATAATCCAAAGTGCACTTAATCCCTTTACCAATATTCAATATTCTCTGACGTAGCGAGTCAGTCCTTGCATGAAACCTTATCCGTGTATAATGTTTACCGAGCCACGCCATGTTAAAACAAAACTAATTTTGTCAGAAATTACAGCTAACTGGAGCGATAAGCGGTCCCCGTTCTAATATATTGGATTTACAAATAACATATTATGGACCCATGAGATGAGTGGTGATGCGAACCCGCAATCTCTCTCCGTAGTCCAGAGTTTTAACCTTCCAACTTTCAACGCATTGGCTCTGAATTATTCAATATTCTGTAGTTCATATTTATTGTGTAAGTTGACCTATTTCCGTCGGGAGCCGGCAAAAACCCGCTAATTTTAAAGCTTCTGTTTGTTTACACACTCGCGGGAGTACATGACCCGGATCGGTAATGTAATTGCGCAACTTAATTGTTAAAGCTCTGTTCGCGGCGAGCTTTCCTTTGCAAACCATTATCAATTTGATTGCGGCTTTTTGTGGGCAATATTGTGAATGGAATATTTTTATGATCCCGTATAGCCAGAACGTAGGAACTGTCGGGTGCCTGTTACTGTACCCAGATAGGTTAGAAACTAGTAGAGCGGTGTGTAATATTTCCGTGAGACAAAGACGTATAAGCACATTAAATGATTTTGTACTACTGGAGGGTGGTAGGTAGGTATATAAGAAAAAATATTTACGAGGTACCAACATGTGAGGATCTCGAGTATGTTTTTATAATAAATTTATAATCTTAAATTCAGTTTCAGAAAATACATGAATAATATTCGTATTAGTTTATACTGATCGTCATTAATTCGTTTCTGTTTAGTGTCCTTGCTGGTTGAGTGCCTTAAACGCATTGCACGTGATTCCAACTCACACTTGACCGGTTTTTTTAACGGTGCCATTGTTTGCGACTGCGCCTGCGGGAATGTAAAAAAGTTTCAGAGATTAATTTTAATTTATTTCAGTTGAAAGATATTCACAATTATTGTCTTCGAATCGCCGTTGTCTGCTAATAGCTGTTCGTTAGTCTCGCTGAAACTCGAGAGTGGCTAGACCGATTTGGCTCATTTTGATCTCAAAATATTGTAAGTCCAGGAAAGCTTTATACAGTGTGTAAATCTCCGGGTAAGGTAGCCATAAATAACTTTAATCAAAAACACTTATGACCCTTTTATAATTTCTAAATTTGAATATGCCTCGAGCTATTAGCAAGTTTCCCAGCGGATAAGACATCAATGACCAGTAGTTAACTAATAAACATCTGTTTGTGTCGTTTGTGTTAGGTTGTTTAGTCGATATTAAGTACTTATATGAAGGACACGCCTTGCTGAGCCCTTTCACTGTCTCCTGTTTTTCACATTTCGGCAATAGGGTTCTTTTTTGAAAATTTTACCCGTCGGTTTAGCTAACTTCATGACTATGATACTATTTTGTATATTTCCTGTTGTTCGTGTATAGTGTGAGCTCTGCAGGCGCTGAGGCGGATATTTCGATCAATAATTGATAGTTTCCTGTAAAGAAGATATTAATAGTATTAATTAGTAATTACAGCGTGTTTAATTCTAGTAATTTACCGGCTCATCTCAGATAAAACAATATTTTATAATTGTGTGGAAACCTTCATATTCATACTGCTTTCATTTTAATTTTGATAGTAAATTTATACCTTATAATATTGTAATACGCAAGGGAAACGGTCATGCTGGGACTCCCTGCAATCTATTTTTAATATTTTTTTTAAAATCTGTTTTCTCGCCAATTTGTTCTATTATGTACTTTCCTCCGCTCCGTCTGTATGAAGTCAATAGTACAAACGCAGTCCCTATCAATATCAAAGCAATATATTATTATGCACAATCCCATCGCAGTTCTAATTGCATATTCGGGAACGTCATTCAACGTCAGTGCACTAAATGCACTATCGTGAACTGAACATAGGTTTTGATTAAGTATTCAAGTCTAGATACGAGTTACGAATTCAATTAAGCCGATTAAAGCCCGAATGTATCGTATTTATTCGTTATTCCAAATATGATTTGGTTCAAAAACGAAATTCCGGATGAATATTAAGACTATAATTGAGATGTCATAATATAAAGAGTTTTAACAAAAGTCTGTGTCTGTTTTAAGGACTTCGACACCACGTGTGATCAAAACAAATATAATTTTGTCTAAATTGTGACTTGACTATTATTCTTTTTTCATAAAGGCATTTTGGAAATGAAGTCGCGATAAAATCTGCTCCAATGGTTAAATCAATTTCGGTTCACGTCACCTTTGTAATTGAGTTTCGTAAAACGTTGAAAATTGATTTCACCGGCGCGTGTGCCGCGGTGTTGGCTATCGGATTAACAAACTGACTGACTTGTCAACGGCAATGAGGCTTTCGGGGGAACGCGCTGGAACTCCGCCGACGGACGCGAATCAAAGGCTTTTTACACGCGTGATCACAGCAGGCTGTAGCGGCGACAGGCGGCGAGCTCACAGTTAACAATATTATAATTGAAATTCATATTTTCAACTGTCACTTGAGTAAATAAACGAATTATTATTTCCAATATCGGATTACCAATACGTTCTTTTTATGATAGAAATCCTGTCTCGTATAATCGAATGTCTGAGTAGGCACTTTTTATTGCGCGTAGTGGACACGATGGTCTCTATTAAGAAGAGTCATAAGTACTGGTAATTGCCGGTAACTCCTTTGTGTCTGGACTCGTTTGAAACAAACAAAACTAATCTACCTAAATTTGCCTTAAAATTATATAAATTATTGACACGTACATCGAGTACCGCCTACTCGTAGACAATGCTATTTACTTTTCCAATATATAAGGTTGCTATCCTTCCGGGTTATTCCGAATTTGTTCTAGTTTATAGCTTGTCCGGGGAGCTTTCAGATGGGATTTTATTTCTAGTCCTGGTTTTAAAGTTGAAAAGTCAACTACTATTTTTGTTATACTAACCACTTTCCAAATAACTTTTGACGTGTTACGTTTGAGTTTTCACATTTATCCTCCCGGTTATCAAATGTTGGAGATGTGGCCCCTACTTATATCTGATTATAGTAGTAATGTATTTATCCCGGTCGTCACCCGGATATATTAACAAGGCAACACCGGATGTATCCGGCACCAGTTACTGATCTAATTACATAAGACGGATGTTCGCCAGAGAAGCGGCCGGACAATTAGGCGGGAGTTTTGGATAAAAATAAAAATCACTCTGATTCTTCTAAAAACAGATATTGCAACTTTTTCGTATTAGGTGTTAACCGCTTACTAAAAAAATAAGTACATAAAATGCCATTTTGTATTTGTCTGTAAAGCTGTAACTCAATTTAATTGTGTTCTTTAGAAATATTTTTTTGTCGATGTAGGTATCTATCTATCTCTCTTGTATAGCCTACATATGTGTTTCCTCTATGTAGGGGATTAAGTGTAGGTGCTTCTAGCTACGCAATGCACCGCGTGCACCGGCCCGCAAGGATCGATGCAGTTAAGCGCATTACGCACTGGTGTTGTCTCGCGCGACGCACGACGCGTGCTGCCCCATATTTCAATAACCACCAATTGTATGGAAAGTAGATATTATTATCTAGAATTGTATATCAATAGTTTTCGATAATCGATAAAGTAACAAAGGGTAAAACTCCTTTTTTACCCTTTGGTTTGGAACCCTAAAAATGATGCTTCATTGTATTTCTTACTGGTTATTCGGCAATCATAAGTAATAAATCGATGTTGGCAAATTCGACCCATAGTTAGCCAATGGTTAAATTATGATTTTCTGTCTGATATGTATTTTTGACAGCGTTGGAAACATTTTGAGGATACGAGAGCAATCATCTCAATTCACAATTTCACACTTATATTATCTCTCTTCGCGAAAAAGTTATATTTTTTTGTGTAAACGGCGTATTCCACAATTTCCAAATAATTCCCACTACAATTTATCAAAATTGTTTGCGCTTCAAAATCTTTAATTTCCAATATCGTAATGGAATACAACATTTAATTAGACGCAGCTTGTAAGCTTCCGAAGATGTATTAGCGGCCTTCAGGCTTGCAATGTCGCCTTTGGACTTGTGCCAACCTGTACAGCCAGCCTCGAATGTATATACTAGCAGCCAAGGTTGTTGAATATATCGGAACGCGCTCTAACGCCCCCGATAATAAAGACGATACCTTGATCCTACTGGATATATTTGATGCTGACTGTACGTTCGAAGAGATGCATCACTGACGTCTTAATTTCAACTCGAAAACTTAGTAATTGGTTCGACTCGCTTTGAAGACATCCGAGCGATAAGTTTTCAGACTTGTTGTTGGATGTCTGTATTGCTACGTACATTTTGTACTCTTGTTTGGCGACTGATTCCAAGTTTCGTCTCGACTTGTTAGTTACGGGAAGCGATGCGTAATCCGTTTGGAAATTGAAATCCGTGAGCTGCCAACCGCATCTGCCGGCTGGGAGGCTGCGTCTCCGACAGAGATGTGCAAGGAAATTAATGTCTTCACTATTTTATTGAACACTTTTCTGAGCGTTTCTTATTTATTTTTACCTGACATTTCCATTTCTCGGGGTTATACAATGATGTCGTTAGTACAGGAAACAAGTCTAGATTTAAAAGCGTCTTCTGTACACTATTAGGTACTTAATGAAAGTAACAAGTTGTTTATACAACACAATTACAATTGTATAAACAACTTGTTACTTTCATTAAGTACCTAATAGTGTACAGAAGACGCTTTTAAATCTATGAAATACTATTTTAATTAATAAAAGTTGTTTGAGTTTTTAACGATTGAACAAAAGAGAACCTAGCTTCCATTTGACAAACACCGTTATTACCTCGTATTTTTAAAATAAATTATATTTTTTGAGCTTAATAATAAACTCGGCTTGATATTGGAAGCAGCAAGCGGGGCCACCTGACTGTATCTTGAGCGAGTGGCTCCCTGGGAGTGCGGAACTAGCAGTCAGGCGCATTCCCGTTAGTCCTCATTTCCGATTAATTCTGAACCGTTTCAAAGGACATGTAGTTTGTATAGAAGGAGCCTGAATACGAGTTCAGTTTAGTATGAGAGATGACACAGGAAATTAGGATCTTTTGAGGTGACCTGGAATCGAGCTAGGTCTCTTTCAGCGTCCGCAAGATGCATGTCTCATAGATGCATGGAAGGGCTTTCGAGTTATAGAGTAGATATCTGTCAATGTCATGCACTTGCAATTAGTGAAAGGGCGCCAGATGTTTTCTAAAACATTGATGCAGTTACGTAAATGAAAGTGATGCGGTCAGTGAAAGATAAAGTTATTTTTTTTAGTTGTTTCTCGTAGCGTATGTCTTAATCTATGTTATAACTTGTGTGCTAAATTTTATCCAATACCGTTTAGCCATTTCGTCTGAAAAAATAACAAACGCGTATGTTATACTAGTAGCATTTAAATATTCCCATAGGTGTCGTCTAGTTTGTTAGACGTAATATTATTGCAATAGAGTCTTCGTTTATTATTCGACCTATAATTAGCTCGGCACGTGGTTTAGGCAACACATCGAAATGATGTGGTTAGACTAATTGATGTCGCTAATGAATCATACTCGGACATGTGTCATGGATATGATATTATTTTTTCACTTCGTCGTCAAATTGCCTTCAATACTGTCTTGGCGTGTGTTGTTATACGCTTTTATTTTTATAACATTATGACTAGTCGCTTGGAGTCTTGGCATTTTTAAAACGCTGTCACCAAAAATCTGGAGGTCTGGAGGAAATCGACATGAAACGTAAGACCGGAACAGCCAAAATATCGAAGTAGTAATGATGTTTAGAATAGACCTCCTCCGCATGTAACTAACTAACCGTGTAATGCGATCTCGCATGCTTAAGTTGACCTGCTTGTAATTATCGTATCCTCGTAATGTGTCCTCGGATATGTTGCATACGGACAGACGTCTCAATTTGCCGGAGATATAGTTGCATGTCTAAAAAGTATGCACAATCAATTAAACCATCTATCATTGAGATGTCATGGTACGTCGTAATAGATACTGAAAGCTCAATAAAGGAGCGGCGTATTATGGATATGGGCAGGATGCTTTTGCTGGCCACGGAGCTGTGCGGTGTACCAATTACGTGTTACTAACATTCTATTTGTATTTCCTTCTGGCGTAGAATTCTAAACAGTGAATTTCCTCTTTGAAAGTAACGTCGCGTTGTTGTTTACAATGAAATCGACTTAAATGGGAATGTAGGACTCGGCTCGAGTGGGAACTGCAATGGGAAGCGGGTCTCTGCGTGGAGCGGAGCGCATTGTGCTCGCGGCGCGGCGCTGCACTCGCTGCACTCGCTGCAAGCCAGCTTGCATAGTTCTCCGAGCTCGTTAGTGCTGCACCGCACCTTAATGTAATATAATTTCCTAGAAATCAAAACGTTCTGGCAAACAGACGAAGAGTATAAATACGCTGCTTAAATTTTTGATTTTATTTAATGTATTTACTGAACTTTGTCGTCAATTATCAACATGTATGAGTACATAATAATATAGTAAAAACTTAACTGTTCGCTGTCTGCACGTATTATGAGGAAAACTTTTATTAGGAGTTTTTGGGAATTTTTATATTTTTTTTTTATCTGTCGAAACGGCTATGTTTTACTTCAGTTTATTAATTAAAGGATCACATTATCAAATTAAGACGCGGTTAGATACGGCTATATTTCATTTCAATTATAATTTAATTCTCATAATTAATTAATATTTGTTGACATGTTTGATGCATTTGTTAAATGTGGTATCGCGAATCGCTAATTGAATTAAATCAAAAAAGCATTCTGCAAACAACAATTTATATTATAAGTTCTGTTTATATTCGTAACACATTAATCGTGAATCATAATAGTACATAAATACGTTTATGGCATTCAGTATAAAATGTACGAGTATTAAATCAAAAATCTTTTAAAATGCTTTGGTCAGATGTATAATAAATTTTACATTTTATTCTTGTATTAAATATGTCAATTATGCAAGTCTTCTATTTCTATAGGAATATCCCCGGTAAGATGTAGCGAAGTTCTTTTACTCGCCTTGACTAACCTAATTTAGATGCTCGGGTTCTTCGATGGCGACGTTCGCTCGAGCCGCGCTCGTGTCTGCGGTGTCGATCCAATTACCTATATTGAAATTTTTCATCCAAGTGACAGGCTTAACAACTTTATAACTTTTCTTAACGCTACGGATATTTTGCTGACCCATCCCGCTCTCCAATCGACCTTGTTTGTAACTTTATTAAACTTTTCGACATCTTCATTATTGAATATTGTTTCAAAATCTTTCTTGGAATTCCCGAAAGTATATGTTGTGTTGTATTTAAAGACATACTTATTTCTAATTTGCGATATCTCCCGCGGTCGAATGAGTCATCGCTCATGGATCGAAAAAGTCGTAACTGCAATCATAAGCAACATGTGGGAATATGGGCATGTGTTAAAGTTTGAATGAATGATACTGTCTTACCTTTTGTCAATATGTCTCGTCTGTGAGATACTGTGTCTGCTGTGCCAAATATGTATGGGGTATTTTCTTTCTTTGGAAATACGAAAATGATTCGAGATGGTGAGGGTGTGGATGGGATAAGAACGATTCATCGTTATACGTCGATTGTAAAATGGCATACTCTTCGTTAAATTTATTATTCGTATAAAACCTGTCCGACCTCGTTACCGTGATTAAACACAAAGCTTTCATGCAAACAAAAGCTTCCATTATATTCTATTAAAAATAAAACATAATTGGATAGTTCTCTTCCGATTCCGTATCCGGCAAAGAGAAGTTTATCTTAGCTTTACATTTCCTTTGAGCTTTTGATTCTCTTTGTTTACCATAAAGCACTGATTCTTATATCGAAAGCTGTCGTCCACAGATATTACATTTTCTTTGTCTGCGAGCCATAATTAATATCGATTCGTAAAGCGAGATCTCTTACCTCGCTGAGTAAAGGTTGCAATTATTAGTTTGTTCAAGCTTCTTTCAGGTACTGCAAAATAAGAATAATGGGCTGAAATAACATTTGTGTTCGATAAACGCTTTGGCACAAATCGTCAATGCTATAATTCAAATTTCACCGGCCAGTTGAATTTTCCTTGTGTGGTCAGATTTATATATATTTCTCATAATTAATATTTTATATTCTTTATCGTTTTTATTGAGGTCAGTTTTATAGGTTTTGTGTGTCCTTCCTTGTATTCCAAGTGATTATTTACATGCGTCTGATAGTTTTTTTTTTTATTTCGGCTATGTCAAATTCCTTCTTAATGACCGTGAGAAGTGGGTAATTTGTCTTTGCTCCGCCTGGGACCAGGATCCGCAGCTCGAAAGGTTTTTCGCGAAAACAATACTTGTCACTTTTGTCGTTATTTAAATAATTGCAAAAGTATGAATGATAATTCCTGTCTCAGAGCGTGCCCTTATCCTTTAAAGTTGTAATTTGTTTTGGGAATATAATTAGTATAATATTACGGTCTGTTCAAACGGCAAGGCACACGAAGTTTATTATGTTGCAAGGTGCTAGTGGTCCTGAACTGAATTAAACGTAAGGCCGATCGTGCCGATGCGGCTGCAGCCGGCCGGTGCAGCGGTGCAGCGGTGCAGCGGTGCATCCAGTGACCTCCGGCTAATCCCCGCGCGCAGTGACGCGTTGCGCGCGATATGATAAACAGGATTCTGATCATTTTGTTGTCATTGCATCATAACAATTATGACTTCTCCAAACCTACTAATTTCTGATACCTTCGCGGTTTTTATACATTGGAATGAAACAACTTGAACGGATTTAACTCGCGTATTTTATTTTATTGGCTGACGTTTCGGAGCCTTTACAGAATGTATTAATCACTTTAGCAAAGGACTATTGTTACCTCAGTCGTGCTACGATTATGGAATCTGTAAAGGCTCCGAAACGTCAACCAATAAAATAAAATACGCAAGTTAAATCCGTTAAAAGTTGTTTCTTCAAACCTGTTACGATGAATTTTATGACTAACTCTTAGAGACCTTTTTAATTATAATGTTGACTAAATTATTGATGATTTTTTGAGAATATAAATTATTGCCGCATATATATAAGTATATAACTAGTTGAGCTGAGGAGTTGTTAACACATAACTGATAGCCTCCTAACGAAGTGCCGCCGCGTCAAATTGCACCCTAACCGAGTTCCGCGCTCGGCGGCGCGGCGGCGGGGACCCATCACCGCGCCTTTAACAAACTGCCAGTTAGATTTCAAAATATACGAGTATATGTAGGTACACTACATTAAGATTCAAATGTCAAGACGGTAAAATGTATAGGAACCAACACTTTTTGAATCCTTTGACAAAGGAGAATATTCCCGTGTGTTTGATGACTTTATCTAATGTGTCTATCGGAAAAAATTTAATTGAAATACCCTTATTCTGCAAACAATGCTTGTCCGTAGCTGATATCGATGATCATTCTCGCGTTAATGGCGACACTGCTTGATACAGTCGCATCTCTATAAAAACCGTCGCCCTGTATACTTGTTCAATAATGCTAAAGTCTCACGGAGGGTATGATTGTGATGTTGCAGAAGCGCTGCTGCAGAGCCGCCCGCTGCCGCACATCCCGGACCTGCCGGACGGCGAGGGCCCGGCCGCCGCGCCCGCCACGCCGCAGCCCCTCGACTCGGCTAACAGGTGACCACATCCACGCACTGCACTTGGACTACAAACCTCCTGTTTATGAACCGCTATAAATAAATTACGGCGGATTTAACTCCCGTACCTTTTTTATTAGGTGACAACAAGCTAACACTAAAGTCGTCACTTCAGTCGGCTATTATGGGAACTGTAAAGTTTCCAAAACATCAGCAAATATAATAAAATACACAAGATAAATTCGTTGGACTATTATATTACCTACAACAGATTTGTGTCGCGTATTTTGAAATTGTTACAATTAGTTTCTAGATTTCATTTTTAGTCCAGTCAGTAGATAATATTAATATGAAATATTTTTTTTTTATCTAAACATTAAAGAAGAGACTGAGAGCCTGACGGACCGATCGACTGATCGATCAATGCAAAGCTTAACATTTGCATTGAGGTTTATAGGTTTAATACGTAAAGAAAATAGGTGTACCTATTTCCTTTATACCGTTCGCGTTGCGTAGTTTTAAAGACCTAAGCTTACATTGGGGCAAAAAGACAGCGGAAAGCTATTTTGTTCTATAAATACTATGTAGTGGTTGTGAATACGGTTGCGTGTGTTTGCAGATGGACCTCGAAGGAGAACCTCCTGGCCCACCACGAGGAGGACGACCCGCAGCTGTTCGTCGCGCTCTACGACTTCCAGGCTGGCGGCGAGAACCAACTCAGCCTCAAGAAAGGTAATACACACACAGACACACACACACACACACACACACACACACACACACACAGAGACACCTCATACAACTACAATTAAAGACATATAATTATATTGACCACATCAAAAATTACAAGTGAACCCAAATCTATTAGATATACTTATATCAAAATCAAAAATATATTTATACAATTAAGGTTTTTACAAGCTCTTATGAAAGTCAGAAGATATAATAAACGAGAGCTCTGAATATAAAACTAACAAAAAAAGAAACAAAACCATATCAGCGTTTATTTTCGTATTTCGTAGTCAGGTAACAGTTTTTAAAAGTTCTCGTTAATCGATACCAGCCGCGTCGGGAAAACAGAATCCTTAAAATGTCGTCCTTTATTCTAAATGTGATCGATGAAATTCCTAAAGTAATAATATGTATTACTAGCTGACCCAGCGAACTTCGTACCAAGTTTACCGTTTTTTTTTTACTCCTTTTTTCCAATTTTTTTTCACCGTACAAACCTTCCCTGGAGTTCCACGAACATTTCAAGACTAAAATCAGCCAAATCGGTTCAGCCGTTCTCGAGTTTTAGCCAGACTAACGAACATCAATTCATTTTTATTTATATAGATAATTATGATGGCAAAAATATGATTTCAATATAAAGATGTAACTTTGAGACCATAACTTCGGTGATGACATGTAGTTTCTGTAAGCGTAAACGGGTAGTTGAGAATGGAATGACCTATACATTGGGAACATCATACATGTAATACTGTTGTAAGTAAAAACAAGTAACAAAATACGACACCTGTCACTGTCGCTCTCTCGGTCGTTGCCGCGACAGATAGGCTTTCTCGTGCAACATACTATATGTGCTAGCGTAGTCAGAGTGTTAGTTGTCTCGATGTATCTCAGCATCTCGAGTGGACGTAGTATGCTATATTATAATAGATCGTGCTAGGTTTCATGGCTGATGGCAACAGTTTCAGGGCCACCGCCTGCTCGACCCCACCGACTGCGCATTGCAGTGGGATGCATTCGTTTGCAATATTCGAGTGGAGAGCCGTGCCGTATTTGAAAACAAATAAACCAATTTATTACAAGGCCACGTTAACTAAATATTTTCAGAGCGAACCGATGCACTACAGGAATAATATTTGGCGGATTTGAAGGTTTCATTCGAATACATACGAGTACCTAAAGCTGCGATGCGGTGTACTTAAATAAGCAAATGAAATAATCGATATGTTGTTTTAGAATTAATCAAATCATATCGCGAGCTTTTTAACTGTAAATCTTTGTGCTTTCTTCGAGCAGGGATACACTCGATTCGATATATATTAGCCGGGTTTGTGCGTAAGGGTTCTGGTGACCCGATCGAGCATCTGTCACTGTCATACTGTTGCAACGTGTGTCATAGAGTGACGAGGACAGGTGCTAGTCCCGCGGGCCCGGGCGCCCCGCAGGCGGCCGGCGGAGTCCCGTGTCCCGTGTCCCGTGTCCCATTGTATTGTTATTATTAATCATGTATTTTTCATATTAACGCATCCTAAAGACGGGGAGCGACCCTGGGCCCGCACGCGGCTGCTCGCCCTTAAGAAAGGTAACTAACGACCCCCTGAGTATCCTCTATGTTTTAATCCTAAATTTTAACTCTTCAATGTAAACAATTACGGAATTATTTGGGGTTGTTTTGTGATTGTGATTTTTTTTCTTAAATATAATAATTTTGCGAATCGGAAAAATAAATGTACTTATTCTGTTGTCTTTTTATTATTTTTGAATAGTATATGGGCGAGCAGAGTGTACAGTTACGGCCTATGCAAAGAAATTGTGACCCATGGTCGTTTCGTTGAGTTTTTGTGAATGTTTAGCCTGGTAGCCAGGGATGCGTTTTCATTCATTTTTTTGTTATCCCATACTTTATAAAGCGAAGTTTATTATGATTGTGTTCATCAAACTAAATGAGGAGCATATAAGAGTTGTCATATGTCATATAGCAGCGGAATCCTAAAAAAAATCTCTAAAGCGACCATTTATAAACTGCTGAATGAATTACTTTTATTAATAGAAAAGTCGGTTATTGTTGTGTACGAGCCAAAAAAAACCATTCGGGTGTGTTCTATTTATTATTTTTTGCCAAAAAGTATTTTATCGGTCTGCCAATAATACCGAAAGTTTTTCACTGTTATATTCACTGTCAAAGTTGAACTTATAATTGCAATTAGAAAAAAATAAAAACTCTTATAAATTATGTATATTAAATTTTTGTAGTTCAATATTGCAAATAGTCACAGCAATAGTCGACATGTGATATTAAATATTCCTATATTATTATATTTTTATTCCGTTACAAGATGACTGAATACAGTCCTGCGCATAAGTTATAAATAAAATATTTATATTTTACTAGCTAGTCTAGACTCGACGCTGGCTTGATAAAGAAATTCTTAAATAAATTATCGAAATTGTATAGAGTATTCCTATACACTGAAAAAAACGTATTATTATATTATGATGGTCGGATGCTACCAAGAAATACAAATACGTAGTTATTAGAATTGTGATAAACCTATAAGCATGTTTTTTAATTACTGATTTTAAAATTCATTTCATTATTTTATTCTTAGAGATATTGTGTTTAAGATTTATTAAAATGCAGTACACTTACACGCACAATATAGATGCAATTGCAACCGATGCGCGACGATACTGGTGCAAAGATAATCGTTAGCTCTAAAGGGATTTATTTCAGTTAAACTATAAACGCGATTATACTAAAACTTGTAAAAAAAAAACAAACAGAAATAAAGCACGAAACACTTCTGTCCGTGGTTGTATGCAATATCGCGTATTTGCTATCACGTCTGACTTCGATGCACCTCGTATCAGATATTCAGTGGAAATTTGAACCCTAACTCTTTTTGGAAATGGATTAGAATCCTTCGCCATTGTATGTGCATAGTTGATTAATAGAACCACCTCAGCGATGTGATCCCCGATTTTTAGCATTAGTATGTTCTATTGAAAGTCTCTTTTGGCTTGACACAACGTTTCATATTTTTACTATGAAGCCAATGCAATATAGTTGAAATAAAATTTTGTACGAAAAATAAATTGAATGTAACAAAGAGCGTATGTAATTAATATTTTTATATTGGAATACAACATTTTCTGAGTTTTGATGAAAAAATGTAAACTAAGCTATGTTTAATTTTTTTAATCATATATTAAATTAATCGTATAAATAAACAGTTGTGTAATACATATATTTTATTTCTGCAAAAATTACTTTTATTTAACAAATTGAAAAGTCAATTATAAAAAAATATATATCATCACGAATACTTAACCTTGTTAATGTTGTAATGAAAAATCAATCAATTAAAGCAATTTAATAATTTGACATAAACAGACTATCGTCAGCTCAGTCGTGCTACGATTGTAGAAGCTGTAAAGTTTCCGTAACGTCATCCAATAAAACAAAAATACGTGAGTTAAATCCGTTTATAGTTGTTTTATTCCAATGTGATGAATGAATTTAATCCATCAGAAATTATTATAGAAAATTCCCAGCACCCTTAACTATCGGAATACTAGCTTCACCCACTATACTGGCATGCACGCGGTTGTCACCAGGCGAGCAAGTCCGGATCACGTCGTACAACAAGTCCGGCGAGTGGTGCGAGGCGCACAAGCTGAGCGGCGGCGTGGGCTGGGTGCCGAGCAACTACGTCACGCCGCTCAACTCGCTCGAGAAGCACTCCTGGTACCACGGGCCCATCTCCAGGAACGCCGCCGAGTACCTGCTCTCCTCGGGGATCAATGGGAGCTTCCTGGTGAGTGCCGAGACTCCTGCGTCACGGTGACACGCAAGGGAATGCATTCCATACAGTGTCACTAATGTATGAAGTGCCTACCCTGACGCAGTACATACGCGACTCTCACTGCACGCGCCTGGTGACACGTGGCAGTTCGAGTTTGTAGTGTAAACTAAATTGTCGCTTGTCACCGATGGCCCTTTATACTGTGACGTGACGTCACGATCCACTCCCGAGCTTTTGAAGTGCTTATCTTTGTCGTTTAAAGTCCGATCGAGAAGAGAAAAAATACGTGTCGAATATTTTTTGCTAATCTACTTGATCTACAATGAAAAGAAACTGTCGTAATCTATAGACACGGCGACGGCTTAATAGTCTGTCTGTAGACTGGGTGTGTAAATGTGTATTGCGATGAGTGATTATTATTTGTTTATATTTAGGTGCGCGAGTCGGAGTCTAGTCCGGGGCAGCGCAGCATCTCGCTGCGGTACGAGGGCCGCGTCTACCACTACCGGATCAACGAGGACGACGACGGCAAGGTACACTCGCACACACACACACACACACACACACACACACACACACACACACACACACACACACACACACACACACACACACACACACACACACACACACACATGCACGCACACACACATATACACACTTCCAATACTTGTCAGCGCCAGTATTCTGTTCAGAGCTATGTTATAACTGACAATAAGTAAATTGAGTAGATTTATCACAATAACGAAGTATTGAAGCTCCGCCGCCCAAAAGGACGGTCGCCGAGCACAGCGAAACACAGACGTTGGCCTTTTTCTATGTCTCTTTTGCACGTGCGTAATAATAGTGCCGTGTGTCCGTTTTTCGCTCTGCTCTGCGACCGTCCTTTAGATAAAATAATTAGTCTGCAAGCGGCACATGTAGATTTTTTCAGATTGATTCTAAACAAATATGTAATAGAAAGGGTTTGAAAATTATTTTGACGATATACCTACGTATTATTGTATTTTTTTTCTACTACTATTAATAATCTCCGTGACTTAATATAACGGAGACTTAATATAACGAAAGCCAATTACTTTATACTAGCATGACATCGTGTTCGCTAGGTGTACGTGACGTCAGAGTCCAAGTTCGGCACGCTGGCTGAGCTGGTGCACCACCACTCTGTCCTCGGCGACGGGCTGATCACGCAGCTGCTGTACCCGGCGCCGAAGCGGAACAAGCCGACGGTGTTCCCGCTCGCGCCGCCCGACCAGTGGGAGATCGACCGCACCGACATCGTCATGAAGCACAAGCTCGGCGGCGGACAGTACGGCGACGTCTACGAGGCCTCCTGGATGAGATGCGACATCACAGTGAGTGACCACACACTACAACACGCCAACCCGCCAACGCACCGACAGACTGACTAATTGACGGAACTGACTGACTGACTAACTTATAAACTGGACTGACTAACTGATGGATTAATGATAGGTCAACTGATAGAAGACTTTTCTTTATTCGAACAACATTTTAAATAAAAATATATTTCGACTCGGCGATTGTTCAACAGAATTGCAACAACATAAGTATAAAAGCCTAATTGCAATTTAAGTTGTGTTATTTTTTAACCGACCCAATGCTTCCTCAATACATCCTTATGTGAACTTTAAACAATTTACTTCCGTTGCAGTGCCCTATATATGCCAGTTTTGTACTTGACCTCACCGTTCTACATATAGGTCGCGGTGAAGACACTGAAGGACGACACTATGGCGCTGAAGGACTTCCTCGAGGAGGCGGCCATCATGAAGGAGATGCGGCACCCGAACCTGGTGAAGCTGCTGGGCGTGTGCACGCGGGAGCCGCCCTTCTACATCATCACCGAGTTCATGTCCCGCGGGAACCTGCTGGACTACCTGCGCACCGGGAACAGGGCCAACATCGACGCCGTGGTGCTCATGTACATGGCCACGCAGATCGCCAGCGGCATGAGCTACTTGGAGAGCCGCTCCTTCATACACAGGTGAGACTTTCTGCTCATACAAGCAATCAGTATATTGATTGAGTGGAGTATGCCGCAGAGTTAGGATTCTACGATTTATAAGGAGAAAATTTTTAAGTTGAATAAGTTGTTATAGTACGAGAAAATGCTATAGGTAAACCATATTTATTTTATATTCAAATTTAATATATATTTTTGAAGATACATAATTTTCTCCGTATTTTCGAACTTTCCTAACTGCTTTTTACCTGTTAAAGATGTTTATAAAAATAACAATTAAAATCGTTTCACTCACTGTATCCATGGTTCTTAATAAACATTTGAGAACAAATTAATTTTCAGCGGCGGGTATAAATATGGATGAATTAAATAATCTGCAAAAGGATAAATACTCGATTCATTCTGACAACATGTACGAGCGTAGCATATTGATTTATCAAAACAAAAAATTTGGTTAAACTCATTTACGATATCCAGGGACCTGGCGGCGCGCAACTGCCTGGTGGGCGAGAGCCACCTGGTGAAGGTGGCAGACTTCGGGCTGGCGCGGCTGATGCGCGACGACACGTACACCGCGCACGCCGGCGCCAAGTTCCCCATCAAGTGGACCGCGCCCGAGGGGCTCGCCTACAACACCTTCAGCACCAAGTCCGACGTGTGGGCCTTCGGGATACTGCTCTGGGAGATCGCCACCTACGGCATGTCGCCCTACCCGGGAGTCGACCTGGCCAACGTCTACCACATGCTGGAGACGGTGAGTGCGGTGTGCTTTATAAAGCACTAGCGACCCGTCCCGGCTTCACGCGGGTGCTTAAACCTTCCTCTTGAAACACTATCTATTTAAAAAAAAGCGCATCAAAATCCGTTGCGTAGTTTTAAAGATTTAAGCGTACATAGGGATATAGGGACAGAAAAAGCTACTTTTTTTTACACTATGTAGTGATACTGTGTACATACTATGACCGTGTGTACTTCATATAGTACATCGATATTTAACATATTATGTTGCTGTGCATCATTGTATGTGAGAGGTATTATAATCGGGTGGGTCGATATAAAAAATATATAAGTCTTAATCATTTAGGGTGACGGAACCAGTAATGGACATGGCACCAATTATGGACATTATTTTCGTTGATCGAATTTATTAAGCAACTGGCCCAACATTTTTCAATTAGAGACACTAAAACATAAGCAATAGACGTTTGGGCTTTCATTTTGACCCACCTCATCAAAATCGCCCGTTTTGTTTGAAGATGGTTGCGAATTGAAATCTCGTTTCGCGCGGTGGTCATTAAAATCCGTTTTTGTTATTGAAATTGTTAAGGAGGCGAGTACATATTTGTGCATGGTATTATCTTGTGTTGTGTTGTAATGAGATTTTATGTTATTTTTACGGAATAATACTATATTGCAAGTAAATTAAGCTAAGTTGAATATGTCCAATCCCAATAATAAGTTTTTTGTGGGGTTTGTTCATCACTGGATTCGATTTTATACGAATTCCAATTATGGACAAGTGTCCATTCTTAAGTTTTTTAATATTTTTTTAGTTTATTGTATTAAATTATTTAATTTGTTGCACTAAACATTTGGGTTGAGTTGATTTTGTGATTGCTCTTTATTTTCCAATAATGGACAATGTCCATAAATGGCTATTTTTAGTCGTCCATCATTGGGTTCTTTGTTTTATCTTATATGGCGCCAATAAAAAATTACACCCCGAAACAAATAGGGAGGGCATTTGATGCTGATGCTGCATGATGCTGCTGAGGATGGGAGAAATGATGATAACAGCTGCCCTCCAGTTTCTTCTTCTTCAACTTTATTCTACCCAATGCTGAGTAAAGGTCTCTTCCATTTCAGCCCACTTCCCACGATCCCGAGTTTCCCACATCCAATGATTCCCAGCCACTTGCACCAGATCATCGGTCCACCTCGCGGGCTGTCTTCCGACATTTCGCCGTCCCGTTCTCGGTCTCCACTCAAGCATTCTTGCTTGAGTGGAGAAGAAAGGATTCTTCCGTCGGACCTATGGTTTTTGCTATGTCGATTAGTCTGGTTCTCTCCTGAATATCGGTATTACGGACCCGGTCGCAAGAAGAAATACCTAAAATAGCTCTTTCCATAGCCCTATGTATGTGTAACTTATTAAATGTGCGACGCTTGAGGTATAAAGGCGCACACGTTTGCCTTTCAGGACGTCTGAGAGCTTACCAAAATCTCCCCATCCCAGTTGGATTCGCCCTCCGGTTTAAGGTCCCTTAAATAACTTTGCACAACAAAGTCTAGGAAAAAGTCCTGTAGTTTGTGCTTTGGGACCTCAAACTATTCTCACGGCAGAGGAAGAGGGCAATTTGGTGAAATGGTTGGTTGCAATGAGTTAAAAGCACTTTTACATAAATTGACGATTATTAACAGAGAGCGTGCAAAAAATTCTCTAGGCACCAGGTATCCGGAGCTAAATATCTTCATTCTACATCTGGTGAGGGCGTCGCAGTGGCACACCAAGTGTTCCACAGTTTCACATTCCTCTCCACACATTCTGCAGTCGCTGCTGTTTGTAAGTCCCATCTTGTATAGGAGTTCGTTGACTCCTAGGTGACCAGTGAAGACTCCTGTTATAAGTCGGATTTGTCTTCAGTTTAGAAACCAGAGTTTTTTAGTCCAGTTTTCATTTGGGTGTTGTATAAATTGCCGTGAAGACCTTAGACCTAAGCATACCTTCCACTCCTCGGTGTGGCTCTTGCTTGCGTTTTCCTGAAGTCCTGTGTTAAAGGTGTTGGATGCCATTATAAACCAACCCCGACTGCACTTTATGGGCTGCAAGAGCCTTCAGCGCAGCCTGGCTGTCACTCAAAATATAGATGGTTTTTCGTTTAGGTGCCTGTCTATATTTTCTTGTGCACATGCAGCATAAGTTTCTGCCTGAAATACTGTGGCATGCTTTCCCATGATTACACTATAGCATATATATGCACCGCACCTTCTGATAGATCTCAGTTGATTGATTTATTATGTTACCAATTCTAGCTGCAGCTGCTGGCAAAGAGGCAAAGCCTCAATTAATGTTTAATAAATGATTAGAAACCAGATGGTTGATTGAAAGCCTTATAGTATAACTTGGAAATCTAAGACTGATCACGTTGAAAGTTCAAATAGAGTTAATAAAAGTAGATTTTTGACATTTGTTTTATTTATCTGTGCAATACAAAAGTGTCCATTAATGGATGTTCATGACTGGGTCCATGTCCATTACTGGGGGTCCATCACTGAATTTTCGATGTCCATCACTGGTGATATCGTAAATTTCAATTTATATATTTTTTATTAATTATGTATTATTCATACAGAATTTTTGGTGTTGTTTAAATGTTCCTCATGTATTTGAGTACCGAACAAAAAATCACCACTTTTGTATTGCCAAAAAACATCCCATTTTTAAACGAAATTCTAATTTAGTGCGCTTAAAATGTCCATAATTGGTGCCGTCACTCTATATAACATAATAGGTTTACAAAACAAGTATAGTTTTAACGAAGACGATCATCGTTATTGAACATGGCCGTTGTAGACTGATCTAATATTTTGAACGGATGTATAATTGGACTATTCACCAATGTTACTATTAACATTGTAGACAATGGAATACAATAAAATAATTAGAACAGGTATGTTAGGTACGCGTGTGGGGAGACAAGTGATACTACAGCTAGTTGGTAGCACACTGATTTATTAATACGAGTACCGTGCATGTTAAGACAGTGGTCGCAGCCACTGATATTCTATACCTACCTACATAGCTATGTACAATCTGCCAACGTATTATAGGTATTCATAAGATTGACAACATGCAAACTGTTTTCGTGGACTATAGTCAATTGTGAATACATTTCCATATTATGATATTTTTCTTTTGTATTCTAATGCTTGAGATCACTTTAATATTTAAGTTAATAATTATTTTAAAGTTTACATGCAGCTTTTATAAAATTACTCACGTGAATCGGCATTCTTTTTTCTTCTTTTAGAAAACGTTTGTTGATTGTTATGAAACAATTAAGCGGCATTGTGTTTGTAAAACATAGTTGCGCAGTGCGTACTCGCGCGGGGGCGAACCAAAACATCGACGGTTAATTTTGATCGTAAAGAGTGACGCCTACTTTTGTGTACTATAGTCATCATCTAATACGGTTATTTTTCGAAAAAGCGATTAACATTCCGAATATTTATTTAAAGAGACAAATATTTCGTATGTCGATGATGTTGGTCTAGAATAGCTTCAATTTCCAATACTGTTAACCATTTGGATAATTAATTGGTCAAACTCGATTTGAAAGAAATACTGTATATTTTGTAATTACTTTAATATTAATCTGCTTTAATATTGCGCAATTAATTCTAAACAAACACTACGTAATAAACTATATTAAACTTACACGAAATGTCTGCATTCGTTTTCATTAGACAAATTTCGTTTATTCCATTCATAGTAAACAAATGAGTCAAATGATAGCTATATTCTGTAATAGCTAATAGACCAATCTATTACCTCTGGCACACACACGCGCAGAGGAAATGAAGTAGTGAGGAGAGAAGACAGAGCACTCGCGTGGCCACCCTCCTCGTCTTTTACACCTCGGCACTTAGACGTGAGTCAAACGACTGCTAGATTAGAGATTAGTGTGTCTGAGGTATGTCGTGGTTCTAACAACGCGAGCCATCAGTGCACAGATGCTTCTTGCACAGCGTGCACTGCGGCCGGACGACGGCGATCCGGGAGAACACCTCCGAGGCGGACAGCTCCGCGCTCAGCCGGTCGCACATCGAGTACGAGACGGTCTTCCTGGAGAAGTCCTTCGCGGGGACGCAGGTTCGAGCCCGGACCGGGCCGACCTCCTGACCCGTCTCCACTGGAAAATGTTGATGCTGACTATAGTTGTTATTCAGGATTAAATAGGGTTTTTGATGGTCCCAGTGATTTAACAGTGTGCTTGATTTGTTTACTATCTATTATTTGCATAAAACTACTGGGATAATATCAAATTTTCCGGATTTCTTTTTGAACTGAATACTACACGCAGTTTATCTTTACTGCATAACCGGACTAAAGGCGACCAGACGAGATGCATAGTAGCCTTTGTCTGGACTTGAATCCGTTTTGAAACGTTACTTCCTCATTTTAATTTCAATTTCTTACCAAGTTTAGCCGATTCACTTGTAATGACGATGCACAGGAACGCCATTCCGGGGATGTAGCAATCTATGTTGGGCACCTGAAATCACGAAATCGGAATATTGACCATGTTACCTTAGGTTGGTCCGGAGTGACGTTGAGATACATGTAGCAAGAGTCATACATTAATAATATTGTTAATTTAATTATTATTAATAGCCACACGTTCTAATAACGTTTTGAATAACATCCTGCTGCGTACAGTGTGGGCACGTCGAGAGAAGTCATTCATTGGAGTATGTAAATAATATCCGAGGAAACATATACTAATAATTATATAGTTATTAGTATATAACGAACAGCTGTATCGATAACGCGGTACTATTTTGGGACTTAGGTAGTAGTCAAACAGTCGCGATTTAAAATCGTCGCATTATTCGGCCTGCTACAAAATCGGTTCAAATTATTAATTATCAGAGTGTAACTGTGCTTACAAATAGTTTCTTTAAACAAGCATACCCCTAACTGGGTCAATGCCCCCTTCCTCCAAACAATATGTCAAAAAAACAGACGAGCATTTAAGACGTGAACTCACGGTGACATTGGAGTAGTCGGGATGGTCGGGGTCCCAGCAGCCGGGGTGGTCGAACGAGAGGCAGTTGTAGCACCGGATGCCCTTCGTCGAGGGGGCTACCACCTTCCGAGGTCGCCCCTTCTTCACTTTACCTGAAACAAAAGTTATTTTTTACATATTATATTAAGCTCGTGAAACGAATCGGGGCGTTGTACTATTTATATTTCACTTCTAGGCAGATTTGTATAAATGTTAGTATAGATTGATGGGATTTTTAGGAAAGGCATGGTTAATTTTTATTATTATTTCGTTTAAATTCGTTCATAGATCATAAAACTGCAAATTGAAAAATAAATTTGTGTAATAATTTCTGATGCCTTCGCGGTTATTACACATTGGAATGAAACAACTATTAACGGATTCAAAATTTGTAATTTAAATATACTTAAGGTAGTTTGCATAACTGTATAAATCACTTTAGCGTTAGACTATTGTCAGCTCAGTCGTGCTACGATTATGGAAACTGTAAAGAATCCGAAACGTCAGCTAATAAAATAAAATAAAAATACGCGAGTTAAATCCGTTAATAGTTGTTTCATTCCAATAAATTTGTGTATCCTCGGTAACTCACCGAGCGCAGTGAGCGCCATGAACACCAGGCAGACGACGAGGCTCCTGCCGAGGTGCATGCTGCATGTGCAGTGTGCACCGGCTGCAGTTGCAGTTGCAGGTGAACTGCAGCCGGCCGCGGCGCGCCCCCGTTTATACCGGCCACACTGTTTACAATAGAGTGAGCTGGCTGACGTCGGCACAGCCCGTTACTCTTGTGATGATTCGATGATCATTTGTTTACTACTTTCGAACTATAGCGAGTTAGAGTGGAACCCTTAAAATACTCATAATAAGACTTGATTTTAACCCTAAAAGGATAAGTGCAATAAGAAGTAGTGCTTAGTATTCTGTCACGTCCTACCACCCTTTGCTGTAAATATAGGTACAATAAGCTAGCACGTAGGTGATCACAGACCTGCTATGTGGCATAAACTTTGAAGCTGACTGTACACTGTACTATACAGTGCCACCATCTAATAATCCAAATCGGATAACAGTCGTGCGTTGTGATTTTTAATAACCGCCGAAAAAAAACTAAAACGCAACAGAAAACAATAGCGCACTGAAAAGTAAAAAATAATAATTTTGTCTTTTATAACGACTATAGACTATTATTATCGACTATTATTTTTGTTGTAACGTCTGATATTTTTGGAGTCGGTGCCAGCCTCAAACAAACTTGAGCACCGTGAGTTGAGTTGAGAGTGAAGAGTTGCTGCACCAGCTGGCACCGACTCCAAAAATAACAGACGTTACAACAAAAATAATAGTCGATAATAATAGTCTATAGTCGTTATAAAAGACAAAATTATTATTTTTTACTTTTCAGTGCGCTATTGTTTTCTGTTGCGTTTTAGTTTTTTTTCGGCGGTTAAATTTTTTTATTAAAAAGTTATTATTTTATAATTTTCTGTGACCATAATTTATACAAATTATTACATGCTTAATTTTTAAATACTTTTGAAATAGTTACCTACCTTGTTTTTGCTATTAACTTTCAGTAAACAATAAATTACCCCTATTATACCACCCTTAGGGTAGGATTTTTTTTTCCAAAATTATATGGGATCAACTTTGAGGTATGCCCTATCCAATAAAAAAAGAATTATCAAAATCGGACTACTCTGTTACGCGTGGTCATACGATACAATCGGTGCGTGAAAAATTAATCATCCCTTATTTTCCTACCCTTAAGGTTGGATTTTTTATCCAAATTATAATGGGAGCCAACATTGGAGTATACTCTTTCCAATAAAAAAAGAATTATCAAAATCGAACCACTCTGTAAAAAGTTATGCGTGGTCATACATTAAAAAAAAAAAAAAAAAAACAAAAAATATACGCGTCGAATTGAGAACCTCCTCCGTTTTTTTCGTCGGTTGAAAATAAAACAGGAAACTATTATTATCTGAAGAGATCACAACATAGACTCTTATACTTTCAAGTTGAAAAAGCCTTGGATTGTATTTATTGCCGAAAACCAAGTGTCAAATATTAGATCACTCTTTACTATAAATGACTGCATATGTCGTACGATTTGTATTGTGTTTACTCACAGCCAGTGCATCTGAAATGCAAGTAACAAACAACATTGTTTTGTAAAGGAATGTTTGTTTTTTATTTTTTTGATAGAACAAACATCCGCGTACCTGTAATGTTATGGATACCTAATATATTAAGATATTAATAGCTCTTAAATATAATATATCTAACAGGATTACAAATGACAATATATAGCTGTCACTTCAAGCCAAAGATCGTACGAATGTTAAAAATAAGAAATCTGTGCTGTACTTATAACCTTATATTTTGATACAATTTCAATTAGATAGGTCCAGTTTGTTTTCTATTTCTCTGCACAAGTGTACCTATATACGAACGTTTGAGACGCCTTCATTGTCGTCTCCAGCTATAAATATCTATAATAGTCACAAATAATATTATTACGTATCAATTGAAACTATATTTGTAACAGTTCCAATAGATAATTTCACATTAGTTTAATAATTTCTGATGCCTTCGCGGTTATTACACATTGTTTTCATTCCAACAATTAACGGATTTAGCTAAAGTCTTTAACTTTAGCGTTAGACTATTGTCAGCTCAGTGGTGCTACGATTATGGAAACTGTAAAGAATCCTAAACGTCAGCCAATAAAATAAAATAAAAATACGCGAGTTAAATCCATTAATAGTTGTTTAATTCACTTTAGTTTTTCTCATTTATTCATTCTGTTCTTAATTATAGTGTGAGACCACAATGAACCACCTGTGCGCCGTGTGTCTGTTGCTCGTTTGTGATTCATGTGTGTGTGTGTGTGTGTGTCCGTGCAGGGCTACCGCATGGAGTGCCCCCCGGGCTGCCCGCCCGCGGTGTACGAGCTGATGCGCGGCTGCTGGCAGTGGAACGCGGCGGACCGCCCCACCTTCCGCGAGATACACCACGCGCTCGAGCACATGTTCCAGGACAACTCCATCACAGAGGGTTAGTTAACTACACCGGTGCCGACACCCCTATTATAACAAAAACTTGTTCTGTTGTTAAATAAAGACAATGCAAATAGAGTTCCTTGCGACGCGAGCGTCAACTTCGTACAATCACTATATTTATTTGTTTACTGCACAAAACATAATAGAAAAAAAAAATACAAACTTAATGTTTTGAGGCATTCTCTACTGGCGATCTTAAACATGCAAAAAAAGCACAAGTCAGATGCTGAACTTACATTTGCTGTGCGGTATTTCGGTTATTCTATTTGTTAACTCTATTGTCTGTATATTAATGTGACAGAGGTGGAGAAGCAGCTGCAGGAGGGGGCCGGAGCGGGAGCGGGCGGCGGAGGGGGGAGCGGGGGCACGCCGCAGATGTCGCTCAAGAAGGGCGGCGGCGGCGGCTCGGGGGCCGGGGGCTCCGGCGGCGGAGGGGCGGAGAACGCCGCCCGCGTGCAGATGCGCCGCCCTACCAACCGCCGCGGGAAGCAGGCGCCCACGCCTCCCAAGAGAACCAGGTCAATATGCACTCATACACATATGTATAATTTTTCAATATATGTAACTTCTTATAGGGACCCAATTATGGGGACTATTTTACAATTATGAATACATTTTTATTAACATTATTATCGGCGTCATGACCTATGAATCTCTGCCGAAGCAAAAGTATGTGGTTATCTCTAAAGTCCCTCTTGGAGTACGAACCCCGCGTACAGCACCCGTCCACGAGTACGACGTGACTGTTCAGAGTGTAGTGACTCCCCGCAGCCTGCACCGGACGGTGTAGAGTGAGTGAAGTGTGTTTAGTAACGTGTCGTGTTGTTCCGCAGCCTGCTGTCCTCGTGCAGCTCGTTCCGCGAGTCCCAGTACGCGGCCGAGGAGCAGGCCGCCCACGACGACGCGCTCGCGTCGCTCAACGGTAAACACACACGCACGCACACACGCACACACACACACACACACACACACACACACACACACACACACGCGCGCGCACACACACACGCACACACACGCGCGCGCGCACACACACACACACATTGCACCTGGACAAGTTACATTATACATTCGCTTTCTTACTCTGTAACAGTTTCTTCACTAAAAGTCACATAGTTACCTCATCTCTAATACTACTCTCAAAACTATCACATCATATAGACGGTTCATCTTCGACATATCTTGAGATACCATATCTCAATAACTCGCTGAATGTGTCATTTGACAAAAGTTTCATAGCGACAGAACAAAAAAGGTATTTTTAATATTTTGTCAAGCGATGCATTAGTGTTGCATGCAAAAATATTGTTGTGATAGTGAAGTATGTCATTACATTCATAGTCTCGGAAACAATATTATTTCCTTCGACACGATATCAATGATAAACGGTATAATTATTCAAAACGAGAAAAAAAATTGTAAGTGACCGTATAAAATTGGATATTATAAATGATGGGTGAATCCGCTCTTGAACCGCTGCTAGTCCTCTGCGCTGAATATTAAAAATATAAACTGCAATAAGATTGATATTCTACTAATTCTAACAACTTGCACGAGCGCAGTATATTTTTATATTGAAACGAAATGTTTGATGTTACACATTTGTTCAATATTTATATGTAGGGAGTACTGCGGCTGTAACGATGCAACGCATGGAATCATCCAAATGTCATTAATGCTTAGTAAATGAGACATTCTATCGACACTTGATTCTTCAAAAACGATTAATGAATTGGTTATATTTTAAGCTCACAAAGACCTAATGCGTTTAATGAGGGCCACCGCGTGTCAGAAATCCGCTAGATGCGCGTCGTGTAGAATGAGGTCTAGCTGTCATGTTCCACCTATGAGATGCAAGCTACTGGCCTGTGATTGGTGGTACATGACAGCTAGACCTCATTCTACACTAGCCCATCTAGCGGATTTCCGACACGCGGTGGCCCTCATTATGTCAAACCCTATAGTATTGATGCATTATGTGCTTGGATGTAACATTTGTGTTTGGTGCGATACATACATACACTTCCTTCAATCAGGTGAATTATATTAATTTTCAAAACAGTCAATTCCTATTACGTCACTTTGTGGCTCGACTTTGTGTATTTCTTTTTATTTTAATTTATTTCGAAAATGCTCGATCATCTCCTATATCTAACAAGGTAGTAATTCCAATATAAATTTATGATCGATCGTAAAATATTTTAAAATAATAGTACGCGATGAAGCTCGCCTTAATTACTGTTTTACTAAGTATACCGGTTTTTAAGTTAACTCGGAACAACATTTAATTTATCTATAAATACGTATAAATATTTAAAAAATATACAGTGTATTTTTGGATACCGCACTAGCGCCATTATCATAGTAATATCATAAATATATTAAGAGTGGTCGGGATCGGCGCTGCCGTTACACGCGCCGTTTACAAGAGATTTGAATATTCTAGCAGCATGTCCACCGTCGGGTTCGTGCCTATCCACTGCAGCGTTGATGTGTCGCTCACCTATTCTATTTAGTGAATCATCAGTACGTCATGTAGATACTCACTACTACATTCAAATATATCATATACATTAAATGATCAAGGCCCACGTGATGTTCAGCTACAACTACATATTGTTAATGTACCTACTACCTTGCTGGATATACAGTTCTATTCGTTTCTTCCGATTTGTTTTATCAAAATTACTCTTGCTTACGCGATTGGCTTCTATCTATATGTTCCGTCTAGCTGTTTTGTTGTTGTCATGTGTTGCGGTGCGGGCTATGTTACGACGCTTGTATATTATATGTTATATATTTAATGTTATCTGTATAGTACTACGCGGTTATGAACAGACCGACTTACCGATGTCTCGATTATTTTAATTAACTTAGACTATTTTCGTCCGTCCCATCGATTCCGGACATGCCTCTATACATATGTAATTATGAAATGTAATACATGTAAGTTATACTTATGCATCCGTTTTTTTATTAAAATAGCGTTTTTTGTCTGTTCCGGCTCACAGGTGTATAGCGATAGGGTCAACTTTGTAAGTATACGCATTTGCGCGTAGAAAATAATATGTAATATAATATAAAGCCCTTTAAAAACAATTAAACTATATTATATAAAACCTGTTTATTTTGTGTTATTTGTGTACAATAAATAGAGAGGATTGAAGCTTGTGCGTTTGACGCGATGCCTTGTCTTGTCGTTTTTAAAATCTTTTATAGTTTAAAGGAAAATTATAAAACTATTTTTAGAATAGTAGTACGCAATGTATTAGAAAACATAATAATATTATATATTAATAGGAACTTTTAGACCGCGGAGCCATGATCGTGTCGAGAAAATTGCAAGTAATTATATATCAAAATGTAACCATGTTTTCGTTATTATACATCAATGATAAGATTGCAAGCGTCGATCTTACAGTAGGGTCAGATGTAATATTATATCTCGTTGTCGCACACATTGTTTTCTAGTACATTGTTATTTTTTGCCTGCAACATATATACCCTAGTCTTGATATAGAATGCGCTTTGCAATTCTTCCCCCAAATATACGATATAATTTTATTTTTTTGTGTTTAATAAAATAAATACTTGTGAACTAGGAAGAAATGAATACGAAATTATTTAGTGTTACAATAATAGCTTTGTTGAAGTATGATTTTGAAGGCGTTGTGGCATAGCCTTGATACATACATTGTCATTTGAAAGCATTGGGCGTGTTATAATCGTCATTTTTACTGTGACTCGACCTCGTAAGCAGGTAGTATTGGCTGCGTGCTTTTGAGTTTAAGTCAGAAATCCGCTAGATGTAGCTAGTGTCGGGATAGCCACTGCAGATACATTAATACTTTGTTCTAAAATATTATAAGCATTTCGAACTCGTAAATATGGCGTTTAAATATCCACGCTTTTTAATAATGTATTGTGATAAATTTGAGTTATAAAATCAGAGTGTCTTATTTCGCGTGACTGTCAAAATAATGACGCAGCCAATACTATGTCGTCGTAGATAAGTTCCGACTCGTAACATATCATTATAACATACAATTGGTTATTAATCATGAATATTGACCCGTTTCCTTTTTTATATTTTTGAGAATGACTATTTACCATAGATACATATATATTTTGTGATCATGTAGATTTAGTTGTTTATTCAGTAGTCTTTCAGAACTATAATAATGCTTACCATATAATTACGTGTACATTAAAAAACAATTGTGGTAATATTTTATTTGTTATTCACAAGGAATATTTTGATCATTACACAAATTAAATTATATTAATACAATGACAGTCTAAAAAAATCGCATCTTTATATTAAAGGAATTTTGTATTTATATATTTTTTTTATCTATTGCAGCATTTGTTATCTTGTATTACATTGCATCTTTCTATAAGATAAACTTAAACAGTCATCCTAAAGAATAAAATGATAACTATCATAAGCTGAAAATAGATGTACTTAAACGTTTTCAATTAGTAATAATTTAACAACGTTATAATAATACAATATCAATTACTTCTAGTTTTATAAAGTAGATACCTTTCCTACTGTTTATTGATTATTAGAAATGAAATGAACATCACAGAAAAGGGCAGCCGTGTGCACATGTTGTCTATATCTGTCTCCTTTATTCGTCATGCACATTTCATTTCTCTGCGTAAAATACTACTGAATTCACTACGACGCCTGTCTCCTTTCAAAAACTTTTCGTTGTGCGATATAGTATCTGTCACTGCTGTACTCTTCAATTAAAATACGACAATTTCAAATAGCTCACTCCGGACATGTCACATGGCACCTTTTATGGTGATACAATCGTATAAATGCACGATGGCCTCGATGCGATATTTCCAGCTCGCGATTATTTTGGTTGTCCTGTGTCATGTCTACTTGGTTTTTGTAACTCGGGCTGTTAGTAGGTACGTGTATTTTATCGTATGTTGTTATATCGTGCTGTTGTGGTGTGTAGGTGGCGGGGGCGGGGGAGGGGCGCGGGCGCGCGAGGCCTCCTCGGAGGGCTCGCTGGCGGAGGGCACGCCCGACACCGACGAGAGCGGCGGCGCCGCGCCCGCCGAGCGCAGGCACAGGCCCAAGCGCAGGCAGCCGGAACAACCCAAGGTGGGACCCATACACACATACCTACATATGCGCGGGAGAATTACACTCACTATATTTCATGATTTGTTATACTTTAATATGTTGATTTACTTTATTTGTCAATTTAGATGAGTTTTACCTACTGACACATGTGCATGAAACATTGCAGCAAGGCGTGCAGGTCGCCGCTCTGGAGGTTCAAAACGTGAAGCGCGCCATCAACCGGTACGGCACGCTACCGAAGAACGCCCGCATCGGCGCGTACCTGGAGTCGCTGCGGCAGAGTGGAGGCGGCGGCACCGGGGGCGGCGGCGCGTGCGCGGGCCCGGCGCCGGCGCGCGAGCCCGAGGAGGCGCGCTCGCTGTCGCCGCGCACGCGCGCGCAGCCCCACATGATCCGCTCCAACTCGTCCGGCGGCGTCACCGCGCCGGCGCCCCCCGCCTCGCCGCGGGCCCCCCGCGCGCCCCCGCCGCTCCGCTCCTTCAACGGGCCCGCCAAGCCGCGCCCCCGGCTCGCCGAGCTCGAGTTCCCCCCGCCGCCGCCGGACCTCCCGCCGCCCCCGGAGGAGACGCAGCTCCCGCCCCCGCCGCCGCCGGAGTGCGACGCCCCCGACCCGGAGGAGACCCACAAGCGGTCCATGAAGGAGATGCTCGAACTGAAGCTGGTCCGGGAGATAAAGGAGCGAGCCGATAAGAAGAAACACGAGCTGAAGGACTCGCCGCCGCCTAACGAGCTGGTGATGCAGACGTCCTTCGGCGACCCGGTCACGCGGCTCGTCTCCGAGCTGTCCGAGAGCCTCAACATGGAGGCGCTGCGGAAGGCCGACAAGAAGGAGCCGCAGAAACAGATCGAGAACAAGGAGATCTCCCCCATCGACCTGAAGGCGGGCCTCCGGAAGACCCCCGCCAACCCCAAGCAGACGGACGCGGAGAAGTCCAGCACGGACTTCAAGTCCCAGTTGAAGAAGGTGGACAAGAAGGTGACGGAGTCCTACAACGAGGAGTCGCGCTCGATCATAGACTTCAAGTCGCGACTGCGAAAGGTCGACGGCTCCACGCCGGCCACCAACGGAACGAAGAACTCCCCGGACGAGAAGAGAAAAGAGGAGAGGAAGCGATCGGAGAGCGGGTCGCAGGAGACCGAGGAGGAGGACAAGAGACGCAGCACCGGCAGCATCAGCAGCCTGAAGAAGCTGTGGGAGAACAAGGAGAGCGACGAGCGACTCAGCCCCAAGCTGAAGCCTCGCGGCGACCACAGCGAGGAGGCCTCCCCGGAGGAGCGCACCACACATATAGGTGAGTGCCTGCCACGAGACTGCACGAGACTGCACTGACAACAGACAGGTTTACCTTTATAGATCATTTTTAGAGATCCGCACTAAATTCGTCAAAGTGCAAAACAAACGACGTTTTGCTCTTGAACGGTTTTAAAGGAAATGATAGTATTTTCAAATTAACTCGTGACCGTATTTGACTTGTATGGCTCTAGCTCTACGTATGCCAAGCACTGTGTTTTTAGTACGGTATACGTTATGTGGTGATAGTCATATAATCACGTATGTGTGTGTGTGTGTGTGTGTGTGCAGGTCGCAGCAGCAGCGTGTGCAAGCGCGACGAAAAGCCGGCGGTGCCGAGCAAGCCGGTGGTAAAGTGCCGCGTGAAGGGCGGGGGCGGGATCTACGCGACGCCCGTCAGCCACCCGCCGCCGCCCGCCCCGCAGCCGCAGCCGCCCCCGCAGCCGACGCCCGCCGAGCAGGACGCGCTCGACAGCCTGCGCTCCTCGCTCGAGTGCTGCACTAACGAGGTTATACACACATCATATACACATTGTATTATAGCCGCCTTACGTACATAAACAATTTATGTAATTCATTACTTAATTATTTGAAGTATCTTTGGCAAGGGCGTAACTAGGATTTTGTTGAGGGGAGGACAGGCGTGGACAAACTAAGAATATATCTAAAGTAATTGTCGACACTCGCAAGGGCATCAAAACATATAGGTTACTTCTAGTGGGCAGCTGCTCCACCTGTCCGCACCTCGCTATGCCCTTGATCCTTTGTCTATTTAACAAAGCAATTAATGTGTGTAGGTTCGCCGCGGTTGTTCGACGGGCGGCGGCGTGGGCAGCGTGGGCGGTGTGGGCGGCGTGGGCGGCGGGCGCGGGTCGCTGTGGCGGCTGCAGACCTCGGAGCGGCTGGCTCGGCTCGGCGCCGCGTGCTCCGCCGCCGCGCACGCAGCGCCGCCGCAGCTCCGGCTGCAGGTAGACACGCTCACCACGCTCACAACTAACATATACTGTTTCACACACTGTCTATACTGTTTGAGATGCTGTCATTAGCTCTCTAGACTATATTAGGGTGATTTTTATACTTTTAATTTACTTGTTAATTGTGAAAGATGTCGTAAATCCATTACATTATTTGCTAGTAATATGCCTAGTATGTATGTACATGTATGTTATATGTATTTGTGTGTGCAGCTGCGCGCGGCGGCCGCTCGGCTGGAGAGCGAGGCGCGCGCGCTGGCGAGCCCCGCGCCGCCCGCGCACCACCTCGCCGAGGGCGTCGAGCGAGCGCTGCGGGAGCTGCACGACATCGTCACCAGGTACACCACCACCTACACACACACACACACACACACACTGAGAGACAGACACACACACACCGAGAGACAGAGAGAGACATAATAAAGTGAGAGAAACAAAAATCACAGTACCTAGTGCGAAGCTACCCCGACGGTTGTATTCCATGATTCACAAGTTACTGAGCTTGTCTCTCATTGGTGAAACAAGACTGGACATCATTCTACACTACACACATCTAACTGATTTTCAACAGACTCAAAATAGATGTATATAATAGATATTTGATAACAAAATGGAAATTTACAAATTCAGACAATGTAACCCTAAAAGGATTTTCGAAGTCTTAGGACCCTAAACTAACTGGCCGCTGAATAAAAATTCGATTCCTGTATAATGAAAAAGTGACATAAATGACCCGCTATATATTAATAATTTCAGGTAAACAGCCGGAGGAAGCGCTAGGAAGAAAGCACCGATTGAACTCCACGCGACTGCCGCACGTGCGACACCTCTCTTACACAAACGAACAAACATACTTACATACATACATACATACATGACCAAAATATCACAAATATACCTACGACCAATTTTGAAATGTTTCGTTCACAAAATTTGTTAGTGTCCAAACGATAACGACGGAATAGAAATAAAATAGACGATAAAAATTATAGATGATTGATTTTAGGAATTCGCTTCTAGGTGATATTATGGTTCGCGGTGTTCCGGGGACGCCGAGCGCTTTGTATTTATTTGTACAAATAAGATAAATTAATGGTTTTATTGCCGATTATTTATTGTATTCCTAGCGAGAGAGGTTTGAACATGGAAAGATTTATTTTGTGTGAGCCTTCGAAAATAATAAAACGGACGTTTTATTGCGTAGCGCAGGTATTAAGAACCCCGTCGCTAACGGTTACGGGGTCTCGAGGCTGCGGTGTACGAGGTCGAATTAGGAATTATATCAATTGTAACTATTATTACGTCTTGTAGTCTCGGGTGCTTGCGAATGATCTAAAATGGTTTTAATGTGTTTCTAGATCGTTCCTCGACGAGAACTCTAGATCGGCTATCGTTCAACACATAAACGAATAATGAATGTATACTGAAAAAATAACGTAAGGCATTTTCTTTAAAATAATATTTTAAAGGGCTTATTTGGCTCGTCGTCGTCTACTATTTTATTATACTCATGTTTGTGTAGTTTCAGTATTCAGCGGAATGTTGCGATGTGTGTGAAGGCAGTAGGAAGGTATTATTTATTTAGTACAGGGATTTATTATTTAGGGACCACGTTTGTTTCAACTGTAAAGTATTTTGATTGCATTTTGTAATTTTATTAGAGTTAAGTATCGTTTCTGCGGATCACACGGATGCGCTGTCATAATTTAATAATCATTTGCATCGTCATCGGAGGAGTGCTGTCATTTATATTAATATATTTGTTAAATTCTATATTTACACAAATAAATAACGATCTCTCTGCGATTTTATTTCTAGTTAGGGCTGGATTTTACCAAACTCGGATATTCTCTATTCTTAGAATAAGTTGTCATTTATTTTAAAATGTTTATACATTTGTGTCAAGGATGTCTCGGTGTATATGAACTCGGATCTTGGTGGAATCCAGCGTTAATCGTCTTATAGATGTAAGTCTAGTATCTGGGCGGGGATTGCGGCCGCGGCGGTGCGCTCTCCGGACCGAGCGATATTATTTTCGAAGGCGTATCACAGAACATCTCTCCACTCTATATTGTAACCCACATTCCACTTTTCAACGAACCAAAGAGGCACGCACCTGTGTATTAACCTTACTACTGAGATTTCTTGTCGTCAGGTCTGTTTTGATTTAAAATCCATTTTTTTACTAAATCATTTTGAAGTTTATTTTTCAATCGGCTTTTTTGAAGGCTCAGAACAGACTCGCCGATTCCGTTTTAATACTCCATTTGTTAGACTAAGTTTGTTATATTGTTCCACACGCAGGCACTTGTAAGTTAGTACAAAGCGATTATGTCGCGGGCGCGACTACCTCTGTGTTCCGATTGAGATTTTTTCTGAAGATTTCGAAAATCATTATCAACTAAGAGAAATGTAAGGTAGACTTTTGGAAATTCATTAACTATTAGATTTTTCCAAATATTATTATCGAAAATGTAACGTTCTCTCAGTATCGGGACTTGCTCTTTATTTTAATATCGAGTCATTCTGATATTAAACAGGAGTAAAAATAATCACTGAATACAGTCTACTAGTTATCAATATCTTACTCATTGACACATTATGATTCATCTCGTTTTACAGTATGTTTTTAGTTGATAAATTATTTTTCCGTCCGCCGGCTAGAAAGCGCCAACTTTATGGCCGCTGCGCTAAATGAAATTGCCGCTTTCTGGCTTCGTCGAACAGAAAAATAGTATACTGACCTCGGCCAGTAAAATAAAAAAGCCTCAGATAACTTTTTTGTCAACCCGACGACAATTACATGTGATCTGAGACATCTTTATTTTACTGACCTAGGTGCGTAATGTACTATTATTTATGCATTTTGTATTTTTAAAACAATCAAATCTTATCGTATTGAAAGTAGGGAAATACCGATCTAACTGATGATCATGGACAAGTGAGATGTTCTCACGCTCTTTTAAATGTGTTATTTCATAAATGAAGCGCTGTATTCTCATGAATCATTCTCTAAAGATTTCCTAAAGAGTGTCTATTATATATTATTATTAATTACCACCTAAATCAGTGCGCTGTGAAGTCGGTCGCCGCGTCTGTGATTGGACTGTATTCAGTGTGAAGTCGCCGCGAGTACAAGCAGTTTATATTGTCTACGTTGAAGGCGGACTTAAATCATTTTGTACATCACATATCGATTTTTAATACATTGACGTTCATCTATTTATTATAAGCGATGTGTTCAGAATCGATGTATAAGGTATATTTAGGGTCGTGTTTGTGTTAAAGACTGAGGGGGGGGGATGTGTTGTTGTGTGACCGGGCCTCCGGCGCGGCGCCATCGACGCGATATGCCGACGGAGGAAATCTATGAGACTTTTTTAATTAGTATTAGTGATGGAAGTTTAAGTGGATTATATAAAAATAAACAATAAGTATGTTTTTTTGAATATAGTGCAAAGTGCTTATTTGTCATTAAAAATAATAATTGAGGATATGCTCGCCGTCGATTGATCGACGATGACGTCACGCGCGGAGGGGGCGGGAGAGGCGGCGGGAGAGGTGCTCGGTCACAGAGCGATGCCTGCGGAGGTCTAATTTAGTACGTTTTGTACAAAATTACCTTTAGTGTTGTCCCGAGCCGAGTCGTCGGTCGAGTAGGTAGTGAGCTCGGGGTCGAGCCACTCGGCCGCTCGGGCGATGGAGTGAAAGGGATTGTACTGGCGGAATGCCATACAGCTTGTAAGAAATTACAATAAAATTTAAGCATCATTTTTATAATAAGTTATAAAATAATCCATTATGATTTCAAACCTTATTGCATAGTGTATAAAGTTTGTTTTTCAGTGCCAAATAATATGTTTAGTGACAGTTCGGAAGCGGACTGTTATCGCAGAGTTTCGCTCAGCGCACCTAAAACTCCTCCAAAGTTTAAGAGAATATTTCAAATTCCTTAAATTTTTCGAGATTTACGTAAACCCGTGAATATTCTGTCTGAATATTAACCGTCGAGCCGCGTGTCCCGCGCCGCGACTCTCGGCGCTTATAAATATGTAGTTGTAGAATACTTCCACTACGCTTAGTTGTCGAGTTACTCCTTCAAGTCACGCCCCGCATACATTTATAATACCTATATTAATTGTAATGAATCTGTCTCAATCATGTCTAGTGGTGAATGTATATATTCGATATGGAATTGAAAATGTTTCGTTGTTTATTCATTGTATAATATGCATATTTTAATGATAAGACTGGGCGTGATCGTGCACTCATTTCCGTGCCGCCGAGGAGAGCTCTCGAGACTGTAGAGTCGTGCGTGTAGATTTGTCTGTCTGTCAGTGCGTCTTCCCGCCGTTACTTCCAATTTTAGCTTCGAGAAGATACTGCTCCGCGCTCGTTAGAAACAAAGTGAAATTAGAAATCTCAAACAATGATGAACTCTTCTAGAGGATATCGCGATCCTTTTCATTTATCAGTCGCTACACATAAAATCATATAAAAATAACCGTTAGAGTCGGTTATTGTCCTCGTTTGGTTATTAATACGTATACACGCGCCCGGTCTGGCCTCGTGACGCGGTGCAAGGAGTGCATGTTAAAATGTTTACTGCATTCTGTCCACGCAGCGGTCTTCCAGAAATTTTGTCGCCCGAAAGCGATTTGAACAATAGTATAATCTGTCATTTGATCATGATTCAAAAGTAATGGCTGAAGTTTTTAAATTAACATTAGCAAGTCCGTGTGGACAGAATGCAGTGGACTGTTTGTGATGACGCCGTCATCGTGTCCTCGTGCCGTGCACTAGTGAGGGCGCGCGACTCCACTCGGTGGTCGCATTTAAGACTGTTTAATATTTTCTTTTTGGCCTACATTTGTTAACTCTTAGGACCTGTCTCGCAATATCCAAGCGGGTCTCTAGAATCATATCTTCAATGTATATGGCGGATACAAACATCGTTTAATTAAGCTCTGAATGTTATTAGAGGTGGAGAATTATATTTGGAGTCGATACGATGTTTCTGTCTGTCCGGGAAGCGGCCGATCGCTCTCTAGATGTTGTGACACAGGCCGTAACGCACTACTTATCTTAATTTAGCGTACTGTGATACGGCAACTAAAAATTGGTACATTTTTATGCTCAATATGTTTTTCTTTATTTTTCGTGTATCACTTAGTCGTGTATTCTTATCGGTGGGCGGTTCGACGAACACGCCGCGGCTACTGTAATAGGTATCGAACCATTTATATATTGAAAAAAAAAATGTTATTTAAGTAAAACTGATATATGCTAGTCTTTATTATTATGATAAATGTATTATGTTATAAGAGTAAATATATACGTAAGTTCCCTTATATATATAGCGATTCTTCGGAGTATTTTAGTATGTACGCGCTAAGGTTTTATATACGCCGCGCCGCCGGCGCCGCGCGCGCGCCGTCAGCCGTGGCGGGTCTCTCTGTCTCATTCTATACAGTCAAATAGTTTTCATAATGTCTTGCTTTTGTCTGTTGTATCCTCACTTTAAATGTTCTACTTGTGCTCTTATTTATTCAATTTACTTGTAAAATATGGATGGATGTATCTTTCTTTTATTGTTTGAACACGGTCTGACGCGCGACGCGCTAGTGGCGCCCCCTCGCGTGTCGGCGCACTCTGGGCTCAGCTCGACGGCTCAAGCGAGGAACGAATTTATTACGGTACAGGGCGGAGGACGGCCGCGCGGGACCGAACTAAACTAACAATAATCTACATCCCGCGTCCACGCCGCGCCGGCTCCTATATTGCCACCGACACCACATACCTTCTTGATATATAATTACATATAAAAAATAATGATGGTAAGAATATACCTGAATGACGCTTAACAAATTTATGTAACATACTATTTTTTTTATGTTAAGCTTGGCTACTTTTGTGTACGAATGTTTTTCAATACACTCGTTGTAATTAGTATCGTGGTGGGTGGTGGGTGGAGGGGAGGGCCCGGCCGCGCCCGTCCTCTGCGAACGAGCTCAAGTAGGAAATGAACTGCATTCAGAGTGTCCTATACTATTGTATGTCTATACTATTAATAACCTGTACCTATATGTATTGGAGAAACGGGAGGCGAAGCTTATTTCCATTTTAAAAAATTACGATAATCGGTTCACAGCTTTCCAATATCAATCAATAGCTATTTTTACCTATTTCTTAGTATGAAATTGTTTTAGACTGGCTCGCGCCGCCGCCGCGACGACGCCGTGACGGCACCGTGACGGCGGCGGCGCGGGTCTCCAGCCTTCGCCCTCCTTTATGATAAGAGGTAGAAATCCAAAGATACAACAGTACATACAGATGTCAAAATGTAATGGAAATAAAATGTTTTCTTAATGATCTTTGTATTTTATTATCTTTTCCCGATTAGACCTTTAGACAATTAATTGAAAGTGGAACTTCCGGACATACCCACCCACCTACCTAGACCTAGAAAGAACTCCTTTTATGCCATCACTGCTTATGTGCTAGCTAGGTAAATAAAAAAACCTCTTGGATTACACAGCAGTTTATTACGGTTTAGGTACTTTGGTAGGTACATACATACATGCACTCATAAAAATATACCAACTAACATGATCACGACAGCGGGACGAACACTTGCATTGCTCGCTCTTCGAGAGCCCAAACCACTTAAAACAATACATACAGACAGACAATATTAAAAAATACAAAATCGTAGACAAATAGCTACATATCCAGTTAAACAATATAATTACATAATTAGATTTAATTTGTGTAATTGATAATAAATCTTATAATTGCGTATTTATGTCAAATTCGACAATTACAAATATAATAATTAAATTAATTAAAATTGTTAATTTTCAGAAATATGATTTAAAAAAAAATACCTTTACAAAAGAACAATACAGCAACACGTCCGAGCCCGTCAAGTCACGGCCACAACAAGCGACGAAGCTGAGACAGAATCGGGTGCCCGCTACTAGCCAGCACCGAACACCGTCACAATTAACAAGTTCAGGCGATAACAACGGAGGCCCTGCCGTACTAGCAAAACAATATGTGTTGAATGTAAAATAGTAAACTGCCTTACAGCGGGCTATGTTCCTTACACCAGGGACGAAATAGCCAAATTCGGCGTTAGGTAACTATATTTTAAATTCTTTGGATTAAAACCCAGGTGTAAGAAATATTCACAATCATCATTCGAGGCCGTCTAAAATAAAAATAAAAACAGAACTACATTGTAATGCAACAACTATAATGGATTTATCTTATTTGTTTCATGTCAATACCTATGTAAATTAACGAACTTAAAACATACACGTTTGTTTCGGACGCAAATCTTAATAAACGGGCACCAACGACTTTTAAAACAAAACTATTCGTCCGAGTAGTGCTCAATAAGACCTCCAAATACAAAATTGAACGACACGACGTTAAAATAACAATTATGTAAGCGTATCGTAAAATGCATGACTATCACTCGCTAGCCGCGTTAGCGGTGCCGTAGAATATGACACTGCATACCTACACCACACGTCCCACACACCAGCTGCACTTTGCAACGATCGGTGTTCGAATGCACTCTTTGTAGAAATTACAAATCACTTTGGATACTAGTGCGTACAAACGTTACATATACATAAAGCACACAGTAGGCAGGTACACAACTAGTGCATATGAACACAATCCATCGGATTTCGTGTAAATGTAGGTCTAAACATATTCAGTGTTGTAATCTACAGCCGCCTTAAATACCACAATTATCAAATAATTTGATACATTAACTTAAATTAATTATATGAGTGTTGCGATTAATAATATTATTAATTTTAAGTTATAGGCCGTGGGCCGATGCCGCCAATAAAATACTGTTAAAATTATAAAACTACAATTAATCAACATAATATTTGGTACGCGAGTCGGTCACCCGCAGACCGCTATGTCAGAAACCACATATTGTTCGTGTTAACACGAATAAAGATTTAGTCTTCGCAGCAATATATAAAAGAATTTTCTATTATTATTTGGTAACCAGTTACGTAACTGGTAACATAATTAAATTCACAGATTATTGGACGCAAAGCCTGCTAGCAATAATAACTAACAGCTAAAACTATCGGCGCGCGGTCCCGCACAGGAATGTCTCGGAGTCAGTTCGGAGAGTTCGTTCGCTGCTCACTCGCATCCTCGCGATAACATCGCAAACATTCGATAAAGTCATAACTTACACCATACATAATAATTTAACATAAAATCCAATTTGTGCTCAAACTTTTAAATCTAATGCAATGGAAAGCTCGCCTTTGGTTGAATTTACTCCACGCGCTATATTTTCGTAAGATATGTAAAAATACGCCGGCTGTTTAAAAACTGAGATGAGTTGATGACAGTTAAGATATAATAACTAGTATGAATACCCGGCGCGACACACTGTCACCTTTTGTCAAAGAGCGACAATAGCCGGCTACTGTCTCCGATCAGAAACAATCTTGCGCGCTCCTCGATGCCGCAAGTAATCAGAATTTTACGACGTCCCTAATACAGGAGACGAGGAAGCTATACAGTCACCTTCAGCACTGATTTAATGAAAATTTGATTTTAAAATAGAATTAATCAATCTTTCAAAAATTATAACCATTCAAAAGACCCTTCGACATATAATTTTGAACATAATATACCTAGTAGCTTTAATTGATTCTGCGTTAGTAGTGTTTTGATATTTGGAAAAAGGTGTCGACTACTCATAACCAAAGTGTAATTAAGTGTTATGCTAAAATATTAAAAATACACGTATTAACAGGTGTTCCTAGGGAAACAGCAAAGAAACCATAAACATTAGGTAGAATTAACCTTCGTCAATTATACAATTATAATTTCGCTGTGAGAGTGACGTCATATACATCACACCCGGCCCTCGGCCTATAAGTATCTTGATCTTGTACATTGAAGCTAAATCGCAAATAAAAACTATATTTTCTAAATGGAATACATGATTTAACACATGTGTATACACTGATTTTATCTAACGTAGTTTTGTTCCGGTGTGTGCTGAGCTAGTTGCAAAAGCATCTCTCTACCTTTTTTAATAACAATAGCGACGGCATCACAAAAAAAATAGTACCTATACAAGTATTGCGTTAAAATGCGATTAAGCTAGTAATTACGCAGGTATTTATAGACCAAAGGGCTCGGGTGGATAAATGGTAATTGTTTACCAAAGCTTGTTGTGGTAAAACTTGACGTCGAAGAACCCGCGGTCAGTCAGCTGCGAGTCGCGGCGCGACAGAGTGGAGCCGGCGGGCGAGACCGGCGCCGCGTACGAGGGCGCGCCGGCCGCCAGCGCCGGCGCCGGCTCCACGCGGAGCGTCGTCGGGCGCTCCGGGGACGGCTCGGGCTCCGCCGCCGGCTCCGGGGACGGCGCGGGAGCCTCCGCCGGCGGCTCGGGAGCCGCCTCCGGCTCCGGCTCCGCTTCCGGCGAGGCCTCGGATGTGCTTTGTTTACAAAAATGAATTTATTACACATCGCCGCTCGCGGCGCCACTCACCGACCGCTATGAACTGTACACGAATAAATGAAAATGCCCGTGTAATGTGTAGGCATCCTCAAAAACCAGATCGATTTGGATGAATTTATTAATTGTTAGAGTAAGAGTTTTTATTCGATAGTTAGCATGTAATTAAATTATAAATAATGGCCGGTTATGAACCATACTAGGTAGTACCGTTAATAATTTGATTTTGTTAAGAGTAAACGACAAGTCATTGACATATTACATGTACTTAAAAATGAGAAGAAAATGTTCTGTGTACATTAATAGTTTAGACATTTGTTAAAACATTAGAATTCCAATTTATTCACTTTCATTACTTTAACATTAATAAAATTGACAGAAGTACTTTATCAAATAAACGAGAATTCTTTTTGTATGTTTAAGTCACATTTTGGTGATGGACGCGACACAACAAGATTCCGTACAAATGCACTTGAAATAAAATGCGGAAATAATACAAATAAATGCACTGATGTGATACATGTCTTTTGTAAAAACATAAATCAACGCATAATTCTAAAACAAACAGTACACAAAGACGCAGTAGGTGCAAATAATCTCAAAACTACATTAAGTATCATTTATAATTTATCATTAAAGCGAAATTTAGCACTTAACATTAATTTCTAAAAAATACATACAAGTCGTATAACTTATAACTCGTATACGCCGAGTGTATTACATAATACATTAAGCAAAATAATAAAATTTAATCAAATATAAAAAAAAATCTCATAAGGCGTAGCATGTCTAGCGGCTTTTTGGCAGGTTTTAAAATAATAACAAAAAAAATCAGGGAAATAGTAACAAATAATTATTACGATCGAAGATACGTCGCCTTCACGCATAACATGAATGACCAAAATAATTTAGAATTAGGAACATATTAGCCAAATGTTGAATCACCAGGCAAAAATAACAAATGTCAGTTAATTAGTAAACATGTTTGTTATTCTTGACGGGTGACATGGTCATAACGCGAGCCGCTTGTTTTTTATTCCACTAGATGCGCGTGTAGAATGAGGTCCAGCTGTCATGTTCCACCAATGAGAGGCAAGCTACTGGCCTGTGATCGGAACATGACAGCTGGACCTCATTCTACACGCACATCTAGCGGAATAAAAAACACGTAACTAATATTACAGAAGTGTTTATTACGACTCCACTAACGTATCTTCGATATAATTTCGTTGAATAATCATAACCATTATAAATTTCAAAAAGCGACATATAAATACTGAAATTAAACTATACTACATTATTCGGGATACATTTGAGGCGGTTCCTTGTACTTCAAATGTACCCCTCACTAAAGTCATTATATACGTATAGACACTTAAACAGTTGTAAAACTTGGACCCAAGATGTCATTGCAATGATACCGGCTGATCTTCTTAAAGTAATTTTGACAGTGATAAGAAAAAAAACCCAATCCTGTTAGTGATATTAAGTACAACACGATAACAGTAAACATCAAAGATCGCAGAAATTTGTAAAAGAGATCCCCAATTTAATATGTTCAATATCACGAGATCTACTACATTGTACTATGACGCGCTCGCATACAAACATAGGTCAGAGTTTTTTTGTTGTGAAACAAATAAATTAAAAGTGCTTTTATTCATCATCTTAGCTTTTCAACAAAAAAATATTGACCCAGTCAGCTACGAACATACAAAGTAAATAAAAAGTATAAATTAACGTTAATGATAATTATCAAAAAATATTTTCATAACGTTCAATTGGTTAAAAGAAAATATTTTAAATTATTTTTTAATAAATTAATAAATTCGTTAAATTGTTAAAATATAACATTCTAGACGAAGTGTCATTTTATACACTGATTTCTAATACGAAATGATAATTCCTAATTTAGAATATTTTCTCAACATCGAATAATTTCATCATTTCAATATTATGCCATGATAATTTTATTATGTAAAATGTATAATTATATGATATTTCAATTCCCAACCGACAACAACATAAGATGCAAAAAAATATTTTTCTGTCCTCCGGCCGGAAAGCGCCAGCTTTCTGGCCGCTGCGCTAAATGAAATTGCCGCTTTCTGGCTTCGTCGAACAGAAATAGTACATTACGCACCGAGGCCGGTAAAATAAAAAATGTCTCAGATCACATGTAATTGTCAACCTCGGCTTCGCCTCGGACGACAATTACATGTGATCTGAGACATTTTTTATTTTACTAACCTAGGTGCGTAATGTACTATTATAGCTCTAAAAATATGGAAATTGGATAGGAAAAGCCAATCTTTGATTTCCAATACCCAGATACTTAGATGTTATTGTTTTTGTAGTAGCGTTATCAACATAAAATATTTTTTTATCTAACAGTCCGGGTGCTAGCGAAGTCTTGTATAAGGTAATCCTAGCTCATCATTAATTTAAATAAATTAATAAATATAGTGTAAAGCCGTTACAAATTTATAATTATATATCTTGAGAGCGTAAAGCTAATCGAGCGACAACGCGCCGCCGCGGCGCCGTTTGACAAACATGTTTAATAACTGAAAATAAATAAAACAAAAGTGAGCAACTTAATAATAATTAAATAAAATATATTCGAGAACGACCCCAGAATACAAGGACAAAAATATGTTTACACTTTTGGATTCTATAGTAGAGGAGCCCAAGAGTGGATTTTAGGAATTACTCGCGCGCTGGAAAAAAACTAGCTTCGGCTACAAAGGCGAAAAAGTGTACATATGTGTGCCCTTTATACTTAACAATACCTTTACATGCGAAGGAACAACCAAATCGTAATAAAACCAAAATATTGCAAGCGAAAAAACGTATTTACAAAATGCCAAACAATCTAGGCGCTAATTCTACATGCGGAATATTATTGTGTTTTCAATGTTGACATTCTACAATATTTAACGTTTAAATAAAACAGTGAGAAGCGATTTAATACGCGTATATTATTTGTCACTTTAATTTTCACTACAGTATTAATCTAAAGGCAGCTTGCTATGAAGATGGGAAATATAATTTTACGCTGACGCATATCAAGATAAAAATAATTTACGGGAATTAAATCCGTCACAATTGTTTCACTCCAATGTGTAATAACCGCAAATCAGAAATTATAACATTTAACGACTTTTAAAGCGACATCTCACTGAATGAATCGAGCAGTTGTGACGTCACGTGTTTTAAGCAAAATTATGTAAACAGTTCCTTTTCTAGTGGATAATATATTTGCTTCAAATCCAAACCAACAAATGAATTATCCGAAGGGTGAAATTGTGAAACGGAACCGACTCTATCATCCGGGTAAGTAGTAGTTAGTAAAACCGCGACAAGCCAAACATAAAACTGAATTAACACATGCAAATGTCAAAAGTGAATTTATAATTAGTATGATTCCGACAAACGCCGAGAGAGCCGAGCTGAAACACACGCGGCTTTGACAAAGATCTCACAATCACATTGATTATATAAAATAGATGGCCTTTTATTTTCGCCATCACTTAAAAATCCGTTCCTTAAATATCGATCGAAAACATGTACCCGGACAGTCTTTCTCAAATATATAAGAATATTTTTCTATTGTCAAGGCTAGAGAGTGTTCAGATATATTTGACCACATTGGGTCACACGATATACAATGCTGACTGTACCATTGTGTTCAACTCAGCTCACTCAAGTAATTGGCAAATAATAAGCTTGCAGTATCCATCGGTTAGTGTTTCAACTTGTTATTAAAATAAATATCCGAATGTGTCTTGAGTAGGCTTCAAACTATTTCAGCAGATAAATATATTGGTATATTAGTACTTCAGGTACTTTATTATTTATTTGCATAGTAAATTTAAGCACAAGACATGATTTTCGTGACAAGAACTATTTTACATCCTTCTTCGGGATTAAAAATCAACGGTTATAGATTCTCCACAGAAACTTTAACCCCCCTTTTCACCCCCTTCAAGTGTAATTTCCATTCAATTAAAACAACTATAATATCCCCCAATCTCATTACAAGCTCCATACAAAATTACCATATAAATCGATTCAGCTATTTTGCATGAAAAGGTAACAGACTGACCCACTCGCATTTATATAATCAGGCTAGCGGTTCGCCCCGGATTCGCCCGGATCCCTTTTTTTATAGCCTATGTCACTCGGGAATAGTGTAGCTTTCCAACAGTGAAAGAATTTTACAAATCGGACCAGTCGTTTTGGAGCCCATTCAATCCAAACCAACAAATCTTTCCTCTTTATAACATTAGTACAGACAAAGTGTAACAAGTTGTTTATAAAATCAAAACACTAATCGTTGGTTACTGGCGGGGCTGGATGCAGTGCTATAATACGCGGGTGTAGTGTTATAATGAGCGTGACTGCACGCACCCATTCTTGCCGCCGGCGCACGAGTACACGCTGTTGGTGCCGCCGTGGATCACCTGCAATCAATACAACAACACTTTTATTTAACTATTTGAAACTAGCGGCCCGCCCCGTCTACGCACGGATCCCTAATTTTTTCAAAATGTTATATAGTCCATGCCACTCGGGAATAGTGTAGCTTCCCAACAGAGAGAGAATTTTTCATACCGGTCCAGTCGTTTTGGAGGCTATTCGATAGAAACAAACAAACACATCTTTCCTCTTTATTATGTTAGTGTAAAATAGCGACACGCCCAGGTTTCGCACGAAGTCGTTTCAAAATCCGTTGCGTAGTTTTAAAGATCTAAGCATACATAGAGACAGACAGCGGAGAGCGACTTTAGATTTATACTATGTAGTGATTCTTGCATGAAAAATATTGAGGTATTCTATACTAGTCAAGAGAGACAAGCAGAACATATTGGCTTCATAGTGCAGAATTACAATTAGTACAATATTCGTTATATACTTCTATAAATATACGAGTATACCTATCATACATAATAATATGTATATTAATGGGATGAATCTAAAAAATAATTGGCATTATAAGATACAGATTTACACGTTAAGTTCTATTATATACAAAAAATCTAAAAATAAATATTTGATTACTGTTTTTAATTCTATTTTCCTGCTTACTTGTACAGTCGGGGAAAAAACTCGACTTTTGATGTTTCTATCTTCTGCGACTACTTTAGGTATCAACATATTACAGTAATACGAAATTTTCAGCCTCTAAGTGATTCTTACTCACTACTTATTTCCGACCTACATACAAATGACTATGTAATGAGTAATGACGACATACGTTAGTTATTAGCGGTTTCGTTTGCGTCGATCGCTGACGATGACGACAGCGATGATGTTTACAAACTCACTGATTCCTTACGATTCGGCTAGATGGATATTTTCAAAGCCATTGCAATAACTGAAAATTATCATTGCACATTTTTACTTTTGCTTTACAAGAAAGATTTTTTAAAAACCAATTGTAAAACTAAGTTATTTAATCAAATAAAATCAAAATCAAACTCGCCAAGTGTGAGTCGGACTAGCACGCGAAATATTCTGTACCATTATCTATGAAAACGGCAAAAAAACAGGTTTTTCGTATGAGGGACTCTCACCTTAAAATATTTGTTTTAAGGGGCATGAGAGCAGAGTCTCCGAAATAGAACGTATTTATCCGCTGTACCCTTTGGGTAAAGATCCCTATAAAACGTAGTGGAGAAGTTCATTAGTAGAATGTTTAGTGCAGTGCAGCGGTTGTACTCACGTCGGCGATGGCGGAGGGAGGCTTGCGCGCCGCGTAGCGACCCACCGCCGCCGAGGCCGCCACCGGCGTCGACCGACCAGACCTGCACACACACACATACAGATAAAGAAAAAAAACACAATAATACATCATATTCAACTGTAAAAAGAAAGAAACTCAATATCGACTGATATTTTTACTTAGATTAATAAATCCATTGATATTTTTTTCAATAAAGCTTTGAACTTGGCACGACAAAAGAAATGACATGTAAATATATATCATTTCTGTCGAACTGGACTCTCATTTCACATTTATATTTTGATGGGACTCTTTTGAATAGAGCGGGTAACCAGTAGACCGATAGACAAGTCAGTCGATCGTTGGATTGATCGACCAACCGATCGTAAATCGGGTGAATCGAGAAGACACATCAGTCGTGATGAAGACGATTGGTGGGTAATACCTCTTGTCGGAGTTGTCCTGGAAGAACTGCGGCGCGACGGCGAAGTTGTTGCTCTGCCGCAGCAGCCGCTGGATGCCGTAGTTCTTCGCGAGGAAGGTCTCCATCTTGGCGGAGGGTCCGTCCACCGCCAGCTCGTGCGGACGGCTGCCCGTGTCCTGCCACACGACACGACACGACAACACGCGTTAGTAATATATCCTCATTTATATTGTGAACGCGAAAGTTTATAAGTATAGATGGATGTTTGTTACTCTTTCACTTGAAAAGCATATATAACGGATTTTGATAAAACTTTACAATAATATAGGTTATATATCATAATAAGATATAGGCTATATTTTATGATGATATTGTGTATTAAAACAAATAATAGTGCGCAGACGAAGGGCATAAGCTAGTATGTATATATATAAATATTATTGAAAGATGTAATCTGTTAGAAAAATTTAAATAACTTAATGGAGACTTATCGAGAACAATGTCAATGATTACCGATGCCTTCGCGGTTATTACACATTGGAATGAAAACAATTAATTTAACATTCTGAATGTGTGATTACTGAGAAATAAAAGAATGTAATGTAATAACCTCCGATGCCTTCGCGTTTATTACACATTGGAATGAAATAACTATAAACGAATTTAACTCGCGTATTTTATTTATTTTACAGTTTCCATAATCGTAGCACGACTGAGCTGACAACAGTCTTATGCTAAAGTGTTATGCGAAGGCATCAGAAATTATTACCGTATTTCATTCCAATGAACGTAATGTAATCATAGTGAATAGGGCGGGTGGTGCAAGCGCCGCCCACCACCCGCGATAGTACGGCGGCAGGGTAGGCACTCCATACATCAGCCACACTGTGCCTGTATGTAATGCACGCCCTAGGGAGGCGGTCACCTCACCTGCAGCATGTAGTCGAACAGTTTCCTCCCGCAGCCGCGGCGCTGCCTGGCCGTGGACACGTAGAAGTCGAGCACGCAGAGCGGCTCCACCTGGCACTCCTTGTCGCGCTCGTCGAACAGGTACAGGTGCTTGTAGCTCACCTTCAGGAAGCCGATCACCTCGCCGTCGCCGCTGGAATCGCAACGGAACAATATTGATACCGCTTCGATACTGAGGTGGAGATTGTGCAATGCTGATGCTAAATGTTTCTCTATTATATTACGCATGTAAGTACACATATAAAACTTCCTCTTGAATCACTATATCTATTAGAAACGCATCAAAATCCGTAGAGTAGTTCTAACGATCTTAGCGTACACAGAGACAGACAGACACCAGAAAGTAAGTTTGTTTTACACTATAAGTAATGATTATTTTTCTACTTCACCGGTACGCAAGTACCTACAGTTTTCCTTAGTTTCTAGACTTGATCGATAATTATTCGTGACTCTGAATGAGGGAACTGTAAAGTCTCGAATCGTTCGGATGCCTTCTCCTTGTTTACTAAACTTACAACCAAGCAATTGATCCAGTTCGAAACCGAATAAATATGTACTCGTACGTACAATGCTTTAAATATTTAAAGTATGCGGGATTCGAACCCGACACCTCAATAAAGGCGTGGGAAAATACAGAAAATCAATTCGCATGAATAATTTAATATTAATACATATAAGGATATTTAAAGGAATCTTTCGCAATGCAGCTGAAAACATAACTTAAACAAAAGCAACAGTCGATAGAGACAGACGCATGGCATCAAACTCGCTGCACCGCTGCACTCTGCATTGCTGTTGAGGCGCAAGAATATAAAGACGTAACTTAAATCGGTCCAGTCGTTTAGCAGCCTATCCAATAAAAACAAACAAACAAACTTTTTCTCTTTATTATATTAATTAACTAGCTGTGCCCGCGACTTCGTCCCCGTGGAATAGTAATTCTTCATAAGGCTTTATATTTTCCCCGTTTTTTACACATTTTCCACTGTTTCATCGCTCCTATTGGTCGCAGCGTGATGTTATATAGCCTAAAGCCTTCCACGATAAATGGTCTATCCAACAAAAAATATTTTTTCAATTCGAACCAGAAGTTCCTGAGATTAGCGCGTTCAAACAAACAAACAAACAAACTCTTCGGCTTTATAATATTAGTATAGATATAGATACGCGTCAACACGTGTAGTCCAAGACATTTATCTATAATTAAACAATCTTCTATATCTTAAAGACAATTTAAGATCTATATCTGTACGGGGCTAGTAATTTGCATTTGTCGGGATTTGAACCCGCATCTAAGCGGTAACCATGAATATATTAACGTAACGGTGAGCATTGCACCACGGTCCGGCGCACGCGCATATATGTACCTATATATACCTACTTGGGCAAACTTCATTTAGTATGTATGCCACTAAAGAAAAATAGAAAAATAAAATAAGGTACATTGTCTGTCACTAAATGCGTAAATACCAATCATTATAACATGATAATAATATAAGACAGAATGAGAATAAAATCGCATTGCAATAAGTTAGACACAAAATAAAATATTGGTATTTTTGGCTGTCTATATTTACGTTCTTAGTGGGTAATTGTTTGCACCTACGAACAGTTTTCGTTGACTCTTTAGATTGACTGGTAGAGAGCGTCATTAGGCATCCATTTAGCGATTTGTACATTTGGGTACTTCTATTAAGTTCAATCCCTACTAATCCCTACTAATATTATAAATGCGAAAGTAACTCTGTCTATCTGTCTGTCTGTTACGCTTTCACGCTAAAACTACTGGACCGATTTCAATGAAATTTGGTACAAAGAATATCTGGTCCCTGAGAAAGGACATAGGCTATTTTTAACCGACTGCAAAAAAAGAGGAGTTCCACGCGGACGAAGTCGCGGGCAGAAGCTAGTAAGGAATAAATAAAAAATTGGTAGTAGTGAATATATATAGCACTGTTTTAGTCGTGTAACATCGTCCGCGCCCCAGCGCCCGACAGCCCCCGAGTGGTGCGAGATCCGACGCCGCGCCGCGCCGCAGCCCGCAGCCCACTTACTCGCGCCAGATCGCGACTCATCCGTGAACGGGCGATTTCCAACAAAAGACGACAAAACTACTAACGGTATACTTTTTGCTAAACTATTAAAAAAAGTCATTACGACGAGGTCGCGCTGCTCCGAGCGGCTCCCGTCACACAAGTATTCCTTCGTCTTATAACTCTAATTATCTGTACGAAACTTATTTCTAGCACAGGACTTCTCGTGTATAAAACTACTATACTATTATTTAATATATTAAATATATTATATTTATAGTAGTATTAAGTATTTTTGTCTCTTTATACACGGTTTTAGTAGAGGTGAGATACTTATATCTAAATAATGTTTTCACTATTTTATTTTGCGAGGTTTGTAATGCTTTCAAATTAGACTTGGCAGCGGAGCCCCATATTTCTACCAGGTATTCTACGTGAGGTTTTACAAAAGAGTTATAAATAGTATATCGAACTCACTTAGGTAAACGACGAAAAATCCCTCGTATTATCCTCGTATTAGCATATTCTGAATAGAAGATAAAAAATATTTGAGCTTACATTAAGCTCAAAGTTCTGTTTGAAACACTTATATAATTTACGATAATAGCGTAAATATACTATGTATTGTAATCACCTGTTCCGGAATCAACTCCGCGGCTGGCGCGCGTCTACTGATCCGCAGTCTATTAATTTAATAATTCCTATTACATTAACAGTTCTATATAATTCGACAGTCATCCCCTATTGTCCACTATATTTATTGCATGACCATGTTTCTTTGGAACGAGTGGCAAGGTCGCGACCTAAATACACATCGTAGTATTGTGTATGTGGTTACTACTTTAATAATTAATTAGTAGTTAAGGATTACAAACCGAGAGCATGGTGAATGCAGCGCAGCACGTTTTTATATATTCAATAAATTATTAACGTTAGTACCTATCTAAATTAAAAATTAAGCATCCCTACTAATATTATAAATGCGAAAGTAACTCTGTCTGTCTGTCTGTTGCGCTTTCACGCTAAAACTACTAGACCGATTTAAATGAAATTTGGTACAAAGAAAGTCTGGAGCCTGAGAAAGGACATAGGCCACTTTTTAACCGACTGCAAAAAAGGAGGAGTTCCACGTGGACGAAGTCGCGGGCAGAAGCTAGTGTACTAATATGTATAAATTATAGCCACTAAAATGAAAAAAAAAATACTTTCTATAAAATTAAATTAACCCCTGAAAAACATCCGACACTAACACAAAACAAATCGACCAACAAACACAATAGCGCAAATTGTTTTTAATAACGTCTGTTATTTTTGTTGCAACATCATCTATTATTTTTGAAGTCGGTGTCAGCCTTAAACAAACTTCAGCACCTTAGTAAAGAGTTCATTTCACTAGATACTTTAAAAACTGTGAGGAAACTATAAATCACCCCTATTTTCCCACATTTAGGGTACGATTTTTTTCCAATTTTTTATGGGATCAAGGACATGAAGCCATAGGGCTTAAACAAATAATTATCAAAATCGGACTACTCTGTAAAGTGTAAACATAGTGTAACTTGCATGATCATATGCTATAGTCGGTGAGTGAAAAATCAATCAGCCTATTTTCCAAATTTATATGGGACCAACTTCAGGGTATACTCTCTAATAGTTGATGTAATTTCTGTGAAATTATTTAATAGTAAGACTAATTAATATTCTTATTTATTTATGTAAGGTATAGAAGTACATGAACAGAGGTCGGGGGAGTGTCGCCGCGTGCCGCGACCGGCAGCAACTCACTCATAAACAATTCAACACAAAATGATGGAAGTGCATTTACATTCCCCATGTAGAGAGAACTAGATTATAGGCTGCAGAACAACGAATTAATAATGAGATTACTTTTAAATAAAGCAAAAAAATATATTTTTATGGGCTACTTATTGCTTCCCAAAAAGACTTCACCAACACATACATGCATACTGCTTTATGATGACAATCGCCTTAAATAAGCTGGTGCTTTTTCTGTTTACAATAATATGCTTGTTTCGAGATGCCATACATTTAGTTAACTTCGGACTGACAGAGAAATTGTACCTACAATATTGTGCTTAAAGTAAACTCACTTGTGAGCAGCGGCATCTTTGAGCACATACAGTACGTGCGTCTGCGCATTGCGGAGCTTCTCCGCTGTTGTGATGGCCTTAGATAGTCCCTGAGCCTTGGCAGACTGCTCCCCGAGCGAGTCTATGATCCTGCCCAGACTCTCTTGAGCGATCCTGAGACAAATCAATAAATTAAAAGAATTCTTCATGGAATATATTGATAACAGTCACATATTGGAATGAAACAACTGTTAACGGATTTAACTTGCGTATTTTTATTTTATTATATTTGCTGACATTTCGGATTCTTTACAGTAGGACGGATAGTTTCCATAATCGTAGCACGACTGAGCTGACAATAGTCTAATGTTAAAGTGATTTATACAGTTATGCAAACTACCTTATATATAAATTACAAATTTTGAAAAATGCTTAACAGTCACATACTTACTGCAATGTACAGACAGACAAAAATACAATCAAGATAAGCGAATGCACTTGGCATGGAATATCAGCAATGTGGCTTCAAAACCCACTAGATCACTGTTTTTTTTTTCTGGATTCCAATTTGAATCCTCTCAGTAATGATGACTTTCCGAAGTGCTAATAATGTAACTATTAGTTTTATTTGTATTGTAAAACTAGCGGCCCGTCCCGGCTTCGCACGGGGGGACTTAAGATTTTCATAGTTTTACGATTGTTATGGGTAAACTATAAAAGATAGACATATGCTCTCGCGGACTTTTTTAAAGATAATGTTAAGATGAACAATTCACCCATAAAGCATTTTTGTATAACTTTAACTATATGCTCAGCGCACGCCACGGAAGGCCTCAGAAACGATACTTTTCCCCCGTTTTTGAAACATTTTCGGTTACTGCTCCGCAACTATAAGACCTAGCGTGATATTATATAGCCTATGTTACTCGGGGATAATGTAGCTTTCCAGAGGTGAAAGAATTTTTGAAATCGGTCCAGTAGTTTCGGAGCCTATTCATTACAAACATACAAAAATACAAAAATACAAAAATACAAATCTTTCCTCTTTATAATATTAGTATAGATAGTATAGATAAGTAGTTAATTTATGCCTAGACTGAAAAATTAATAATTCATATTTTAAAACAGGCTGGTATTTAAATTTTGTAATTGAGAAAATAAGGTTTGCATCATCACAATCAAGACAATAATCCTATACGGGTTTCGTTTTTCCTTTCGAGGTAAAGAACCATAAGAACGTATTCGTATTTTTTTTCCAAATAGAGAGCATTTCCATATGAGTAGGATTTGAAGCGAGGGCAAGTGATCAGACCTTGAAGTGCCATGTATAGGCGTCGCCATGCATTAAGGTCAACTCTTAGCACATTTCTGATATTTTGATGCCTGCATTAATACAAATAACAAACGAATCAAGTAAAAGATGTACCTGAAGCCTCGTACGTCTCCTGGATATCCGGGCGGTATTAAAGTATGATTTAATTTGGTTATTTCATCTTTTAACATGTCATTGACTTTCACCCACTCCATTTTAGTGATTATGCAGTTTTATAATGTAGGTATAAATTCAGTAAAAATTTGATAAGAAGGTGACTGCACCTATAATAATCGAAAAATCTTGGTGTACTGTCGCTCCAACCAAACTGATGGACTGGCGCAGTCGACACTGGCGCAAATGCGCAATGGAGTGTTGCCAGATCAAGCACCCGATAAAAGGTCTAGTCGGTAGTCGAGGTAGTTTTTTTTTTGAACTGAATACTGAAGCGCAGTTGGCCAGCCGATGGGCCTTTACTGTAAAATTTAACAAACCCCCGACATAAAAACTAAAAGGCCCTCTAAAAAGTATGACAATAATAAAATCTTAATATTAGTTACCTAAGTATTAATATTTCTACAAAGAAAACGTCATGTCGGAAGGACCGCTTTTCATTTAGTTGTACTTACTTACCTAATATTTACAATCTACCTAAACCTACGGTCCCCCCGACATGACGTTTTCTTTGTAGAAATATTAATACTTAGGTAACTAATATTAAGATTTTATTATTGTCATACTTTTTAGAGGGCCTTTTAGTTTTTATGTCGGGGGTTTGTTAAATTTTTAATTTATTTTTTTATTTCATACTTTTTGTAAGTAGGTACGTAGGTACCTACTACATATTATTATTTTTAACTAATTTTCATTTCACATGGAATTTCGTAATGTACATGTTATCCTCTTACATTTTATACCCCACTCGGGTATATTTGTCGACATTGGGCTTACCATTTACACTATTACTCCCCATAATTTTTGAACTACGTAACCGATTTTCATTGTGATTTCAATTTTGTAATGTACACGCGATCCTCTTTCATTTGATACCCCACTCGGGTATATTTGTAGACATTTGGTTTTCCATCCCCACTTTCACTCCCAATATTTTTTGAACGACTCAACCGATTTTCATTATGATTTCAATTTTGTAATGTACTCGTCGCCCTCTTTCATTGGATACCCCACTCGAGTATATTAGTAGACATTTATTTTTACATCCCCTCTTTAACCCCCCCTAATTATTAAACTACTGAGCCGATTTTTATAAAACATAGCTAAGAACACTCCCGACATATACACCTTTCAAACAAAAAAAACAGAATCAAAATCGGTTCATGCGTTAGGGAGCTATGATGCCACAGACAGACACACACACACACACACACACACAGACAGACAGACACGTCAAACTTATAACACCCCGTCGTTTTTGAGTCGGGGGTTAAAAACCGGACGGGTGGCGAGCTTGAAAGCCTCCCCCTAAGGAGTATTCGGGTAGATTCTACGCAAATGGTACGCGGTGAAGGTGATTTCTTGGGATGACCGCACAAAAAATGTAATACTTATGCAGTATTGCCATAAATATATTTTTTCCGTTCCGTTTATCAAACAGAAATTACAGAAGTAATAGGTACACGTAAAGTAGCAGTCAGATACTCTTCTTACGTTTTTTTTAATTACACTACCTATAACCATAATATTATATTATTATAATGCTCGACTAGATACAGTGAAAACATTCAAAACAAACGTCACCGCACAAAGGTAGTATAGGTAGACATCCACAGAAAAAAACTTATAGAAATTTGTCGGCCTATTAGTTTTTTAAGAGTTCTATTCAAGTACAAACTTACCTACTTAGTTAGGTAGGTGTATAAAAAATATTTTCATATTTTAGCGAAATAAGTTTAGTAATTAAATAAAAGCCTGACTAATGTGTATTTATTTATTTTAGTTATAATATACAATTACAATAAGACTTAACTATAGTTTAAACATAATAATTAATCAATTTAATTTTTATTATATTATAATATTACAGATCTTAGTAAAACTACAATAAAACAGAAGGCCAGAGAATTAAACAAAAATGTGTAGTTAGCTGTAAGTAGTTACCTATTTTACATTACGGTTTTAACATAGTTTACAAAGTGCAGTACTCACAATATAAAAAGGCCATTGAAGTGACAATACAAGTACTAATGGAAATAATATACAGATAATTATTTTATTTAATAAAAAATATGGTTATGCAATGTTTTAATCAGTTATAATAGAATTTGTGTTTGCATATTTAAATTTTATACAGGTAACATAAAGAAAGATACTATGGCCATCACAACAGACTTTTAGACGTTCCGGACACTACAAGCGCTTCATGAAGGAGCTGGGTGTGTGAAGTACTGTTGAGAAGAAGCATCAAGTTGAAACATGATTCGCTAACCTGAAAAACAATAAATAAGTACATTTAGAATTTCATAGTGGGTTTTAATTAAATAAGCTAAATTAACTTGAAAACAATTTTCATATTTGATATTGTTATTTATAAAACCACTAATCCCCTCTCCCTCACAACATAGAATATATTTAGGACTACATAAATGAAATGTTATAATATAATATGATAGGTGTTTTACATACCACATGTGCTACAACTGGAACAGGCAGGTGGAGGTGAGTATGGCGAGTCACCTGATGGCCCAAATCCACCCATCCTAGGGCGTGGTCTTGATCTATAATAAAAAAAAGTTACAGACCTAAACACCAGATAGTACTAGATAAGACTACTACTTAGTAGTCTTAACTAGTCTTAACATAGTAGCCACATTGCATATAGGGTCAATGAGGCCACAATGTCAGTAGTCAGCATCGCTATTTTAACAAGCAGTTCAAACAATACCCAAACAAAATGTATCTAAAATTTGTATTTTTCTTAGAATATTGTTTGGCATTGGTTGACTGATGGTGTATGTTATAAGACATTAAGCTCGCCACAAAATTTTATAACTCTGATTCTAACATATATATTCTATTTTTTGTGCAATATTATAGTTTAATAAATGTTTATTACAATAAAAGAATTCTTACTGATCATCAGAGGTCCCGCCTCCTTGTATGTATCTCCTGTGAGTACTCCGGTCGTAGTAACCATCTATCATGGTCCGGTAACTGAAATGGAGATTTCAGTTACAGTTGGTTAGAGTAAATAAAATGATATGGGATGCTTCCAGTGTTTTCTCAGTTTTCATTAATATTATGAAGTACTAATCTTGGTTTGTCTTGAGCCAGTAATACATACATAATGGCACTAGGTGCATCATGATAATATGTTGATATTTTAGAGAAAACTGTAAGGGTTTTGAAGCGTCAGCCAATAACAATAAAATATTTTTTTTAAACCCGTTTTACTTAAATCCGTTTATTGTTGTTTCATTCTAATCAATATAAACTTAAAAGTTTGTGTAATAAAATCCCACTTGTGTAGTCTTAGGATATCTTAATTAAGTTAATCTCTGCCTTACTTACAACAGATAAAAGAAGTCCACCACTTTGTAAAAAACATTTTTAATTGTGAAACGACCGTCTTGCACTAAAACACCATCTGTAATAGAATAATAAATAAAATTTATTTGCTTATACATCCAACACTTGAATAATCTAAATGTAAGTTCATAATTATTATGTTTGGAAAGGCACAACCTATTAATTAATATCATTAATTAATGATATTATATATATATTATAGGTACGCATCGTATAACAAAACTTGTGCAATAAAGTGTATTGAACAAAAAAATCGTATCCTGCGTGGCAAATAGTTGATAATGATAACGTTGTTCCAGTAACATAGTAGGTACAAGGTTTTGAGATAAAACAAATTAGAACCAACATTGACGTGGCCCATTTTTATGACTATAGGGATGAATTAATAACTTTAAAAATTATGATTTTTTGTACATACTGGCGTCAACATATGGCATGATGGCTCACAACAAGTGACTATGCGAATTAAATACAAGAATGTAAACAACGCTACTGCAAACACAAATTATTATTATTTATGATCTGTTCTGGCTAGCTTGCCTCACTCGCAGAGCACGCAGCATAGAGCACGGCACAGATACCGTATTGTATTGTTCCAGAATGAAGACATACTATAATGACATATGATCATACGGTGTTGACATTGACATATCACAGCAGTATTTTTCCATGAAGGTAATGTATTTTTCAAATAATTCATAATAAACAATTAAGAAAAACAATATTATTGTTATTATATGATTCAAAGCATATTATTTTTTTCTTTAAAATTATAAATAAGTAATATTTATATGGCCTATATCAGAGAAGGCTTGTTAAATAATATTTTCATTTGTTTTGATGCATAAGCTTTAACTCCCTTGCCTTCTTTTTCGTTGAATTTAGGAACATGAAAAAAACAAAATGAAAAAAAACATTGCAGCTATTTATATTTATTTGTGTTCCATCCTGGTATTCAAGTATGCCTCTTTTGTGTTATATAAAAATGTTCGGTCCAAATTAGAAAACCGGAATATACTCTGCGACCATGAAGAGATCCAGAAGCACTTTATCAAAAAACGTTAAGTAAGATGCTACAATGACAAGTGCGACGCGATTGTTATAATTATGAGTTTACGGGGCATAAAATTAGTAACGTTCGATGCAACAAATACGCTTTTAAAATTCCGTATTCCGCCATGGGAATATTATGCGGCCGTGGCGCGAAATTACGGATATAATGGGGACGTAAAAGATCTTAAATTGCGATTACTTTCAAGCTTCAAAAATATGAGTAACGATCATCCAAATTTCGGGCGGCATACGATAGCTTGGGAGGAGTGGTGGCGTCAAGTTGTTAAGTCAACATTTGCTGGACTCCTCCCGGACGAGAAGCAGGCAGACGTCGTCGGTAATATACTAATTGAAGAGTTTAAAACAACGAAATGCTGGTGCCTGGCCGATGGCAGCGAGAAGCTACTCTCTTCGCTCCGAGGACGCGGAATCATCGTTGGAGTCATATCGAACTTCGACCCTCGACTCCACAATATATTAGAAAATGTTAGCATTGTTAAAAAATTGGATTTTATTTTAACATCGTACGAAGCTGGATTCAGCAAGCCGGATGACAGGATCTTCAAACATGCAATGGATAGGTGCAGGGTGGGACCATCAGAGTGTATGCATGTTGGAGATGACTTGGAGAAAGATTACGAGGGGGCACGGGCGGCGGGATGGCATGCGGTGATGATCAATGGGAATGTAACTGAGAAACCACCAGCTCCTGATCATGTGTTCAAGGATTTAGAAGTACTAGGCTCTGCCATACAAGGGAACGAGCTCAAACTCTAAATCCAACCTTAGTTATAACTTAGTAGGTAGACTTATGTTGAAAATTTTGGAAAGGTTGCGTGTATGTCTAAACCAATATAACTGCCCACATGATTTAAATTTGTTAAATAACCCATACTATACATTATTATGTACTAACTTCTGCTTGTCACTTATTCCGTTTGGAATAGTTCCTACTACTATCCTATCAGCCTTAGGGTTGATGATATACCCTCCTAGAGAAATGGATTATCTAGCGCTGAAAGAATTTGTCAAATGAGACATTAGCTCTATGTATACATATTAAAAAATTGATTATTGAAAATTTATGTAATAATCGGCTTTATTTAAAAAAGTTGATTTGATCTCTTAAACCTGCTCTATTCTTCTAGGCATAATTGGTGTTGCAATCATTAAAAATAATCAATCATGTATTTTAGTTTCCATACATTCAACCTTTTCATAAAGTAATGGTTATTATTTTGGTTTCTCTTAGTTCATTAACTTCAATTTCGATGATCATATCACAGTAATTAGTATCTAATAATTTTGTATAATATCACAGATGTACTTTTTTGTTTATATTGGTATTGATATCCAAAGAAATTTTACCTATAATGTTAATGTTAGCTTCAGCAATTAAGTTTTGTACCTAAATCTTGACAACATAAACATGAAATGTTTAAAGCCCTTTTATTATTAAGATCATCTATTTCAGATATCCCCACGACGCCACCTCGATAATAAATAAAACGCGTTGTCTTCAGAACCTCCTCTGCTTTATTTGTCTTGTCGGTTGAAAAATAGACGTCAAACATAATAATATTATACAGCCATATTGATGATCATTAAATCTGAACAAAATTTACGTTAAGTATACTTAAGTACCTAATTTGTTTATGCCATCTTATTTTACATTAATGCAATCTAATAGTACAATAATAATATGTAAAATGAATTGTCAATAAAACTTAAATGTAATACCTACCTATCAACAAATAATACTTATTTTATAATGTCTTTGGTGGTGTGATAATGTTATGTTTCGCTTTTCATTTACAATATCTGCATTTGCCTCTAAGTATCTATACTTACTTACCTAAAGTTCATCTCTTCTATTATGTAAGTGCCTATTTAGTTTGTTAGTTATCAAAATATTGTTTCCTGTAAATGTGTTCATTAAAGATTTATCATTTATTTATTTATTTAATTTCATTGTTTTATTTGTCTACGGTGATCAAAAAATTAAGTAATGGACACAGACCTCTGTGCCTGTGTTCAGTTATTACTAATACCTATCTACCAATAATAAATGTTAGTTGCTTATGTCAGTAACAGGCAGTTGGTAGGCAGGTACTTATTGTAAATGCGAAAGTAACTTTTGAACCTGAACAGATTTAGATGAAATATGGCATATAGATAGTTTGAGTTCCGGGAAAGGACATAGAAAAGTTTTTATTATCCAAGGGTATTTTTACGCATTACCTACGCTACCCAAAGTACCTAAATAGTAATTCTACACAGCCGCAGTCTCGGAGAGAAGATATTGTACAATAAGCTCATAAGAAGTCGGCTTTTTATAATAAGACGTGTAAGTAAATGATATTTACCTAGGTATTCGTAATTACTTGAGATTAGTAAAAAAAATATGAATAATTCGGAATGATAGGTAAGGTACGGATAGCAAAGTGTTACTGGGCGGCCAGATGCTCGCGAGTACGCATCACAGCACTCGTCATGCTGCTTTAAATTTATCCTACTAAAGTTTTTAGATTAGATTTAAATTAGTTAGGTACTACTTTACATAATTATGAAGTGTATAGTGTTTAATTTAAAGTACATAATACATTAAATTAGTCAATAAAAAATATTTTATAACAGTGTACATTTTTATTATATTTTTAAATACAGTGTATTTTTTTAGCATAAGATTATTGTCAGCTCAGTCGTGCTACGATTATGGAATCTGTAAAGGCTCCAAAATGTCAGCCAATAAAAATAAAAAACGCGAGTTAAATCCGTTAAAGTTGTTTCATTCCAATTATTAATCAAGTTTTTTATTAACAAATGGAAACAGAATTGATAAAACTGTATTCCTAGTTAGTATCCATTTGAGTACAAAAGAGTAAGCAAGGGCACCAACACCAAACCAACGCAAAACAGACATGCGTATTGCGACGAATAATAATGCGCAAGTCAAATAAAGTTACCTTTATCTGTGCTCGTAGCGATGGCAACATTGAGATTGTGGACATTAAGCAGGCAACACGGAAAACTGCTGCGCGTCCATCCATGTCAAGAGAGTGTACCGTCTGTATAGTGAGGATCAATATAAATTAAAAATGCGAAATCTTAACATAAAATAACTTCATCCGCGAACAATCGTCTATGGTGCATCATCGTGTGGGTTTCGTCGCGTTTGTGGCGCATCGCGCTGTGTTATTTTCGTGTGCATAATTGCAGGAGAAATGACTGGTCCTTTATCTCGAGTGGAAGAAAGCGCGATGAGTTCGTGACTCGCATTATGTAGTGACTGTTTTTGGTGGAAAGTTGGGTTCGTTAGTTGTATTATTATGCTTTCGCCATGAGTTGGCTGGTGACGGTGGGGCTTTTGGCCGTGGCGACGTACGTCCGCGGCGAACAAGTGATGTTGTTAGACACGACTACCGAGGCCACCCTCAGCTGGACTCGTTTCCCGTACGGGCCCGCTGCGAGCACGCCCGGATGGTTGGAGGAGTCATACACCAACTTCGAGAAGCAAATAAATTGGCGTTCATACGTCGTGTGCGATGTCGCCCATCACAACGTCAACAACTGGCTATGGACGCCTTTCATCGAGCGAAGAAACGCTAATCGTATTTATATAGAGATTAAATTTACCATTCGCGACTGTTCTCTGTTCCCCGGAAACGCGTTGAGTTGTAAGGAGACGTTTAGCCTGTTGTACTACGAGTTCGATGTGGCCACGCGCGAGCAGCCGCCGTGGGAGCCGGAGAGCTACAAGCTGGTCGGGCCTATCGCGGCGGGAGAAGGTCGGTTCAACACCAATTCCGAGGTAGATATAAACACTGAAGTGAAAAGCATTGCTGTCACCAAGAGAGGGGTATATTTTGCATTTAGAGATAAAGGAGCATGCATATCTCTGTTAGCTGTTAAAGTATACTATATCACATGTCCAGAGATTACAGTGAACTTTGCAAGGTTCCCGGCCACCCCGACAGGTAGAGAAGTGACCGTCATTGAACAGGCTAATGGGACGTGTGTGGAGAATGCTGAGACTGCACAAGGTGAGGCTGCACCGGTGTATTTGTGCAAGGGAGATGGCAAGTGGACATTGCCCAGTGGCTCTTGCAAGTGCCGGGCTGGCTTTGAGCCTGATCATCATAATCAGGTGTGTAATGAATGTTCACCAGGAAAATTCAAGTCCCACACTGGCGATGACCCTTGTATACCCTGCCCTGATTATTCAGAGACAACAGCTTATGCAGCCGCAGAATGCAAGTGTGTACCTGGCTTTTATAGAGCCAAGAAAGATCCCAAGACAATTCCTTGTACGCAACCACCCTCTGCACCTGATAATTTAACAGTAACATTTGCTGATCAGTTTTCTATATCACTAGCTTGGCAGCCACCTCATAAGAATGGGGGAAGAAGTGATGTAACTTATCGAGTTCATTGCAGTAACTGTGGGTCTAGTGTTGAATTCCGTCCGGCTTCTTCTGGTTTGAATTCTACTAGAGTCACCATCATGGGCCTGGACCCGGTAACTGAGTATAAATTTCAAGTGTTCGCTGAAAATGGAGTAACAGAATTGACCGGGGAACCACCAAAGAAAATTGAGATTACAGCAGTCACAGAAGCCGGCTCCATCGTTAGTGTGGTGACAAAACTGAGAGTGGTTAGTGCTGAAAGCGATAAATTGTCTTTGACTTGGAACCCACCACTGATAGATACTACAGACCCCGATGACACAGTAGAATCTTATGAAGTCAAATGTTTCCCAAAAGATAATTTGGAGAAAGGGGGCAATGCTTCACTTAAAATTACAAAAGATAATCATGTTATTGTGACCGGTTTGAAAAGAGACACCGAGTATGGGATCCGGGTTCGAGCGAAAATGAAGCGAGGATGGGGAGAGTACAGCGGCATCGTGTACGCGCGGACCGGCGCCGTCATGGAGACCAGCTTCGTAGCGGAGGAGGAGGGCGCTCAGGTGCGCCTGGTCGCCGGCGTCATGGTCGCCGTCGTCGTGCTCTCCGTCATCGCTATCATAGCAACTGTCCTCTTCTTGCGCTCGCGCACCGACGACGAGTGCGACAAGAAACAACCGAATGATTGCAACGCGCTCAACTACCGCAACGGTGAAGTGTACACCGGGCCCGAGCGGCCCGCCAAGACCGCCAGCAACGCCACCACTCCGCTGTTCGCCGGCACCGGCTCCCGGACCTACATCGACCCGCACACTTACGAGGATCCCAACCAAGCCGTCAGGGAGTTCGCACGAGAGATCGACGCCTCCTGCATAACCATCGAGGCGATCATCGGCGGCGGCGAGTTCGGAGACGTCTGCCGCGGGAAATTGAAGCTTCCCGCCAGCTGCGGCCAGGAGATCGACGTCGCCATTAAGACTCTCAAGCCGGGATCTACGGAGAGAGCTCGCCGGGACTTTCTAGCCGAGGCTTCTATAATGGGCCAGTTCGAGCACCCTAACGTCATATTCCTACAGGGCGTAGTCACGAAATGTAATCCGATCATGATTATAACGGAATTCATGGAGAACGGATCCCTGGACACGTTCCTTCGGGCGAACGACGGCAAATTCCGCGTCCTGCAGCTGGTGGGCATGCTGCGCGGAATAGCGACCGGCATGCAGTACTTGTCCGAGATGAATTACATCCACCGCGACCTGGCGGCTCGGAACGTGCTGGTCAACTCGCAGCTGGTGTGTAAGATAGCCGATTTCGGGCTGTCGCGCGAGATCGAGTCGACGGCGGACGGCGCGTACACGACGCGCGGCGGCAAGATCCCCGTGCGGTGGACGGCGCCCGAGGCTATCGCGTTCCGCAAGTTCACTTCGGCGAGCGACGTGTGGTCGATGGGGATCGTCTGCTGGGAGGTGATGAGTTTCGGCGAGCGGCCCTATTGGAACTGGAGCAACCAGGACGTGATAAAGTCGATCGAGAAGGGTTACCGGCTGCCGGCGCCGATGGACTGCCCCGAGGCGGTGTACCAGCTCATGCTGGACTGCTGGCAGAAGGAGCGCACGCACCGGCCGACGTTCTCCAGCATCGTGAAGACTCTGGACAAGCTGATCCGCTGTCCGGACACGCTGCGGAAGATCGCTCAGAATCGCTCCGCGGACCCGCTGGCGGGCGACACCCCCGACATGATCCAGTTCTCCTCCGTCGAGGAGTGGCTCGAGTGCATAAAGATGTCGCGGTACATCGAGAAGTTCCGCGCGGCGGGCATAGTGGACATGGACTCGGTGGTGGACCTAACCGTGCACCAGCTGGCCTCGCTGGGGGTCACGCTCGTCGGGCACCAGAAGAAGATCATGAACAGCGTTCAGAGCATGCGCGCGCAAATCCGCGTCAGTGGCCCCTACGGCTTCCTCGTGTGAGTGCTCCGAGTGCTCGTCAAGTGACGGTGAAGTGACTTACTAACTTGATCTCCCAACGGAATGGTGTTCTAAAATGCATTTTGTATATTTTTCTAAAAAAAAAACTGAATACGCGCCTAGATTTAGGGTCGTGTAGCGTTATAATAATATTATTATAGTATATCTATATTTTGCTGTTTATATTTATTTTTTTCTATTTTATTGTATTCGGCTTTAAGTTACTCGTATTTGTAGTGTAATCATGTGGTATTCGATGTTTCGGCCTAACTGTTCATGTGATTGGACTCGTTTCGTACATTGAGCTTTACAATAACCGTCTTCTAGTTACTATACAACGAATCACAGAGCCAAGATTTATTTACAGTTTAAATGCTGGACTTAATTGAGTATTTTGCGTTATCGCCGCCGAGCCGGGGCGGGCCGGCGGGCCGGCGGGCCGGCGGGCCGGCGGGCCGGCGGGCAGGCAGGCAGCTCTCGCCGCGGCCGCGGCATGTCTCGACTGATGTTTTATCTTAATGTGATTTTTTATTATGATCGATTATTTTACTTAATATTTTTAATGATTAAATTAATATTAGAATTTACGATATATTTTTATCAATAGTAAAGTACAATGAACGGAAATAGCAATAGTTGCTCTCTGTCGATTCAGTATTTACTCGAAATCTATTTACGAATAGTAGGTAGCTAATTTCGCTGATAATTTGGATGGTCTTATATGTATATTCAGGAATGTTATGAATCGAGAAAGTGTTTATAGTAAGTAGTGAAATACTCTTGTTTTTGCCATTATTTCTTGGATGCCCCTTGTGATTACTTTGAAGTACTTAATTCTATTATAATTAGCCTCAACAATGCATTATTTTATTCTATATTATATCTAATTAATTTAAGTATACACTGTAAAACGCGTGATCTTTTTATTATGCCCATATATTATTTTCTAATATTGTGGGTCTATTGTATGAAGAATTTTTGGAAATCGACTGAAATTTCACGAATAAAGACTAATTCTGGATTAATTTCATAAATGTGTAAGTTTTATTGTAAATTATGAGATGTGTTTTCTATTATAGATTCTGAGTATTATGTTATAATCCACGACTGTCGCTACACAAGCCGATAGGTTTCTTAAAACATATATTATATTACCTTTAACCACTTCTGAGACAGGTCCTGGTGGCACAACAAATACGGAAGTTATACAAACTTATTATTTTTTTTCATGTGTACCGGCAGTCTGCGTTTGTTGCACCACTGCCGCTACTAAATGCAATACCGAGAACCACTATGTTCAATATTATTATCTTGAGTTAATATTATAAATTCCTACAGCTTATCAAGTATTTTTTACAAAAATATTTTTTATAATATACCTTGTCCAGTCGATGATCCGTATTTAACTAGCGGCCGTGGTGCATCAAAGTGAATCCTGTTTTTTTAACGTCGATTATTTTTCGATGTAGTGATAGTACTAATACTGCCAACATAGATGTTAAGAGCTTTGCTTGTAACCTGAGCTTTTTATAATAATAAATTGTGTAATCGGCGAATATACTTGTGCTTTGCGAAGTCATTATTGTATTTCACTTGAGAACTGACATTTTTGTGTTATCCGCCGCAAGAGCGCGCCACTGTGACTGTACTTAAATCTTTTCATCAGTTATTAAAAACCTACTTCTGGTTTGAATCCTTCCTATTAATTTTATCTATTGTCTAGTCTAATATGGATATTAGACATGGTAAAAAATTTACGTATTTTGATAATAAAGGTATGTTTCTTTACACACCCGTTTTACTACCAGTAGAGTGGAATATATTATGTCTATGGTGGCGCTTCTACAGGATAATTTATATTTATCATTTGATTTCAAAACCTTGTAGGTATAATTATAATTATAAACCCCACATTACTTTCTAATCATGGCCAATAGAATGAGAAATACACTAATATGTCAGTTCTGAAGGTAATTTTCAGTGTCGCGATGTATATATACCTATGTTGTAATTTAATGTAACGCTAAGCGATTTATTACATCACCTCCACATCACAACATGAACGTTCAAAATAACATATTTTCCATGCACCTTCATACCTACCATTTTTAGTGCTGATCTTTTAAGTTATTTTTATAAACTTAATTATAATTGTCTCGTAGCAAAACACTGCCCAATGTAACATCTCTTTCCCTATTTGTAAGACATTAATTGTACTGAATAATGAATATCACAGTATTTAATAAGACTAAATAAAATCACTAAAAACATTTTCATCGTTATTACACAAGTGTATTTAAATAGGTCTTGTTTTTAATAGATGGCGTGAGACGTGTCACTTTTTTTAAAAATATTTTTATTATTAAATATTATTTAAGTACTATTTTTTATTTCACTTCTTCTCGGGCATTATTTTCGTCCATTTGTTTTGCTACATGCGATACGTTTTCTACTAATTGAACTTGCGAATTTTTATTATTATTTCGCACTGTTATAACACACTTAACACCTTATACGTGTCAACTAATCTGCCCGCTATTTTATATAAAGTTAAAATTATTTCATACTAGTTTAAAAATAATAAGAGACGCATAGACAAAAGATCATTTATCTGTATGTGGCGGCAATCTTTCTCGACTATTTTTGGAAAGTAACACGAAACAAACGGCATATTGACTACTAGCTTCTGCTCGCGACTTCGTCCGCGTGGAACTCCTCCTTTTTTGCAGTCGGTTAAAAAGTAGCCTATGTCCTTTCTCAGGCTCCAGACTTTCTTTGTACCAAATTTTATTTAAAACGGTCCAGTAGTTTTAGCGTGAAAGCGTAACAGACAGACAGAGTTACTTTCGCATTTATAATATTAGTAGGGATTAAGAAAATATTTTCTGTAAAAAAAAGTTAGTGCGTTCGATCTATGGTCAATGTAAATACAAACGAATATGACAGTCTGTGTCGCCTATGAATATCCCAGTAAAGATCTAGAAATATGTATGTATCTATATGATAATTTCTGATGCCTTTGCGATTATTAGACATTGGAATGAAACAACTGTACTTAAATGGATTTAACTAGCGTATTTTATTTTATTAGCTTACGTTTCGGAACCTTTACAGTTTCCATAATCGTAGCACGACTGAGCTGACAATAGTCTAATGTTTCGTAGCCGGAAATTATTTTCGTAATATATTTTTCTGTCCTCCGGCCAGAAAGCACCAACTTTCGGGCCGCTGCGCTAAATGAAGTTGCCGCTTTCTGGCTTCGTCGGACAGAAAAATAGTATACTGACCTCGGCCTGTAAATAAAAAAGCCTCAGATCACATTTTTGTCAACCTCGGCTTCGCCACGGACGACAATTACATGTGATCTGAGACATTTTTAATTTTACCGGCCTAGGTGCGTAATGTACTATTTTTATTATTTCAGTTTGTATGAACACGACAATTATATTATATGAAACTGCATGCGCAGAAATCTATTTACGGCGAACGAGCTCAAACTGTTTGCAATTACGCATATCCAATGCTGTTTGCATTTTTAACTCGCTCACTTTTACGTCCATTTTGAAAATACCGCAGGCTGCAGCATTCTTACAAAATGCTTTGAATGTGTCTACGGAAATTTCTCACTTAAGTATGTATTTTTTTGATATTATTTTCCTATTGAGATAATTTCTACGGTTATGGAAAGTAAATAATCCGAAACGTTGGCAAATAAAATAAAATAAACATACGCGAGTTCAATCCGTTAATACTTGTTTCATTCCAATGTGTAATGACCGCGAAGGCATCAAACATTATATTAATTACTTATAAAGATATAAATGTATATGCTTAACGTTGAGAGTGACACGCCGGTAATGAAATTAAATAGGGCAAAGGAATTTATGTTTTCTTCTCTTGCTTACTATTATGGCCTGCACAGATCAGATTACATCACCTAAATGCTGTTGTATCGTGTAACTTTCTATATGTCGATAAAACATAAACAAAACATAATATAATTAACTAATATTTGTCTCACGCCATCCAAGTATTTACATAAATTAAATTACTATTATAAATAAAATACAGGTAATAAATCGATATAATACAGATAAATAAAACTTTAAAAGAACAAATGTTTCATTAATATTAGAAATAAATAAAACTCACTAAACGTAAACATGCCAATGATGCTCAATAATTATGCATGTGTTCATTGGTTTATTTTTATTTAAAATTTGTTGTCTTCCACTATATACTTTTTAATATTCATTGCAACGGGCAAAAATGTAAATCTAATTTTCTAAACAAATTGTGACTGAAGTTTCTAGTCTCTTTCCACATTTACCGACGCTAGATGTCGCTGGTGTCCGATACTGACGGCAGCGCCATCTAGTGGTGAAACTCGCAACCCACATCGTTAACCATTAATATACTTAATACTGAACTCCTGTGTAAAATGATTTATGTGTCTTTTATAAATTAATGCATATTACAAAATAATAGCACACCCTGCTGTATGTCATCATACTGCCATTTTAACAATTTATATTGCTAAATATTTCTGCCAGAGATGCAAACATTTCGTGCTCAATATAGTAACTCCAGTGTAGATACAATACGATATAAGGTTTCTTTAAAACTTATCTGAATAATTATAAGTTTTTGATATAATTATGTCACAAATTCAACATCACCGTAACTTTTTAGACACCAATGTGTACCTTTAACGAGTATTTTTCATTCATGCATAGGTTTAGTTGTTTTTCGCCGGTTTAATGATTAGACGAATTCTTGCCGCGAGAGGAATCCTTCAAACGCGAATATTGAAGCAAGAATCCGTCCAATGAGAAATGATGAATTCATCGCGAAAAACGATTAAAACATTTTATATCCATAACACCAATTAACTCAATCGTATAGATTTACATGTATTAATATGTTAAAGGGTCGAAAACATATTTATGACTCATATTATTTTAAAAATATTAGCTAGAATAAATTGAAAATGATATTTAAGATTTTTGATACATTGGACGGTACGAAAATGTAATATACGTAGTTGTAAATTTTTTTATGTCCAGTCTATGTGGTTTAAAGTATCATACTAATATTATATTACTGTGGCATATTACGACAGAGGTAGCTAGGTAGAGGATGGTAAGAGCAAATGATATGAAAATTGGCGCTTCTTGTACACTCGTGCACTAAATTTAATTTTAATATTTTTTACTATTTTCTATAAACTGTATTCTGCTGTCGATGTTCGTGATTATTTTAAATTGCTCATTTGTTTATTTTATGAAAGCATAATCACAGTATTATTTGATTAATGAAGGTGTTCTATTGCGACGTTTTTGTTTCATTTGCTCCTGAATGTTGTGTATAATGGCTGTAACTGTAAATGTAATGAAAATGTATATTGTACCCGATAATAAATTATCTCGAAGCAATAAGTTCGCCTCCGGTAGCTGTCGTAAGGACCGTTCGAAAAATAATTATATTACCTATTTTTATTTTTGTCACAAATTTATATTAAAATTTAGACTTTGTATCGTATTTTTGGGGCTTACTTATTGATAACCAGTTCATGACAAAAGAAAAGTCGGTAATATTACGCGGCAATAGTTGGTTTGTCAGCATATTGAGTGGCTTCGAAAATACGATACTAAGTTACATGGTCACTGGCGCTGGCGAGCCCGGCGCCGGCTTGCGGCCGATAATGGAACTAGAAAAACATACATCATGGCAATATCACATGTAAATGCAGTTCGATGATCACATCAGAGCACTTCAGCTGGAGTGCGTCGTAGGATGAGGTCCAGATGACATGATGTTCTACAAATGATTTTGAAACGCCATTTTGAGACAGATTTAATCCCCGGATCCTTTATGTAAGACAAGAGTTTGGCCTAAATGAAATCCATCCAAAATAAGACTAATTTCCAAAACAGCGAAAATTTACAAATTATCTACATAAAATTGCGAATAATTAATGATATTGTCATATGTATGTTTTTTTAACCTTTTTGACATGTGATAACAACTTAGCCATTTTTAATCAAACAAATATTTATATTATAGATGTAACATGCTTACGCCAAGCCAACGTAGGAATTTGGATATAGGACCGTAGTAACACCAATCTAGCCTAAAATAAATATAATTCATAGAGTGATGTTAGATTTATTTAATAAGATTTTTTATATACTTTAATGATCGGGGGCCGTCTGTGTCAACCGACCGGCTCCCGACTCTTCAGATGAATATAGTTAAACATAGGCAGTTTTAAATCTAATACGAATCGGTTTAGGACAAAATGAAGAAAATTGTAAGCTTGGCTATAATTTATGTAATAAACTATTGATACTTACGTGATTTGTAGTTTTAATTTTACTCCGAAGTAGATTTTACCTGTAAAGTGCTAACTCACTTACGTGCATAATAGTACCATTTACCTAATATTTGTTTATCTGTAATCACTTCTCTAGATTGATTGTCTGGTGATTTTATAGTATTTTATGAGGTCAAAAAATTATAAAGGTAAGTACTTACCTATATACTATACAATGTATTTAAATAAGTCACATATAAGGAGAATAAACCCGACATCAAACTCGGTTGCATGGAGATTAATATAGTAATTTTAATAATATTTTTTTAGTCTAAATCGTGAAATCGCACACCTAGATCCAAAGGGATCTAACTCAAAAACCCGAAAATTTGAGTTACGCACACCATCGGATTCCAGCAAACCCAATACACTAAAACAGATTTCAGCTAATATAACTCGGCTAGCTTTATTATAAAAAGTATAAATTTATACAGAAAACTCATGCGTGCATATAGGACATACTAATCAGTTTCTCGGCTCTCCTGAAAAAGTACCTTTTTTGAGGTAGCTCTCTTTAGATCTAGGTGTGCGAAATATTAATTCGCAATCATACTCAACACCTATCGCACCTCCTGTCTCGATTGAAGGAGTTTATTTAAAACACTGACGTGACAGGTGCGCCGTTGACATTGTGACAGTGGATTCTGGGGGGCATTGAACTCACTTCTGGCTTCCGAAGTGTCTCGAATTGGAGTACCAGGGTCCTCCAGATCCTCACCATGCAGACCAGACGCGCTGTGAGTGACGACTAGTAGCCTTAATTTTTTTATACCTAGGTATAGGTAGGTACCTACAATTTTACCCCGTTTAAAAAATTGAGGAAGCCTTTTATATACCTATACAATTATTTAGGAATATTAATTTAAAAAAGAAACTTGTATATTCTGTAGATTTTTTCATACAATGCAGGCACCGGTGTACCTAGTCCTGGCTTAACATAGATTTCTATAAATTAAATAAAGCGTAGCAACAACCGTGAGAAAATATCCTGTCATATTGCACACCTAGATCTAGGTAATTTTTTTTATGAGCACTGCAGGAGTTTTTTCTATTAATGCATACTTTTTATAATAAAGTTAAAAGTGTTAAAAACACATTTCATCCATTAAGACTGCAGGATACCAACTGCGCTGTAATATTCAGAACGAAAAATAATCAAAACCATTACATTTAATTACCTACAACAAGTTGTATAGTCAACCGCAGAAGCTGATAAACGGTTAAAGTTATATTTTTCTGTAGCACATAGATAATTTTAAGTACTTAGTTACTTGGACTGTAACAGTACTGCTACCTACTGTATATGCAGGAATTCTAATATATAATATTATACCTAGTCAGTATCAAATATATCGAAAGCCACCTTATTCTCCACGACAAGGCCGTGCATTTCATATAGGCACAATGGTATAAATGTATGGGGTGCCTACCCTGACGCAGTACATGCGCGATCCTCACTGCACGCGCCTGCTACACGATGACAATACAGATTTTTGAGCACTGACCATTATATCTGGACTAATTTAGCTAATGCTATGTTTGTCAGTCTGCGGAGCGGTCTCTGAAGTCAGTCAGTCAAGTAGCGGAAGGCGCTTCTCCTTGTGGCCGCAGTATCTCTGCGGAACGCTTAGTGAGTACCAGGACAAATATATTTTACTAGCTGTGTCCGAGACTTCGTCCGCGTGGAATAGTTATTTTCCCCGTTTTTTACACATTTTCCTCTGTTTCTTCGGTCCTATTGGTCGCAGCGTGATGTTATATAGTTTAAAGCCTTCCTCGATAAATGGTCTCTCCAACAAAAAAATATTTTTTCAATTCGAACCAGTAGTTCCTGAGATTAGCGCGTTCAAACAAACAAACAAACAAACTCTTCAGCTTTATAATATTAGTATAGATTCATCTTCTATACTCTATTCCTACTAATATGTATAACAAAGAGAAAAGGGATTTGTGCGAAGCCGGGGTGGACTGCTAGTCCAATAATATAATTAAAAGAAAGCTTTCTCTTTTTGTAAATATCTCTTTGTACTAAACTAAATTATACCTAATGATTTACTTATATTGGTAGTATACATTGATTAAAACCATATTGGTAGTATTAACTAATCCACATTGGAAAAGCAACGATAGACCATCTGTTTGACAAATAATCATTGTTGCAGGTCGCAGGAACTGCGCGTGAGTTCTCCATTACACTTACCAAGAAATTAAAACACACAATAACATGACAGTAATGTATAAATAATGTGACAAATATTGCACATCCACGCTTTGTGTCATATTTATTTATACAAAGTGATTACTTTCTTAAAATATTCCTAGATTACTAATTTGCTACATATCAGTAGCGGATTTGACATAATGCGCAGTCAGCTTGCCTAGTCCAGGGCCGGAACGATAGCAATTGCACATATGCGTTTAGTACTAGATACATTCATATGAAATCATTAGGCCAACTAGGAGTTCATTGTTCCCGTTAGTAGGCACTTTTCGCTACAGAAAAGCGTGAAAAGAGAAAACGGTGCCGGCTACGTGCGTAGCGCGTCGTAGATGTCGGAATTGAGTGTGCGATGTCTACGCCGCGCTACGAGCGTAGCGAATTCCGAGGTTTTTTTCTGCAGTCCATAAGTTGTATAAAGTCTGTATAAGGGTATTCGCTGTTAAGTATTATGCCTTTGTTTAACTTTGTGGAATACGAATGCAAGTGCATTTGTAAAAATCGGTTTATAGTAGTGGTATTAGTGAGTTAAGTATTATACCTGCGCAGGATCACGGCGTCGTCGCGAGAAGGAGAAAGCGCAAGAGAAGGAGCGGGAGAGTCAAAGCGTAGCGGTGAGTACATATTTGTTCCAGTGTTCTATATTTTTATTTACTTCTTAAATATTCTCTTATTTTATATAATATTTACCGAAAAGGGCAATGTTGGTTTCGAAGCGGTAGTAGATTCAAGCGACGTGTAAAAGTAGGTAGTTTTTAAGGTTTATTTACAAATAAATGATTTGATCATAAAACAATACCTGGGTCGTTAACGTGAGGCATAATGAGGGCCACCGCGTGTCAGAAACCCGCTAGATGCGCTAGTGTAGAATGAGGTCTAGCTGTCATGTTCCACCAATGAGAGGCAAGCTACTGGCCTGTGATTGGTGGTACATGACAGCTGGACCTCATTCTACACTAGCGCATCTAGCGGATTTCTGACACGCGGTGGCCCTCATTCCTCATATAAATTGACATGATATAATAACAAAAAATATACAATCTGATACAAAAAATGCGCACGCTCTGCCAGGCAACCATTAGATGATGTTTTGTCCACAGTGTCTTCAGAGGCGCGGCGAGGCAGCGGGGCCGCGGCCGCGCTGCAGCCCCCGGGGGGACTTCCTGCCCGGAGACTCCTACGGTGGGCACACGACCGTCTAAAATACATGAATTTATTGTATATAGCCTATGTCACTCGGGAATAGTGTAGTTTTCCAACAGTGAAAGAATTTTTAAAATCAGTCCAGCCGTTTTGGAGCCTATTCAATCCAAACAAACAAACCTTTCCTCTTTAGTATAGGTATATTATGTTGTTACCCCATTTAAGATTCTGAGCTATCTATATTTAATTTTGAATCCGTTGATGACACATTTCGATTTGAGTCACTATGGTCTATTACTTTTGTATTTATAACATTATTATTGATCTCGCATGCACAGGTGTGCATTACACAGTGTCAATAATAATATGGAGTGCCTACCCCGGCGCTTGTGTGTGTGCCCGCACCTGCTAGAACTGTTTACCCAAGAAACAAAGTAGTCCTATTAAAAAAAGTCTGGAATTTTTAATAACATAATAAAGGTCAACTCTCTCCTAAAGTACCTTTGTTATACCTAAGGCTTATTAACACGTAGGCAGTTAGATGTTGTAATAAATGCTTCTATAATTGTACTCCAGACCTTGTTTGATAAAGGAAATAGGATCGCTTTCTAAGTACAGCTTTTACTTGTTGTGTGTATTTATGTCAAGGGCGTGCATTCGATATAGGCACATTGGTATAAATGTATGGAGTGCCTACCCTGACGTAGTACATGCGCGACCCTCACTGCACGCGCCTGATGTATGTATGTCGACAGAGCCCCCGCTGCACCATGAGATGCGCATGCCGCACCCGGGCGTGGCGCTCGCGCCGCCGCCCCGCGTCACCTTCGAGCCGCCCTCCGCCCGCCCAGGTCTCACCAGGAGCAAGTCTGTTAGTTCCCCTACTAACCTAGAGGTTATACACAAGAGAGATGTTCCTGTGTCTCCCTGTCTACCTGTAAAGATTATGTTAACAGCTAGGCAAGGTGGTTAAATGTAACAGATTAATCTTTAATTAACTCTTACGAAAATAGAAACTATAACTAAATTGAATATAGTATAGGCAGTCCAAAACTAAAGTCTTAGTGTCACGTTTTAATGTTAGATTATGGTCAACACAGCCGGGTACGAGTATGGGAACTGTAAAGCTTTCGAACAGTCAGCAAATAAAGTAAAATAAGCGAGTTAAATCTGTTATGATTATCGCGAAGGCAACAGCAATTAATAGAGACAATCGTATATCTAGCCACCGATATATTTAAGCACCTTGATCACTACCATAGTGTTTTGATTCTGTCTGCATCGAAGACGTGAGGTTTTTATCAAAAGAACTACCGGCCCCGGCAGACGTCGTCCTGCCCGTCCGATTGTTTTGTCAAAGATCTGACAAAGTGTTCTGTCATTTACCGTCAATCACTTTGTATATGGGAGTATAGAAAGATGTTGACTTTACACTTTTTCAAATTTTTTTAAAAAATTTCTCTACTTACAAACCTTCTCTAGACTTCCACGAATAATTCAAGACCAAAAGTAGCCAAATCGGTTCTTGCGTTCTGGAGTTATAGCGTCAGGAAGGAAAACCCGACTTATTTTTTATATAATAGATTAGATTATTAAACAAGAACGTAGTTAGAATTTTGTTAAGTGGGGGCAGGCGTAGTCAAACTAAGTATATAATTATCTAAGTTCATTTTCGACACTCGCAAGGGCATCAAAACCTACAGGGAACTTCTAGGGGCGGGCAGCTGCCTCCCCTGCCGTTAAGTACTCGTTCCTGAAGCAACAAAAGACTGCTAAACGTTCTAAGTCCTGTGTGTTAATAGTGTGTTGTGACAGGAACGCGAGCTGCGCCGGCGCCTCAGCGAATCCCTCGACATGCAGGAGCGGCTCGCCGCGGACAACGCCGAGCTCGACGGCAAACGGTCAGTGCCGAATAGTATAAAAATAATGATATCTCTACCAAGAACACTCTCAGTTACCAAGAACTACTCACTTTTCTACTCTTGTCTTGGTACATATATCGTTATAATTAAAAAATATCCGAATTTCAAGTGAGAGATCATAGTTAATAGTTATAAAATAATCAAACACACTGTGATAATTGAATAACACAACAAATATAATGTTTTTTAATTATAAGTATTTGTGGTGATAGTCTACATTCTAATAATATTTATGAACTGTTCGTATGGATGTTTATTATTCTTTCACACAATTCACAGGTAGCTCATAACTAGGTGTATTCCGAATTTCAACACAACCCCAATTCAAGACTTTGGCTATTTGTTTATCAAAGTGGCTTTAGCATAGACCGCTTTGAATAAACAGCACGTTAGCGTACTCTACATAGATACCTATTTATAAGCTCTAATCTCTGCATCTATTTTGTTGTGCAATAAAGAGTATATATTATTATATACTTAGTATAATAAACTTTTTCTACTACAAGTCGATTGGAAATACTGGCGGTTTGACGCAACCGCTGTCAACTGACGTTTGTAGTCATTCACATTGAGAACGACAGATCGCGGCGACGCGACGTCAAAAACCGACCAATTCAAAAATGCAAAATTATGGATAAAAATTATACGTAAGTACGAATATTTTGTTTTTAAACAGGTATGTTTTGTACAAAGAGCTGATGAGCAAGGAGCAGCGGCTGGAGACGGCGCGGGTGTCGGCGGCGAGGCTGCAGGCCGAGCTCAAAATACTTGCTCGAGATAATTCTAGGTTACGCCAGGCCCTGCAGGCTTACCAGGCGAGTGTTGTAGCTTACAACTTCTATGACGTGAGTAGAATTGACTCAGGTCTTAGACAAGCTGGTATTAGGTCTTAGACAAATTGGTGGAGCGTAGGTAGAGGAAACAATCCCCCTGAAATAATGTACCTACCTACATATCTATATCTATATCTATATCTATACTAATATTATAAAGAGGAAAGATTTGTATTTTTGTATTTTTGTATTTTTGTATTTTTGTATTTTTGTATGTTTGTAATGAATAGGCTCCGAAACTACTGGACCGATTTCAAAAATTCTTTCACCTTTGGAAAGCTACATTATCCCCGAGTAACATAGGCTATATAATATCACGCTAGGTCTTATAGTTGCGGAGCAGTAACCGAAAATGTTTCAAAAACGGGGGAAAAGTATCGTTTCTGAGGCCTTAAAAAAATCTTAAGTCCCCCCGTGCGAAGCCGGGACGGGCCGCTATCATTGTATAATTGTATGCAAATCCTTTCAGCGTGTGGAGATAATATTATCGAACAGACGTATATGTAGAGAGAGATTATTGCATTCGGAGCGTTGATAAATACTATTAAAAGCGATTTTAATTAGGCATGAAATTTTGGCTAGTACGACTTCTACTTCCAGTCACATGTATTCGTATTGTAGGTACCTATTTAACGACCGCATTAGTAAAGTGTTGTTCAATAAATATCCATATTGCAACAAAAATATAAATCAAAGAATGAAGAAAGTCGCAGATATAAGTATATCTGCCCATACCACTGCCACCTGCTAAGTAGTAGGTGGGTACGACAGAAAAATAACCAACCTACTCAGGTTTTATTCGTGAGATATGTAGGTGTAGTGATGACGCTATTTTTTTGTGCAACCCACTAAATGTATAGTAGATGGCGCTAAAGCTTAATTAAACAACGAAATCAATGAATTCTACAGTCTTGCCATGCGTACCTACAGTCGCATCTGTGTGTGTGCACTGACAGTATAGAAGTGTGGCCGTGATGATTCTTGTAAATGATTGATTTGTTGAATTCCGTGCGACGTTGCAGAGCGCGAGTGCAGTGAACACAGAGACAACACCCGACCAACTGCAACCCACCGACAGCGAGGTGAGGCTTTCAGTTTTTGCTTATATTATTACCCAGTACGTTGCCACGTCTATATTACAAAATATTTTGATCTTACTATATTGAATGTACATCACGACTAAATAGTAAATTGATATGATCGGTCATACACACACACGCAACCCCACAAAGCAGACATAGGTACATATCACATTCACTATGTTGAAATTAATAATCTATATTTTATTGTCTAAATTTAACAAATTTGTCACTCATCCCAACACCCGAAATTTAAAAACCTTTGGGATTCGATCCCGCGGCCTCACGTCCGCTAGTCCGCTCATGTACAGCTGAGCTATGTACGTTTCTCTTGCTGCGTGTATGTTTTGAATAAGTAGTAAAATTGGTCTGTTTGTTGAAGGATTCTCAAGCCGCAGGTGACACCGGGGAACTTGTAAGTTCGTTTGTAATATGTTTTTCGTTTACCTACTTATTCTTAATTGATGTTTTGGACAGAAATTAATGCATCGCTTCAATCCCGCGCGTTTTAAGAACATTAGTCCCCATGCAGAATAATTGCAACACCTGACCACAACTAGGTACTTGGACAAATGTCATAATGTCGCGGAGCGACGTGTTGCTGTGTTGCAGGTGCATCTAGTGACGTCTCTAGAGGAGGAGGTCCTCAAAGTGAAGTCGGAGATGGACGCGATGAAGGGGAACAATGCGTGCCGCGGCGGCGGCGGACAAAACACCTGCTTCCAGGCGCCGGTGAGAGAACTTCCTAACTGGTGCCTTCTGTATCAAAGCACTGTTTCTAACAAAAATCTAGTCACGGCCAAAAAGTCGCCAGATACGTCGAAAGGGGATAGGCTCCAAAGTAAACGGTTTATAATTGTGTGTGTTGTTACGTGTATGATGTGAAATTCAAGTTTCGGAATAGATTTTGCCGTCCGTCTGTCATCAGGCTTTGTCTCATGAACCGTGATGGTTAGCCAGTTGAAAATTTCACAGATCATGTACCTACTGTTGCCTTAATAAATAAGATAAATATTTGTAGTCCGTTCAACCCAAATTAAAAAATTAAAGAAAAAATAAAAGTAGTTTTAGTTTCACCAATGCTTTTCAATGAATAGCGTTTTCTAGTTGTATTTATTTAGCTAATATTCCGTTCGTTCCCGCAGCCGGGCGCGCCGCCCGCCCCGCCGATGTCTCGCGCAGTGAGTACCGCTCTCGGCGCTATCATGTTGCAGTTTACAATCTGCTCTCAAAACACCGAATTTGTTCTCCAAAATTCATCGAACGTGAACCGAAATTGAAATGTCAATGTTAACCTGGATTTCAAAACGGATTTTCACGAATTGAATTCCCGTACACACGCTGGTTAGAGATATAAATGATTAGTTTTAGATGCACTGCAATTGCTCGTAATATTAGTAACAGTGAGTTTGTAAGTAGGTTACATATATTGTTTTTTTATGAATGTAGTGACACAAAAGATGTCATTAGGTAAAAATTTTAAGTCGATTAGAACGATATGGTCTCTATAGCAAACATCCCAGTTTAATTCAAGGTGGCTATGGCTAAAATCGTCGCTTTATTTAACAACTAGCTTCTGCCCGCGACTTCGTCCGCGTGGAACTCCTCATTTTTTGCAGTCGGTTAAAAAGTAGCCTATGTTCTTTCTCAGGCATTCTTTGTACCAAATTTCATTTAAATTGGTCCAGTAGTTTTAGCGTGACAGACAGACAGACAGAGTTACTTTCGCATTTATAATATTAGTAGGGATAGTAGGGATTAAAGGGACCTGAAGGGACTGATTGTTCCTAACTTATTCCTAAACTGCCAGCATTATTCGACGTAGATACTATTGTTATGCGTTTTATTTAAATTTAATTTACTTGGGCGTGGCTCGGTATTCTGTTCATATTATTATATTAATAGTAGCGTAGGTAATGGCGTTGCGTGTTGTTTACAGTGCGGCGTGTGTCCGCCGTGCCCGGCGCCGTGCAACCCGGATGGACCGCCGGTAAGTGTTTTAAAATACTTTACTATATTTACTACTACCAGCTGTGCCCGCGACTTCGTCCGCGTGAAATAGTTATTTTCCCCGTTTTTTACACATTTTCCACCGTTTCTTCGCTCCTATTGGTCGCAGCGTGATGTTATATAGCCTAAAGCCTTCCTCGATAAATGGTCTATCCAAAAAAAAAGTTTTTTTCAATTCGAACCAGTAGTTCCTGAGATTAGCGCGTTCAAACAAACAAACAAACAAACAAACAAACTCTTGAGCTTTATAATATTAGTATAGATGACTCTACTATATTCATTTTCAATGTACGAGTAGGTAATTACCTCGTTAAATAACTCGCAATCAGGTAAATAAAACATTAGCTTCATCAGGCATTAAGTTTTGATACCTACACTAATATACTGTGCATGTAAATGTTGTTATAATTAATCGAATTTAAATCTTTTAGCTCAATTTATCAATATTTAGAAATAGGTAATGACGGGGGTTTAAACGTCCGTGAAATTCATACACCGTTTTCGTTTGATAGTTGTGTTTGTTTATCCGCTACAAGCAAGATTCGAACATGCGATTTTCAGCTTCCTAGATTCAGGTCACAGGTCCTCTATAAATAGATAACCATTAGTCAGTGTAAAAAACCTAACAACATTATACACATTAAATTTTCCCACAGTATTTTAAGTAGGTAGGACGTAGGTATTAATTTCGAAACCTATTAGTCAATCTCATGCGGTAATAGCGTTGTCTAATATGTTTAACTAAATAATAGATTGGGCCGATCAGCTCTAACTTCAATGATGATGATGGAACACCGGGGAAGCACTAATTACACACTCCGGTGTACACACATTGATACGAGTGACACATATACAGTATTCAAATATATTATAACGACTGCAAATGAATAAACGTTAAGTAATGTTTTTTTACTAACGGATAGGTTTCATCTTTTGTAGTTTTTTATTTTATTAAACGTTAGATAAAAGTATAGAAGCGTCGTTTCAACTATATAATAAGCTACCGTCACACATGCTGATTACTAGCACGAAAGCATGCTACTATTGAGCAATTGCTACTTAGTAGTATGTGTGTCGAAACATTGCTAATAATGAGCATGCTCATTTTGAGTTTGCTCAATAATCAACGGTCGTGCGACTTTTGGGCATGCTACCTGCAGCGCGGGTGGAGGGGGGCGAGCTTTTAGCGCGTGAGATCAGGTTTGCTTATTAAGTATGCTAGTATCGTATAGAACTAGCATGACTATTGCTAGCAAATGTAAATTGGTCATAAGCATGCTCATATTCATGCTATTTTAGAGCATGTGTAACATTAGCATTAGTGTAAGGTATTGGCGGGAGTGTTGAGTGTTGTGTTGTCTCAGACGCCGGCGGAGCGCGAGGCGGGGCGGCTTAGCGTGCAGCTGAAGCAGACCGAAGACAGCTTCAAGACCAAAGTCACCGAGGTACAGATGCATCTAATATAATTATCAGCAAAGCCAAAATGGTCTAAAAATAGAAAATGTGTAGTTAATGACCGAGAAGGCATCAAAAAATATTGTTTGAATATATTAAATACGATCTATCAATCGAAATTCGATCGATATTTTTGGTTCAATAATTTGGTCTTTAATTATAAGGATATTTTTTCAGACAAGAGTAGAAAAATTAAAACTCTCAGTGGGACTCGAACCCACGCCCTTACCTTTAGTAGCGGCAGCGTGCTGACTTTTACACCATGAGAACCGCCACTAATAAGTCGTCGAATATAGTTTGTTATTTGTTCAGTGCGCGATGCTGCGCGCGGAGCTGATGAAGCGCAAGGAGGAGCTGGAGAAGGAGCGCTGCATGCTGCGGGAGGCGCAGGGCAAGCTGCGCGAGCTGGAGATGCGCTTCGAGGGGCTCGCCACGCACACCAACATGATGATGGGCACCAAGGAGCAGGCCTTCGAACAGGTGACCAGCCACGCCACCACCCACCTGCATACACTCCGAGGAGTAACTTCTGACTCGGACGCAGTGATAGGTGCTTTCTTGCCCTGCGAAAAACTCTGAGGTTGCGCGTAAAAAAACTCCTTACGTAATAATATTTGAACTTCCCCCCTCCTGAGGCTCTTAGACTGTGTTAACCCATTCAGCGCTAATCTCAACACTGTGTGACTTAGGAACGTCCTCCAGGTCCCGATCTCGACAATGTGTCGTTAATTACTTTTCGCCACGTAACTTGTCAAATATGCCTTCATATTTTGTACACAAGCTTTTTGGAGTACCTGGGTCAAATTTTGTACGAGTGCGGTGCGTGTCTTTAGCTTTATGCCTTAGCACTGAATGAGTTATCGAATCGCGAGGAGCATAATTTCAGGTCGTAGAATCTTTGTGGACATCTGGGAAGCTGTATGTTTGATGTCCAGGAGGTGTCAGTGAGGGCGCTGAAGCAGTGCTACCGCGAGGCCAGGGAGGAGGTCGATGAACTGCGCGCGCTGCTGGCCGAGCAAGGAGAGCAGCTCCAGGACTACCGGGTCAAGGTACTACTACTGCCGAATGACGTGTTCAAATAACTAAATAGCACTGGCGGTTTTACTGTTTTTTTTATGTGTGATCTTATACGGTTGGGTCGTTACTGCTCCACCGGATAAAATGGGGAGCGCTCCGAGTTCCGAGGTGGAGCTAGGATGTTATATAGTAGAACTTGTCAGTGGCTTTTCGTCTTTGGGGTTATGTTTCTTTTCTAAGAGTCCACTCGGTGTTTAGTTTTGCGTCTCTGATTAAACTAAACACATATGTACCGTATATGCAGTACCTGCAAGCCCAGCAGCTGTCGGAGGAGCAGAAGAGGCAGCTGGCGGCCATGGACATGGACAACACGCGCATCGCCGAGCAGATCAACCTGGAGATACAGAGAGTCAAGGTCATTTATAGCTGATAGATCTTATTGTAACATCATTGCTAGCATCATTGTCTCAAAGAAGGACTGAAAAGCGAGTGAGGATGTTTACAAGTATTTTAAGAGATGAGGGAAGCAGGTCGAATAGAAGAATATTACTCGGAATATAAATTTTACGTACCTGAACGAGAGTTCGTTTCCAGCAGTAGCTGAAGATAGTAGGCTATGCCAGAGAGTTAACTCAAAAACCTAGTTTGAGTTATGCACACACAGAATTCCTTACATTGCTGTAAACCCTATTTACCGATAAAACAGATTTATGATAACTCTTCTAGCTTCATATAATATATTAGTCAGTTTTTCGCCTCTCCTGAATAATTTTAGATTTAGGTGTGCGATATGGTCGGAGTAGTCACGGGAGGTGTTGTGCTGTGTTCAGATCAAGTTCCAGGAGAAGCTGCAGGAGCTGTCTCCGGTGCCGGCGCTGCTGCAGGCCACGCAGAGGAAGCTGCAGGACGCGCAGCAGGCGCAGGCGCTCGCCGAGCACCGCTCCGAGCAGCTCGCCCGGGAGCTCAACACGGCCCGGGAGAAGGTATAGCCAGGGTGGCGCAGGACTACCACATTAAGCACTTTTCAAAATTTTACAATCGCCTTATTCTTTAGCCTTATCATCTATCTTTTTTTTATTCTCGTGTCGTGACGCGGTGCCTGTTGCTAAACTCTTCCGAAACCGATTTATATGAAATTTTGTGTGCACATCGAGTAGGTCTGAGAATTTCATATCCCTAAATGTTAAGGGTAGTCAGCCTCAAAGTTTATTTAATTTATTTGTGGTTTGGCATTGAATAATATATACAATCCTAAATTTTCACCCTGTCTATCAAACTCGAACTGTTTTTTTATATAAAAATTATAAAAAAAGGCGGTACATATTTCGGCGGGTCAGCCAGTCAAATAACACCGGTGACCATGATGTCAGGTGCACATGCTGCTCCACAACAGCCTGAAGCCGCCGGCGGAGAAGCAGCCGGACCGCGGCGGCGACGAGAAGCAGCTGGCGCTCGCGCAGCAGCGCATCACGCAGCTCACCGAGACCAACCAGCAGCTGAAGCAGGACGTCGAGCGGCTCAAGTACATGCACACATACACACACACACACACACACACACACACACACACACGCACACACACACACACACGCACGCACACGCACGCACACACACACGCACGCACGCACATGCAGCTCACCGAGACCAACCAGCAGCTGAAGCAGGACGTCGAGCGGCTCAAGTCAGTGCACACACACACACACACACACACACACACACACACACACACACACACACACACACACACACACACACATGCAGCTCACCGAGACCAACCAGCAGCTCAAGCAGGACGTCGAGCGGCTCAAGTACATGCACACACACACACACACACACACACACACACACACACACACATGCAGCTCTCCGAGACCAACCAGCAGCTCAAGCAGGACGTCGAGCGGCTCAAGTCAGTGTACACACACACACACACCTAATACCTAAAACACTAATTAAATTACCCTCCCCCCGGCTGCTGGGATAGCAGTAGTATATTACTTTACTATGTTTTGACAAGAAATTTGAACTACAAAGCTGCGGTGTAGATGAGGTATCGACGTGTTGTCGCGTGCAGGTCGTCGCAGATCCGCATGGAGGAGGCGGTGCTGGCGAACGAGCGGCGGCTGCAGGAGAAGATGCACGAGTGCGCCGCGCTCGGCGGCGAGCTGGACCGCGCGCGCGACGAGGCGGCGCGCGCCGTGCACCGCGCCAACCAGCGCACAGACACCATCCGCAAGTGAGTAACCACGTCACGTCACACACACACACACACACACACACACACACACACACACTGTATTATACACTATAGCTGCCCGGTACTATTGCTAATCACCCTTGGGAAGGTCAAAAAACTGTACAGGTTCATTAAATACTAACTGCAACGTGTATTGCAGATGTATGCAGACTACTGTGGCGGAGCTGGAGCGGCAGCTGGCTGCGTCGCGCGGGCAGGTGAACTCCGCGGAGAAGGAGAGGGAGGAGGTAAGTTGTCATCAACATTATCATCGTCATCATCATCATTAGCACTATCATGGTTTCATCGTTCCTTCTCGGGAATCCTGTCATTGTGAAGTATTTTAGGTCTTTAGCCTAAGTAAATCCTATGATCCTGGGTACGAGAGTGAATTAGCACGAGGCAAGAGTCTCACAGATCTAGAGCCGAAATGTCACGTGTTATCCCCCCCACAGCTGCAGTCGAGGATGCAGTGCCAGATCAAGAGGCTCAACGAGAACTTCGAGCAGGCGCAGCTGCGGGTGCTCGGCTTGCAGTCGCAGGTGAGTGCAACAACACACTACTGACAAGACTGCATTTATGCATAGTGATTATTAGTAGTAAATTTTTAAGAACAACATTTTTGGACCGATAATCAACATTGAAAAATTACTTCAAGTTTGGCGCATCCATCTAAAACTAGTCACTTCCACTTGAGACGGTACCAGTGTCTTAAGTCACTGTAGGTATTCAACAGTTGGACTGCACCGCAGTGTTTGTCTGTCGACATTTGCTAATTAATTATTTAATAAAGGTGCAAGCGCTGCGCCGCACCGCCTCCTCCACCGGTGAGGGCGACAACGACGACAACCAGGAATGCGCCTGCAAGAGCTTCTTCGAGGAATAACCGACGGCACTTCACTCGCAAGCGACCAGATCTAATTGTCCTTCTCACATCCCCACTGTTAACCCAACCGTGACAGGGACAGGTGTATGTAAGGTTTCTTTAGGAATAACCGACAGTTTTTCACACGCCAGCTGCTAGATCTGTCTTCTATACAACTCCACTATGTACCCGAGTGTGACAGGGACCGAGAAGATCTACGTCTCCTTTTCACATTCCGACTATATACTTAAGCCTGATAGAGTCAGGCGTATCTAGCAGATTAAATAATATAGTATAGTTTAGGTCCGAGTAAGTTTCGACAAAGTTATTTGCAACTTTTCTAGCAAATAAAACCATCATCCCCAAATAGTTAACTAACCTGACCTATTATACATCTGTGTGTATTATTTTCTGAACCTAAATAACGTATATATTTGACAGAAAGATTGTAATTACTTTACCAAAGAGTTATCTGGATAACAAATAGGTGTTGCTTGTCAAATGTATGATTTGAGTTGACTGCACTCGGGTTCCGCTCTACCCTATAATTATATAGCCTCATATACTGTATGTAAGCTGTAGTAAGGTCGTATATGTGCGCTCTTGGTACAGCCTTTATACGTTTTGCGTGCTAATTTAGAGAACAGCGCTCGCGGCAAGCTTGTGCTCTGTAATGTTTCTAAAATTAATAGTTTATAGACTAAAGTTGGTTCTGTCGTCGCGTCGCTAACATGGTATAGATAAATCCGAAAATAATCATTCAAAAAATCGTGACACAAACGTTGGTTTTCATAAAATTCCTTGTAACACTTCTAACACGAAAACACTATATTAAGTACCTACTAACAAAAAAGTTTTTTTTTTAAAACGATGCTCTTTTTAATATCTCTTAAAAATAGGCATGTATCCATGTTCCCGGTTATAACTTACCGAAATGTTGTTAAGTTTTGAAACTTTATGGGAGGCTAGCATGTACGTGGTTTACCGCGTGAGGAACTTCAAAATTGCAAAAGTAAGTTTGACATTGTCGAATTGATTTCTCGCGCGACAAAAACTTCGTGTTGGACACAAGCGCTGTCTAAGCTGCCTACATGCTAGTACAGTCACCATCAGATATATATACACGGGCGAGGTGCTCAAATACATCTGAACAACATTACATTTCAATAAATTCGTTACGGTAAATATGGCCAATGATATCTCAACATTCAATTCGTCACAAATATATGAGCATCAACTTTTCAATAATATGTAAACAGTACACGCGTTCATAAATATCTGAACACTTAAGGAAAATATACCTTAAGTCACTGTCATACAGTTTAAATTCTTTTGTACAGATGTAGCGAATATGCCTGTCTCATCGTACACACTAAGTTGTAATGAAACGCATAATATACCTATAAATTTCAACCGGTTAAGTAAGACTGTTTCAGCTTGATGCGTAAGATGTCGCTTAGTAAACCGAGAGTCATGGATCGAATCCGACTCTTCAACATGATTACTAATTTTTTTTTTTAAATATTCTATAGCCTATGTTACTCGTGGATAATGTAGCTTTCGAGTGGTGAAAGATTTTTTTAAAAACCCAGTAGTTTTTGAGCCTATTCATTACCTACATCCAAACAAAGTTTTCCTCTTTATAATAATTATCTATTATAGTCTGGTCGAGGAGTTTTCTGCGAAAAATTTATCAGTTCGTGACTAGGACATATTAGTGTATTTTTTTTTTCATTTTATTTATTTTGGAATTTTATTAAGATCATTATTTTGTACAAAATAATGATCTTAATAATTTCTATAATAAATTAGGTTACCTGCTGTATTAAAATTTTATTTGTCGCAAGTTTTTTTCTTCATTTATTATAGTCTATAATACGGTGGCAGGACATTCGGAGATCGGACATAGGTACGTAGAATCGAAACTCGTATTAGTATTTGCAGTTCGTTTATTACCTACGGACTTTTACAATTGATGAAGTTGTTGCGTACCTAATTAAACAACTAAGTATGTAATTAATTAAGCTCCATCATGTCTCATCATTTCATCATCTGGTTACCATAATAATTTATACTTTACACACGAACACTAAATAAACTATAACTAGAAAATACACAATTTAACTAAGGTTAGTCTTGGAAGTGTCTCAGCGACGTCTTCAATATAAAATAAGGTCTGAATAAAAATATAAAACGAATAAAATTTAAAAAAAAAAAACACAATTCTTCCTGGTCTCGAACTTAAACCAGCTGCGTTCTATGACCGCGTATCTGACTTAAACCACGAGGCCAAGCAATCAATTATCAGATTGACGAAAATTAATTACCAATGTTGACAACGACTTGTCAACGACCATAATATATGAGATTCTTTCATAATTAAATAGGATACGAACTGAACAGTGACAGTTGAAGTTTGGCAACAGGAAACAATAGTAAGTATGACAACGTCGCAATTCTCGTTTGCTTTGCTTACCTAGTAATGATACCATGAGACAGAATATTCACTACATCTGTACAAAAGAATTTAAACTGTATGGCAGTGTCATAAGGTATATTTTCCTTAAGTGTTCAGATATTTATGAACACTTGTACTGTTTAGATATTTTTGCGTTGTTATGTGTCCAGATTATATTGAAAAATTGCTGCTCTTATATTTGTGACGAATTGGACGTTCATATATTATTGGCCTTATTTACCGTAACGAATTTATTGAAATGTAATGTTGTTCAGATGTATTTGAGCACCTCGCCCGTGTATATATATCTGATGCTGACTGTACCAGTATTATGACAGAGTTTATAGTTCGTGCCTTATTTTGTCTACTGTTCGAAATTATTTTTGATAAATTTGCATTTATTTTACTAAATAAAAAATGAATAATATGTTAAAAAAGAGTTTCATTTTTCAACCTTTGTAGGCAAAAATGTGGAAAAAAATGTGCATTCGAACTACAATGAGTTCTGATAGCGTTGATAAAATTATTAAAAAAAAAAGTCAGGCAGACGCGGTCCCGTGTGGCAGCGGTACCTTGATCAGTCGATTTTACAGTTGTTTTCATTGAGATAATAGAGGAAAACGCTAATATTTTCGCAAAGTTTTAATTTCCCGCGCAACCATATTATTTTTTTTAAATAATCTCGTGTTTATGAAAAAACTATAAAAAAGGATTAGTGTAATCGGTTCAGCCGTTTTAAGAGCGTGATGTTGTGACCAAGGGAAATAATATTTTTTATACTGTACTTACCTATGTATGTAGATAAATGGATACGTAAAATAGAGCATAATCTGACCCGAAGTTATTATTTATTATTACCGGTAAGTATATTAAAACTGAAAAATTAAAATGTTAAGTAAATAGGACCCAAGGAAAACTCATACACGTCAGTAGGTATTTATTTACACTGACAGAGAAACGCTGCAAGAAACCAGTCAGCCGTTTAATTATAGAAAATACTTAATAAGCTTAAAATGTACCTACATAAAAATTTAAAGTTTTTGCACATAAAGCAAATGCAGGTAAAAATGAAATCCTCTGACAGGCATTGTCCCGAATTTATAATCTCCCTTTATTTCAACATTCATTTTAATATAAAAGCAGAAATAAGCCGATAAAAGGTTCCAATTAGTTCATGTTTTCTGAAAGTCCAATTCCATTTATACAATCCGTAATGTTCTGCAATAGTTGTGCAATATGCATCCATCTTTATACAATGGCTTGTTAACTTAATGACTGGATGCATTCTCGATTGCAACTCGCCGGATTGAAAGACAATATTGTGTTCAAGTAATAGTCAATATAGTCATTGCGTTCAATATTTAATATCAATTTTCTCAATTTCTGGATGGATGCTTTGAAGATTATAGCTTACGTAGGTACATAGCAGGCGCGTGCAGTGAGGGTCGCGCGTGTACTACTTCAGGGTAGGCACTCCATACATTTATACCATTGTGCCTATATGGAATGCAGAAAAAAGATTATTAGGAGCCTCTGAGCAAGTCTAAAAAAATGTTGTATAGGCGAGTGTACCTACATAAAATTCTCCTGCGGTTATTATGTTGAAAAGCTTTAAAGGAAATTTTGCGGAAGAAATTTCCAGCGAAACGTTGAAACATTTCTTCGTCTTCGTTTTGTTTTTCAATCTACTAATTAATTTATTATTCCTCGACGTCTCAGTAACTAAGAGTTGACAAAATAGAGGACTGCTTTCTTGAAATTTTCCTCCGCAAGCTTCAGTTTTGTGTTTATTTTATTTCCAACATTAAAAGGGTTAGACTCGTCTGGTCCGTTTATCTATATTCTAAATTAAAATGAATGAAAAATTGTTTACTGCTCCAAGTACAGTCAAAATATTTTACATGAACTTAAGTAATACTTGTAGCGATTTTTATTCTGCACCTTTTTCATATAGATGTTTAGCGTAGACATATTAAGTACAGTCAACATCAAATAGGTAAGTAGCAGTCAGGGGCGCCTTCATAGCGCAACACGACTTGTCATCGTATAGGATCAAAAGCACCGCGTCCCTTTCGGTACCTAGGTATTATTTTATTTTGCGTTCATGACTATTTGCGAATTATTACAGTTACAGATATTATCTCGCGCCATGAACACCCTAATGTGAATAGAGACAATAAGTATGTTTGTTTACACTACAAACTCGATAACAATCTACGCCGGTCGTTTTTATATTGACCTAAGCATCCCTACTAATATTATAAATGCGAAAGTAACTCTGTCTGTCTGTCTGTTACGCTTTCACGCTAAAACTACTGGACCGATTTAAATGAAATTTGGTACAAAGACAGTCTGAGGCCTGAGAAAGGACATAGGCTACTTTTTAACCGACTGCAAAAAAAGGAGGTGTTCCACGCGGATGAAGTCGCGTGCAGAAGCTAGTTGTATATAAATTGTCACTTGGCTCTGATCGCTGGTGAAATATCGACCTGGTCACCTGCAAAACTATGTAAACCTCGACGCCGAGGGCTAAAACTCAATTTTAGCTGAAAATAATGTATGATATTTTGTACCTCGTTACAGTGTCCGCATATAGAGTAGTACTCGACAAAATAGCATCGAGAATGTAATTTTAGTTTGAATTTGCATGTTTATTTCCTATTGAAATGACACGAGAGCCAGCTGCGCGCCCTGGGAACGCGGGATGTAGGTAATGCGGGTTGTACGTTCGTATTTATGTAAAGATAATTCCTAGCGTGGGATTAGGTTTTGATTGAGGCTGCTCGGAGCTGGTGCATTAACAGAGAAGCACGTTTTGTGGGTTCATACGTAAATACGAGATACTCTGCAACCCCAACTAGGACCGAGCTGTTAGTTTTCGCTAATCTGATGCATTAAATTTGTGAATTAATGTTTTTAATATACAAAAGAGAAACCTCGCTCTGCTGTCTATGCCGAGCGTGACGTCAATAAGAAACAGAAGTAACGTTGTAGACCTTGGTAGAGGCCTCCACATTTTTCGCGGTTCCAACATGGTTCGTCTCCATATTCCTAAATTCTGGTTTTGAGAGAAGGTAGCTATAAAAGTTGCTTAATTACCTACAGTAGGTTATAATATGTGGGCACTTGATAAGTTAGTCGGCATATTATACCTAATTATGTTATATATATTAACAAAGTATATACATATAGTTATATGCTCGTAGTATGTACACAGCTAACGGATTTTATGTACCTATGTGGACCGCAAGGTCAATTCGAATGAATGCATTTACTAATCAACGATGTTCCTTTCATCTGTAGGTACATACACACGTAGGTACGTAATAGTTTATCTAAGCGCTGTGACCTTAAAAAACCAACTATACGATAGGTATAGTGAAGCAATACTACTACTATGAAAGTTAACGTCTTTTAATGTGCGAAATATACTTAAATATTGACATAGATTTAAGAGAATATAAAGATAGCTCGGAGTCTTTTAATTACGAAATTCGGCATAGGTTCCTTACTCGCGACTTCTGTCTTCTGTAGGTACTTGTAACGATATTATTAAATAATATTTCCATTAAAATGTCAACACTAAAACGTCTCCAAACTGCTAAACAATTTACATATCGCACACCTAGATCTAAAGTGATCTAACTCAAAAACCGGAAGATTTGAGATATGCATCGGATTCCATCAAAACCCACCTACACTAAAACTGATTTCAGCTAATATAACTCTGCTAGCTTTATTATAAAAAGTATAAATTTATACAGAAAACTCATGCGTGCATATGGACATACTAATCAGTTTCTTGCCTCTGCTGAAAAAGTACCTTTTTTGAGTTAGCTCTCTTTAGATCTAGGTGTGCGATATATTTTAATTTTAACATAACCGCACTTGCAACAATGTGTTATGCCACGCGGAAATTTCATTTCAAAATTAAACATGAAACTGCTTCATTTTCAAACAATGCAAGGACGTTTACCAAAAGATACTTATTTACTTATAGAGTAAGATCTCAGCGCCGCCAGACCTACGTTATTTTAGCAAAGCTAAAATTTCGATGATGTATAGTCTAGTATGTAGTTAGGAGAGTATGCGTACTTACTAGCTCGAAAGCGGGGCCCTTTCACAGGTAGCGCGAACTAAAGGTGTTTCAAAACTGTACTCACCTACGTCATTTTAGCAAGCCTAAATTTGACATATATAACTACGTGGTACTATTTCCAGACTCTTTGTAAGCAGCCAGACCAATCCGATGGGCCAATTATTCTCCCAGACACCTCAAAGTTTCCCCTGTTAGTCCAAGATCCCAGGGCGATCTGACGTAACTTATTTTCTCACGAATGAAACCTTAAGATTTCAGTAGCGTCTCGTGTGCCTTGGATCTTGGACTATTAGTTTAATATTTCTTAAATTAAATTGTTCCATTGCATTGTTTACGATCTCGGTTGTCGTAATACGCAACAGTTTTATTCAAACAGCCATTCTTTCCTCGCGACGTGCGGTTGGCGAGATCGCGCGGTTTTGCTTCGTGAGTTCAAGCATTTTTAATGAAGCGAAATGTAAGCTTGTTTATTTAACGAATGCATTATGCGTTGTTTTTCGTGTTTGTATTGTAGGGTTTGGGGCTAAATAGAAAAATGGCTGGGTAATAATTTGTAAGAACACAACTCAAGTCGGTATTAGATCCTAAGTACCTACATACTATTTTTTACTCAAGATTAAAATGTAGGTATGTAAGTACTCATTTATTAAGCTAATTGTAATTTTTGACAAACTATGACGTGTACATAGCAGGTATTAGAGCTTGAGCTGTGTGTGTGTTATAATCGTGTTTAAGGACGCTCTACGTCCTTAAACACGATTATAACACAGCACAAGTTCCTGAGAAAGAATGAAGAGAGAAAAAGGGGTTTGCCAGACAGACAGACGGAAGTGACTACGAACTAATCCTCTAAGGGTTTCATTTTTCCTTTTGAGGTACGGAATAAAAACAAGAATGCATATAATTATTGGCGCTATGCTATGGCGACACGCGCGCGAGGTGATCAGCCTTTTTTCATAAGCAAAATTGGCAATGTACCTAGTGCAACTTAAAAAAAACCTAAAAAAAATCATGAGGATTTTTCACTCCCAGTAAATCCGTGGCTTTACGGCCAAATGATTCGCTATAAAGGTAAAATTGAAATCTGTACAAAAATGCACTCAACAAAACTGTTTGGTTTCGTATTTGGAGAGCATTTCAACCTGTCCGGAACACGCCGGAAAATCATCGGCAAATGGAAACATAAATGGAAATGCAATCATGGATTAGATATGTTGAAAACTAGCTAAACCGAAAGGACTTCAACTGGAGCTTCAAGTATTTAACTTTAATTTACTTATTTCATGTTATAATATACTAATATTATAAAGCTGAAGAGTTTGTTTGTTTGAACGCGCTAATCTCGGGAACTACTGGTTCGAATTCAAAAATTCTTTTTTTGTTGGATAGACCATTTATCGAGGAAGGCTTAAGGCTATATAACATCACGCTGCGACCAATAGGAGCGAAGAAACAGTGGAAAATGTGTAAAAAACGGGGAAAATATGAAGCCTTATGAAGAATTACTATTCCACGGGGACGAAGTCGCGGGCACAGCTAGTGCAAAATAAATACTTAGGTCGGTAACTAAGTAGTACCCACTAGTACCCACCTACTTATTTTGGGTCAGTTTCACTTGGCTGTGACGTGTAGGTAACTTGTGGGCTGACTTTTAAGTTTGTCTATTAAGTAGGTACCTACCTAACTAGCTTTAGTAGGTAGGTTTAGTAGATACCTACTCGTAGGTATTCTCTGTTTTGTAAAGATAAGTTATAATTTTGACGGCCTGTTGGTCTAGTGGTCAGAGGCCCTGACTACGAAACCGGAGGTTGCGGGTTCGAATCCCGCTAGGGGCAGATGTCAATGTGATGAGCACTGGCATCTGTACCTGAGTCTTGGATGTCTTATATATATTTATGTAAGTATATATGTATATTTATCCGTTGTCTAGTACCCATAACACAAGCTTTGCTTAAAATGGGACTAGATAATTGGTGTGAATTGTCCAAAGATATTTATTTATTATTTATAATTCAAAATATTGTTTCTATTGACAAAGTAAATAAAGTGGCACCGAAACAGATACTTGTGGCGATTTAATTGTATATTCGATAACCGTCCGAAAGTGCACACGAATGCAATGCAATTATCGGATGTGCATGGCAATATTCAGGATTGAATATGTTACCTCATAAATGAATTATATGCATATGCCAGCTTCTGTAAACTTCACAGTTATTCAGTTGCGGTTCCTACTGTGCTAATGTAATATTGGTGGCTATACAAAATCGGCAATTAAACAATCATCAATTTGAAGTTGTCTGCAATTTCAAGTTAGGTACATTATAGAATACTTATTTACAACGTAAGTAAGTATATAACATTTTTAGATTATCTCAAGGTAGATATAGTGTCATAATTTGAGATAAACACGTACCTAAACAGGAAAGGTACTTAGTGCAGTCGACAAAGAAAAAAAAAAATTTTTTTTGCCTTATGATTTAAGCGCCTTATGATTTCTACTGTTACTTAGTATAAAACTTTTTTTTCAAATTTCCATACCTATATCAATAACTTTTTAAGATTTCAAAAATGGTTACATTGGTAACTTACGTTACCCACGTTATGAATCAATGCCCGTAATTGCCTAAGAACCTTATAGTAATTCCCAGGCAGGTTCCTATGTTTGTGTTCTTCTCGTAGCTAATTAACCTTAGCAATTAAGTTGAATTGTAACTTAAGGTCGGTTGTAGGTACCTACCTAAATAAAGTACGTGCTAATCTATAGCAAGGGCGTGTATTCCATACAGGCACAATGGTAAAAATGAGTGCCTACCCTGACGTGGTACATGCGCGACCCTCACTGCTCGCGCCTATTATAGTTCAAAGCGTAGCATTTTTGTAGAGTTCAGCCCTAATGATTGCACATTTAAAATATTGCATGCATATGGCTCGGAATATTTTTATTTAAATTATATCTGACATAAGTGCTTTTGATTTTCCTTTAAAAGCTGCCGCCCAAAACCATTAATGTCTGAACACGCACAAATAAAATGTTACTGTTGCTGGCACATATTTTTACGGGATTGGCTTAACAAATATTATTAAAACAAATTTGTCTTTAAAAATGTTTTTGTTGGTAGATCGATATACCTACCTATATTTCCACAACACATCCGCTCTGTTGTTTCAGCGATCCGGTGAAGGTAGCTGAAAAAAGTAAGAATTAAAGTACCTAGGTACCTACTTACCTAGGTGAAACCGACAGCCATATATATATATAAAGGAAACAACTTACTTTTTTGTTCAACTTTTTATGTAGGTAGGTGCCTATGTAAATGACCCGAATACTTCAGGGGGTTATTTTACATTATGAACCTAATATAATGCACCTATGCTATATATATATATACCTAATAAAATACAGCGTATGTGCGAATTTGAATTTGAAAATTTTGTAGTTAAGTAGTTACGTAGGTATCTATTGTATCTTTATTTAGGTTTTCGTATGGTATAATTTCGTATACTATTTAATTATATAGAAGTATGTACATATACACATATTATAGTTATTTTTTATAGGTTTATTAGGTGTATTTATAACAAACCGTACCTAGTATCAAACCGTGTGTAACGTAATTTACGTTGAAGTACGATGTCCAATATTCGTGGTCGATTCTGTTTCTGACGCGGCCGATGGGATAAATGCAATTTCCATGAAAATTAATATTCTGTAGTGCGCCGAGGCAGGGTGCGGCGCCCGAGGCCGCCTCCCTCAGCCCCTTGGTTAATGAAGCCCAGTTGCATCTGTATCGGTGTCACAGAGTGTCATGTTTGTTTAGTTCAAAGCAACCGCGATCGCTTTACGGATCGTTTTGCTCCATACTGTAATTGGACTTTCCTGCAATCGCTACAGTGGGGGCAGTAGTGGGAGTGGTTGCTGGTCGGTTGCCTTCAGAATGTGGAGATACATTTCATCAGTAATACGATTCAGCGAAAAAGATCATTATGATCTTTCATATATAAAGCTACAAGTCAGAATTTTAACATAAAAGTGGCAAGTTTCCACAAATCCAATTGATGCAAGCAGGCAATACGAGTTTAAACTCCCTCTTCCTAACTTTCCGCTAAGTATGCATTTAAAACGGCGGATGAAATCCGTTAGCGAGTTTACACATTTGTACAATTTATTTTTAATACGAAGTGTCTAACGAGAAAATATTTTCCGTAACAACTTCGTAATAAGACGGAAAATTCCAGTCGACAGAGCGTTAATAACATTCTGTTAAGTACTCACTGAAGAAAATCAGAAATAAACTCAACTAGAAAAGCGTTGCATTCGATCATTAATACTTTTTAGTTCGCTGCGTGAATAGTGGTAAGGTTGCATTCATTTACAAGCGACGCATAGGTAATGCTTTCTTGGCGACATTCACATAAACACAGACTGTTAGTCGCCGTGTTCGTTAGGTTCTCTTGCTTTAGATTAAACAGTAAATCATTATCAAAGGATTATCAAAGGACATTCAAAGGATTATCAAAGGACATACAATAAAAATATTAAAATTATATACAGGGAGTATATACAATCTAGACGAGTGATCCACAAAATACCTAATAGGTAGGTAGATAAATTTGATGTTGTATAAAGATAGTTTTAGTCATATTTAAATTAATTAAAAAAACGGCGATGTCTGTCTGTCTGTATGTGTCTGTCTGTAGCATCGTAGTTCCCGAACGGACAAGTTAATTCTTAATTAAGTGGTAATGGATAGTACTTAGTTATGAAAATATAAAATACCTGACTAAGATAAAACTGCACGAGATCCGCTCAGTGAGGAACCCAGCCTTACGTCACTCGATGAACTTTTACAAGTTTTAATACTTACGTTCCGAGTGTACACCTGCGGAGTTACTGCTCGGAAGATTTCATTTCCGAGACTTCACAAAGTCCTTCCACTTTGAGCAGCATCCCTTTACAATATTTTCTAAAATATATTTGCAAAATATTTTCCGCACGAGATGCTTTCTTTCAAGTCTAGATATGCTTATCTAGACTTGAAAGAAAGCTAGATTAGGGGACTTTGAGGTAATACGATCCCTGGAGGTCAAATGATCCCCCGGCTTAAATCTAAGACAACTAGTTCCATATATCCAAATGCGCTTGAAACATGTGCCCCGCACCCCTGCCAGTTGCCTCTCCGAGAGTCAAGGCGGTGCAAGCGTTTGGCGTGATTTTATTAAAAAATAATCAAAAAGTGTGGCTCTGATCTAAGGAAAGTCTGTTTTTGAACTTTCATTACTTTTTACATGTTCGTGTTTATTGAAATGTTGTTTAATTTGCGGGTATTAATAGAAGTCAGCTAATATTTAAGCAATGTCCGATCTCCGCACGCGGTATTTGAAGATTATGTTTTGATCGATATCTTGGAATTTGATGTTTGGGGCAAAATGATCCCTGATTTGTTGTTTATACAGATAGTACCGAGAATTTATAAACATAAGACTAATCGCCAAAATTGGCCTAAAGAATCAATGCAAAAGGGTTTAGATGCCTTTTGCGTTGATTCTTCAAGCCAATTTTGGTGGTATGCCTTACAAAACCATAAAGAGTAGAGTAAAAGATAATTATAAAAAAAAGATCTCTGAAAAGTTTTGTGGAACTTGCTTAAATACTTAAACTGTTATGAACAATACATGACTATGGTTAAAATAAACAGGTGAGTGTTTAATTTAACTGATATTGAGTAACTTATGGTATAAATTTCCCTGGGATCATATTACCCCTACCCCAGGGATCATTTTGTACACCGGTGTGTATAAAATGATCCTAAACTTTTACAAAAACCTCTTGTACAAAGAAACTATATAAATATAATAAAAAATAAGTATGCAGTTACAAAGTTAAGTAAATTCACTAGCTCTAATAATAGAAATCTTGTGATTTTGCTTTCATTTTTAGCTGAAGTCAAGTTTTTTCCCTTAAGGGGATCATTATACCTCACCTTCCCCTACTTGAAGTGCTCTTCAAGTAATCTAGCCATCTTATTAGAAAAGAAAATACCTAAGGACAAGTTGGCGGCACTGCCGCGCTCAAATGAATTTTGAACGTGTTTTTCAGGCGTTTATGACATGAAAAATAATAGCATATAAGTGAGTAACTAAACTTACTTGGTAATATGATATTTTACTAATTTCTAATATTTTCGCAATATTATCGGACAGAATAAATGAAGCGGTTTTAACACAAAGAAACTGCTACGGTACCATTTACGCTAGCAATTTTATTTCAGTGTTCAATATTCCACTTCATTAGTAATGAGGTGGGATTTTATAATTAACAACATTTCACTCGTAACATGTTATGTCGTTTTCACGTAGATACCTATACTATTACAGCGAGGCTATGATGAATTGTCGAGTCGACATCTCGTCATTTCGATATCGTCTTATTCTCGCGATGATCTGTCAAAAATCAACGTTGTCGACAACGAGAAATCTTGTCATGTCGATGTCGTCTCTTATTTCTACATGTCGATAACAAAATAATATCGTAACGACGAACCTTTTGCTTGTCGGCAGTTCATAATAGGCTCGCTGATCAGTACCTATAGAATGTACCTACCTAGGAGTAAGTATAACGCCGGTGACATGCGCTAGGAAATTTAGCGTCCGTTTTTAGTCAATTAACTACGGACCCTAAAACCATTAAGAGCTGGGCTGCCATGTATGTAATGTGATTTCACAGACTAGACAACCTTGTAATTAAATACGAAAGGGAATTGCTACCACATGGACTCGGTAGTCGCCGTTTGTGGCGGTGAAACCAATCTCTTTCATCAGAGCGTTTGTCCTTTGCATCAATACCATATGAAATAAATTGCTTTTGCAAATTACAATCGATGCAGGTGACAGTTCTAGTACGATATTACTGTACCGTTGATGATAAAGTTCTTGAAAAGAATGAAATATTCAAAATGAAACAACTATTAAAGACTTTAGCGTTAGACTATTGTCAGCTCAGTCATGCTACGGTTATAAATGGAAACTGAAAAAAAATGCGAAACGTCAGCATATAAAATAAAATAAAAATACGCGAGTTCATTCCAATGTGTAATAACCGAGAAAGCAACAGAAATTATTAAGAATTAAATAGTTACGTCAACATTTTAATCTATACTAATATTATAAAGTGGAAAGATTTGTACCTATTTTTGTATGTTTGTAATGAATAGGCTCAAAAACTACTGGACCGTTTTTTATTAATTCTTTCACTGTTGGGAAGCTACGTTCACCCTGAGTAACATAAGCTATAGAATAATTTGAAAAAAAATAGGGATCCGTGCGAAGCCGGGGCGAACCGCTAGTGCGTATATAAGTATGTAAGGTACAATAATTATATAGGTACCTAAGCTATGAAATATTCTTAACTAGGTGCGGAGTGGATTTAATTAGTATTTCAAAGTAGTAAATACTCACGGACTGCGCTCAATTTAGCCGTGAATGGTTGTGATATGAACACATTATACAGCAATCTTATCAGAAAATTTTTAATGAGTGAACTATGGTATGGTAAAACAAACTCGCGTACCTCTTTTAGTTCAATATGAGTAACATATATTATACACTAGCTGTGCCCGCGACTTCGTCCCCGTGGAATAGTAATTCTTCATAAGGCTTCATATTTTCCCCGTTTTTTACACATTTTCCACTGTTTCTTCGCTCCTATTGGTCGCAGCGTGATGTTATACCTATAGCCTAGTCTTCTTCGATAAATGGTCTATCCAACAAAAAAATAATTTTTGAATTCGAACCAGTACAAACAAACAAACTATTCAGCTTTATAATATTAGTACAGATACAGATACCTACCTACTTAATTAAAAATAAGCAATTAATACAAGGAAATGTTTTGGTGTAAAACGTGAGATTATCGAAGCGATAACATGCATTAACGTACTTTATCAAAATAATCGTGGATTACGATTATGTATTAATACAGCTAGTACTTGCTTAAGAGTTATCTGCATAGCGGCTATAGATTTTATAATAAAAATATTTGGACAATTCACGCTAAAGAGGTGTAAGTAGTCCCAAAGTCTAATCTAGACAAACACATTTCTAAACTATATTAGGTATCTGTCATCATCATCCAATGATTAAATGATCTATTTTTAACTCAAACTAATTCTAGTTAGACTAATTCGTTCTAAATTTTGAGGCCGAGCCATATTATTTGAGATGCAAAAAATTCAAATGTGTAACAACCTGCGGAATTAAAGCATCTTCATGACCTGACTTTTTGAGATGTCATAGTTAATTTTCTTAGAAAGGAAAATGAGGAAAAAGCTATTTTGTATGTATTGCGCTTAACAGCTGGCGTGTACCTAGTAATTGTGCTTCCTATTATTAAAACAAGCAATTATTATTTAGGCAGTCGTGCTACGATTATGGAAACTGTAAAGAATCCGAAACGTCGGCTAATAAAATAAAATAAAAATACGCGAGTTAAATCCGTTAACAGTTGTTTCATTCCAAAAAGCAATTCTTGATATGAAACCATCATTACCCTTCATCAGTGGTATAACAATAACTACGGTTTCATGTTTCGCTTCCATCATCACACAAACAGGCTTTCAAGCACTAAAATGTTACGGTCATTATAAATTCTTTACGAATACCTACCGCATGTTTACACGTAAAAGATAATACAACGAAGGTCGCGTCCAATTTCAATATAATTATGTTCAACTCAAAAATATTTAAATTAATTTGATAAGCGTGAAGTGCTTTTTCTTAAAGAATAATTTCTAGCGTGTAACTAAGTATCTACTTACTTTGTAAAAATATATAAGTCAGTGCACATTGTCATACCTACTTAAATGACCACTGAATTTGAGCCTGCGATCTAAGAACCTAACTCTCCGATTACAATATACTTACATACCAACCTACATACAATAATAGTACATTACGCACCAAGGCCAGTAAAATAAAAAATGTCTCAGATCAGTGATCACAGGTAATTGTCAAAAATGTGATCTGAGGCTTTTTTATTTTACTGGCCGAGGTCAGTATACTATTTTTCTCTTCGACAAAGCCAGAAAGCGGCAATTTCATTTAGCGCAGCGGCCAGAAAGTTAGCGCATTCTGGTCGGAGGACAGAAAAGTTTATTTTTCATTTAACTACGACTCTTTGGTAATCAATGATCGAATTATAGTGATTATAATGAAGTTTTAATAACTCACTGTCATTGATGTCATTTTTTGAAATAAGTGTTAATTTTAACTAATAGGTAAATATTATAATCTAACAACTTATGAAAACGTTGTTTAATCTTTTAATAGTCAGAATAACCCTATTCAAAATTTGCCGAATCGACTTTATCTTAGGTTTATAGTTATTTTTTTGAAGATCGGGGAAAGTAATAAAACAATTGTTCTTTTAATATTCGTAAATATTTGTACTCGTTTCGATATAATATAAAGGTGGCGTTTTATCGAATTACAGTATATTTCTTTTTACCAGCAGTTTCATTTTTATTGCAAGCTAAGCTAATAAATGCTAAAGTAAACTATAGGTTCCATTTCCACATATTCTATTCAAATATTACGTAAGCTGGGCATCATTACATTACATATCTTCATCGATTTTTTTTTTATTTATAGCAGATCTTTTTTAATGCATAGGTATATTTAAGAAAATCTGCATTCAATACCTGCTTACATAATACTCAAATATTAACCCTCTTGGATCGGAAGTCATTGTTCAAAAAAGTATATTTTCTAATAGTAATTGTATCTGTCTAAATATAATATCTTAGTAATAATATATTTATTGCATTCATCAATGAAGGCTTTTATTACTTGACAGTTTAATTGGTGTCAGTGCCGCTAGAGGGAGTCTTACGTCTCGAAAACATTCTGATTTTATAATAATCGCTGCTTTTCTAGAATAGTGTAACAACTCGAAATAATTTGTTACTCCATTTTAGATTGAAAACCGTCACATATAAATTTCAATTCAAAATGGTGATACATTTTCAGTTGTGACACTATTCTAGAAAAGCAGATTATGCGTTAACACTAACACAGTCAATGGGGAGTAAACAAGGTGCCAACATTCAACGTTAAACGAAACGACCAAAATGTATGGGATTTTACATGACGACTGTCGCATTCGCGGATGTCAAATCCCGTACATTTTGGTGCCAAAGTTCAGCGTTAACGTTGAACGTTGGCACCTTGTCTAGGCCCCAATGATAGTGAACGTTTAAGTAATAAGGTGCTAAAGGCACCTTATCCCGTACAAACTGTAGTGTTAACAAACACGCGATAAATACGACTTTCGTGATATGTCTCACACTACCGGCACTTTGTCGCGTCACATTCAACGGCCATGCAAAAGTGACACAATCCTAAATTATCTTGCATCTAAACGACACTGAACAAAATTATTATCGGTTCATCATTTACAGTCAGCTTCTCCTTTTATATATAGGTAACAATAGATTGAATATCATCACCCCTGATTGTTGCGGACATGGTAATTAAAATGTACTCAAAACTTCATCATAGCAAAATTGCATTTTATCTATTGACAGTTCTGCGCACTGTCATACTTTACCTATATTCGTTAACGCTATGTAATATAAAAAATATCCGGAGTTGTCAAAAACTATAATAGTTCACTTATATTTTAATATAATATTCAATAGCGAATGTATGTATGTCACTTGTTTAGACAAGAGGTTGTCATAGTTAACATAAATTACTATTATCTTCGAAATAAAACTGCTAAGATTTAACTCGCGTACCTACTTAATATAAGTCCGCGAGGTAAATTAGTTACAAGTAGATAGGTGCCTACTTACTCATTGTTCTATTTGAATGTCTAATAGCCGCTAAAGGAGTCTGCCCACTACACCGTATCATACCATGACCGTGCTATGAACGTGTCAAGCACGGAAGGTAATACGTAAGGCGGTACGAGTCGGTGACGGAACGGTCTAGTGGACATAGTATCATGCTTTTCTATACAAAGAATATTTTTTGCCTGACACGTTCATAGCACGGTCATGGTATGATACGGTGTAGTGGGCAGACTCCTTAAAGTATAACAAAGTATAAATATTATCATTATTAAAATACCCAATAAATTTATTCATATTTAGGTCATATTTTTAGTTGTGTCACTATTGCATTCAATGTCGTTGATATTACGTCGGTTATATTATTTGCTTTTTCGGTTGCAGGTAACATGCTTGCATTTTATGAACATTTATGCAAATATTACCTGCAACCGAACTTGATTAGTTATCCCTATTATTGTACTGGATACATTGTAAAACTTGACTCTATTTGAGAACAACTATTGGCCATTTTAACTAAAATATCATTACAATATGTTACAACATCAAAACAACGCAAACGCGCAAAATACTGTTTGTAAATATATGTAATTATTAATTAATATATAGTATATGTTTGATACATCAAAATATTAATCGATAAGTAATATAAGCAATTACATTCAAATTGCTTTTTCAATTCAAAAAGTTCCTCCTTACATACAAATGTGGTGAAATTTAAATGACCATCAAATTTGAATGAACATTTTATAAATTTGTCAAATTCTGCCCATAGAGTAATCTAAATTAGCTCAACTTTTTAAACAAGGTTTGTGAGGAAATATCCCTCTCGTCTCAAAATTTAATTAAACTTGATGTCAATAGTTACTGGCATTTATTTTTGTGTCGAAAATATACCTGACAATCCAACAACCGACCTAACGTCTAAACCTGGAATAATAACGTTGAATAATTCTAAACAGCATTATATAAAAACACTGGCAAAAACAAATAGGCTGATATTTAATTCCTATATCTCAGATTACAAACAACGTACAAGCAAACATCTAGCTTTTTACAAAATCAAATAGAATACAATAAAATTGGAATGTAACAACTTTAGACGGCCTTTACAGATTCCATAATCGTAGCACGACTGAGCCGACAATAGTCTGTAAAGGCTCCGAAACGTCAGCTAATAAAATAAAGTACGCTAGTTAAATCAGTCTAAAGTTGTTTCATTCCAATGTATAATAACCGCGAAGGCATCAGAAATTATTACAATAAAATTGATTATTTTCAAGAAAATGTTACACGTAATAATTATTAATCGCACACGATAACAACGTCACTAAACGAAAAAGTGCACAGTTCAAAATACTATATAAACAATTTGACTTATTATAATCACAATTTTCCCTCAAGTGACGTTACGAAAAGTGCGCGAAAACTGGACACAGTCCAAATATGTCAAAGAAACCTTGAGACTTGAAATAATTACGATAACTATTTATTAGCATAATTTACGGTTCCGTACCTTAAAGAGTAAAACGGGCCCCTGTTACTGAGACTCCGCAGTCCGTCTGTCCGTCTCTGCCGTGATAGTCAAATCCTCCTATATACATTACCCTTTTTTAATAAATAGCCTCAAGTTACAAAATACAATGGAAAACACAACTACTCGCGCATTTCGTTTTTGTGATAGCTTTTCGAGAACTTTACATGACCAATATTCGTCGCAGATGTTATATTTCGTCATAACTGCTGCATTATTATTTAAAAAAGAATATTATTTTAGTAAGTATAACAATAATTAAACTGCATTACTTGAATTGTTTCTACTATTTTATAAATTTGTCTTAATGATTAGAAGTTAATCATTCGATTAAATGTAATGCAGCGAACATCGTAATTCATATATCTACTAAATAAATAAGTCTAATAATATATAATATATATATGGGTGAATATACAAAAGTTGGGCAACTTTTAGTGATATTTTGTTGATGATAGTTTTTAAATAATATCCCTACAAATTTATGTATATAAGATAGCTAATATAATAAATATAGTGTGTGAGTTTGGGCCAGTCACTTTTTGAAGTCGTTTCTGAGATATTACGATTTTTCAAAATTTTCCTGCCAGGGGACTAACAAAAAAGACATTTTCATATTAAATGTATGTAATTTATTCATATTTTGAAGAACACTCTTGGAATCTAACATTGACACATATTTTGAGTCTTTATTCACTTAAGTAACAATCGGCTTCTCTTTTCTTTTTTAATAGATGTTCCCTATCCTTAGACATATTTTTTTAGGAGGCCCCATGTTTTAATCTGAAATAAGTAAAAAAAAACATGCTTACACACGCTAATTATCAGTACTCTGCAGACACGTCAGACCTTTGCCTCAATATTTGACAAAGGACTGACGCCAAAGGACTGACGAAAAAGACATGAATTTAAGGTTATCTTTAAAAGCAACGTTAATTATGATATTTTGATAAAGCAATAAGCTACATTTAAAACAATCAGAACTAGCTATGTATAAATTAAAACATAACACAGGTATTATAATATAATAACGACTCGCCATAGGACTGATAATTTGACTGGCCCCGCACGTGTTTCGATGACAAACACAACTCTAGCACTGGCGCATTAAAGGCGGCCGCAAAATGGCATCGCCTCCAGCTAACTTCACTACCAACGTTGAAATTCAACACTGATTTTAATTTGAGTCGACAATATTTTGCGGGAAATTCGAATTCGAATAGCACACAGCGGACTGACGAATAAAACTGAACACAAAGTTTGTTATGAATTTTACAGCAACAGTAACAATATTATATTATAAAAGCTGAAATATACATTGTAAACTACTTCATAGATAATAGTGAAATAGTAAGTTTGTTTAAATTAATGGTAGTATTCAATACACAGCCACTTTGTTGCGAGTTTTTGGGATGGTGACATGCCAAAGTACTGATGTTTTGAGACTATATTGTAGAAAATTACAAACTTGTAATTAAAATGAAAAGCTGAAAGTGAGTGACCGAATAAAAGGCATTTAGTTGTTTTGGAATAAAATAAAAAACATATGAAAAATATAGCTATACATCGTTTAATTGTCTGGTGACAACGAGTTGCCCAATTTTTGTATAATCACCCATATATTAACACCCCGCGTTTCTGTTCCCCGATGCATGTGATCAGTTCACGTACTCGTATCTATTTCAAGTCTCAAAGTTATTTTAACTATTTTTTTTATAAATTAGATAATTAAATATACAAAGACAATATTATTTACATTATAAATTATTCGTATTATTTAATACAAATCGTTACATATAAAATTGTACAATTACGTACTAAATCTAGGCACTGATAATAAAAAATCCTTAATCCTAAGTCAGGGTTTGATATGGATAGACAAATATATTAATGTATATTATTGCTTGTGTTATTAAATGCTATTTTCCCTTGATTTTAATTTAAGACGAGACACCAAAACCTTTGAACACTTCAGTTTTAATACAAACGACCCATAGCGGAAAATTAAATGAAAGAATATCTACGTTGATATAATATACAATATCACATATAATATATTAAGGTATCACTTGAATCGCGAACATCGAACTTATTTTGCTATTGTTCCGAGCCTTCCTACCTACTATAACACTTTTAATGGTAAAACGACGACGCAAAATTGTTTAAAATTACTTCACGAATTATATTTTTAATAGTTTTAATTTCGCGCGTTCTCTGTGTAATATTTTTAGACGATGAGCGCAAATAATATGACATAAAACTATAAAATCATAATTAAAAAATATATATCTTTTTAAATAATAAAAATATGGCAAATATCGTCTACATGTTACTTATTTACCAGTATTTTCCCAATATTTTTTTTAAAGCGGCGGCAGTTATCAATTGGGTCCATAGAATAGAACAAACTAGAACAAAGTGACGTCACTACGCTTGTTCGCGGAGGCAGCGGCACGTGGTGGCACCCACAAATGGTGCGGTCAGTTTATGAAACACGTCATACATAGTATCATTCTCAACGCGATATCTACTTTATACAATTGTTGTGTAGATATTTTTTAGTTTGTAAGGTTAATAAGTATGTCTTTTTTATTACATTTTTGTGTATTTTAAGTACGTAAGGTAAACGGTATCCAAATAACGTACGAGCGCGTTATAACCAATGGGTAGTTGTAGACTGTATCCTGCGTAAATAATTTAAAACAATTAAGTAATTGGAATCGTTGTTTTACCTTTAAAAGTACCTGCATGAGCCAGTACTACGTTGACCGTCGTAATTAACAAGAAACGGTAGAATCGACCTTTTTCAAATAGGAAAGTGCATTTTGATAAAGTGTACTTTTTTGTGTGCAGCAAAATAATGCAAATAGTGTGATTTTATTGAATCAATTTAAGCTATAATAAATTTGGAGCACTACACATAGACTAGGTATATTACTATATATAGCATCATAGCAGGAAATCCGTTAAATTATCGCAGACGATTCTTGTACAAATAGAATAAAATATGTAATCGTGTCAAATGTCATTAAAAATTATGTGCACCTTCATTATGTTATTTACACATTTGACCAATATCAATGCAATTTTTTATGAATAAAAATTAAATGAGCGTTGTTCATAATATTATTATTAAACAGCACCATGTATAAAAAACCACTGACATCGATAAAAAAATCGCTATTAAATACAGCCTCACTGTTTAGTTCTATACAGGACTCGACAAGGAATAATCTCTCGATTTAAAGTTATTTTTAATATAATATGTAATGAATCTGCAAATTAATAATAGAATTGTAAAAATACCATCTAATATGCAAAATTCTCGTGTCGCGGTGTTTGTTGCCAAACTCATCCGAAACGGCTGGACCGATTTTGTGTGCATATCATTAAGTAGGTCTAAGAATCGCCCAACATCTACTTTTATAGCTCTAAATGTTAAGATCTACAAAAGAACTTTTTAATTTTTTTGGTTTTATTATTATGATTCAGCATTGAAAAATACTTACACAACTACAATCCTAAATTTTCGCCCTTCTACCATCAAACTCTATTTCTTAATAAAAATTCTCAAAAACGCGGTACGAAGTTCGCTCGGGCAGCTAGAATGTATTGTAAATATACCATTTATATACATATATATATATTGCTTGCTAAAGTGACAAAAGGTACACAATTATAAAATATTTCTCAAACCCTGCTATGTATGTACAGTTGTACACAAACAACAAAACTGCTCGCTTCAATATCTCACTATAATCATATGAACTTAAAATCAATATTTGCATCTTGATTCCTTTGCTAACATATAAGTCAATTTTAAGTTTAAATGACAACACACACTTGCAGAATACGCCAATAGAATATCTCAATAAATGCCTTGCACACAATAACTTAAAACATATTATTATTATATATATTTTTAATGTGGTGCCAGGACAAATAGAATAGGTCAGGTGCAAAATATGAAATAATTTGAGGTGACGATTTCTGAAATGACCATAGAAACACGTAGATGGATTGGTTATTTTGTTTTCAATAATAAATCAGTTTTTCAATACATTTTTTTTTCATTAAAAATGAAACATGACACACAACTGTTCATCATAATGAATGAAGACTCATCCAGTTTTGGTCCTTCTCTACAGCAAATAATATAATATTATTATTTCGTTAATCTTTGAGTATTCCATCTTATACTGCCTCAGATGGAATACAACTTGTTTGATTGCATTGTATTGGAGTATCCGCAACTGGGTGTAAATGCTACAATAATAACACCTTAACAATTTATTATAGCATCTATGAGATAAAAACTGGCTCAATTTGTTCACTTGTATCACTGAGGTCGTACTCAAGTTCCGAGGTAATTCACATACAAAAGTCATCTTTGGTAACCTTCAATACTATACTAAAAATGTAGAGCACTGGGTTGGTTTTCGTCTTAATAACTGCTATACGGTGTCTACCCGGCTGGCGTCCACCAGGGGCTTGTATGCCACCTGGGGCTTCCTTTTAAAAGTGACATATGTGTACAAAAGACTTGCTAGCACACTAATGTTCAAACCTACAAAGTTTAACCAAGAGAATACGTAATCTCCACCGATGACCATGCCTAAATACGTAACTAAAATATTTTTGAGGCAGCCTATAATTGTGGTAGTCAAGGCACTGTTATATTGTGTGCAAAGCATAACACTGTATGAGAGTACAAAACCCATAACACACGACATTAGGAACTGAATCAGGAACAGTGTATCGTTCCAGTGAGGATAGTTGGCCGAGGCGTGCAGATCTCCCATGCACCAGGCTACGATGGTGGCAGGAACTATCATGAAGAGGGCATTATAAAACATAAGGCCATATTTTCCTAACTCTTTGGAGTCTAGCTTCTTTTTCATGTAAACACCATTTGCTGCAGTGAATGCATCATTGGCCAGGACCAGTGTGTAGCCGGCCCAGGAGAATGTGACGTCATCGGCGGCGGCCAGGCAGGCGCCTCCCACCATGGCCAACACGCTTCCCTGGACGGGCCATGATGCTCTTACTCCCAGTACAAACCTCTCCAGAAGCATAGTCATGAGAATACTGAAGCGGCGCAAGGCTGTAAACATTGGCAGGCTCAATTCCTTGGTGCCACCGAGGCCCGTGGCCATGTTTCCCAGGTATATCAGCGGTAGCGGCCAGATCCGCCGAGCTACGTTGCCGTCCAAGGGCGGGAACTGCACGAGCCGCACTCGACGGCCGAACCATAGTACGATGATCGTCGCCACCATCTGCCCCAGGCCCAGAACTTGGTACGATGGGAAAGAGTACGTTGTCAGGACTGTTTTGTTCACGACAGTGATCATGAACGATGCGAGAGCGTAGAACGCCGCGCTGAGGGTGCGCTTCAGGAGCTGCGCCCGGTCGCTGTCCGCCTCGTCTTGCGCGTGACCCGACATAACTCTACCGCTATTAATTATCAACTAAACTAACATCGTTGATTACGTCGCTACGTCATAAGCGCTTACCGATAGTCACGACGGGCATAGTTACGGCCGCGCCAGATCACGCATTAACCTCTGTCATGGCCAACGCGGCTATCCTCAAGTAGAGGCAAATAAAACAACAAAACCTTGATTAAACTAAACGGCATCCGCAGCCGTGCTTACTACGTCCGCGAATGTGACATTTGCGACTTGACGGTGACGTACTGACGTTTTATAAATGTTGCAATGAAAAAAAAACTAAAAACTATATTTTTGGGTTTGCAATAATTTTAACTTACTTCGGTTAGTAAACTCTTAGGGGTTCAAATCTCCCAGAATATATAAATTTCAATTGAGTTTACGATTTTGGTACACCTTTCTTCCGAACTACTTTTACTGCAAAGTCCGATATTGCAGTAAAGGTAATAATAGGTGAGCTTCTAGATGGGATACAAAGCCAGTAATTTGTTCTAGGGTTATTATCTCTGACCGACCCGATGGCCCTTCGGCTAAGACAGTTAGGACGTATGTTAATAGATTATGATGCACGGGGATGGATGGTTCCTACGGATAAGTCCAGCTCGTGCCGTGTGTAGGTGCATGTTTTCGCTCCCACCGGCAGGACCGCTGTAACAATACCGAATTTGCTGCTAAGCGATGGAGATCGGTTACGAGACTTGTAATTCAGTAGCACTATACTTACTCAAGTATACTCTTGGAAATAAAAGGTATTACTTGGTAGCATGTGTCTGAAGGTCTGAAGCGATAAAAAGTTTTATTATACTACTAAATTGATAATTTATTTTTAAACGTAGATAATAATATTTATATTATAATTTATATAGAATGCTGCATTTGATGGCTCGATGGAGGTTATTATAAATGTTATCTCTATATTATATTCTAACTCTATGAAATGGAAACCAAAATGACTACAAACAAATATTGGGCAACACTGGGATTTACGCTAATAATTCTTATAAAAAAATGTTATTTTTTCTATAAATATATATAAAATATGTCTATTTAATTTAAATTAAATAAATTAATTATTAATATAAATATAGGGTAACATAAAACACATAAATGGAAAAAATATTTTACAGACATTTTTTACACACGCACGCATTCCATTCCGGCTGTTGTCAGACAACGAATGGACTGTGAACAAGCGACATTTTGGTATTTTTTTCCGTGTATTGCCATGCCAGCCAACAGTATTTATCTTAAATAATAAATATCTAATTTCGCGGGTAGCTCTCTTGTAATTAGTATTAGTCTCGCAATCATGTATATTTAGAGCGTCTGGAAAACATTTGGAACGATCGAGTAGTATAGTGTACGTGTGACTTTCAGTGAGTTTGTTGGGACGCGTAGATGCTGAAATCGAGTTTTGTATTACGGTATTTACAGTTATGAGGGTGTGAGTGTTTACGTGCGTGTGGTTTCAGGCAATGGCGATGCCGGAGCAGTTTTCGTTGCGATGGAACGACTTCCATTCGAACCTGTCTCAGTCTTTTCACGCTTTGTTGGAGGGCGAGGACCTGGTCGACGTAACGCTGGCCGCGGGAGGCCAGTACGTGCACGCTCACAAACTGATCCTCTCAGTATGCAGCCCTTACTTCAAGGAACTCTTCAAGGTACATGACTCATTTTCATTGTTATGTTGGCAGGGTTTTTTGTTTTATCTGCTATAAAGTAAATATTAATGTTTGTTTATTTCACTGATTGTGTCGTATGTTGACGTAATTTTATAACTTGAGGTTTAGACACTGAACCTCTGATTTTAATAGCAGTCCTTTCATTTAGCTTATTTATGAGGCAAAGGTAATGCTGCAGCGATTACATTTTCTATGTTAGTAATATTTTCCAAGACATAATGCATAAATTGTTCTTTAGAAATTCCTGTCTATGTTGGTTCGGCGAAAATGTTTTATTAATATTAAGTATATCTGTATAACTACTTTGCATTTTGTGGCCGGTGTATTATCATATAAAGTAACTGGCATATAAATATTATAATCCAATATAGGTACTAGTCTTATTTACGTACAGTTTTCATTAATAAATAGTCTAAATATCAATTCTTCATTAAATCATCATCACAAACATAACATAATACTGGTTGAGTCATAGGTGGTAGGTGCCATAATACTATTTACTATATGCTGAGAAGTCTATGAATTCTCTAAGAACAATTTAAAATAATAGTGTTATTTATTTTTAATTAGAGAATAATTCAATTTACACATAACAATTATGCTTCAATCACCATATTGTTATTTATACTAAACATTTTGTCTTGTTATTTTTTAAACTGCATTTTTTTTTCTTCAATTTCCTTTATAGGTATGAATAATTATTTATACTATCTATTTATGTGTAGTTGTCTATCCTGGAGAACCCTGGTGATGATGCTCCTTCTGGTCAATATTACCAAGTTCTTGTATGTAGGTTTTGCATAGTGTTGAAGCGTTTCCCATAAAAATCTGTTTTTAACAAATTTGCAAATGAAAATGTCAAAATATCATACTGTTAAACAATTAGACCTTTCAAAATGCATTTCATAGATGCACAATATTAATACATACACACTTACTGCAGGCACATGCTTGTTGTGCCCCTGATGTTGCCCGCTGGAGGTTCATCATGTATTTGACGGCCTATTGGTCTAGTGGTCAGAGGCCCTGACTACGAAACCGGAGGTTGCGGGTTCGAATCCCGCTAGGGGCAGATGTCAATGTGATGAGCACTGGCATCTGTACCTGAGTCTTGGATGTCTTATATGTATTTATGTATGTTTATCCGTTGTCTAGTACCCATAACACAAGCTTTGCTTAAAATGGGACTAGATAATTGGTGTGAATTGTCCAAAGATATGTATGTATGTATTTAGCCTATAGTAGAACATTTTGTTGACTGTACATTATGTCAGTACTCAACTATTTAAAATAAAACAATGTTATGACTCAAGCTAACTGGACTTTAAGCTGAATGTACCAGCTCAGCTCTTGTGTTAGCTTGTTACATTTTCCTAAAACAATTAATTCAGTCTGCTTTGTCATTATTCTGAATATTGACACTGTTTTATTTATAAATATATAAGGTCTTGGTTATTATGATAATCAATACTAATATTATAAAGAGGAAAGGTTTGTTTGTTTGGATTGAATAGGCTCCAAAACGACTGGGCTGATTTGAAAAATTCTTTTACTGTTGGAAAGCGAATAGTGTATATTCCCTAGTGACATAGGCTATAAAAAAAAGGGATCAGGGCGAAGCCAGGGCGAGCAGCTAGTGTCTAATATAAAGAAGCTAGTCTATTTATTTTTGTTAACTCTTCCAGTTGTATGTGTAGTATAGAAAGTAATTATCTTAACAATTTGAATATAGTGCGGTGAAATGATTTCTTAGTACTGATATTGGTATACAATTTCCATCATCTGTCAATTATTATAATATGTATTTGCGAATACTTCAGATGTTTACACTTCTGTCAACTTTATAGTGCATTGCGAATGTGTAGTGTGACACTAGAGATTGCGAGAATATTTGTGACATACTAAATACCTCTGTTCTGTGTTTTTGTAACTATATTTTATTAAAATACATAAAGAAGTGAAATATTTTCCTATTAGTAAACCAGGTACATTGGACTGTAACTTATGAGTAAATATAAAAAAAAAATGTAATTATATTAATGACCTTAATATTCATGACTTAATTAGCATTTCTGAAAACAGTCAGTGCATTTATCATTAATAAACGCGATTTAACAATATTAACTAATCACATAGATGGGTAAATCCGAAAGAATATTTAATAAAATTTAACTAGCATTTTGATAATTAGGTATCATTAAAGAAACAACCCAATTTAGTTTAAAACCTTAGGCATTCTGTGCTAGTAATACATTTTAATGTTTAATCCCTTTTTAATATTGACCTACCTATTCAGATAGGTATATTCATTGTCATCACTATATAATATTATAAAACAAAATCACTGTCGCTTTCTGTCTGTCCCTATATATGCTTATATCTTAAAAACTACGCAACTGATTTTGAGGCGTTTTTATTAATAGATACCGAGTGAATCACGAAGATTTATAGCATCCGTGTGTGAGGCCGGGGCGGGTCGCTAGTCACATATAAAAAAAATATATTGTATACTACTGAAATCAAATCATATTCTATGTGACATTGCTGAAGTTGGCTAAAATTATTCGCTAAATTTAGTAATTGTAGTTTAAATGATTCAATATCACATTAATATGTTATTAGGTAGGTATATATGCTACTCAATAATATAAATATGCAATTTATATCCAATAACCTAGTACTAATGCGAATTCAGTATTTTCTGTTTCGTAACACCTGTACAAAGTGCACTGTGAAAATGTATGTCTGACTCAGGTAATTTGAAGAATTTGTGATTAGAAATGACTGAAGTAAGTATTTAATTTGTAGAGTGTCGTAAAGGAGCCGAGTAGTTTTAATAATAAATAAAATCTACTACATATATTATATTGTTATAACCTATATATATACGGATATTTATAAATGGCCAATGCACAAGTTTGATACTGAAAATAATTTGTTATGCCGTCGCGGTTATTAACTTAGGTATTTATTAGCCGACGTTCAAAAAAAAATACAGTTCCCATATTCGTAGATGACTGAACTGACGATAGTCTAACAGTAAAGTCAGCAAATAAAATACGCCAGTTAAATATTGTTGTATTTCTATTTTTTAATCTCTGATGCCTTCGCGGTTATTACACATTGGAATGAAACAACTATTAACTTACTTTAGCGTTAGACTAACGTCAGCTCAGGCGTGCGAATGTGGAAACAGAAACTTTTCGAAATGTCATCCAATGAAATAAAGTACGCAATTATAATATGTTATTTAACCATCATTCTAATCAAGGGCGTAGCGAGGTACGGGCAGGGGGGCCCCTAGAAGTTCCCTGTAAGTTTTGATTCCCTTGCGAGTGTTGAAAATTATCTTAGTTTGTCTAGGCCCCACCCTCTCACTCTAACAAATTCCTAGCTACGCCCTTGTTCCTAATGTTGATGCATTTGACATTGCCTAATCTAACATAATCCTTATTCGTTTGTCAGATGAATCCGTGCGAGCACCCGATAGTGATCCTGAAGGACGTGGCGCACCAGGAGCTGCGGCAGCTGCTGCAGTTCATGTACCGGGGCGAGGTGCACGTGCGGCAGGCGGAGCTGTCCGGCTTCCTGCACACCGCCGAGCTGCTGCAGGTCAAAGGCCTCACCGGGGGCAGGGAGGTGAGGGATAGTTGTTCACTTTATATATTTGACTTGTCGCATGCGTTAACGAGATAGTGTGGCCCTTTCCCATGGCGACTTTTTGTAGCGATCCAAACGCGCGATTGTATCGTTACTAACGCGCGTTAGTCGCATTTCCAACGACCTACAGAAGCGCTCTTTTCGCTGCGATGGACACGCGCGTATGAATCGATACAGTCGCAAAATGGTCGCTGTCTGTACGCACTCTCCAACGATACAGTCGCTATAGAACGCGATACTGTAGTCGCGGAGATGTCTCGCGTTGTGCCACGGCGACCTTTTGTAGCGATACTGTCGCGCGTTTTGCAAACTCATCGCTTCGAAAAGTCGTCGTGACCGAGGGAGCATAGCTAGCGACCGTTTTGCGACTGAGTAACTGCATAAAGTCGTCATGGGCGAGGGCCCTTAAATTAAGGAATTGATGAGCGTCAAAGTTTTGAAGCCTGTGACGTCACTTCGCAATTTTCAGTTCTGTAATTGTACAAAGTTTAAAAGCGCTTCAACTTCACTGTGCAGTTATTAATTTAAATATGAATAATGATTAAATACATAGAATGCAAGTTTGCAAGTAGCAAATGTTGAATACAAAATTACTCGTTTTTTATACTTAATCAAGTCTCTGTGAGTGATTTTATAAATAATACTCGCGGAGTGCCGGGTGCCGGGAGTGTTAATTAAAAACGGTAAGTATTTTAAATCAAATTATTATGTGAATTAAGGCCCCATTTCACGAGGTCCAAATAAGTAAGATGTCGACAACTATATAGATACCTATTCACAGGATAAGTACCAGTTGAATATGTAGCAGTCAATAATGTGTTTAACTACTGTTTCTGCCGCTTAAAGTTTTAGAAAATTGGACCCTAATTTGTATGCTGGTGAATAGTTACCCTACTTCCCGCAACTTACGTTAATTTGTGTAACAGCGCCATCTGTCCAGGTGTGGTGTAACTATTATACATTTTGGTCACTAGTGGCTAGGGGGTCTGGTTTGACTGAAGTAGTTTTGGTGTTTTATTTTGTCGTTAGGTGGCGGTAAATCGAAACCCCCCCCCCTTTGGTGATTTCGCGGTTTTTTTCGCGATTGGTTGATTATACTTGCGCATCTAATCTGATCTTTCAAGACCTTTACAGTACTCATATTCGCAGGCTGGGGTTTCTACATTTAATTCCGTCTGTTACAGCTGTTTTATTCAAATGTGTAAGAAATTAGGAAATCATTAGAATTATTAAAAATGCATTTTATACTTCAGATTCAATTAATTTTATATACTTACATAATAGGAGGTAAAATGTAAGTAAGGTAACTTAAATCTAATGTAGAACAACTATTTTTCTTAAATTACTATTGTATTGTTAAATAAACACTACGGATATAAATATTTTAAGAGAAAGAAAAGAGAGTGAAATTATTTATAAATACTTATTGAGTAAAATTCTATTAGCAAATGCACTTAATATAAAATTTATTTCTTGGTAGCTTAATTATATTTAACGGTTAGGAAAAGATTTCAGCTTGTGACATGTTCTATTAAAGTATCGATATTTTTAATGACTAAGAAACATATGACCCACTACTTCACCGGTACCTATAGAATTAAAAAAAAGAACTGTTTTGAGCGTTGTGTCTATCTGGTTGGCGAGCAGCAAACAGCCTGTTGCCTTTAGCGTTGTGTAATAACAGCCAAACAAACAGCGGAGTGTTGGAGTATTGAATGTATATAATGCCTCAGACGTCTGGAGAACACTGATAGTAACTGTTCATTAAAATATTTTTTTATTATTAAATAGACCTTATATAAGACTAGCGGCCCCGGCAGACGTCGTCCTGCCCGTCCGATTGTTTCGTCAAAGATCTGTCAAAGTCTTCTGTCACTTCTTCATAAGGCTTCATATTTTCCCCGTTTTTTACACATTTTCCACTGTTTCTTCGCTCCTATTGGTCGCAGCGTGATGTTATATAGCCTAAAGCCTTCCTCGATAAATGGTCTATCCAACAAAAAAAAATATTTTTTGAATTCGAACCAGTAGTTCCTGAGATTAGCGCGTTCAAACAAACAAACAAACAAACTCTTCAGCTTTATAATATTAGTATAGAATATAGATTTTACAAGTCAGATTATTCTACTAGCGCTTCGGAATCATCGTCGATGAGAAACACCGCAAGAAATTTGGCAGAAAGTTTTTCGAAGTCTATTATGTATTAATATGTGTACAATTTATATTTTATAATAAATATCTCATATAATATAAGTATACGTACCTAGTTGTAATTTATAATTATATACCTACTAAAAAGCTTTTTATATAATAGACATAATAGGCCAAATATTTAAAGAACTATAAAATATCGAAATGTCATTTGGTTAATTTGCATCGCGATCGAAAGTTCTAGAGGTGGAGACAATATTTATACGCATAGGTAGCATAGTATGCAAAGTCAGCCGCCCGGTAATAATACCGAAAATTCAATAAATATTCCCAGGCACCGTGCAAGCGGCGCAACACGATGACGCAGGATGCACCAATCCCCGGTCTAGACTCAGTACGCAGGCCTAGGGCACCTAGCTCTGTGTGTGTGCAGCTTGCAATCAATGCGTGCACCGGGAGCCGCGGACCTCGCCCATTACAGGCGACGCCGCCAGGCTGCACACACATACCAGTAGATTCATTTCTGTCAAATTTTGTGGCGGCGTCCTTTTATTAATATCTCCAAGTATTCAAATTGTATATCAGATTGTGGTGATAATGTTGCCGCCCGGGGAATGGATCGCGCCGCACTATTTTATTGACAAAGTTAAGGTATGTTCGCTTTTTATTTTAAGTTAGCGGTTTCAGTTTCACTATTCAAAATTATTAGCAATAGCGAAGAATTAGATTTAAACTCGTTATTCTTTTGTTCATGTATTATCTTCTGTTTGACGCGTATATTCTGTTGCAATTGTTTTTTTTTTGTTTTTCGATTGTACAATGCAGTCAGTTATCACTATTTGCAAATCGATTGCAAATAAAAGAAGTTTTGCGGGAGTATGAAGTAGTGCAATCGATTTTTAGAATATGCGTTGGTCCTAAAATCTGATCGAACCACACCCCCCGCCCCGTCCCGCGCTCTCGAGTCTAGCCTGGCTGTGTGTATGAGATTCGGTTGTTAAACACAATCAATCGAGACTGATAATCATTCGGGTGATATTAAATTATTTGTTTTCTTCTTCGTATTGACATTTGAGAATCAACCCTCGCTTTGCGATTGTATATAATGCCGAACCACCTGTTACACGCGAGGCAAGCGTGCTTAATGGTAGGCAAGTAGTAGACAGTTTTTTTCCGTGTTTGTTTGTCAATTCTTATAATTAAATTTATACTTTCTACGGGAAATTTTGAGCTTTTGAAAATTTACATAATATGCTATATGGAGACTGAGATTGGATCGATAATTGCTACCGGTCATGCGCAGGTTTTTTTATGCGCGTTTATTTTGCGCTGCGCCTGTGACAGCTTCTAGCTACAGTGCGGCTTTACGCAGCTGTTTAAAATTATAAAGTACCTGATGCTTCTATGATATTATTTATAAAGTTACGCGTTCACGCAAGCCGAGTTGCGACAAGTGGGCCGGGGAGATATAGCTAGCAAAACTTCTTTTGTTTGTAATGTCAGAGATAGAATCCTGCACTCTATGACATAGCTATTCTTAAGAGAGAGCCCCCGAATCATGAAGTAACGTTATCAATAAGTATTGAATTGATTTTTAATAAAATCCCCCTAGTACATCATGCCTAGTAGTGACTTACCCTGATTATGAAGCTGGGGGTTATTTTATTAAACACACGTGTCTGTAGTTTAATGTATTAAATTATTTGAAATTGACTTGGATGTTGATCATTCGTGTGCTGAGAGGTACTAGGTACTTTACCTTAAAAATGCTTGGATAGATTTATGAAATTGCCCCTTTATTTGCTACTAGCAGTTTGCCCTGGCCTCGCACGGATCCCTATTTTTTTCAAAATATTCCTTAGCATATGTCACTCAGGGTGAACGTAGCTTACCAACGGTGAAAGAATTTTTCAAATCGGTCCAGCCGCTTTGGAGCCTATTCAATCAAAACAAACAAACCTTTCCTCTTTATTATATTAGTATAGATTTAATTGTTTAGTTCCTAATAATGTCTACATGCTCATTTTAGAGTATTAGAATCGAATACAAAAGTCCTATGTAAGAAATGAAGCTAAGAGCTATTTAGTAACTCATCTTGTATCACTTTGCGGTATCAAATAGGGCAGTCTCGTGTGAGCAGTCATACGCACACATATACATGAAAGTATCTCGTCTGTATATTTATTTTGCTCTTTGTCATCAGTCTAGCCTACACGCAGACATAGGGCAGCTCCCCGCAGTCTGGGGTAACATGACTACACCGAGGGGCCGTTTACCCTCCTTCCCCTTCTCCGTCTGTCTGGGTCTCCCCCCACAAGGTGCAGACAGGTTTTAAGTGCATTAAACGTGACACTCGATAGGCTATTATTATCGGCTTCCAGTGTAAATTGTTTAATGATTACATTAGACGTTGTTGTCCTGAGAAACTTTTTAATTCATTCACTTATATGCTGTACTATCTATATAGTGTGAAGTGCAATATTTTCATAAATATATCCAACAGTAAAGTTTAAAAGTGCTCTTGAGTAATGTTTTGCTTGAGCTGTTTAAACCGGGGCAAATACGAGCTTGTTTATTAATTACCCCGGACTAATGACCCCTGAAGGCAAAAATATTAGAGGTCGATCACTTGACAGCCCAAACTAAACCAGACTACGAATACGATACATATAAACATATATATCTTTCCTGGACAAATTCAAAGTGTTCCTTAATCTTCAGCTTCAGTAGTCAGGTGTAGTCATCTGTATATATTTCTAGTAATGAAAACAATTAGAAACAATATATATAAATAATCATATAATGTCTCTACAACATGTTTTTTTTTTTTAAACAGAACTTACAATATGGAACAGTAAGACTTATCGTAGAGAACGAAATCATACGTCGAGTTCTCATTATTTTTAACGTCTATTTGAAATTTAACCTTATATCGGTTCCTTCATAGACGAGCCTTTATTTTGTAAATTTCTTATACATGACGTCGACACTATTCAAATCAAAGGCTGCAAATAACGTTATTTTATTTAGTCAGTTACTGATGTCGCGGCGAAGTTAACGACGCAAGTTAATTGTGGCAATCTGAATAAAGATAAAACAGTTATTCATAATACCGACCTGATGGCAATAAGCCCTATCTATTTCAGGAACGGAAATGGTGACCTATCGATCGTGTTTCCATGCGCATAAGGTTCAATTTCAATCGACGGCGCACGTTAAGTGTTTAGCTAAATCTATTAGATTTCACCAGCATCTCAAGTGTTGCACGTTGTCTCTGCATGAGGCATTATAGAATTTACTTTTTAATTTCAATTGTTACATGTCCGATGTCCCTATGAGGCTTAACCACCCGGAATCATCTCATACGATGATTTCAACTGACTGCTAATATTACAACCAAGGCTTGCTTGCTTACTTGCTTGCTTGTTTGCTTACTTGCTTGCTTTAGAGTATAGATCATTTAGTTTCCCCATTGCTTTCATTGATTGTTTTTTGTATGTTCTTCTATTTTTTTTTATTTTATAGTGGCACACGCATGAAAGATATTGTCAAGGAACTTGTTTAAATTATTTTAACTACGTGATTAATATTGACGGTATTACATTGGAAATAAGCTTTTGGGCAAAATAAAATAATAATAATTGCAAGTGTAATTATTGTAACCCTAGTGTCACATGTTGTACATTAAAAATAAATGCTTGCACGGGTAATAATATCGGCTTTAAGGGTAAGTAAGATAAAGGTATAAATAATTTTTGTATGATATTTTCATTTTAGACATATATACTAATGGTGAATTATCAGACAGTGATCATAAGGATAAAGGAAATGACGGAGACAAATGTGAAAAAATGGATGAAGATGGAAACGGTGATCAAGATCCAGGAAACGACAATAATCAAGAACAAGGCAACGACAATAACCAAGACAACGAAAAGAATAACGAGCAAGAGGAAGACCAGGGTGGGAAAGGGGATAAAAATGATAAAGGAGGAGATGAAGACGATGACAAAGATAAAAATAAGGATATAAATAAGGAAGAAGAAAAAGATGAGGAAGATAAAAATGACGAGGAAGACAAAAATGACGAGGAAGACAAAAATAACGAGGAAGACAAAAATGACGAGGAAGACAAAAATGATGACGATAATGATAAGGATAAAAATAATGACGAAAATGAAGACAATTGTGAAAACAATGATGTCGGTCCAGAAAATAATGAGAATAATTGTGACACTACTGAAAATGATGTACAGAATGGTGATAATAACGACGACGATGATGAGAATAGTAGTGACTCAAGTGAAAGTGAAGATGTGGATGAAGCCCGCAATGATGAAATGAATGATAGGAATGAAGCTACAGCCAGAAATGACAATAATGTCCCAAGTCAAGAAGAGCAAGCAAAAGAGAATTATAACAGTAACATTGCAAAAATAACGTCTGATCCGTACATGAAAGTTTTAGTCACTATGCTGTTAGAAAAAATTATTAACGACAGCAGCATGAATTGGGATAACCCTCCGTCACATAGCACTGTGAATGTTAACGCTCCTCTCGATACGTACACTAAAAAGTTAATGATGATTATGCTTGAGAGGGCTTCATTAGCGACCGGTATACCAATGTACGAGAACAGTACTCCAAGTACGTCATACGACCGAGGTGCTTCAAATAATGTTAATAGAAACAACACTGCAGATATTAGGGGCAATGCGATGGGAAGGAGATCAGATAACATTAAGGAGGAAATCTATACGACGGACGAGGAGACGCAGAAAGAGGACAGTGAGGACTCCGAGGACGGTCATATGGACGAAACTTAAATTATAACATGGATTGCAGGCATCGTGTGCGTCACACACACTAGAATATGTACGAAAGGATCAAACCTTTAAATTACGATGCCAAAGCACAAGTTAACTTTCCGCATAATAAACCTAGTTATAATATATTAATTAATATATGTATTAAAAAGAAACGAAAAGAAAAAAAAAAACGAATAGGTATAGATTTAAATTATTGGATAGACTAATTATAAATTGTTGTAGTTTAGAAATCGACACTCGTATTTTTAAAATAAGATTTATGTGGACAGGTTTAAGTCTTAAGACATAGCAAAATTTTCAGTTCTAAGAAATTCATATGACAGTAATTCTATGTGTTAGTTTTGTCTTTGATTGATAGTTGGTGACAGATTGTTAATGTATTTAGTTCTGACGCTTGGTACAATTTTGTACCGTAATCCCGTATATATATATTACATTCCATCTTTATCATTATGTAATGAATAATAAAAATAATTTAATTTCACTTTACGACTATTATTCTCCTAAATATTTATTATAGTATTAAGATTTTTGTAATCTGATTGTGAATCCATCTTAATAAGAATTAAAAATATAAAAAACCCAAACAATATTATTATTATTATTATCCCAATTTTCTTAGGCACCTTGAATTAAAGATATTTGTCAAAAAATATGTGTTTTATTCGATCCTAGGTAAAAAGGTTCTTCCAGGTATTTCCTTTCCTTTCCTGAGATACTTTAGTATTAACAATAATAATGCTTGTGTTTAGATTTACACTATTTATTATTTCATCTTGCTTTCATAGTTCTGCCTTCATTTATTTTATTATAACGTTATTTTAAATATCTTTAAAGATATACGATTATAATAAAGCATATTAAAATAACGTTAACTTAAGTTTTATTAACTCGTTAATAATTTTTTTTAATATTTCTCTTTCTCTGGTTTAGTTTTATTATTATTTTTACTCATAAAACATAGTATTCTGCAATAGAAATAGTAATTTAAATAGTATCCATATTATACACTTACCGAGTAGGTTCCATTTCGAAGTTTTAATTTTTTTTCTTAATTTAAAATAAGACTGAAATACAAATCGATCTAATCTCATAACTTCTATGTTTTAAATTAAATATTTTTTAGATTCACCAATTACAAACTTAATAAATATTTCCGATGTATTTAAAGTTTAGTCATTTTGAGACCTATATTTAACACTTGCATAAAAGTATTTCCGTATTATCTGTAAGCAAATAGCCTAATTTTTCGCGTTGATACTATCTCGCAATGGAGTCTACTCTTATAAATCCATTTAATAAGATAGAAGTGCAACAGTGGCTCAACTCTTAGTTTTTGTATTATTGAAATTATTGTAACCACACTATAAACGAAAAAGAAATTACTTCTTATTTCAAAGCCATCGTTGCACTTCTGAAAATCTTAACTTGCCCTTTTCCCACTTCGGCAGTAATAATGATACATTTAATAAATGTTGTAAATCCATTGAAACAAGAGATATAAAGTCAAAAATACATTTTTGTAATTCCGTAAATAATAAAAACACGCTGGTTTTGCATCAATACGAGGCATCCTCAGTAAATGTTGACAGTGCGACCACCTGGTGGTGGTCTTACTCTTAACACCTGAGGATGCTAAGTTTCCAGATATACTAGTATCATTATTGCTCTGGATGTGCCTACACCTCCCCTCCCCCCTCCCCACTCTTCTCCCTTGGTAAACACAGGTTTTTCCCACAGAAGAGCGAGTCGCCCCCGCCCGTGGTGGAGGAGAAGCCCCGCTTGGAGACGTCCTCGGACAGCCAGCAGGAGTGGGTGCCGGGGGGGGAGGACACCATCGCCACCGAGTCCACGGTGGAGAACGTCAAGGAGGAGAATAAGAGTCCATTGAAAAGGTTAGTATTTGTGTTAGGTACCTATAGCTCTCAAGTTGGCAACTATTTTGGATAGGTATATGAGGCAAGCTCCTATTATACCTCGACACGGAACTGCAGATCTGGCTGGTAAATACTGGGACTAAAAATCTTCATCAGCATGATTTGTTTCATTTATGTCCTAATGGTTTTTCTTCTAAGTGCCATTATTTATTAGAAGCACTGGCTAATGTTGACATGACTGTAGAAGTGTCCCTTGGCTTCTATTTGCTTAAAAATGTTTTTCATTGTCATATAATAATATGTGTTGTGTTATTTCAGTGTCATTGTGAATTGGGAATCTGTAGGTTTATTAAACTTGAGAACACTGAAGAATCTCTTGTCCTCTTACTTACGTTTTACATCCGGTCGCGGTTATATTTTTTCGCCAATTTTATCGTCCAAAAACTGTCAAGTTACCGTCGTAGTGGCTCACAATGCCATCGATGTCGAATTTTAAGCCATATTTGATCGTAAATAAGTTTGAGGTGCTATTATAAAATCAACAGTAATCAATGTATCCATCATTGTGCAGTGATTTCCCTACTGGCTCAAATTAAACTTTATTTCATTTTATTTTAGTGAATTATATTTGTACACTTACATTATTTTGTGTTTCTATCCTTGGACCCTGCAGTTGCGACCTGTAGTTGCATGCCAGTGATTGGTACATAAACTGGTCCTAGTATTTTTATTCTTGTGGCTGCTATGTTATTTCTGTTTATGTATGTTATTGTTGGTCTGTCTGTTGTCTAAATATATAAATAAATAAACAGGCTGCTAAAGAACACACCGATTAAGAACAGCGTACCCTCTAACAAGAAGAAGCCGCGGCCCGTCGTCGAGAGTCCGCCTATCGACAACAACGAATTTGCTTCGGACGGGTAAGACAAATATGAATAGTAACTAGAAAAGTTTTTAGCTATTTTTCATCAATTTGATTACATTTGTTTTTTGTTTCTATTAAATTTGCTGCACTCGCCGTAGTTGAGCACTTTTCTTTTTTTAAATTTGTTTTTTTTTTTTCGTAAACAGCGAACCGCTTATAGATTTCGACAACGAGTTGTATCACAGCGTGCTGGCTATACCCGAGTCTGCGAAAGAATCTGGTAAGTGCAATGGATAATCAACATTTCACTATTAGACTCATTTTATGGTGTATTTTGCCACCTCTATTGTTAAATATTTTTCTATTAGTTTTCTTTTCAAATTAGACACAATTTTGTTTAAATTTTCTTATAATTATTTAACGACATACATATTATAATGTCAATTGTGTTTCGCATTTTTATTTTATAATTTTGTTTTTTTTTTGTTCTCTCCTCCAAACAAGGCTGGAATTGCAAAACGAAAGGCGTGAAATGTCCGTCGTGCCATCGGTTCTTCGCGAACCGGTACAATCTTAAAGTTCATATTAGGGACAAGCACGACACGCGGGAGGGCACGCTGCAGTGCGAGATCTGCAACAAGCGCATGCGCAACCCGTCCTGCCTGCGCGTGCACATGTACCACCACCGCAAGCAGGCCGCGTACCTCGCGCAGCTCAACCAGAACGACCAGATACGACATCAGTGAGTGCACTTTGTAATAGATATCTGACGCCCTCCGCGGTTATTACCTACACATTGGAATAAAAACAACTATTGACGGATTTAACTCGCGCTATTTTTATTTTATTTTATTTGCTGACGTCTCGGATTCTTTACAGTTTCCATAAACGTAGCTGACAATAGTCTAACGCTAAAGCGATTTATACAGTTATAAAAACTACCTTAATATCTAAATTACATTTTTTTTTAAATACTACTCTATTCTAAAATATCGCGCGAGAGAGAGCGGGTTAAATCCGTTAATATTTGTTTCATTTCAATTTTCTTTGTAATGTTTTATTTTGTCATGTCTTTAGTGATTAGTTTATGACAGATCTCGGTTATGTAGAGTTAGAAGCGGTGTCAGATGACATTAGTAGTAGTAATCAGAGTCCAATTCACATTAAATTTGAATCAGATTCTGAGTACAATACGCATAGTGGTAAGTTGTTGGAGCTTTTTTTTATTAATTTTGTAATAGTAGTTATAGTAGCTATTATAATTACAGTGAAACCTGGTTAACTGGGACTTCAAGGGACCTGGAAATTGGTCTCATTTAAAGAGGTATTAACATGAAAAATGTGGTTTAGAGATTGTTCTCCTGGAACTAATAATTAGTTTGACGTTTACACAATTATTAAAATGTATTACAGCTATGTCGGTCACCTTGGTCCTTCTGCGGATCTTATCATTCCTGATTCAACCCCGCAGAGAAACTCCGAGCCATAGGCCTTTGAGTGACTTTGAGCCTTCTCGTGAGGCCCAAGTGAATATATATATATATATAATAAGGTATTTAATATATTGTAGAGCATATGTTGTTGTTTCCAGTGTGCCGAACATGGCCGACGACAAGAGTTGGCGCAACGAGGGCCTCTACGGGCCCGTCGTCGACTACAAAGACGCGGATGCGTGAGTACTTGGTTTTTTTCACACTTTTTTGAAATTGACTCAATAGACAATGATAACTTTCTTAATAATTTCTAATACCTTCGCGGTTATTACGGATTTAACTCACGTACATATCAATTTTATGTTAGCTTTGTTATTGAGAAACATTTACAGTTTCCATATTCGTAGTACACTGTTTTCCAAACGTCTTTAATACTTAAATTAAATTTATATACGACCAGCTGTCCGCCCCGGCTTCGCACGGATCATATTTTTTTTATAGCCTATGTCACTCGGGAATAGTGTAGCTTCCCAACAGTGAAAGAATTTTTGAAATCGGTCCAGCCGTTCTGGAGCCTATTCAATCCAAACAAACAAACCTTTCCTCTTTATAATATTAGTATAGACAAGACGAGTATATTTTTATAAGTGTTATAATCGTTTACTTCCATATTATCATACACGGATAAGTAATGCCTATTGTTATTCTCCAGGGTGCCGAATATGGTGGATGACAAGAACTGGCGCACAGATGGCTCATACGGATCCGGCGATTTCAAAGACACCGTTGCGTGAGTGTCTACTCTCTACTCTATTCATGATTTTCATACTATAGGGATGACTGCTAGGTTACAAAAACTTTATTCTATCTAGTTCGTCAGGTAGATTATTGAAAATTATTAGGACTTTTCCCAATCGAACAAAAAATGACAAAGATAAGCGGTGCCAAAGGTTGGGAGTGGGGGATTGTCACGTCACATTATGGCATAAATTGAACCATATAGTGACGTCACGAGCCCCCACACCCGAACTTGAACTTTGGAAGCACTTATTTTTGTCATTTATGGTCCCATTGAGAATAGAAAAAATACATGTCTATTGTCTAATATTTTTTTTGTAATCTACTTGATGGATGTAGAAAAAAAAAGCAGTCATGCCTATTAGACAGTAAATTGTAGCGATGGGACTACTTATCCCTGGTATTAAGACGGTGTAATTTGTTCAGTTTCCCGTCGCCGTCGCCGGCGGCGGAGGCGCCTGCGCAGCCGGACGGCGAGGCGGAGACGGCATGATACACCCCCCCGCCGCCGGACGACCTCCCCCCTCCGGACCTCCTCTACAGATACTTCACCCAGCAATGCTCGTGGCGGCACAACCTCTTCACTACTCACGATATCCTGCTAAGGTAAACAAACGAAATGTCGATTTGTTTCTGGTTTTTTTTCCTAGAGGATTCCCAAAAAAGGTACAATTTTCGTAATTATTTTTTTTTTTGCGTTTTTTTTTCCTGTTATTTTTGATACATGCTTTAAGGGGCATGTGAAAACGGCACGTTTTAAAATAAAGAATCTATTTATTGAATGCAACTGGATCGGATCGAGTGTGAATGTTTTTCTTTGTCTTTGAACACCGTGGGATAATGTTTACACCCGTTTGTCCTGTTGTATTTAATATTTTGTCCGTTAAACAAAACCATATTCCAAACAATACCCGAAACATGAAGAAGAAAAGCACTTGTTAAATAAATATTAACTGGATCCATATGGTAGTATCAGTAACGGTTGTCGCGGCGCGACAAACCGAGTGATCTGTCGCGGCGTTGACAAACGTTAGGTGTTTGCCAGGCCGGTAATATCGTCTATTCAAACAATTTGACGTCTTTAAAACAAAGCGAAATGACGGTGCTACAACTTTGTTTAGCAAAAAAAAACCATTATATTATTAAACCTATTTAAAATTGAAAATGATGTCTATAAGCGTCCTCCCAGGAGTGAAATGTAAAGAGGTCTAGTATCAAAAGTAGCAGGGAGAAAGAATTCGCAATTAAACACTGAAATAAAATAAAAAGAAAATATATTTTGTAACATAATACTGTAATCAAATGACGACACTCACATTATAATGTGGGGGCAATGTAAATAAAATGTGTTTCACAACGCCGGAGTAAGTCTCGTGTATCTAAGGTATGTGGATTGTGGAATAATATAATCTAGCGGATACAAGGTTAAATGTATTACAGTGTCGCTCATCTGGCGTTGTGAACTATTAACATTGTAATCGGCAATTGTTATAATCGACTATCGTAATAATGAATTTGTATGTAACCAATCGTGAAATAGTCACATTGAATCCAGAGTGTAATCGTTGTAACCCCTTCAAAGAAATCATTACTTATATATAAAATATATAATCTACCTATAGAAATTAAAAATACTCTTAGTGTAGGAGTGTCTATAAAGGTGTATTTTCGATATTAAATTATTGCATACAGTGCAAAGTGCAAGTAGTGGTAATAAATGTAATCAGTCAACGCTCACCGCTGGAGGTCGCTAGCGGTAGAGACGGAGGCGTCCGGATCGAACGAGTATGCAGCGGGTTTGTTATTTGTGCGCTGTCGGGAGAGCGCAGGGTGACGTTATTATTTAATTTATTAACAAAGTATTTCTATTCTATTATAAAAAGTAAATAGATTTTGTATAAGCAACAGACACGAAAATTCTAGTAGGAATGTAATATCAGGGGCGCGTCGGCCCCCGAGCGAGTCATATTTATTATTTCACCCTGCGCTGTTATATCCACAACGAATTTTAATTAGTTAAGTTTCGCTAGTTAGTTTCGTTTTTAATACAACACTAAGTTCAAAAAATAGATCCGTGACACTTTAATCGTGTCGAAATCGTATGATATTGCTCGCAATTTTTCTCAGTACGTTTCAACGAGTAAGTATTAGAAAGAGAATGAAATGTTTTCAAAAGATTGTAGTTGAAACGAGAGTTGAACAAATCACACCCACGGAAAGGTGCTCAATTATTGAATCTCTACCTGTAACCTCCACATGTTTACTCTGGTTTTATACATGAAAGAATGTCACGGTTATTTTTTTAAGTACAATTTTATATTTCGGCAGCTAAGTCGAGCTAGTTTTTTAAAGTTGCCATTTTTCAAAGTGTACAAAAACACAGTTTCCATAAAAGAAAGTTGAAAAAAGATTCACATAACCTTACAGTACAAAATGTGTATATTATTCATTTATGAAATATATGCTTTACTTAGTTTTAAGAATACTTTAAGAATGATTTTTTTTATATATAAAGAAAGAATCTGGATAGTTTTTATTACGTATTAGTTTATGTTGTATACATTTATTTCGGTTAGCGTACAAGGTTGTTTAGACGTGGTAAGGATTATAATACCTCAATTTTTTTTAAAACATCCGCTGCTATACGTGTAAAAAAATACGTTCATCCCATGACAGTATTGTGGAAATTTTATCATTTTCACAATAAAAAAAAAAGCAACAATTATAATTTTGGTCACAATTTTACTGCTGACGACAAAAATGACACCGGTTTTCCATTGCACAGAGATTAGTAATATTAAAAAAAATGTTTGGCTTTAAAACGAAAACGAGCATTCCACATTAGGGCAAAAACCCTATAAAAATATATAAATATAATATAATAAAGCTTTAAATATAGATTCCCATCGTGTGTAGGTAAGATGTAATAGGTGTCGGATATGTATTTACCAATTTAATATAAGAAAAAATAAATGTATTTGTACTCGAAATTAATTTTGGAAATGTGTTGTTGTGTCGCTTGAAATTATATATTTTTATATTCATAATGTACACAAAAAAGTATAAGGGTAGGCATTTATATGATACTCAGTGGTACACATATATGATATTGTCTATTCTTGAACAGACAAAGGGCGGTCACAACTAAGGTGTTATCATCAAATCATTCTCGGCGAGCGTTATACCGCTTGTAGCAGATCCAATGCTTTATATACGTGCAGATACAGGGCAAATAGGCCTTGTAAGTGGGCCTGTCTCGATCCGCTCGATTATGCAAAGCGTGCCAGGTCGTTACGACCGGCACTGGACGACTGTGTAATAACATAGATGTCTGTTCATAATCCCAAACATAAACATATCGCACACCTAGATCTAAAGAGAGCTAACTCAAAAAAGGTACTTTTTCAGGAGAGACGAGAAACTGATTAATATGTCCATATGCACGCATGAGTTTTCTGTTAAAATTTATACTTTTTATAATAAAGCTAGCAGAGTTATATTAGCTGAAATCAGTTTTAGTGTAGGTGGGTTTTGCTGGAATCCGATAGTGTGCATAACACAAATCTTCCGGTTTTTGAGTTAGATCCCTTTAGATCTAGGTGTGCGATATAACAACAGGGAGATTTCGATTGACATTTATAAATATTTTAAATATATATATAATCTGATTCATGTATTACTCATATAAATCCGACAGTGTTGTTTAAAGTTTAACTATGTATGATAGTTTATAAAATTAGCCCTCAGTCGAAATCGCCCTTGTATCGACTTATTTAATTTTAATAGATTTTTTTATACAGACGCAATAACACAATTCCCGTAAGCCATAGTTACATATTCGATTTAATTATAAAGTGTGGTGCAAGGTAGCTGACGACTCTTTAGATACAGATATAGAACCTTTGGGGCATTCATCGTGCCTATATACCTACTTAGCAGCTGGTTTTTAGCCATTTTACTGATATACTGAAATTTATGTATATATGTGACACGCGAGATAATGAAATGATAGAGACAAACAATAATAATATGTTGTACAATATTTTCCGTGTTTATTGGTTCACCTGTGACTTGTTTAGACCGCTTTTATTTATTAAATTTATCCAGCTTCATATAAAATATCTCTGCTTTTATAACGTAAATTTACATGTAAACATTCAGCTCTGTATTATTTGTTTTACTTAGATCCAAAAATTATGTAAAGACAATTTTTTATTCCTTTCCGAGATTACTATATAGTACTAGTAATGAAGATTACAATCCACAATGATATGCATTTTGAAAAGAAATCATAACGCACATAATTACACTAAAAAAGTCGATCCTATGACCCCACGGTCGCCAGTCCGTCCGTCTATGCTTAAATCATTAAACGATTTTCTTGAGAAAATAAGAAGCGTGGAGTTTGATACATTTTATACTGCGGTTTTAATATGAAATTTATATAATTACAAATTCACGTTTTAAATATTGAAAGGTACCCAGAACATAATTAATTAAGCCTTTTATTCGTTTACGATTATATTTTTTCGTAATCAATGAAAATAGGAAATCAACTTGTCTGCCTGTCTAAAATATTGCAGTAGGTATCGTTCACATCATAGTTGTAATACATAAATTTCGGTATACCAGTAAAATGCAGTGCTAAGTATAAACACAATTAAATATTTTCTATAGTGGCAAGCTTGTTCATAATTTTTACTTTCTCTAACTACCAACCCGAGAGGCGAGTTGCCCGTTACTCTCACTCTTTCACTTATTACAAATGGTTGAAAGATGTAAAATTATACACGCCTTTTCATCTGATTAATATAGTGAAGTGATCACGATGCCTAAAACATGTTTACGAAATATATTCTAAACGTTATTATATCTGAAAAAGTTTTTAATAGAACCGAGTTCAACATTGTCTTAATATGTAGCAAAATTATTAATAGCAAGTAACATAGTGGTAAACTGTGTTGATTTTTCCATAGACGATGTTCTGAGTAATATTATATCGAGAAATTTACTTTATTTGTAGTTTAAGCTATTCATTATACAGCAATCTTTTATACATCGTGATCGTAGTTCGCTCGCCGATGCTTTATTTGCGCTACTGCAATGAATTTTAATTTGTAGATTTCTTTTATTAAACCGTTATCTTCCCTGTAAACATTTGACAATACCTACGCACTGACAGTGTGTAATAAATATCGCGTGTTTCACCACGAACATGTTTGAAGTTCTACTGCCACAATCCGTTTACAAATATTACATTTATAGTTTTTTTTCTAAAACTGTGTTTATAATTCAGGACGCACGCGTCGAGTTCCTTCTTGAGAACAATGTTAAAAGTGTCACCCGACGCAGTTCACTCCGCTAACTATGCTCGGTGTAAAGCAGTCATTTTAAATTATATCAATATAACATTTGGAAGGTAACGATTTAATAAGAAATCGCCGTTTTACCCATTAATATTAGTTAGGATACAGTAGTTGTTAAGTCTGTCTGTCAGTTAACTTGCACTCGGTGACGCAATGACATTTTATTAGTACGTTCGTTATATACGCTCAATGTAAGGCAATGAAAGTATTCGTAACTGTTGGCTGCTTGTAAGGACTTTAAGAATAGATTAAGATAACTAGTCGATGACAGCTGTTAGCCTAAGTCGCGGCGACGACCCCGACGCGAGGGTCGAACCCGGGGGTGAAACTCCATCCGGACAAAAGGAATCGTTTTGAATTTTTGAAAAGGTACAAATTATTTAACGTGTCCATCTATAAAATGTCATTGAATAAATACAATATTTTGAATAGTGTAATGATACTGTAAGATACAAGTTTTCCACCATAACAAGACTTGCCAACCGCGGCGCTGTATAGTTAAACAGATAGTTTGTAATATGAGCCTCAGTTCAATATTGTAGCAATTTTATCCCTCATATATATATATCGCTGGCGATCGTACTCAGATAAATAATCTTAGATACGTCACAAACATATTGACGTGTGAATTATTTTTATTAGAAAAAAATTGAATTATAATCTCTGAATATTATAATCTATTTTAAATGGACGGATCTAATATTATTTCCCCGCGTCGCCAGCGCGGCCGCGACGCTCGCATGCGCCCGCGGCTCCTATGACATACGTATCCGTGCATATCTAAGCTTAGTGTAGCTGTTTTATTACGACATATTTGTTTAGTGAATATCGAGTTTTTCGTCGAACGACTTTCGATGAACAGAAAATAATTTAATGTTAAAAAAAAAATATGCGTCCATAATACGTATCGTGTAACGGTTTGGGTAATTCTAACCATTATTATTAAGGGGTAATCGAACTAACATTTATTTTTGAATCTTACATTCCGTTAGTGTTAAGCGTGCATAATCAATCTGCTAGGTAATGTAGGTTAACGATTAGATATTAGTTGTCGACGTGACAAAGTGAGGTTGCAAAAGGATGGGTTCTCTAAACTTAGACATTCCCCTTGGTAGCTGTATAGTCTTAACGTTTTTAATAATTACCAAATTGTGTTATACCAATGCTCTTACCTTATAGTATATGGAGTTTAAGGGTGCAGCTTAGACCAGGCCTCGCTCGTGCGGCGGTCGACCGGCTCCGGTGCCGCGGCGGCTTCTATAGTTTTATAGAAATTATTCGATGTGTATTAAATGTAGCGTTCGCGCGGCCCGGACCGAGTGTGACCCGCGGCCCGAGTAAATATTAAATACTCAACATAGTGGCCAAAAGAACAACCTCTCTAGCGGTATTTTGTATCGCGCGCTAGAGCGGGCTTCGTCTTAGATTGTTTTTATTACATTCCAATAAACGATTAAGTTAATGTGCTCAAGTACGAATAGATGTATGAACAGACGTTTCACCATGACAATGTTAGTTTATAATACGTTAGGTTAAGTCTTATAAGTTGCGTCCGTATTCTAGTGTCGACTCTTCGCTCTCTTGAGTTTCGAGCTCTTGACCTCGTATGGGAAGGTCCTAAGCGACGCTGTCGTGTATATCTTTGATCGATGAAGATATATCGTCACTTAAGCCTTTCTATCAAGTCGTAAGCCGCTCTCTGTCAACTCGTACAATTTCTAAGCCATATAACGTATTTAGGTTAACTGTTAGATTCTCTTATCCGTCTTTTTTCTATATAAGTATTTAAAAAAAATATATATATAATCGAGACAATGATTTGTCATCTATTGGCCAGTATTCTGCAAGAAACAAGGTAGAATCAGTGATGATGTGAGATGCAATCTCGTGTAAGCAAAGGCTGGTTACGAGTAAGTTGTGATAAACCTTGTGAGTTGTAATTGAATAAAGTAGGTTTTGAACATAATGTTACGGATAATATAGCACGCTTGTGGCCTCGGAAGGAGGGAGGGGTGATGCTTGAAGCCTTTTTAAATTATAACATTACATACATACATAATGTCTATTATAATATGTAAATTTTTCCAAATTAATAAACTGACAGAAAGATAAATTTTGCTTTATATTACGTGAAGACAACCGAGTAAAATTTGGCGTTCATGGTTTTGTATATCATCTAGGGAACCCCCTCCCCGCCGTCTTCAGTTTTATTAAATAGTGGTTGTGATAAGAAAAGGGTATAGGATGAACCAGGGTGCCAATTGTAAGCCACGTCTCTTGTATTTTTATTTCGATTTAACCTTTAGGCCGCTTTTTGGTACCTTTACCTCAATTTATTGACGTTCAAACGTATCAAGTTATACTTGTTAAAAAAAAATGCTCACTACCGTGCTATAGTAATACAGAAATTTTAGTTTATGTCACTGCATTGTACCAAGTTTCTCCATAATAGGCTAGTGTCCTGTAAGTTTTTTTTTATTATGATAATTTATGATCATAAATGGGGGCCGCCGTTAGATGCGCGTCGTGTAGAATGAGGTCCAGCAGTTTTGTTTCAACAATCACAGGTCAGTAACTGGTCTCTCATTGGTTTGGCTCGACAGCTGGACCTCATTTTACACGATGAGGAATAAAACCTCGATTCTAAAAAAAAAAGACACAGAATGAAAAGAAACTGAGATATCTAGAAATTAAAGATTCTATTAAGACAAAGACAGCGTGGTGCTTTTACTACGTTCTACTTTATCAGTCTTTTTTCACAGATCAGTTTTAAGTTTTGCCATATGTTCCAATACTCGGTACTTACTAGGACGCTAGCCCGTTATCCGCACATAAATATTTCTACGATAATCGGTGTTGTATTTCGATGTTTCCAATATGTTTATATATAATGATAATTCATATAATGCTCTCTTCTTTGTGATTTATGTATATTTAAGGTTTGTGAACAATATGTCTTAAGTTGTGTCGTTCAACGACTTTGTGACGCTGTCATGTCGAGAGGGGACGGTGTACTATGAAAATAAAGACTAGGGCCTGTTTCACAAAGACCAAGTAAGGCTCTATATAGTCACTGACAGTGTATGTAAAGTAGCTACATGAATAATAAGTCGTATGTACACTTTCATATCATATATTCTCAGTCGTAAGCGCTTCATTTGATCAGGAATGTCAAGCGATGTGTTATCTTTACTTGGATATTGTAAAATAGGCCCTCAATAAATATGACAATTAATGTAAATGACTATAATGTCATTTCGACAAATGTATTTTTGTAGTGACAATGAAAATATACTATCAAAAAGCAGATTCTCCGTGAAAGATACATTTCCTTTACGACGTTTCGAAAGTGAACTGTTCCTCTCGAGTACTCCATCCCTCAGTATATACAGTATATAGGTAGTATTGTACGTCAATTCAAAGATATATTTATTAGTATATAGGTACCTTCTGGTAATGTATCGTATTATATTTATAAATCCTCGAATATTTTGTAACGTGTACCCACTTGTGAACATTTACCGCAACTTTTACACTGAACATTTAATTGATGTTTTTTGACAATGACGTAAGTGACGTTTTATAAGTAATTGAGAGAAAATTGAACCGTCGTGCGTCGTGTAGAATGAGGTCCAGCTGTCACTCTCCACTAATAGCTTGTCTGTTATTGGTGGAACATGACGCTGGACCTCATTCTACACGACGCATAATAATATATATATCGGAATAAACCCGCGGCCATCATTGAATTAAAGAAAAAAATACCTAATAAATTGCCAATTGTTTAATTTCATTGGCGCTTACGTCTCATTTGAACCGTAATTAAAGTAAACTTCCTTTTTAGCGACATGGTAAAAATCCGAATTTAGAAAAATTGTGGTAAATGTAATAAACATAACATAACATATATGTATATGTATAATCTTCGATGTCTTGTATATACACACTTCACAGTTTAGTGAGTGTCGGTAGAATGTAGCTGTTAAGATTTAAAATCTGTAGTCTGTGTTTTTCTCCCATTTATTATTACAAAAATTACAGGAAACAAAGAAAGGTTATATAATTTTGTATGTATTTAATTTTGAATCAGAACGTAATCATTTTTTTTGATCATGTATATTTTTTTGAGATTATTTTTGTATAAGCTATACGCAATTATGATGAATGTGCCAAAATCCATGTTAGAGACATTGATTTAATTTATCCACGTATATTTTTGTCAATTTGAAAGTGCAAATTGCAACAAAGTTTCTGCGATTGTAACTCACTTCATTTTCATGCGTCTGTACCTAATCAATGAATAAATAAATCAATTTGCATAAATCAAAACATATTTGACTGTGAATTTATGTTTATTTTGTAGTAAATCAAATTTATTTGACAGACGGTGTCACTGTTCTATTGCATTCCGACTTGTATGTATATATTGTTTATTAAAATTAAGTTCGAAACTAATTTGTGCTCTTATCCTATATACTCAGAACTTTTTTTTTATATTTTTATATGTTAGGTGTACGCAAGTAATAAATTATAATTTTATACGTGTGTTGTTTAATTACCCGATTCCCTTTATTTTAATGTAAATTAATGATTTTATTTAGAAATAAAATGTATCTTGGCAGAGCGAAATATATTTTTATTTATGTCCTAGAATAGCTCTGGCGTTGATTAAAGCAATATATATACATAGCTAAAAAACAATTATTTGTCAATAAACTATTAGCTATTGAGCCTTGCGAAGTTTTTATTATTGTATAGTTAAAATAAAAACCTTAACCGGAAATAACTGACAGGCCAAGGACTAGGAGGTTGCAGGTTCAAATGCCGTGAGGGGCTGATGCTTGAGACAATTGACTCATTCAATTATTCTTACTCTGCCATGATTATTTAGCTCAATATGGTTAGTAGAAAAAAAACAGAATTTTCTTAATATATTTTAACACTAAAGGAAACTTATAAACTGAATTTGATTGCTTCTAGTCAGTGATCATTGTCTTATACAGACTCAGGACTACGGATTCTTGACAGGTAAATCGTGAGGTCAATCGAAGAAAGAGTCGAACAAAGAGTTATAAATTATATGTTCGGGTCGTTTAGTGGTTTGGACGCTTTTGCGATCATCAAGGGCATCGGATCACTATGTAGTTGCACTGTGGTATCGTCATAACATTTTACAGTTGTAGTTATGAAAAAAATAACATAATAAGGTGCTTTTGACCTGATCTGATCGTTAAGCTGGAGGGTAAGTAAGACAATTATGTTCTTAATGATTCCTTATAAATTAATGAGTAATTTAAATTTGATTTAATAATTTTGAGTTAGGTCTCCATTTTACGAAAAGAACGATAAGTAATACGAATATATAAAAAAGAAATGCTCAGTTTGCATAATGCATCTGAATTCATTAACCTTTTCACCGCCCCAGTCGGCACTTACCGACTACAGAAAGCAGTGCCACTAGCGCCTCGTCGGCAATTGCCGACTGAAAGATAGACGAAAATTATATGTAAATTAAAAGTTTAGTATAGAATTTATAAACTTTTATTATTGGTTAAGGCCTAAATTAACGTAAACCTAATTTAACGCCCTCTGTTGGGACATTGTTGCAATACGTTGTTAGGATACCTAGTAGCGGCAGTAAGAGTCAGTTTGGCAAACTCTTATTTGCCATAGTTCACTTGATTGCCGTTAGATGGCGCTTTTCTCAAACAAAAACTTCTCATGTAAGCTTCTTTTGATAATATATGGAAGTAAATATTTAATTATTTTAACACATTCAGGTCTGAAAATGCTAGAGCTTGGTTCTCTTTCAAAGTTTCGCTGCAGAGAGGAAAAATGATCGAATTCACGCGTATTTATTCGGCGGTGGTATTCAATTTGTAATCAGTTGTAAAAACAATTGTACTTACCTAATTATTAAATTGCTTAGTTAAATGTTAAATAGTGACTATTTAATTGGTTAGTACAGAAATATTTATATACTTACCTACTTATCTATAGTATTAAGTTTCGAATTAGGAAACTAAACGTTACACACGTTATATTTCTACCTAAGTCGGTAGGTACCTAATTAAATACCAAAGTAAATTCATTTTTACGATTGCACATTTAACATAGGTATAGATAATGAAATACATAACAAATATTTTTACTCTAAACTAAACACAATACCTATTGGACCAAGTAAGTATTCAAAAACACGTCCTGAAGTGCCTTTACTTTAATAATCTGTACTTACCTAACATTAAATTCTGCGATTAACCAACATTGCCGTCTAAAGAGATCATATCGGTACCTAGGTAACAGCTGTCATTGTTCAAACTAGCTGCTATTTCCTCTGACGCTGACACAAACTATAGATTACCCACTCAAATGGCAACAGTCCAGAACGGCCTCTGTTCAAACCATGAATATCAGCATTGTGCCCATCGCCTAATCATTCGCAATCGGTTTAATTTAATAACGGCATCGACACCAACGACCCGGAACACGTGTCGATAATGTTTCAGGATAACTTATTGAACTAATTCTGTTGAGACATATTTACAACGCTTTGACAGTGTATCCTCATTGAGACCGCCACAGTCACGTCCGCCAGATGGGCACTTGATCTAACTAGCTAGACTGTGTCGATTACAATGGTGCGATAAGGTCGCCACAGACAGTATTTAATTGATTGTTTCACGTCGCAGATTGAAACTTGTGGCGGTCTTATAGCTACCTACATGTAGTTCTCGTGTAAAAATAACAATAAAACCATGGCAGTACTACAAGAAAATATGTATTTTTCAATAAAAAACACTAGAACCTCAGCCAATACATGTTCCCCTTGATCCTGGTATACTCCGGCAACCCCTCGCAGGGCCCCACCGCCGCCACCACGGGGTCCTGGTCGTAGATGAACTTCATACAGACATCCTTGAAATCATCCACAGTGATCCTGTCGATCGCGCAGATACGCTCCGAAATTGTCGGCCTGTATTCATTATACAACACCCACCGCCCCATATCGAGGCAACTATTTGTACACCCTTCCAATCGAGACAGCAACTTCGTCTTGGTCTCCCGACGAGCTCTCTCTAGTATTCCAGGGGTAGTTATAGTACACATCTTCATCCAAATGTCTTGGACTATGAATATCATGTCTTCCTGTTTGAGCGGCGGCGCGAGGAACTGCACTCCCCATAAGCCGGTGTCTTTATAAGTCAGGTTGAAAGCCTTGTAGGCGTCGCAGAAGTACCCCGATTCAGCGGCGCGACCGATATAATTCGAGTGTACGGTGCCCGCGAATTGAGATCTGTCCCAACCGCCCACCATACTCGCCGCCACGTCCATGTACACTCTATCGTCGTCGCAGAAACATGGCGCTTCTAACGCCACGGCAATATTCGCAGCCGGCAACCCGTCGTCCCTGAATCTCGTATCGGAACCGGAGTACCTGTATACGTCGTAATCATACGCCCTGTTCACTTCGAATTTGCTCATGTAAGAGCAGGCTAGAGTCACCAATTGTTCGTGGGTGACGCCCCCCGAGGCCGCCAAGACGGTCCGGTTGGGATCGAAGTGTTTGCACACGTAGTCGCGGATGGTCTCTTCGGTAAAGTTGTAAAGGTTGCAGGTGGGTCCCATTACAGTCTGAGCGAGGGGGGACCCCTGGAAGGCCGTAGCGTGCAGGTAGTCGTTCAACAACGCCTCTGCGTTTTGATCGTGCTGGAGCATCTCTTGGTAAACGACCTCTTTCTGGGACTCGATGTCGGTCGGCGAATAGCAGTTGTTGTATACGCAGTCAGATAAAATGTCGACGACGACGGGTACGTCCTGCAGGAGGCACTCGGCGTAGTAGACGGTCATTTCACGGTTCGTAAAGCATTTGAACCTCGCTCCGGTGCAGTTCATTTGCGATTCGAGGACCTCTCGTGTCCTCGCTCTGGTGGCTTTAAAAGCGATATGCTCGAAAAAATGGGAGATGCCATTTTCGAAGTTGCTCTCGTATCGGGAGCCCGCGTCCAGGAAGATCCCTACGCAGACGTTGCAGGTCTCCCTCGTCTCGGAGGCGACGGTAAGGCCGTTGCAAAGCTTTGTCGTCTCTGTGCAGGGCTGGTTTTGTAGGAAATGGTGGAACGACGCAGGGTAGGGATGACGACGAACGCTCGTTACGAGAGGTTTCCAAAACGGCTTTAGCAAAGTAGCTGCTTTGAGCATTTTAATAATATGATTTATGTATAAAAGTTGACTTTGTGTAATTGACAATACTTGACAGCGTATGCCAGGCAGAGGAATGTTCAAAAAGTTTATATTTTGGTATTGTTGTTTGTGAGTGTTTGCTGTGTTATTTTTTGTCTGACTGCCTCTAGGATTTTTAGTAAAAGTGGTTGGGCGATTTCAAAGGATTATTTTTTTAAAAGTGCGCTCTTGAAAAATCCAGCCATAGTGCATCGAGTGTTTCAGTTACTGAGTCTCTTTGTATGCAGTTTTGGGGGATATGGCACCGCGGTCGAATTTGATCCTCGTACATAACAAATCCTTAGAGGCCCGCAGTAACGTCATTGGAGGGAAACCTAAAAATATGCAATTATTGTAAACTAATAATACCCCTGCCGCACTGATTGTGATTATTTCTATAAATCATGGTATCGGTGGGTATTATGTCGCAGTGTCCTATCCTTGAGCTATCACTGGAACAGATAGCGGTAATGGACACTCCCTAATGCTATTTTAACGCTTTGTCCTGGTTTCTTTAGGGGTGGAATTTATCTGAGAGCTTATTAAGAGCGTTTATACAGTCTCAGATAGGACGCCTTCGGGTAACGTTACTGCCCATGTGATATAATAGCAGTATAGGATACCTTAATATGTACTAGCTGTGTTCAGTATTCCATACTTTGATTTTTGCTGTTATTACCTACATTGTTTGGACAAAATTTAAAATCTGTGACCGAGCTGCAAACATCTAATCCAAACTTTGAATAATTCAATGTGCTACATCTACATGCAAAATATAGCAAAGAAAATATCATCACGCTAAGACCAATAGAAGCGGAGCAGTAACTGTTCCACCCGGACGAAGTCACGGGCAGAATGAATACAGCATAAGTTGTAATTCTGCGCTGCGGTATAATGTTGATGGGTCGCCGATAGGTCAAGGGCGTAAAACGGCAACTTTGCTCCGCAGAAAAATATCCGGATATAAATGTATCCGGATAAAAAAACCATACGTTCGATTGAAAGAGTCATTTGCCGCCATTATCCAGAGAGTTAGCTCTTAAAGCTATTCTTCACTCGAGAAAACACCTGTCACCGTCGTTCTTTTTCATTGCTCAAGTATGACATTGACAGATGCTTTCTCGCGCCAGGAATACCCTTACGAGCTAGCCGGGATAAGAGTGTCAACAATGTTACGTGGAGTACACGTATTCCTGAATTTTTATTGTATAAATTTAATTCTTTGACTGGTTTTGAAGATTTTCATGATCATAGACAGCATTCGAGCGTGGAAGTTCCAAAAGTCTTGCCGGTAATTAATCACACACACACACACACACACACACACAGACAAAAAAAGGTAGGTAAGGACTCATTTTAAAAAACTTGTGTTTATTTCTGGAGATCAAAAAAAAGAAACCTTCCCAGTGATAATCCGAACTATGTTCTAACGATGATCTGAAATGGACCTGATGAAGCTCCTCATGACTGTAATAACGTCGTAATGGTCGCGTGTGTTATTTTTCATTGTGTGTTTTCACCACTCCCCGCTCGGGAAGGGGAACTTGCTCCGGTAAGTATCAGTTTACTGCGAGAGATTTTATATCTCCTTTGGAACTCTTGAAACCCTTCTGATGCTTCGGTATAAAAATAAAATGGATATTTTATTACAAAATCTGCTTTTTCCAGAAATATATTTTTGAAATTCTTTTATCGTTTTAAATAAATACGTATTATTATTTTACGTTCTCAATACCGGGAAGCTTTTAACTAATAACGTCGGAAACACTAAAAAGGAAGAGAACTCGATATAAATTCTGAACTATAAAATTAATGTAAAAACTTTTACATTATCATTATTAATTTATATTCTCGCATATTTTTCTATCATTAAAATAACTGCTAGAGCCTTGCAAATAATTGCAAAGCATAATATTTAAAGTTATTTGAATGAAAAGCTTGTCCTCGTTTACTTAAAGAGAGTTGTTTGTTTAGGCGTTAGTAATAATATTTTCTTGCCGTGCCAGTGAATGTGTTAAGGGCACTCAAGGTAAAGGGACCGAGAAAAATAATTTAATTGCAAACCTTTTTGAGTGCAAAAACATTTTAGCATTTACAATTTAGATTAGTCTTTTGCGTGAGTGTTTTCGGCCCCTGGGATATATTTAAGAAATAAATAAAGTTTTAGGCTATGCGAAATTATCCTTCGGTATTTGAAGATTGTAAAAGGATACTCTATCTTTTTAACTAGTAGGTGACCATTAAAAATTATGACGAGTAGAGTAAAGGTTACTTTTGTATCTGTTGGTTACTTACCTAAATTTTCATTAATTATCTAGGTAAATATTGTAATGTCATATATACCTATAAGTGTACATTGAGACATCTCTACACTTGCCTCGATCCTGACACATCTTGCCTCCTACAAATACGAGTAGATATAGGTAGTTTAGTAAATATGACCCCATACTCGGAAGTGAAATTCAATCCCCTAATCTCGGCTTTATCTTATCACGATCGATTGATAAAGAGAACTAAGTATCATTTGTTACTATTTCCTTATCAGATTTCATCGGCTGTTAAGTTTCGAGTAACAGGTAGACGGGTCGTAATTCCTTTCAGTAACACGCTCATATTCCAAATGTAGCTTTTGATTTCGGAATTTCCCGTAATTTCGTAGATATGGGTTACTTCTCCCTGTAAAATTACCTGTCTGTCGACTGTCCCCTGCCCGGGCCTGTTTGAACAGAACCGCCCTTTGATAAGCGCAATTTCACAAATTGGATCGTTGCCTTCATAAATCAACATTTCTCAATTTGATGTTAAGAAAATGCTCTGCGAGTCCGAGAGCCGCTTTCCAATCTAACCTCTTTTGACAGAACAGTGACAATTTCACAAAATAATAATGAATCGACGCTGACGTATTTATTCGTTTACATAATTATTTATCGTTTACCATGTTTAAAACACTGCGACGTGTGACGAGAGTGGTTAAACAGAGGCGCGCTTGTCACGCCGCCTTCAGCGAACCGGAAACTAAAGGGACCGTACTCACTAATGGAATTCGTGTTGCGACGGAAGAAACCAACTCGCCCCTGGCGTGCATCTCCCTATTCGTGGAGGCCGGTCCGAGGTTCGAGACCGCCGCCAACAACGGCATCACTCACTTCATAGAACATCTAGCCTTTAAAGGGTTCAACACGATGAGCAGGTGCGCCGTGGAGGAGGCCGTCCTCTATTGTGGAGGACGGATAACGGCTAAGACCACGCAAGAAGTCCAATCTTTCACTGCAATCTGTCCGGTCGAAGCCGCACCGTCTATCACCACCATTCTATGTAAGATCCTATCCGATCTCCAACTGTCTTGCTGTGAAGTAGAAGCCGAGCGATACAACATCTGCATGGAACTGGAAGACGTCGACAGAGACCCTAGGGCGTTAGTCTTCGAAAATCTCCATCAGGCGGCATTTCAAGGCACATCCTTGGCTCAGCGAGTCATCGGACCATCTAAAAATATAGAGAAGTTCGATGGGTGTTTCGTTTCGCAGTTCCTTTGCGAGCACTACCAGCCCACCCGGTTGGTCGTGGCGGCTTCCGGGTACCTCTGCCACGATCACATGTTGAGCTACGTGAATAATGGGCTCGGGCACATGGTGCAGATGCCCTCGTGCGAGGATTACGGGCTGGCGCGATTCTCCGGCTCGTCGATCTTGTACCGCAATGACTCTCTGCCGTTCCTCCACGTGGCTATAGCTTTCGAAGCGCCGAGCATTACTCACCCGGAGTACCTTATGATGCTGGTATGTAAGAACGCCGTCGGCGCGTGGGATAAGTCTCAGGGTCACGGCAACCAGAACTGGCCGGACTTAGCGCTGGCGTCGGCGCTGGGTCACCTCTGCGAGAGCTACGAGTCTTTCTACCTGCCTTATAGAGACGTCGGTCTTTGGGGCATTTACTTCGTATGTAACGCGATGCAAGTCGAAGATATGTTGCACAACGTGCAGAACATTTGGCTGCACCTGTGTACGACGACGCTGTTCAACGATTTGGTTCGGGCGCGTAACGCGACGAAGTTGGAGCTATCCCGGAGATACTCGGGGTCGATCAACTCCTGCCTCGACATCGGCGAGCAGATGATGTACCGGTGCTCGCGCCGGAGCTACGCCACGGTGGCCGACTTGGTGGACAGCCTGAACTATATAGAACTGCAGAAGACGGCGACGAAGTACCTGTTCGACCGGGACATGGTGGTGTCGGCGGTGGGGCCCACCGAGGGCATCCCGGAGTACACCCGGATCCGGGCCGGACAGTACTGGCTTAGAATTTGAATGTTTTGTTTGATTTGTACAAATAAATGTTGTTCCAGTTTTGGATGTTTGTTAATTTTTCTGTACAAAAAATGCTATGAAAGCAATAAAGAGAATAACTAAAAATATTAACTGCGTTCGGTTTTTACTAAGCCATTTTAATTCCATTATGAATATTCAATATGTATCCACCTGTGCCTCATGCGCCGTGGTTATGTTTCCTGATCAAATCCAACTCGGTCACATTCATTCGAACTGATTTTGGATACTTTTTATTAAACTAAATAACTGCGCTCAAATTTATATATTTTTTAAAATATGAATAAGTTTGATTCCAGGTTGCCCACGTTGCCATATTCAGAGACAATACATGACAATATCGGTTATTCTGTAAACGTTTCTGCCTTGAACATGTACACAGTTTCCTTAAATGAATTTACACTTGCCGGAGGCATGCCTCGGAACCGAATATCAATGTCCACACTCGGACGGACGGACGGACAAATTCGGACGACTATTATCTTCTCCACGTTTTAACCAGTTTCACGATTTTCTATTATGCATGTGCTATTTAATAATTTCTGAAGCCTTCGCGGTTACTACACATTGGAATGAAACAACTATTAACGGATTTAACTCGCGTAAGTATTTTATTTTGTTTACTGATGTTTCGGATTCTTTATTGTTTCCATAATCGTAGCACGACTGAGCTGACAATTAGCGTCAGCAAATTTAAATACAATACGCGAGTTAAATACGTTCATAGTGACTTCATTCCAATATATTTAATAATCCAAATTCAACTATATTCCTAGTATTGGATTAAAATATAATATAAGATCACAATCTATCTTCATAAACGTTTAATATGTAGGCAACTTTGTAAACAGTTAACTACACGCGTGGCCACTAGGTGGCGCCATTTTTCTCTCTCTTCTTTTGTTATTGTTTGTCCTATGTGCGTCGTAATAAATTAGTATATTAGAAATCTCGCTGAACTTTAATTTAAACTCCTGCCCCAATAGGTTATGGGCCCAGGATAAACGCGTTTTAATTCTACTGCGTAAATTCAGTGAAGAGCAAAGGTATTTTTCTGGTAATTTCACGAGAAATGTGCCGAAGATAATTTTAAAAATGGAGGTCGCTAACTCGATGAAGGTTGAAAAATTCGATGGACGTAATTTTCTACAATGGAAATTTCAAGTGAAGTGCGCTTTACGAGCGAAAGGCTTAAATATAAATGATTTAAAGCCCGAAGATCCTAAGAAAATAGAAGAATGGGATAAGAATGATGGCATGGCGATGTTTATTCTAACCTCTTCAATGGATCTTAATCAGATCTCGTTAATAGAAAACTGCGAAACGGCAAAAGAAATTATGAACAAAATGGAAGCGATTTATGAACGCAAATCTGAATTTAACAAGATGCTGGTACACGAGCAATTTTACCAATATAGTTATTGTACAAGTGATACTATGGCACAACATGTATCAAAAGTGGAAAATTTAGCTAAAAAATTGCGAGAATCAGGCGAAACTGTGAGCGACACTGCAGTTATGACTAAAGTATTGTCAACATTACCACCTTCATACCGATCACTTCGACAAGCGTGGCTATCGTTAGACAAGAACAGCCAAACTATAGAAAACTTGACGTCAAGGCTCATTGATGAGGAATCTAGTCTTTCTAAAGAAGTGAGCAATGAGACGGCTCTTGTCGCAAGCAAAAGTTTAGTGAAGAATTCAAAATCGCAAGGAAATTCAAATCAAACCAACCCGAAACACAGATTTATTTGCTACAATTGTAATAAGAGGGGCATTTTTCTCGAGACTGTAGAGCACCTAAGAAATCTGTTCGCAAGAACCAAGAGCAACCAGACATGTTAGCATTTAGTGCGGAGAATAATTCATCTGAAATCTATAGAGAAGATGTGTGGATTTTAGACAGTGGAGCGTCCATGCATATGACATACAAGCGTGAATTCTTTTTGTGAGTTTGAAGAGTATCACAACCTTCATGAAAATAGAACTGTTAAACTAGGAAACAGACAAAGATATTGAAGTTCATGGGAAAGGTTCCATAATAATAAACAGATTAGTTGATGGACAGTGGGTACAAAGTGTATTAAGAGATGTACTATATGTTCCTGATCTAAGGAGAAATTTATTTTCGGAAGGTGCAGCAACTAGAAAAGGATATATGATAGTGAAGGAGAAACAAAGTGCAGTATTAATGCAAGATAAGACTGTAGTTATGTGTGCTCAATTAAAGGAGAATAATCTTTATGAATTAAATATTAAGACTGTGAAACAAAGAAAGTTGTAATGTGGTGCAATCTGACATTAAAGTGTGGCATGAGCGGTTAGGTCATGTGAATATTAAGAAATTCAAAACATGAGTAAATCTGGTGCGATTCCTGTGGCATTAACTGGAAGTGATAACTTTGTTTGTGAAGCTTGCCAATATGGCAAACAAGCACGTCTGTCATTCAAGAAATCGCATAGAGGTCCATCTGAACCTGGAGATATTGTTTACAGTGATGTGTGTGGTCCTCTAGAGGAAGTTTCTATATCAGGAATGAGATATTTTGTTCTCTTCAAGGATGGAGCAACAAGCTATCGCCATATTTACTTCATGAAGAATAAAAGTGAAGTGCTTGAATTGTTTAAAAAGTATAATGCTATTGTAAACAACAGATTTCTACATGATGTACGCACCTTACATACTGATAGTGGTCGTGAATATGTGAATCATGAATTCAAAATGTTTCTGGATGAGAAAGGAATAAATCACGAGTGTACTGCTCCTTACACTCCTCAACAAAATGGAAGGGCTGAACGTGAAATGCGTACAATAATGGAAAGCGCAAGATCAATGTTGTTTGCTAAAGATATTCCTTTAAAATTATGGGCGGAGGCTGTAAATTGTGCAGTATACTTGTTGAATAGGACCTCATCCAGTCAAACTCCTGGTGTGTCTCCATATGAACTGTGGTTTGGAGATCGACCTAGCCTTCAACATATTAGAATATTTGGATCTGTGGGATATGTGCACATTCCAAAAGAAAAGAGAAAGAAGCTCGATAAGAAAAGTATGAAGATGCTATTGGTTGGATATGATCAGGAAAACTACAGAATGTATGATCAAGATACAAGAAAGATAACTGTGTCTAGAGATGTAAAATTTGATGAAAACAGTGTGTTACAACAAAGACAAAATCTTACACAGTTAAATATTAATGATATTGAGAATGAGAATGGGGCTGAGGTACAACAAGAAGACTCAGCTATAGTGCAAAGTGATGGACATCAGAATGAGAATGAAGGTATGTCATCTGATGATAGTATGCAGAGTATCAATAATGATTTTGATGAATCATACAATCCTCCTACACAAGTTGTTATACAGCCAGAGGTGCAACGTAAGATGACACTCCGGCCCCGACAAAATAGAAATTTAGAAGTAAATTTAATTGAAGTGGAGATACCAGAAACCTATGTAGAGGCTGTAAGTGGTGTAAATCGCCAAGAATGGAAGAAAGCTATTGAAGAAGAGCTACAATCACATGATAGTAATAATACATGGACCATAGTAGACAGGACTGTGAAAAAACCTATTACAAGTAAATGGGTGTTCTGTGTAAAAAGAAACGATGAAGGTGAAATAGAGAGGTTCAAAGCGAGATTATGTGCTCGTGGGTTCTCACAAATAAAAGATCTTGATTATAAGGAAACATTCTCGCCAACTACCAGGTATGATTCTATTAGATTGTTATTGAGCATAGCAGCCAAAGAGGAGCTCGAGATCCAACAGTTTGATGTGAAGACGGCCTTCCTGTATGGAGAGCTCTCTGAGGAGATATACATGGAGGTGCCAGAGGGTGTCGAGGCAGAGTCTACTAAAGTATGTAAGTTAAACAAATCTTTGTATGGTCTTAAACAGAGTTCTAGATGTTGGAATAAAAAGTTTTGTTCTTTTCTGACTACATATGGTTTTAAAATATGTCAATCTGATAACTGTGTATTTGTTGGATATTTTGACAATGTTAAGGTCCTGCTAGTTATATATGTTGACGATGGATTGTTGATGTCAAAAAGTAAGGATATTTTATTCATAATATTAAATGATTTAAAAACAAATTTTGAAATTAAAGTCTTAAACTGTAAGACATTCGTAGGTATGGAAATATATAAAAACAAAGGTTGTGTGTCTGTAAATCAAAAGCATTACATAGAGACTGTGATAAATAAATTTAACTTAGAAAATGCTAAAGCTTGTAGTACACCTGCAGATGTAAATGTGCAATTATCTAAGAATATAGATAATGAATTATCTAATAACTTTCCATATAGGGAAGCAGTGGGAGCCTTATTATTTTATCATCTGTGTCAAGGCCTGATATATCATATGCAGTCAATATTGTGAGTAGGTATGTGAGCAATCCAGATAATTCCCATGTAAATGCCTTAAAACGAATTATACGTTATTTAATAGGTACTAAAAATAAATCTATTTGTTATTACAGTGATAGTGAATTAGTGGGATATTCTGACTCTGATTTTGCAGGGGATATTGATACTAGGAAGTCAAATACAGGGTACATATTCATGATGAATGGTGGTCCTGTCACATGGGCTTGTAAAAAACAGACAACTGTGGCATTGTCTACGATGGAGGCAGAGTACATGGCCGCTAGTGATGCAACTAAGGAAATTTTGTGGATTAGACAGTTTTTGTTAGATGTTAATGAGCCCCAAGAATTAGTAACATTGAATATAGATAATCAGAGTGCGATTAAGTTGATACATAATCCAGTTTTTCATAAGAGAAGTAAACATATAGATGTCAAATACCATTTTATAAGAGATTGTGTACAAAGAAACATAATTAACATTAAATATGTTCAAAGTTCTTGCCAGTTAGCTGATTTTCTCACTAAAGCTTTACCTACTTGCAAATTCAATATTATTAGAGATAATGTTTTGTGTTAGTTATATTAGTATTTGTTTTCATATGTAATGAATGTATAGATTGGAATCTTATTAATTTTAGTGGGAGTATTGGATTAAAATATAATATAAGATCACAATCTATCTTCATAAACGTTTAATATGTAGGCAACTTTGTAAACAGTTAACTACACGCGTGGCCACTAGGTGGCGCCATTTTTCTCTCTCTTCTTTTGTTATTGTTTGTCCTATGTGCGTCGTAATAAATTAGTATATTAGAAATCTCGCTGAACTTTAATTTAAACTCCTGCCCCAATACCTAGCTTACAAATAAATACGTACGAATACCTAACTCTTAAAGTTACTAAACTTGAAATTTGCATAAGTTAAAAAATAACAATATAAACCGCAGGAGATTCATATCTATGTAATAAAAACTCTGCAACCTTACAATTTTCTCATCAAATTTCAAGCGAAATAGTTTACACAAAATATCTTGGATTACTTAACGAAATTGGATTTTCATGAACTGAAAGCATTTTAAAACTTTGTTGTTATTACGTTAGCCATTTTGTTATTAAGAAAAGCACATTTTAGAGTTAAAATTAAGTGCATTTCACGGATTACTTCTCCAAAATATAATTTTAATATTTTTTTATGCCTTCGCGCGGTTATAACACAATATTATGCTTATGTCAGATCTGTCAGAACTGTAAAGTTTGCCGTTTTTATACACTGGTACGAAATAGTTCGCGCGCACTTGGCCGGTTATTTTGAGAAATTCACGTAACGTTGATTAAATATGAGAGTTTTATCTACAGTAGTGTATTTATTATAATAATATTATAATTTCGTGAAATTATCCGGCATTACAATTATTATTTTTTTACAGTTATAATATTAAGAAGATAAAAAGCCTCAACCAGTCAGTGCTGAGTACAAAGAAATTATTCCCGTTTGTGAAAAAGAGAAGTCAGTTTTAGTAGTTCATTTTAATTAGAGCGTGTTGACTGTGGTCTGCGAGCACGCAAATGAGGCGGAGCAAGCACCTTCCGCCCACGGAATTGTATTAAATTTGATCATAATATACACATTATATTCATGAGTATAACAATAAACAAATAAAAGATTTATTACAGTGTTAATTTTATTAAAATCACAAGATATACAAAATCCGCAACACGTTTTGTCAAACTGAAAACAATAACGCAAGTCAAATAAAAACTCTTTATTCTCTTAAGAAAGTAAAATAATATCTCAATGCTTGTATGGACGAGTGTTTTATATATATAATTCTATTAATTTAACAATTAGGTCCTATACTTATCACATCGCACACCTAGATCTAAAGGGATCTAACTCAAAAACCCGAAGATTTGAGTTATGCACACCATCGGATTCCAGCAAAACCCACCTACACTAAAACTGATTTCAGCTAATATAACTCTGCTAGCTTTATTATAAAAAGTATACATTTATACAGAAAACTCATGCGTGTATATGGACATATTAATCAGTTTCTCGCCTGTCCTGAAAAAGTACCTTTTTTGAGTTAGCTCTCTTTAGATCTAGGTGTGCGACATGTGTACTTATTATTATTCTCTTGCAAGATACGGCGATCTCAGGTGATGGCGTCCAAAGATTGCCATTTGTGTCGGTTGAGTGTTATTTACTGTGGCCAGCTATTCTTTGACGGCTTTTACCGCGATGCCGTCGCTCTTTGTAGCACTCGCCCCGCGGCGGTTTTCAAGACATAACCATTTCTGTTCATCTTTGGTCTTTGCTAGGAGACAGAGCTAATATAAGCAAGCTAAACCGTGAAACAATTGTAACAGATTTAACTCGCGTATTTTATTTTATTTGGAAAAATGTTCCTATATTCGTAGTCGACTGAGTTGACGATAGTCTAACGCTAAAGTGAAGACTTTTCGATACGTCAGAAAATAAAATAAAATACGCGAGTTGAAGTCGTTGTACCTAGTTTCATTCCAATGTGTAATAACCGCGAAGGCATTAGGAGTAATTAAATAGGACATTTTTATACCTATAGGTAAGTATCAAGGATAGATAGACTGGCTGAGGGTATCAACGTACGGTCGGAATGGTCTAAAAATTTGCTGATGTGACGTGTCTGATTTTCAAGAAGGGATTTTTGTAAGTACGTCTCCCGAGAGGGTAGAACTAATGAAATTGCACCCCTCAATGCATTTACATAAATCCTTATTCAAATATTTCACGCTGAAATTATGAAAAACGTGATTCATCGTTTTCAGAAATGTATCCCCTAAAGTTGGTGAAACTTTTTATTCCTTTAATGAGTTTACTCGGTAATGTTATTTCATATGTTCGCAATTTGCTTAAAAAAGGGTAAAATAAAAATTGTAAATGTGCAGAAAGCTCGTTGAATAAATACTTTTAACCAGTGCTTTTCAAACTACTTGCAATGAAATCACACAACTTCCGGACTGAATAGGCAAAAATGCCCTAGATTTGCGTCGCGCGTCGTGTAGAATGAGAGAATAAGTAGTGCCTAATATTCATTATATAAGAATGTTTTAATATTAATTCATCTTTCGTGTACTTATTATATTCCGTAGTTAATTTTAATATTGTAATGCGGTTTATAAACCTAATTAAGTAATATTTAAATGACATTACTGTAGATTTCAGTCTTCATATAGATAACTAACGGTTAGTCTCGGCTTCGTACGGATCCCTAATTTCTTTTTGGACCGATTTGCAGCCTATTCAATCCAAAGAAACAAACCTTTCCTCTTTATTATATTAGTATAGATACACACACGGTGCTGCACTCTATGTCTATCAGCTTGAACATTGGCTTGACTGTCTAGTTTTATATTGAAAATACATTAAATGTACTACTAAAGACGAGTTGAGACGAATGGATACCCCCATCCCGATCCCGGCTCCTTACCTTGGGCCCTAGACAAGTGCCCAACGTTCAACGTTAACGTTAAACGTTAGGTCCAAAATGTATGGGATTTGACACCCGCGAACGACTGTCACGTACGTCACAAATGTCAAATCCCATACATTTTGGTGCTAACGTTTAACGTTAACGTTGAACGTTGGGCACTTGTCTAGCCCCCCTTGTAACTGTACGATGCCGACAGAAACATCGGAACGTCGCCGCGTCGTCGTCGAACTCTCGCTAAACAAATGAAGCCGGGTCCAGACATGTATCATTTGCCCGTATCCGATCACCGTACCGATTGTGGATGCCTCCGATTTGCTCCGTATCCGTATCTTCACAATAGTCATGATCACCTTTGATGATCGACAAAAGCCGACACGACATGGGACGGGCCGTATCATAACGGCGTATCGAGATCGCGTATCATGATACGCGTATCATTACCCGTCCACGTATACGATCATCCAAGGGCGTGCATTCTATATAGGCACAATGGTTTATACGTATGGAGTGCCTACCCTCACGAAGTACAAGCGCGACCCTCACTGCACGCGCCTGCGATCATCACGGATACGGTGATCGGATCGGGCAAATGATACATGTCTGGACCCGGCTTGAGATCCTACCACATCTATTAGCACAGTATTATTGTTTGTTTGCAAACAAATACGCGGCGTTTCTGGATGTATTCCAGATAGTCTAGGAGCGCCGTTAATTGTAGTATATGAGTTGTAGATAATATGTACAGGCCTTAAAGCACTTGGGGTGTTTGGTGCAAGGATTAAATCTTAAATTGTATTTCAGAATCTTTAAATCACAGGACAGACTTTTAGAGAGGTAGTACATAGTAGAAGAAAAATACCGTAAGCTCTATTTATTTAATAAATAGCGGTCCCGGCAGACGTCATCCTGCCCGTTCGAAATTCAAATTAGGTAACTTTAGTTAGACAACGTTTGTATGGGAAAAGAAAAGGGCTGTTTTTAGGGATTTCCCGGCAATTATTCGATTTTTTCTCGCCGTAAGAACCATCCTTGGACTTCAACGAACATTTAAAATAAAAATTTGGCCAAATGGGTCCAGGCGTTGTCGAGTTATGCGCTTACCAACACATTTTGTGATTTATTTTTATATATAAAGATGAAAATATTATCAAATTAACTTTATCTTCAAAAAATAATTAATGAAAATCCTTGGACTGATGCGTCAGATTACGCTACACAAATGAAACCTCATTTTGAAATTCGGTTAAAAATACCCAATTTAACGCCGCGTACATTTAATTACAGTTATGGCAACACTCCGGTAACCATGACGACCACGCGTCAGGGGACGCGATGTTCCGAGAATAATAGATCTCTGTGGTAACCCACTAAGGTTTTTCACTTACGTTCGATAGCATCTGTCTCTGTCGCTCTTTCACTTATTGCAAAGGTATGACAGCGATAGATGCTTCAGCGCCAAACACGAACGTTGTAACCGAGGTATTAGTTATTACCCCCTCAGCGCGAGTCGCTACCTCTCGGTTGTTGATCCACGCCGCGGGCATATCCTCCATATTTCGCCTTTTTGTACTTTGGCAGATTTCCAATTATGCGCACAATGGATCTTTACACCCACCGCTAAATAGAGAAAACTTCCCAACCGCTAAACAAATGAATTTGGGGTTACCCTGTGGGGCTACCTCAGTAGGAACCATTGTAAATTCGATTGGGTAGGTACTATCTAATCCGATTTTATATTATAGGGAATGACAGAAGTCCGTATTTTAATTTTTTAAATCGACTGTCGTGATGTTACAACGTGATATAAACTGGGGATCAAAACGTACTAACGTACATGCAAGTGTACATAGGCGTGTACATAAATAATATTATGTTGAAAACGTGATATTTGAAATCAATATTAATTCTAGAATGAAAAACACACATAAAAATAAATGATTCGGAGTTACAAAGTTAAACTTTTTGTCGGCGAACCTTTTTATATAGAACTAGCGGTTCGCCCCGGCTTCGCACGGATCCCTAATTTTTTCCAAAATATTCTATAGCCTTTGTTACTCAGGGTGAACGTAGCTTTCCAACAGTGAAAGAATTATTTAAATCAGTCCAGTAGTTTTTGGGCCTATTCATTACAAACATACAAAAATAGGTACAAATCTTTCCTCTTTATTATATTAGTATAGATTTATATTTAATATTTTTTTATGATATTGTTTTGTTTTTAATTAATTGTTTTATTATTAAGTCACTTTTAAAACATATAGACTATGGGCCCATGTTAAAAAAATGATGGGTCATTTGAACCACCAGATGACCTATGTAGAACGATATAAGAGCATAAAATAATAAGATTTAGCATTGTGCCGTCACTTGTAAGCTGTCCAACTGAGTGCAGGTGAGAATTCAAAAGTACAGGTAGAGTGAGTACATTTTGGTCATATATTTTTGAACGGCATTGTTACCATCGATAGATCCATGAAAAATAATACTAAAACGCGTAGTGCCGTAAAAAAATGGTGATCCAAAAAGTCGGAATTTTTTTTTGATTTTCCGACAATTTTCAGGGTGAATTTGGTCATTTGATACAGTACGGCATCAGTGTCATACTATTTCAATACTGCTTCTAATCCATTATTCCGCAACGCCGTACAAAAATCATGCGACAAGGGGAAAAAACCGAGGGTTGCAACCCCCTCTCTTTCCGTGGTCCAGGGGGTGATTTGACACAACGTCAAATTAATTTATTTCGAAAGTATTTTATGCATAGATAATATTTTTTCATATTATGCCGTACATTTTCGTTGGTTCAAAAAGTCTGTGACATAACGGCACCGGATGAGGAACCGTTTCACTTCAGTTAGACGTCATAGTGATTTTATCATATTATCAATTGTTCTCTTCAAAAATATGTTAATGCCGTACTGTATCAGATGGCCATAAAGTACCCTTAAAATGGTAGCGTCATTTTCATGAACCTAAAAGATATGGTCTGCATTAAAATGTACTTACGGCATCATTTTTTCCTAATTTATTTATGTTAATACTATTTAAAACATGGGATACAATGTAGAAAACTGCTATATTTCATTAATATATGATATTTAAAATACTGCAATAATTTGCAAAATTTCAGTTTTTGTATTTCTCCATATTTTTTTTCAGAACAGTTTCTTTTGAACGGAAATACTATATAACAATTGTATTTTACAATATTATGTTAGAAAAATAGTTCCCGTACAGGATCAAATGATTTTACGGGTGAATATTTGAGTTCGTACATATTGGGCATTTGAAAAAAAAATCTAAATATCGTTTCAAATTGCGTATTTTATATTTTTAACCTAAGGTTTAATATATAAATATGAAAAAAAAAATAAAGGGACGTAAATATAACCAATAAATAAATACATATTTCAGTTTTTATTTTTTTTTAACGAACTGTAATAAGTACTCATTACCGTATAAGGAATGGTAATCAAAATGTATGAAATATGCGAACGGTAAAGAGAAATAATACTTATGGTAGTGAGATTTGCATGGAAATGGTAATGTGACCGTAAATGGTAATGATAATAAAATATTTTTTATATGACAATATAATTATGATTTAAAGAAAATGAGTCTCTAAATATTAGTTTTTAATACCTACCTAATTATAATTATCAAAGTTTTAAAAGAAAAAATTAAAATACTCTATTAATACACATTACCATTTGAAATATCTCACTACCGTTTGTAAAATAAAACGGAAATAAACGGTAATTTCAAAAACGGGAATGAGATTTTTACGAATTTTGACCATTGTGCATTATTAAATAGACTTAAAATTATATTTGACATATTAATATAAACACATACCATAGACACGTCTTTTGGTACATTCGGCTTTAATAAAGCATTAACGAACTTGCCAATTAATCTTCAAATGGTGAGGAGATAAAAATGTTGACAAACCGTATAACAGTACGAAGAGATCGTTATATTTTGGCGGGAAATCGTTTCACACGCGTGCGACTAGTTTAACTCGCTAGCGACAACTAAGATCGATTGCCGCGTCGATAGTTTGACCAATAATATGGCGCGAATATTTGATTATGGCTTAGTTCATTCTCACCAATGGTAATGAATGGTACCTGCATGGACATTTTTCAAAGCGATGACAAACTACTTTAAAGTGATCTTTAAGATGTATAATTTTTAAGATATTTAAACAAAGCTCTATTCTATAGAAATAACTACTTAAAAATACAATCTTCGACATATAATTGAATCATTTTGATCATTCATTGATCAAAATTGGGATTTGGGACATGACGGGTAATGAGATTTGGCTGATATTTAAATTTATAAAAAATATTTCTATTCAAAAAATAAATATGTCATAAACTTCTAAACATAGAACTAACTTTATTTGATATATAAAAAATAATCTTACTCAGATTTCTCCACGTCTCAATAGTTCTTTAGTGTTTGCCGCGTAATATGTACGAACTCAAATATTCACCCTTACAGCTTTATAAATCAAGAATACGATGTAATTAAGATAATTATTGATATACATTCAAATGAACAATCATTTCTTGACGGCATTATTTTTAATAGTACTTTTAAGTGCTAGATAATGTTTTGGAACCGAAGCCGTACTTTATCAAATCACCCCCTGGACCACGGAAAGAGAGGGGGCTGCAACCTTCGGTTTTTTCCCCTTGTCGCTTGATTTTTTTACGGCGTTGCGGAATGATGGATTAGAAGCAGTATTGAAATAGTATGAAACTGATGCCGTACTGTATCAAATGACCAAATTCACCCTGGAAATTGTCGGAAAATCAAAAAAAAAATTCCGACTTTTTGGATCACCATTTTTTTACGGCACTACGCGTTTTAGTATTATTTTTCATGGATCTATCGATGGTAACAATGCCGTTCAAAAATATATGACCAAAATGTACTCACTCTACCTGTACTTTTGAATTCTCACCTGCACTCAGTTGGACAGCTTACAAGTGACGGCACAATGCTAAATCTTATTATTTTATGCTCTTATATCGTTCTACATAGGTCATCTGGTGGTTCAAATGACCCATCATTTTTTTAACATGGGCCCATAGTCTAATAGTGGTTGAAACTTTTTATTTATTTGATCCGAAACTGTAGCATAAGGTTTATTGAATGTAATTTTACAAATCAGGAACGCGTTAAATCGTCGCGATTTGGCAGCGAACTGATCGAGTGCAAGAGATTATACAAATACACAGAATGGTCGTCTTGTGACAAACTAAAGGACGTTTTTCGCTGTGCTCGGCGACCGTACTTTACCAGACAATATACCTACGCTGCTTGGACAACGAAGCTGGAGATTGTAGGCTTGTATTCCCTGAAGGGCAGAAGTTTTTGTGATGAGTCTTGGATCTTTATTTGTATTCGTGTTTGTCTGTACCTAACTTGTGTTAAGTAAATAAGCATATTTATGCTTATTTTTTGTAACTTTTTAGTTACGTATTTACTTATCTGTTTATGCCAATGCTTCATTTATGTGCGCCAGGAAAAATAAACCTAACGTAAAAATTTGCATGTAATATAAACTCTTTAAATTTTATTGACAATTTATTAATCTAAGTAACACTTAAAATGTTGGTTAAAGACATGTTTAAATTTTCACATACACTACTAGCGGCCAGCCCGGGTTTCGCACCCGGATCCCTTTTTTTATAGCCTGTCACTCGGGAATAGTATATCTTCCCAACAGTGAAATATTTTTTCAAATCGGTCCAGTCATTTTGGATCATATTCAATACAAACAAACGTTTCCTCTTTATTATATTAGTATAGTTATACAGACACCAAAACATAGCCTGTAGACACTCCAGCAGTGCAGTGTCGCCTCTGCCCTGCACCTCGCTGCAAAAAGTGCGGTCTGGCGCCACGCCAACGCAATTTCGGCAACGATTTGTCAACGTCGTTGTTTGATTAGCTATCAATCGATCCGTGTACAATTAACTACGAACAAATAACGATATTTGCCTTCAGTCCGATTGGCAAGGAAGCCTATTTACGAGTGTTTTATAAACTGTACTGTAGAAAGGCTGTAAGCTAATTGCGTGATTGTAATACTCGTGAGTAAGCTATTATAATGATATTTTGTACAAAGACAAGAGTGGAAAAAAAACCCCCAGTGGGATTCGAACCCACGCCTATGCCTTTACTAGCGGCAGCGTGCTGCGAGGCTATGATGAATTGTCGAGTCGACATCTCGTCATGTCGATATCGTCTTATTCTCGCGATGATCTGTCAAAAATCAACGTTGTCGACAACGAGAAATCTTGTCATGTCGATGTCGTCTCTTATTTCTACATGTAGATAGCAAAATAATATCGTAACGACGAACCTTTTGTTTGTCGACAACATGTTGTCGACAGTTCATAATAGGCTCGCTGGATGGTACACCATATATATCCCTATCGTGGTTGCAAATTATCCCTAAGGTGAGAGAGGACACCCAGGTGATACGGGTGCGTGTTAAAAATAAAAACACAAAGTGGCTTCATAAAATAAACATCACAGTTAGTTGTTTTAAAAATAAATATTATTTTGGGACTCAGGTTTGTGGTTTCTGTCCCGACACCCCGCGGAATTTAAACAAGAGTCGTTCAGAGGCAAAACGTAGTCTTATAATTACCTATATCAATTACTAGCGGCCCGCCTCGGCTTCGCCCGGACCCCTTTTTTTACAGCCTATGTCACACGGGAATAGTGTAGCTTTCCAACGGTGAAAGAATTTTTCAAATCGGCCCAGTCGTCTAGGAGCCTATTTAATCCAAACAAACAAACAAAGTTTTCCTCTTTATTATACTTATTGGTATAGAGGTAACGCATTAAACAGCATCGACCGATATTAACATACCAATATTAATTTTATGCCGAAGTTTATGTAAAAATCCTCAGTACCTAATTTATCGTTTACCTACTCAATCTTTACATATATATATATATATATATATATATATACTTATTACAGTTACAATAAGTTAACTGTAATTTCAAAGAGTCAACATAAAGACAATACACGAGTATATTTATTTATTTATCTATATTACACAACATAAACTAAACATACAAAATGCGGGTTTAAAGCCGGCATTCTCCACCAGTCAACATTTTTGTAATTATGTTACCTAACCAAGAAAGATTTTATTGTAAATTTTAGTTTCTTTATACCTACCTACTCTTGTTATTTTGGTTTTTATTTTCTTTGTACATTAAGTGTTAGGGATTTTGTTTTGTTTGATTTAATTTTGTATGTGCACAAAATAATTGATTTTTGTATGTAAATATACGCGTTCGATCCTGTTGAATAACCCCGAATCTGTTCACTTGAAATGATTGTCAATAACTCCTCTACGTGATCTGGTTTTAAAAAAAAACATAAAAATATGCGTGACTATAAAAGAATTAAGCATTTTCAAAATGTCTATTTAAATACAGTGTTTATTGACGCAACTTTTTAAATACGTTGCTATAAGTCTTCATTTTGAATGCTTCTCCGTTTATTATATCATACTACCGGTCCGCCCCGGCTTTGCCAGGATCGCTTTTTTTTTATAGCCTATGTCACTCGGGAATATTATAGTGTAGCTTTCCAACAGTGAAAGGATTTTTCAAATCGGTCCAGTCGTTTAGGAGCCTATTCAATCTAAACAAACAAACAAACTTTTCCTCTTTATTATATTAGTACCTATAGATAGATGTCTGAATTAAGGACTTCAACATATAAAATAACAAGTATGATATTAAAACACAGTCATTTATTTGTACGAAGAATATCGAATTTGTATTAAATTTTTGTTGTTGTTTATACAATTATTATAATTTGCCGGACAGTTATCGTGTAAAGCGATATTTTCCACTGCCATTAGCGTTGTTGTTTTAACCTAATAGCGTCGCCCCGGGATGCCCTGCTGTAACACAATTGTATTATTATCGTCACTCTAAACAGTAAAAGCTTTAGAATGAAACAACTATTAACGGATTGAACTCGCGTATTTTTATTTTATTTTATTAGCTGACGATTCGGATTCTTTACAACTTCCATAATCGTAGCACGACTGAGCTGACAATAGTCTAACGTTAATAGTTGTTTTATTCCAATGTGTAATAACCGCGAAGGTATCAGAAATTATTATAGTAAAGATAATTTCCGATGTCTTGTTAGTCTTAGTTGCGATTTTTTCCTATCGTCAGTATAAAATATAAGCGGATGAAATCAGTTATAATTATTGTATTTTAATGAGTAAAAAGTTTCTTTAGTTAAAAGTAGATTAGTGTGGATTTTATAATTAAGTTTTTTGTACTCTTAATTGACTCAATCATATTATATTTACTGCTTTGAAGCCTTAAGTTTTTTGTTAAAAAAGAATATGTTTTTTTTCGTATCCCAGCAGATTATTTGAGTTCAGCAACTCAAACTGAAAAAAAAAACGATCACAATAGGCTATAGGCAAGCCATTAAAAACTAATAAATCATATCGTTCATATTGAAAAACGTAACTGAATGCAATTTTATACTCTCCGCCAAGTTGAAATTGAAAAAGTTGTAACATTCGCTCGAATCCGTTCAGTGTTCGGCTTCAATATATAAGACACGGATTGCAAGAGAAATTATCTCTATAACAAAATGATATTAATATCCTTTACTGAAAAATTGCATACAATACTTATTTATTCAATCTAGAACAAAGGGAAGGACTAAAAAGGACTAAAAAACATCAAATCGGGTTCGATATAAATAAAACAAACGTGTTCAGTATACAGGAAATGTGTTTATTTGTTTAAATTGTGTCTTAATATAAAACGTCGGATTCTATCGAAAGATATTAATGCAGTTATCCATAAAAATAACACGTAACATTACATAGACTGCTTGCGAATGTGCTAATGGGAATGGAAAGGATGCTATACCGAAGTACGCAGCACTAAGCACGCAGCACGCAGCACCCAGCACGCAGCACGCAGCACGCAGCGCGCAGAAGCAGCAGGTTACTTCCTAGCTAGCTTCGGCTACGTAGCTCTAGCGTTAATGCGTGCCGTTGGGTGGCGACCGTACTATTACTAGCGAGACTAGGATTTCTATCACGTGTAACGTACTGATATAAATGCATTGCTGTGTCGTCGAAATAATGCTAGAAGCAGTATTATTGCTGCCGTTTGCTATACACTGCTCACTTAAGAATAGCACCGTTAAAAACCCACACTTGTTGGTTGCAAACTTTGTTTAGAGTAAGTATTTACTATAGTAGAGTGACTCGAGAGTTACTTGCATTGGAGTGTGATAATAACTACATCGATTTGACGTAATAATGTAACTCACGATCGCTGCAAATTGGTATTCACGGCTTGTACAAAATTATGAGCACAGAAATCGAGTGAGTGGGTAATGGAGTAATATTTTCCTCGTATATATTCTGCGCTATTCAGAATTGTTTCCTAGATCTTTTCTTTCGTACCTATTAGGTGAATTGGCTCGCTGCTGAAACATTTCATGCCCTTTTAAACTTTATTTGAAAATCGAATATTTCCATTGAAAAGCGTTAATATCTTTCGAATAAGAATCACAAAGTAACAGCCAGTTTCTGAACAAAATACTTAGTTATGCTAGACGATAAAGATTCAAAAATTGTTCAGTCATAATTTCTAAGAAATAGTCATATTTTCCACAATATATTATATAATAATAATATATTTATTTTAATATATAAGATTCACAGCTCAATTTCGAGTGGGTCTCGTACATCGTGATCTGTTATTGTCGTGTAGACAAAATATATAGTTCTAAAATATAAAGTAAAAAATCTGCTTTTGCCGTGTTTACTGATAGATGGCGCTACGTCTGAACATCTCAATGTGCGCGTGATTCGATAAAAGATCTCATATGCAGTTGTGTAGAGGTTTAGCGCCATCTAGCGGTGACCACATGTATTATAAGTACTTAAGCCTGTCTATAATTAACGAGTTACGTATAATATTTAACGCAAAGTAAATTGTTTAATTAATTAATTTTTCGTCTATTGGAATTTTTTGTGCACATCGATTATAATTAGAAATCTTGGCTAATTTAAATCTATTTCTTATGTTTGGCTTTCTACTGAATTACTTTTTTTCATTTCTTTAAATCAAACTGTGACATGTTAATCGCTGCTTCTCTGGAATAGTGTCACAACTCGAAATGTGTTACCATTCTGAATTGAAATTTATATGTGACGGTTCACAGTCTTAAATGGAGTAACAAATTATTTCGAGTTGTGACACTATTCTAGAAAAGCAGCGTTATGTGTTTTCATTGTTCGGTGATATCTAAAACGAATCGATGTACACAAAATAATTCAACACGTGTACGAGATGAAAGATTACGAATAGAAACAGCGTTACAATAGTAAAAGTTGATTCAAAACATTACACTGATTTGGCACGAGGTGTCACAAACACGTATTAAAAATGTGAGGTGAAACTTTTTCATACCATAGCTCACTTTGAAACTCTGCATCCCAACAAGCGAAATCAGTACTGAAGGCGTTCTCAAGACTTTAAACAAGGATTTGGGCGCAGTTATAGGAGCAAGTATACCCATATCTAACTAATAATCAACTTGTACGTGTTAATAAGCCTTATAACGTACTTGAGGCGCAAGAACTTTATCAGCAATTCCAGACTATTTTTTATACGACTGCTTTGCTTGTTGTGATAATATTTGTTAGTATTTTGGAAGTTATATATATTTTGCCTTAAAACGCATAAGTGTCTATTGCACCATCAACTTTATAATAAAGTTAAAGTAAGCCATGGAACGACGCGGTATGAGCCTCGTTTAAAAAATAGTATACGTCATTGAAGGATTAAAAACGTGGTCTAATCCTAATTTGTACGTTACTAATCGCTTCGACAATTTTGCAGTTTTTTTGTAAATTTCGAAAAAAAATATAACGCAGCTGTATCAAATTCAAACTAGAAGCGATTAATACGTAGCTGTGTATGTACCTATTGCACACAAAAGAAGAACACACAATTATGAACACACATAAACGCTACGGATATAAATTTTCTACTGTAATTATTTAGCGGTCAAAGTGAAACTTAACAAAACGTGTGAAGTTAAATGGCTCTCAATTCCTTTAAAATGCTACATAAAATAATCATAATCTCTTTATCTTTATCTTTATTTTGTTTCATTTAACATTGTTAAAATTTATTCTCTACCTACATCCTTAAATCGAACCTCATCCCTTACCGCCGTCTAAATAAAAATACCTTCTACAATTCGATTTTATTCCATCGTTTTATATTCCTTTATTTACTAACTACTTTCATCGGTATCATTGCCATGCCAACAGACTTTTATAACGTAAATTTTTATTAACGTAAAATTACCATTGAAAGTAAAATGGGACAAATTGGAAGACGTAAAATTTGTTCCGGTAAATGAAAACAGAGCGTAGCCACGCCAGGAGTTGATATGTGAGCCTGAAGAAGAACAGTGAGAAGAAGTGCTGAGGAGACATCTATCATGCAACTACGACACTGATTACATATACTCTCAAATCTAATGGTTAAATTGTGATTACATATGGGGTACGAGAATACCACCCGGACCCCGATACACCCCGATGTCAAGGATATTATGGAGTTGCCAACGATTTGGCAAAATAGAGCAGGTATACCATGATGAACTTCATAATATCTTGTTGAAATGCTTCTGAAATTATTAAGACATTAAAGTCGTTGATGTGATGTATCAGGGTTTAGGATAGTAAGTCTCGTGATGTTCGCTCACTGGTATTCTAAAGTCGTCGATGTAGAAAAAAACGCTGATATTTTCAAATTCAGTTCAAGGAATGTGAAATCTTCCCGTCAAGAAAACTATTTTCTTCTACATCCACGACACATTAGTTCGTTGCCAAGTTCAAATATCTTTCTATTGAAAGGCCGTGAGTATCGCTCGTTTATCAGATTAACACCAATTAAATATATTAATTTAAAAGATACACCGACGATAATCAATTCAAATCGTAATACTTGCTATTGCGCGAGCTGAATTTTGAGTAACCAGCAAGTTTATACTCGTAAATTTAAATGGATGACGGCAAATTCTGCGAGAACATAAATCGACTCTGACAGCGATATTGAATGTAAGTAATATTATGTTATAAGCTGGCTTTTGTTCATGAAATATGCAGCGGCATTTGGGATTCAAGGAATATTTCACATTGCACAATACACACGAATATTCGGGGCGAATTAAATTATTTTAGTGGATAAAGTTGCTGGTTACTGTACGTCGTCCACATGAACATAAACCGAGTGGAAAGCGATACTTTTGATTGCAACACTTTTGCCGGTTATTGTTATGTGGCGGCGGGGGTCGTTTAGACGAATTCCGTGTAGAAAGCGTTGCTGGTGCAGTTCCCGTTGTCCCCGGGGGAGTCGGGGTGCTCCTCGGGCTCCACGCCGTTGGTGCGCATCTCATCGCGGACCTGCAGCCAACCAGAACCATTACACACCATGCCGAAGAACCACTCTACTTCATCTACAAAGGTGTTGAATTTCTAAATTCTTTATTTGTTTGTTTTACAGATGAAACTTAAGCTTAGGAAGAGCACGTAAGGTTTCTGTCACGTGAGAAAGTATCTGTCTAATTTAAAGCCGTTACTCACGGCAAATCTGTTATAGTTGTTTCACTTTAAAGTATCAGTTGATATCGCTCTTTAACTCTGCAAAAAATTTGTCACGCGACAAAAACTTACGTTACCCGCGTAGAGACGATAAATATGTCATGATAAGACATACCATTTCAATAAACTCCTTCACCTATTTCATTATCTGATTCTACTGTTGAATCTATTTCCTAAAGATGTAATTTCTTTTACGTCTGTCTGTCGCTTGCCTTCAGCGTACCTTCTCGACCTGACGCATGACACGCAGCATGTTCAGTCCGGCCAGGTTCTTCAGCTCCTGTACGCTCCACTGCCCGCTCCGCAGCAGCTCGGCGAACAGCTCAGGGTACTTCGACACGTCCTCCAGACCTCGCGCCACTCTGAGGACCAACACAAATCAGACACGCTACCTCGTAAGTACATCTGTCATTCTTGCTCTGTCACTCTTCCAGACCTTGAGCACTGTGGATAAAGAGGTTAAATTGTATGTGGTACAGCATGTGTAAGTATTAATGTTGTTCTATCATTTAGTGTTTTTATATCATTTAATGATAGTGACTTGTGCTTTTTCGCGTCTTGAAACCTTACCATACTCAGCATTAGAAGAAAAATCTCATTAGGGTTTCATCCTTTATTTATATGTGATAAATGAAGTTTCTGTCTGGTTATTTGCCAACAAGTAATTAAGGAAAATTGAATAATTATTTTATGACATTTGTCTTGAATAATGACTATTTTAATGACTATCAATAATTAAATTCTATAGCGATACGACTGCCTCGTCATCATGTCAACCTTAAATTTCGGCTGAACCAGAATCCGACAAGTGGTCGAAAAATGTTACTGCACCGGACGGACATAAGTCACGACCGGCACAAGTTAACAAAAGCTTGCAACAAAAAGAGGAATGATTTAATTCTGCAGTGTTTGCCTCTGCCAAGTTGGATCCCTATCGGGTAAACATTCCCATAAAGTTGGTAAAACATGCAAAATTTGCAAACAAACCTAACAAAGCCAGAGGTTAAATAAGAGCTTTATTTAATACCATTACAAGAGAACTAATAACTCCAGTCGGAAACATGCTTCAACTAAAAATGGACAAATGTTAGAAACTTTTGTAAATGTTTTCCGTTGGCGAATGAAATACTGTTAACTAAACTTGTTTAAGTAATATTGCATTATTATTCTTTCATCTGAAGAGGGAAAAATGATAACTAAATAACATAATTATACCTAACTAAACTAACGCTATATCTCATAGTAGATGATATAAGATCCGGCTTGTAAACACATCTAAGTAGCGTCATACTATAAGTAATATTATTAATATCTGTACTTGGGCCCTAGACAAGTGCCCAACGTTCAACGTTAACGTTAAACGTTAGGACCAAAATGTATGGGATTTGACATCCGCGAACGACTGTCACGTACGTCACAAATGTCAAATCCCATATATTTTGGTGCTAACGTTTAACGTTAACGTTGAACGTTGGGCACTTGTCTAGGGCCCCTTGATATAAGATATGTTATTATAACCATTCTGCTAAAACATCTGTAAAATACGGCTATTATGATGCGGACCTACAATTTGCCTTCTAACACGCAAAGCGCAAGAATTGAAAAAATGTATGAAATACCCGTCCGGCGGGGTACTCCACCGGTTCTTAGAACTATTTTAACCGGCGCGCGCAGAGTTTCATTTGGTTTTCAATAAAACAATATACGAGAAATATAAATAACACACCGTTACGAATCATTGGACAGAGAGAAGAAAACGTAAGATTACAGCAAATGGGTAAATTATGAAAATAACATATTCCTTTGTGGATATATTTGTTCATTGCCTAGTAATAAGCCAATTTGTATTCCCAGCGAAACATCTTTGCCTAGTATTTCTTTGCTCAATATATTCTTTGTAGAAAGGAAGAAAATAATACCTTTGAAACCTTAAAATAGAAACGAGAAAATATCCAAAATCATATTAAGATTTGTTACGAATTCAGTCTAAACTCTAGATAGACTACATTGATATTTCATTCCAGTCCTTAAACAATGTATGAAATAATTGCAAAATTCAATTAGGTACTAATTAAATGTAACAATATTAAAACAGGTAATTATATATCAATACCAGTAGGTACACCACGAAATACATTTATAAAAATCTTCTGACCACTACGTATAAATGATTGATTGAAATAATAAATTAAATAATATCACTTTACTGTCTAGACTCTGAAAAAGTAAATAGTGTCTGCTAGACTAGACTAATTGCTAACTTTGATTGATTAGGTTTCTCTCATAAGAAGAGCTAGGTAAATATTTTAGTCGGAAAAAAACCTATCTTGGCAACAATGTTTACAAATGACGTCGAACTTTAGCAAGAATAACAGCAAGATGAAAATGATTGTATAAATTATTAAAAAAAGAGTCAGTAAAATCAGAAGAAAATACAGTTTTTCGTGAACTACGAACCTATAATTTCTAATAGGTACTTTCGCGGTTATAACGGATTTAACTCTCCACAAAATAACCTCTACTCAAAATTACTTAAGTGAGTTTTTTTTAATATAGTTTAGGTATAGTTCATAATAATGCAATGTTAAACATCAGAGTTGGTTGTAAATCTCTTTAGTCGTAGGCACTTCAAAAACTACATTATTACGTAACTATACCGCGACAGGATGGTCTCCGAGTAAACAAGCTCGAAGTACCCGCCAACCCGCACTATTATGACGCGAAAGTCAATACACTAACTTGACCCACAGTCTACACTGGATAAGCCGAGCTGGGTGAAACTTTGCTATTACTGTGTTTACTTTACATGCGTCTGGCAAGAAATTTGATGTTCTCCACTTTGCGCTTGAATAAATTATTTTGTAGCTGGAATAATTAATATAATTGATTTTTCTAATCTTCTTTAACTTTACTAGGTTTCTTTTAAATATATTTAGACTTAATGACAATAGAAAAAAATCCATGAAATCATAAAAACATATTTCACTGAACTAAATATTTTTTCCGGAAGTATTTAATTTGTACAATAATGAACTGAAAGAATGATTTCTGCGAAAAGATAGTTCGCATGTTCGATGCGAACTGTCGAGTTCAGAAGGATTAAATCATAAACTCGTGTACCAATAATAAAATTAAAATAATCTTACCAACATTAAGTCCTATTTATAAAACATAAGTTTGGAATTATTAATAACTTTCTTATAAAGGTATTGCAGTAAACTCTTCCTCAAATACGTTATAAGGCTTATGAACATTATAAGTTGGATATAAGAATAATTCCCAAATTCCTGTTTTGGAAAAAAAATAGTTTCGATAACGCTCTCATTACTTATTTTGCTTATTGGGATAAGTAGTATAGTAGCTACAGAAAGAATAAGTTAAAAAAATATGTAATTAAGTATAAAGTGGGGCCAAAGAGGAATATAGAGTAAGTTGGACTAAGACGGAACGGGGAGCTCCTCGTAACCGCGTTATTAAACTTGTCCCTCCTGAATAATACTCCCATTCTAGCCGCGGCCACCATCGGCCGCCGCGCACCGGATTTTACAATAAACAACATAATATTTTTTTTTTTTGTACAAAGAATACCTCCAAGTTTTACATCTGGATCAGCGGATTAGGCTATGCGTATGCCCGTCAGTCAATCAAGTATATATATCCTAACTAATATTATAAATGCGAAAGTAACTCTGTCTGTCTGTCTGTTACGCTTTCACGCTAAAACTACTGGACCGATTTATATGAAATTTGGTACAAAGAAAGTTTGGAGCCCGAGAAAGAACATAGGCTACTTTTTAACCGACTTCAAAAAAGGAGGTGTTCCACGCGGACGAAGTCGCAGGCAGAAGCTAGTAAGATATAATATCGTAGGCATGATAAAGAAGGATTTTTCGAAATTCAACCCCCGACGGGGTGAAAAAGTACGCGGACGAAGTCGCAGGCAAGAGCTAGTGTAGGTACGTTATATTTGTTTTTGTCTTCGACTCGTTTACGACTATGCTAATTGTAAAGTTTTCGAAACGTCGAATTAAATCCGTTATAATGATTTCTTATTTACATATTTGATGCTGACTGTACAGCCAACGATCTGGCGCGTGCAGTGGGGTGGCGCTAGGGTAGGCACACTCTTTTGTTACACTGTGCCTGTATGGAACTCACGCCCTGGAACGAGCAATATATTATCCTAATCCTAACTAATATTATTGTGGAAAGTAACTCTGTCTGTCTGTTACGCTTTCACGCCAAAACTACTGGACCGATTTAAATGAAATTTGGTACAAAGAAAGTCTGGAGCCTGAGAAAGGACATAGGCTACTTTTTAACCGACTGCAAAAAAGGAGTTCCACGCGGACGAAGTCACGGGCAGAAGCTAGTTTGATAATAATACGCGTTGTTGAAAACGTGTTCTAATGACTTCGATGAAATTTCCAGTGTGCCGGGTCACGGGCAGTCACGGCGCGGAAATGTAATCTAGCTTGGCTTTATTATCGGAAAACCTAGTTAACTTTGGAAAGTGAAGCTGTATCTTAAAACTACGTCTCGCTATACTCATAATAGAATTACTGTGACTATGTCGCTGAATGACTGACGGATAAATGCACAGGCTAACCCACTGATCGTAGACCTGAAACTAAGAGGGCGCGTTCTTTGTATGCATATTCGGAATGAAATGAAATAACTTTATTCACTTGAAATATAAACATAAAGATCTTATGAGTAAATTACATAGTACAGCACATCTCGCCAGCAATACTACCGATAAGAAAGGGTTTTCCAAAATTTTGTCTTTAAGGAGAAAAATGGGGGCAGTTTGTATTGGACGTGTCACACCCTGCTAAATTCTATTTGAAATTTTGCATAAACGTTCTTTTACAGAATTAATAGAAGTACCCATGGGCGTGCATTACATATAGGCACAATGGTATGCATGTATGGAGTGCCTACCCTGACGTAGTACACGCGCGATCCTCACTGCACGCGCCTGATTAGTACCTATGTTATATAGGTATTTTATTGAAATTTATTCCCTGGGGTTGAAAAGGAGTAGAAAGTTGTTTTGGGGTTATTTGTTTCCAAATTGATGAATCAATTACATATTTTCAAACTCATTCCGATTTAATTCAAAAAATTTTCAAATCCATTTTCGACTTCTACGCAGACGTAGTCGCGTGCATAGTATAAGCTAGCTAAGTATAAGCTTATATTTTAAAATCATAAGTTGAACATCAAAAATGCGTTATACAAATTATTAAAATGCTGTAGTTGATCATTGGTGATTTTTTTGTCCTACCTGTTGACACCATCAAAATCACCTCCGATGCCCACAAAGTCAGCTCCAATCATCCTCTTGATGTAGTGGAAATGTTCTGTGAACAAAAAATATATTATTAAAAATTGAAGTCAATTTAAAACAAATATTTTAAACATAATTTTCCATATGCAGGTTTAATACCATTTTAATAACTTCAACGAGCTTAAAAACGACGCAACAGTCGCGCTGTGTATGTAAAGCTGCGTCCACATTTGTAGCATTACTGTGTATCGTATCTCCGTTGTGTCCTCAGCGTGTATCATGATCTGTAGTTTGGGCGGTATCATCTCGTGTCCAAACTAGCGATCATGATACGCGCTGAGGCCACGCAACGGTGAGGTATCGATGTACAATTTCTGTGTATGGTAATACACAGAAATTATACAAATGTGGACGCGGCTTTACAGAGAACAACTCAATAAATTAAAGCAGGAAAAAAATATTCCCTCAAATAACACCAGTGTCGAATACCTTTAAAACAACAAGCTCTGACTAAACGGGGCTCAGAACCTTCAGACATTATTTTATTAATGTTAGCATAGTAGATGGCTAGGTTAATGAAAATATGGTTTTCTTAGGTAAGTATAATTTAACGTCTGACAACAGTAAACAGTAGCCAGGGGACAAATCACCCTATATAATATTCACTTACAATCGACCTCAATACTCAACAAACATTACATCAACTACTATTAAACGACTGAATCGATTTTAATTAGACATAATTAGCTATGGAAATTTCCGTCTTATTCACCTTTCAAATAAAAGAAATATAATTAAAATCGTATCATACACACACACACACACACACACAGAGGCACAGACATTATATACCTCGTCAAAACAAATGCGTTAAAACATTGGAACAATAGAAATATGTAAAACCATTTAAGAAGTAGGTTATTACGCCACACACTGTAACGAAGCGTCTAGCCTGCAGCCCGAGACTTCCCGCACAACTAATGAACGCAGTAAACCTGACGGGACAGTTTAGTTCCGAAGCCACCCGACGCCGTAACCAGATTAATCCAGCATCCATTCAAACACCTGCCTCAAATACGGATGCAATTTAATCTCCTCCATAAATAACAGTCGGTAAATTATCGGTGAGTGTATTTAGCAGTTCTACCAATAAATTAACAACCTAACTAATGTTTTATTCTGCGGTTGCCTAAAACTATTTGATAAATTCTCCCCGACCTACCCCTGATTTGAGGCTGGAGTTCCCAAATTCCACACAAAGCTGCAATTAAAAAGGTACTTTAGCAATTTAGATTTTAGGTTGAGTTCTGAAGTGGCGTTTGAGATAAACTTTAGGTTGGTAGTAAAGCGAGGGCATTTGGTAATCAAACAGTCACCTTCAGAATTCAAAGGATACTGGGAGGTCGTAGGATTTTGGGTTATACTCTAGGTCATATAAGGTTTAAGTTCGGATGGTTGCTTAATGATATCTATTCCTAACTAATATTGCGTGGAGCCCAAATGATGGCGGTATGTGCAATCTGCTAGTTAAACGTAAATCGAGTAAGCTCGGTATTACTATATTATGTTTTAGGAGAGCTTTGATCTATTGAAGCACAAAAACCTAGCGGGATCCGATTCCTAACAAAATTAACTTTGTGAATATTATAGTCGAAATAGACGGTCTATTGGTCTAATTGTCAAAGTGACTACGAAACCGGAGGATGCGGGTTCGAATCACGCCAGGGACAGATGTCAATGTGATGAGTTTGAGTATTTGGACTTTGGATATATTTGTGTGTTGCTTAGTTTGGAAATAGATCAATTGGCGTGATTGTCCAAATATCTTTATTGAAGGAGCCGTTTTCGACGGCTACACAGGCGCGTGCAGTGGACATTGGGCATGTAAGCTTCAGGGCAGGCATTCCGTACATTTTTCACAATGTGCCTGCTTATAAGGAACGCACGCCCATGTTCATACATATTAAATCGTACCTTTACAAGCTGCTGTTTATTAAACAATAATGTCGGCAGGTGTGTAGCAGTTCAGTATAAATATAATTACCTGAGGAATCAAGTAAAACAGTGTAGAGATACAAATGGAATTTTGGAGAGTTCTCAAAGTTAAAATTAAATAAGTTGGCTGTCTGGGTTTAGTCAAGTTTGGATTTCTAACTTAGTCTCTCTAGTTATTTCGGCGGTAGCAATCTCAAAACAAATTGAATACCTTAAGCTATAATTTGAGGTAAATCTATGCGATAAAAAACATATTTAATTTTCAGTAGTAGGTAAATATTACCTAGTTTAGCAAATACAAATTTAAAATACGTAAGGTATATAAGGTAAAATTACTTTTCCTAACTAATATACTTAGCAAAAAACATATACGTATGTACAACGCTTATGTAATGTGTAATGGCGATCGTAGTAAATTATACTATAATATTTGAATATTTTAGTATTTCTCGTTTCTATTTCACCAACGAAACAATTGTCGGTGACAAGTGATCATTTTGTTTACACTACAAATTCGACAAGAATATACACGCAGATTGACTTCATATTGACGCAAAGGAATTCGAATAGTCATTATTACTGACAATTGTCGCGTTTGTTAAACACGGGCCAGTTGTTAATTTGTATTTATACTAAGTATAACTATGTCTTTATATTTAACAGGATAATAAATAACATACGTATTTCATTTATCTGACGGTACAATAGACACTTTTTATTTACTTAATTATATAATTGCATATATACGTTACATACATATATATTGTAGGCGTTGTAAATTATTACTATTATATATTTTTAATACGTACATACACATACATACACACACACTATAGCACCATAACACACACACACTATAGCACTGAAAATCAGCGTCACGAAATAGGCGCAAATGTCTACTTCGTGACATAAAGCTGAGTGGGTTCCTTTTTAATCATAGGTACCTAATTTTTAGTTTTTGTATGTCAAACTGATATGTAGTTTTTACTTAGTTAACTTACTTTATTTTTTTTTCTACTTTGTTCCTGCTATATACAATGTAATCTTGTCTGTTGAAGTATTGAGTGCAAGGTTCCTATGTTTTTAAATAAATCCTATTTCTTTCTTTCTTTTTGTATTACTTTCATTTGCATATTACATAATAGATTTGCAGCATTGCATGTACTAGGAACAATTAGCGTCCGTACATAGTATTTATGTAAATTCAGTTAAGAGCAGAACTATAATCTAACTGTAGCTGCACTTGCCAGATTTGCATACAGCTGGACCAATCTTAGCGATGCAGCTTGCTCAGGATGCACTCCGGTAATCCTGTTCTAATACAGCTCAAGGACGTACGTTCCATGCGGACACAATGCAACTAATATAGATAGTGCCTACCCCGGTGCATGTACACTGCACGCGCCTGCTATATCTTGTTGTGCTATCCCGCGATCTGATTGTTATTTAGTACCTTCAAATAGTTTTTTGTCCGTTCTTCATGAAAATACTTTAATACTCGTAGACCTCACAAAGGATATTATGTTTACAGTCACTAGGTAGTAACTCGATACAGACACTCATGAGACATTTTATTTCTAAATTCACAAGTTCATTTTCAAGAACGTATTTTGACTCGAATTCCTTTGACTTAGATCAGTCTAAATTCATTTTTTTTTCATAAATCACACATTATAATTGCTTACCTACATCTTATGTCAAATTAAAGAATCAGACAATAATATTAAGTATTGAATTTAAAAACATTATTTACAATTATTAGGAATAAACAAATCACCAGCTTAAAACGGATCAAAATAAATTATTTGATTAGTAACTTTGACTGTTAAGATTAAGGTTTAAACTGTAATGACAGGAGAGGAAAAATAAGACTTTTCTAATTGGAAGCGGCAGACTGATAGCCAGGTTGAAACCAAATTACCTGGCTTCCACTTCCTATTTCTAAAAGTCCTATCTTGCCCGCGGCTGCCGACACAGTTTGAACTTTCTGATCAAGATTCAAAGTTGATAATCAAATAAATTAAGCTTTTACGCTTCATTTTGCATTGTTAATCTGTGGTTCGGCTTTACAATAAAACACAATACTATTTATTGAGGGATCATCTCTTAGGTGGATTTGAATATTTATAATAATTAGAAACAGGGAACTGCATAAATCACAAATTTCTCGTAAAATGAACTTACCGCAAATAAATTTACGGAGCTTAGCTTTTACTACTTACAAGTTATCATCGTACTTAAATCAACAAACGAATTTGGTATAGAAGTAAATGGGACTTCGAAATACATAAGACTTTTCTGGACTTAATGAATAAGTGTTATAATTCTTTCACATGTAGTAATCACACTTATACCCTTTTTTCACTACGTACCCGACAGCTGTCACGTGCTAGAAAAACAGTATTCTATACATATACAAATAAAATAAAGAGGAAAAGTTTGTATGTTTGTTTGGATTGAATAGGTAGGCTTCTAAACGACTGGACCGATTTGAAAAATTCTTACACTGTTGGAAAGCGACACTATTCCCGAGTGACATAGGCTATAATAAAAACGGATCCGGGCGAAACCGAAGCGGGCCACTATTATATTATAATGTAATTTATCTTCATAAAGTGAGGCATCTGTTTAAGTCTAGACTACAAATGCCAGGCGAAGCTAGATTTATTATGCAGCCTCGTAGTCTCCAGGACCAAATGCAACTGTTTAGATGCAACGAATCACAATAGTGCTTAAGAATTGTACTAAATCACCTTGTTTCCAGCTATTCAGCGCTTGTACAGTCAAATGCCGTACAAGGGCGGATTTAGAATTGTAATCGGGGTGGAGGGAAGGTCATACAGTTCAATTTTATTCAAAAGCTAGCACCTAATTATATGTAACGTAATAAATTGGAATGAAACAACTTTAACGGATTTAACTCGCGTATTTTATTTTATTGGCTGATGTTTCGTTTCTTTACAGATTCCATAATCCTAGCACGACTGAGCTGACAATGTCTTATGCTTAAGATATTACCTATATTAATTAGATTATTTTAATAATCGAGGCGTCGTAGAGCCTACAATTCCTTGAGCTGTCAAATGAAGGGCGTAGTAATTTGAACAAGTTTCAACTAAACGTCTGTCAGCTTTCAGACTTGATAAGTATGCTATAAGGCTGTGGCCAGCGATAATGAAAAGTATAATCACGAGCGACTACTAAAAGTACTATAAAATACATTAAAATAACCTATATATATAGATAATTTTGATACAGGCTTGCTAGTTAATAAAACCACATTAGTTATCTGCTCTGTCTATACTAATAATAATAAATAGGAAGAGTTTGTTTATTTGTTTGGATTGAATAGGCTCCTAAGCGACTGGACCGATTTGAAAAAATCTTCTACTGTTAGAAAGCTATACTATTCCCGAGTGACAGGTTATAAAAAAAAGGGATCTGGGCGAAGCCAGGACGCTAGTCGTCTATAATATAGGAACTGAGCTTTCTAAAAGTAAAAGTCAGTATCAAATGTAATATACGTGAGTTATATCAGTTTAATTTCATCTTATAGATTAACGATTCACTGGTTCCAGGAAATTTTTCATTGAAAATTCTTCCCGCTCCCCGCATAACGCGCCCCTGTTCCAAATCGGGCACGTCTTTCATATTAGTCAAGTGAATCGCTCTTAAAAGGACTGCGTCGGGAATTGGGGGAAGCTTGCACTCCCTGTATTACTCACTGAGTCACAGTCACTGAGTCAAGCGAGGTCAGTTACAGACTGTACTACAGGATGAACTCACAGTCATTTGTAAATAGGTAGGTACATTATTTGTAGCTGCTATCTAAATCTATACTAATATTATAAAGCTGAAGAGTTTGTTTGTTTGTTTGAACGCGCTAATCTCAGGAACTACTGGTTCGAATTCAAATTTTTTTTTTTGTTGGATAGACCATTTATCGAGGAAGGCTTTAGGCTATATAACATCACGCTGCGACCAATAGGAGCGAAGAAACAGTGGAAAATGTGTAAAGAACGGGGAAAATATGAAGCCTTATTAAGAAGTGACAGTTAGAAGACTTTGACAGATCTTTGACGAAACAATCGGACGGGCAGGACGACGTCTGCCGGGGCTGCTAGTATAATATAATATGTTTAATACCACAGAAATACTTATGCTTTGGGACCAAATTCGACTGGAGACATCATAATATTGTATTATCACACAAGTATTTAAAAGCATTTGTAGCGGAACTGATCTGCAGAAATTTGACTATACTGTTAATGGAACAAGTACATAATAAACATAGACCAAGTAATAAAGGTTACATAATATAATTAACGGTATACCTGATACTGTAAAGTACTAAGTAACAGGTTGCTTATTCCCGTAAGTCACTTTTAGTAAGTGAAAGCACCTACTAGGAACTACTAGGAAGTTAGTTGTTGCCGTATAGATAACTAGTAAGTGTATTAATTAAGTTAGTTTATAATTAATTAATGTTCTTGGAGACTCTATTGCCTATCTCTCTCTGATATCCAAACACAATGGAAGTTGATAAGCGAATCCTAACTAATATTATAAATGCGTCTGTCTGTCTGTCTGTTACGCTTTCACGCTAAAACGACTGGATTGATTTAAATGAAATTTGGTACAAAGAAAGTATGGAGCCTGAAAAAGGACACAGGCTACTTCTTAACCGACTGCAAAAAAGGAGGAGTACCACGCGGACAAAGTCGCGGGCAGAAGCTAGTTAATTATAAATGATACCATTAGAACGGATTTAGCTCGCATATTTTACTATTTTTGCTGACGTTTCGAAAAATTTTCAGTTCCCGCATTCGTAGCCGACAGAGCTGATAATAAATTAACAGTCAGTCAGCTATAATAAAATAAAATACGCGTGTTAAGCAGTACCCATATTCGCCGACTGAGCGACACGAAAATGATTTTACATTATGTAAATTACCTAGTGATATACTATTCTGTAGTTTAGGTAATTATATTTCATATTATTTTAGAATAAGGTTGTATTTTTCAAAATTTGTAATTCAGATATAAGGTAGTTTGCATAACAGTATAAATCACTTTAGCGTTAGACTATTGTTAACTTAGTCGTGCTACGATTATGGAAACTGTAAATAATCCGAAACCTCAGCAAATTAAATGAAATAAAAATACGCGAGTTAAATCCGTTAACAGTTTCATTCCAATCAGTTATTTGTTTCATTCCAATGTGAATAACCGCGACGGCATCAGAAATCCTTACTTCCTTACTAATATTATAAATGCGAAAGTAACTCTGTCTGTCTGTCTGTCTGTTACGCTTTCACGCTAAAACTACTGGACCGATTTAAATGAAATTTGATACAAAGAAAGTCTGGAGCCTGAGAAAGGACATAGGCTACTTTTTAACCGACTGCAAAAAAGGAGGAGTTCCACGCGGACTAAGTCGCGGGCGGAAGCTAGTTATTATATAAGTACCTTTTAACCGCATTGAAAGGAAAGCCCGAATTTAGCGGAACATAACTTTGTTCTAAATTCTTACGGACGTGACTTATAGTAACAAATGCAATAAAGATTCTCTGGCACAGTTCGATCGTTCGGGCACGCGGTGCATCTGTCACTTTTACACTCTCACTTAATGCCAGAAGTATGACAGAGACAAACGACTAGTCGAGAGCCTTAAAGCCTTATAGGTACTTAGTCGTATTGTTTCAGTGACTGGAACCGCTAATGAAGACCACAACGTGATGCTACGCGGATGAAGAAATATAATAGTACTGGAATGAAACAACTTTTAAACGGATTTAACTCGCGTATTATCTATAGGTACTTAATATTATAAAGAGGAAAGATTTGTATTTTTGTATGTTTGTAATGAATAGGCTCCGAAACTACTGGACCGATTTCAAAAATTCTTTCACCTTTGGAAAGCTACATTATCCCCGAGTAACATAAGCTATATAATATCACGCTAGGTCTTATAGTTGCGGAGCAGTAACCGAAAATGTTTCAAAAACGGGAGAAAAGTATCGTTTCTGAGGCCTTAAAAAAATCTTAAGTCCCCCCGTGCGAAGCCGGGACGGGCCGCTATATTTTATAGGCTGATGTTTCGGAGCCATTACAGATTCCATAATCGTAGCACGACTGAGCTGACAATAGTCTTATGCTGCTTATTAATTAAATTACAATTTTTAAGGTTGTTTAAGGTCGTTTGCATAGCTATATTAATCACTTTAGCATAAGACTATTGCTCAGTCGTGCTACGATTATGGAATCTGTAAAGGCTCCGAAACGTCAGCCAATAAAATGAAATACGCGTGTTAAATCTGTTTAAAGTTTTTTCATTCCAATGTATAAATAACCGAAGGCATCAGCAATTATTGAATATAATAGTAGGTAGGTACATTTGTTTATTACCTCAAACTTACAAGTATTTTGAAACGAAATATTCCCCAAGGGTTCATCGGCATCCGCAAAAAATACATTTGACATTTTCCCCAATAAAATTGTCGTCAAAATTTACGTTGAACCATCGAGTTTACTTACCTAAAATTAATCAGAAATTTTCGCATCTGCATTGTTACTCGTTCTTTTAATGCAACCGTGTTGCTCCGAAATCAATTTTACGTCTATCGTGTTAAGGTCGCGGTGGGTTTTCGTGTTGGTAAATTTAATTTGGTATTGGAAGTATACTCTTCTAGTTTTATGACAATGTTACTTTGCGAAGATAACGGGTTCCTTTATTGCATCCGTACTTTACAAGATATTGGGATGTATTTTTACTTAAAAAACAGCGCGCTTTATGTAATAGCTTGATCTTAGTATGTACCAAAGCGATCTTACAGAACGGAAACATTGTTTCACTCAAGAAAATATTTATATATCATTGTCCTTTTTCACTAAATAAAAAAAAGTCGCTGTTGATTGTGGGATTGAAACAACTGTAACGAATTTAAATCGCTTATTTCATTTTATTTGTTAACGTTTTGGAAACTTTACAGTTTCCGCATTCATAGCCGACTTAGCTGATAATAATTTAACAATAAGTCAGCTAAAATAAAATAACATACGCGAGTTAAATCCGTTATAGTTGTTTCATAGCAATGTGTAATAACCGCGAAAGCATAAGTTATACACAGTTTAAGTATATTTTTTTTTTTTTATTATAGGTAAAAAAGTTTCCAAAACGTCATTCTATTCCAAATATGTACCTAACATCATATAATACGATAATGGACGCAATAATTAAATATACATTAATTATTTTAGATGCATCGTAAGTTTCAATAGGCTTACCTCCTTCATCAAAGCCAATTAGCGGTTTAACAGGCAAAGTCCTCTTCCCCAACAGGCAAAGTCTCCAATATGACACAAAATGACATATCACGGCACAACTCCCCGTATCAGTTCCACGGCTTCCAACTCCGCAACTCGGGAAGTTAGTTTAGGCCCGGCTTGCAAGCTACTTGCGTTGGGACATTATTATCTTAACATATATATAGTATATATTACTAGCGGCCCGCCCCGTTTTAATTTTTTTTTCAAAATATTTTATAGCCTATGTTACTCGTGGATTATATATAGCTTACGAATGGTGAAAGAATTTTTAAAAACGGTCCAGTAGTTATTGAGCCTATTCATTTTTAGTATAATATATAGGTACTAATATTATAAAGCTGAAGAGTTTGTTTGTTTGAACGCGCTAATCTCAGGAACTACTGGTTCGAATTCAAAAATTCTTTTGTTGGATAGACCATTTATCGAGGAAGGCTTTAGGCTATATAACATCACGCTGCGACCAATAGGAGCGAAACAGTGGAAAATATGTAAAAAACGGGGAAAATATGAAGGCTTATGAAGAACTAGCTTCTGCGCGCGACTTCGTCCGCGTGGAACTCCTCCTTTTTTGCAGTCGGTTAAAAAGTAGTCTATGTCCTTTCTCAGGATCCAGGCTTTCTTTGTACCAAATTTCATTTCAATCGGTTCAGTAGTTTTAGCGTGAAAGCGTAACAGACAGACAGACAGACAAACAGAGTTACTTTCGCATTTATAATATTAGTAGGGATAGTAGGGATTACTATTCCACGGGGACGAAGTCGCGTGCACAGCTAGTAGATAATATTTTAGAAGACGCACAAAGATAACTTACTAATAGTTTCATCAGTAATACTCTTCAATCGGCAGACATTTTATTGGCTCTCCAGTGAGACATCAAACGCGCAGTAAAGTCAGTCGGCACAGACAAGTCGCCTCGAAGAAAGTTCACTCAGATGGAAAGACGCCGACGACGGAAATTAAAGCGATGTCAGCCGGCGCGAGCCAATTACGATGCAGTTGTGGTTTACGTAAAGTTTCGAAGCTATTTTGGTGCAATGTTATTTCGCTCTGCTATTTAAGGGTTATGTTCGAAATGGAGATTTTAAAATTCAGTATAGAATGCAATTAAAGAGGTGAAATTACGTCAAAAATTACAAGTTTTGACATTGTGTTTTGAAATTGAAGTACTGCTCGTTAGTAAGTTGCTCCTTGGTCGTAAAAATCCTATAGGTACGTGCTTCGTCGTTTTCCATGTCAGGAAATTGCCTGACTAATTTGACTCTTTAACTATCACTCCCTGATTATTATAAGTATTTAACAAGTGCAATATTAATGTGATACACTAGGAAAGTCAATGTGATCCTGGCAACGAATCAAAATGTATGGGATTTGATATTGAGGCGTTTCGTTTAACATTAACGGTGAAAGATGGCACCTTGTCTAGCCCCCCTTGTCATGTGGTCTTATTCTCGCGGTGGTCTGTCAAAAATTGACAACGAGAAGTCTTATCATGTCGATGTCGTCTCTCATTTGTTCATGTTGACAACGAAACAATATCGTCACGACAAACCTTGTCGACAACGTTCCAAATATAAACATACATCGACTCTACAGTTCATGATAGGCTCACAATATCGTCACGACAAACCTCTTTGTCGACAACGTTCTAAATGTTATGTCGACCAGCAGTTCATTATAGGCTCAGTGTGTAATATTTCATTAATAAATGATAATAAATGTGTTAGTGGCATAGTGTGTTATCGTCAGAACGTAAGTTGCGACTCACCGGCCACGTCCGAGAGAGTAGCGTTGGGCGCGCACTTCACGAAGTCCGGGAAAAAGTTCACCATTATGATGCCGCCATTTTCTTTCTGTAACAAACGATTATTTTAGTAGTTGAAGCATGTGAACAAAGATGGCGTGTTTATAAATTTCCTTGATTATAATATAGCTTAATTAATTCATTTAGTGTGAATGCCAATATTTATAAAAAGAGTTGTGTATAATTTAAATTATCATGTTAATAGACGACGACTAATGAGAAAAATCCATAATAGCTAATATATTTGACATAATACATTACTAAAAACTTTATAATACATTCATATAGTAAAATTATAAAACGTTTTTTATTTATAAAAATAAATGTTATAAAAAATGTTATGAGTTAACATAAGTTACAACAGTGAATTTATTAATTAAAATTTTCGAAAAACAAAGTATTTTGGACTACGTTATTAGTACAATAAATTTCAAGAACAGTGATGATTAGGAGTACAAATTGTTAGGAATATCAATTTCAGGTGATGAATTTTGGCGAAACCAATATGGACCCGAATTTAAGTTCTGAATAAATATGACCAGGACAGCATGAGTTCAAGAATCCACCCAAAAAACAGCGCAGCTGTTTACAATCGAGATGACTGACGGCACTGACCAGGGACTGGATGATGTCGTCAGGCACGTTCCTCTTGTGCTGGCAGAGGCTGTACGCGGAGGAGTGGCTGAAGATGACGGGCGCCCGGGACAGCCTGATGGCGGCCCGGGTGGTGTTCTCCCCCACGTGGGACAGATCCACCACCATGCCCAGCCGGTTCATCTCCTTCACCACTTTCTGTTGACAATAGTACAGATGTTGAATGTGCTATGTACTTATAGGAATTTGTAATAATTTTAGAGAGTACCTATGCTAAATCATGATAGTTATAATCAGGCGCGTGCAGTGGGGTGAGCGTTAGTATGGCGCCAGGGTAGGCACTACATACATTAATGACACTGGGCCTGTATGGAATGCACGCCCTTGGTTATAATGTGAAGGTAGGTCAGTCCTTACTTATATTATCAAGGCGAAGTTTGCAAGAACATGTACCGCTGGATTTGAGCTTATCATCCAAAGTTTTTTAGTCAAGGACTTTGAACAGCATCAGGCTTTGAAAAAAATTGTCTTTGTCCTTTTGTCTTTTCAAAGTATTGACATTGATCTTAATCCCAGCTTTATCGGTTACAAGAGAGATGAGCATAAAACCTCTCAGTTAAAATCCGATAAGACACGATAAGACAAGGAAGGATGCAGTAAGTGAGGAAAATTCCTGTCGCGAAATATATTACTTGTGTTAGCATATTCAATATTTCGCTGTGCTTTAAAAGTAAGCAATATTGAGGAAGCTTATCCCTGAATAGTTAATATTATATTATAACAATCTTTTATAATTTCTGACGCCTTCGCAGTTATTACACATTGGAAAGGAAAAGTGCAGGATTGTATTACACAAACGTATTCGGCTGTATCGTCAACTCAGTCGGCTTGAATATGGGAATTATTAAGTTTTCAAAACGTCGTCAAATAAAACGAAATATGCGAGTTAAATCCGTTATAGTTGTTTGATTCCAAGTGTCTTTAAGTTTAAAAAGTGGGGATTCGAGAAAATATCTGACAAAATTATTTCTACGTAATAAAAGTTTCTTTATTAAATAAGTTTGGTACTGGCGTCCTCAAGTTACTTAATGGGACCAAAACAAGACCTTAATTCCGACAAAAACCTAAATACAATGATACTTCACTACATAGTATAAAACAAAGTCGCTTTTCCTGTCCCTATATCCTATACGCTTAAATCTTTAACTACGCAACGGATTTTGATGCGGTTTTTTTTAATAAATAGATTGTTTCAAGAGGAAGGTTTATATCACCGTGTGAAGCCGTAGATAAACTTAAAAGTATTGTAAACAACATCATAAAACAGCAACCGAGCGAGACTCGGTATTTACATAAATTCAGCATATTAAAGTTAATACTTATACCCGAAAAACAAGTAAAAGAAAACCCGAACGCGAGGAGTTTGCGACAAACAGAGCGCTGCGGAGCAACCACAACCCACCGGGATACAGATGACTCAATACACATTTTACTTTACATGGTCGTACGTTGTTAGTTAACAAATTCTCATTTATAATATAACTAGCTTCTGCCCGCGAATTCGACCGCGTGAAACTCCTCCTTTTTTGCAGTCGGTTAAAAAGTAGCCTATGTCCTTTCTCAGGCTCCAGACTTTCTTTATACCAAATTTCATTTAAATCGGTCCAGTAGTTTTAGCGTGAAAGCATAACAGACAGACAGACAGACAGATAGAGTTACTTTTGCATTTATAATATTAGTAGGGATTTTCTTCAATCTTTACGGATTCCATAATCGTAACACGACTGAGCTGACAATAGTCTTATGTCTGTATTCGCAGTTATTACACATTGAAATTAAACAACTATTAACGGATTTAACTGGCGTATTTCACTTTATTTGATGACGTTTCGAATTCTATACAGTTTCCATAATCGTAGCACCACTGAGCTGACAATAGTCTAACGCTAAAGTCAGCTCAGTCGCGAGTTAAATCCGTTAAAAGTTGTTTCATTCAAATGTGTTATAACTGCGAAGGATAAAACAACTATAGACTTTGCATAAGACTGTTGTTAGCTCAGTCGTGCTACGATTATGGAATCCGTAAAGGTTCCGAAACGTCAGCCAATCAACTAAAATACGTGAGTTAAATCTATAGTTGTTTCATTCCAAAATACTGTGACTGTTTTATCTGCGCAACGTCGGCTGTACATCAAGGCTTCAGCTGAGAGAGCTGAACTCGCACTTAAGTAGTATTCAAAGACGATTACACAACCACTAAGCAGCGGGTACCTGCAGCTCGAACTAGCTGGTATTTAGATAGTCGCCCACTGAGGACTTCTAACGAAATCAAATATTTGTTCAAAGACGTTGATAATCTAAAAATGTTTTATAATCTACACTAATATAATAAAGAGGAAAGGATTGTTTGTTTGTTTTTATCGAATAGGCTCGAAAACGACTGGATTTGAAAAATTCTTTCATTATTGGAAAGCTACACTATTCCCGAGTGACATTGGCTATAAAAAATAGGGTTGCGTGTGAAGTCGGGGCAGACCGCTAGTAAGTAAATAAACTGCATGTAGGTACTTTTTTTGAATTATTTAAAAAAAAACTGCTTTGAATGTACGGTACAAAACTTGTTTTATATTCTGAGAAACTATAAGGGTGTAGGAAAAAAAATACTAGACGGAGTTGAAGTAAATCGGTTATATAACAGTATTTATTATCATAATGTAATTGTAAAATAAAAGCCAAGTTCGCTACAAATGATCTTTATTCTTAGCAGATAAAAAGTTAGTACTGAAACTGGGCGCCAAGTTCTGTAGCAGCTTAAAACATCGAAAATTTAATACCTTTAATTAAGTTTGAATTAACTTGGCACGTTTTACGTAATCCTGCAGGTACGATACTACGATTGTTCTTTGTTAGTTTATTTGTTTTCTATATAATTCTCTAAAGCAGTTCTTAAAATTAGTAACGTGGGCTGAGTAACTATCTTGTTAGACTTCGATTTTGTTAAAAAAAAAAGTAAGGTTTAAATATTACTTTTACTTTGGTATTTTTTTAGTTTCTTTCATAAAATATAATTAAGTATCGTTAAACTCAATGCAGACTAAATATACCTAAGTAATAATTTTCGCGTTTGAATCGGACTGCAAATGTGCTCAGTGCTTGCGTATCAAACTTTTCCGAACTTGGCTCCCGCGTGCCGTGCATGCATGTTCCCAAATGATACGATTTTATAGCTAAAAGGCCATAACTTGGCAAATAAATTATAATAAGTAGACGACTATTAAAGAATTTGCAAAGAGCCATCATCTTGAGCGGTGCGACTGAAATTCAGGTTTATGCAATTTTGTGTGGTGCAAGTGAAAAGCTTTTACTGTTTATTTATAACTAGTGGTCCCGGCAGACTTCGTCCCGCCCGGCAATGTCGATTTGACAGTTGTCATTGTTGCGTTTTGTTATACTATTTTTAACAAATCAGCTTAATATTTTTCCCGTTTTTTACACATTTTTCACTGTTTCTTCGCTCCTATTGGTCACAGCGTGATGTTATATAGCCTAAATTCTTCCTCGATAAATGGTCTATCCAACAAAAAAAGAATTTTCGAATTCGAACCAGTAGTTCCTGAGATTAGCGCGTTCAAACAAACAAACAAACAAACTGTTCAGCTTTATAATATTAGTATAGATGAATTTTAGTTATTCTATCTGATAGCATGAAGCCAAGTCTGAATAAATCTGTTTTTCAGGGAACTCAATGCGTTTTAATTTCTGGTGCCTGCGCGGTTATTATACACTAGCTTCTGCCCGCGACTTCGTCCGCGTGGAACTTCTCCTTTTTTGCAGTCGGTTAAAAAGTAGCCTATATCCTTTCTCAGGCTCCAGACTTTCTTTGTATCTAATTTCATTTAAATCAATCTAGTAGTTTTTAAGCCTATTCATTACAACCAAACAGTTTTCCTCTTTATAATATTAGTATAGATTATACAGAGTCTTTAATGATAGATATTATTTTTCACGATCTGTGCACTCGCTATAGAATGCTAATAAATTTTTGAAAATGAAATCTATACTAATATTATAAAGCTGAAGAGTTTCTTTGTTTGTTTGTTTGAACGCGCTAATCTAAGGAACTACTGATTCGAATTCAAAAATTATTTTTTTGTTAGATAGACCATTTATCGAGGAAGGCTTTGGGCTATATAACATCACGCTGCGACCAATAGGAGCGAAGAAACAGTGGAAAATGTGTAAAAAACGGGGAAAATATGAAGCATTATGAAGAATTACTATTCCACGGGGACGAAGTCGCGGGCACAGCTAGTATTAAATAAAGCCTTAACCAGCGGATGTCTCATGCCCTGCGCCGGCGCCGTAACGGCGGGCGATTCATTTGGCTTTGCAGGCTTAATATGAGACTTCCGGTCCGAGTGCGACACAGCCTCCTCGCCTCGCTTTATTATCACCTATTAAAACCTTATAATTGAGTCGGTTTAACAGCCTTTCAACGAACGTGACCGTTGAATAGGGCGGGAACAAGTGATGTATTGTGTGGCCAGATGCTTCAAAAAATAATGTTAGACTACCACAGCTCAGTCGACTACGAATATGGAAATTGTTGAGTTTTCAAAATAGCAAATAAAATAGAATAGGTACGCGAGTTAAATCTCCAATATTCGTGTATGTTCGTGTAAGTATTATTTTTTTAATAAAATCAAAATATTTTAAAAACAATATTTCGAAACGAAGAATTTCGGTACAAATATTTTATAACATCTAAACCTCTTTCCTATGGTTTTACCTGTGTTTTTTAATAACATCTGCCCCTATCAGGATTCGAGCTCGCGACATTCAACATCGCCGACCAGTTAACAAAGAAAAATTCTGTCGACAATTACGGGTCATATATTTTTTAATAAATCCCAGATTGCTTCTAATCCCAAATGAAAATTAATAGTTTCGTGAAAATGATCGTTCCGGTCGGCGATCGCAATTAATTTCAACGAATCTAATCGGGAGGGCAACCGCTCTGCTCGGAGGAGGCTCGAGCATCTGCGGGCTCGAGCACCGGCTGGCTCGAGCACCGGCTGGCTCGAGCACCGGCTGGCTCGAGCACCGGCTGGCTCCAGAACCGGCGGGCTCGGGATGTATCTCGTAGCACATGATATCGTAATATGTTTACAATTGACATTGATTTAACTAGTCATAAAGTGAGCAAAATTCTACTCAGCGTACTTTTAAACAAACAAATCTGGAGGTTGCCTGCTGACTCGAATAGGTTAAGTTCTTTAATCAAGAAAGACGAAAATCTGATAATAAGGTTACGTATGTCTAGTTGCCAGCGAATACTAATGGCCACACGAATGCTTTTTCCTTTGCTCGCTATTGTCCACGCCTCTGCACGAGGCTGTGGCCGCGGCATAAGGAACCAAATAGTCGTATGCCACTTTGCTAGACTAGATTAATTAATGTAAATTTTAACACTAGACGTTGTTTAGACTAGGCGTTAGACTATCGTCAATTCAGTCTCAGTTAGCTACTGTAAAGTTTACGTTGATGTCGATCGCAAATAATATAAAATTAGCGAATCAGTTAATACATGACGTGATTTCATTCCAATGTGTAATAACCGCGAAAGCATCAGAAATTATTATAGAGTAATTTTGCTTATTTATTGTTTAATTTCAATTTATCAATTATTAAGTAAATTTCGTAATCGTTTTACCGATATTTATGAGGGAACATATACTATATGTAATATATGCGCGTGCCTTAGAAGCGATCCCAAATTTGGAGTGATGCGGACCCCACGAGACCATCAGTGGGCAATAGAGAATTCTTAATGAGGACCAGAATTTAAACATACATATGGACCCTGATTATAAATTAAGAGCGGTCGAGTGACGAATATTACCTGCCGAGGCACCTCCGGACTCCGGATATTTTTGGAAAGGGTTGCAGACATTTTGGTTATGTTTTCGGACGCAATAATAAAGGTTTATTTGCAGTTACTAAATGTAGCAACAATAGATGAATAGCAATCGAAAGAAACGAATTGTAATTTGTATAAAAGGCATACGTTATGTCAGTTACTAGGTACCTATGTTTGTAAGAGTGAAGAGGGCCTAGACGAGGTGACAACGTTCAACGTTAACGTTAAACGTTGGAACCAAAATGTATGGGATTTGACATCCACGAACGACTGTCACGCACGTCACAAACGTTCGCGGATGTCAAATCCCATACAGTTTGGTCGTTTCGTTTAACGTTAACGTTGGCACAATGATTGTAACCAAAAGGTTCTGTGTTTTTATTTTGGAATCGGGATCAATACTGTAAGGAGCGCGCACGGACGGTAGGTGGCAGCACTAAATCGTCAAAAGAGATTTTGTCTATTAATCCTTGTCATCTGGCCGTCATTCAAATTAAATCATCCCTCAATTTAATTGAATTTAATTTAATTGAGGGATGATTTAATTTGAATGACGGCCAGATGACAAGGTATTTAATACCTATATTATTGAAAAAATTATAAAGGATCCGATCTCTATCAATAGTGACAGCTAAAATCATATTTTCACTAATCTAATTAATCCCTACTAATATTATAAATGCGAAAGTAACTCTGTCTGTCTGTCTGTTACGCTTTCACGCTAAAACTACTGGACCGATTTAAATGAAATTAGGTACAAAGAAAGTCTTGAGCCTGAGAAAGGACATAGGCTACTTTTTAACCGACTGCAAAAAAGGAGGAGTTCCACGCGGACGAAGTCGCGGGCAGAAGCTAGTTCTGTTATAAATGTCGTTTTCTACAGAAAGTTGTTGTGTTGTACAAAATGTAGCTACCGGTTCCAGAGACTTAGAGGATATATAAGAACAATAAACAAACAAAAGACAGAGCATAATTTGTCAGTGTAATATGTATTAACAACGAGGACACAGAAAGGGAGCCGGCAGAGCTCCACGCAAACGGAAAGCTAATTTTGTATGCTCACAAAAATCAATTCTTTATTACGTGAAAATCCCCATCAGATTCCCGGCAAATATCGCTCCGAGTGCCCCTAAATGACATCGTTCCGGCTCGCAAATGAAAAAGCACCTTAACATAACTCACACACAGTCGAGATTAGCTAATGCAGTCGCTCGAGCAAACAATCGCGGTCTTAGCATTATGAAAATAGGGGTTACTTTTGCTTACTTACCTCTCCGAATTCGGTGAGTCCGTTAGCTACCGGCGGCTCGTTCGACGAGTCGGCCCTATATAAAGCAAGAATACAAATAAATGACAACAGTGAATAGAAAGAAAGAAATGAAGAAAGATAGAAAGCAATGCATCGCTTTGTCCACGTTCGCGTTGCTTCAGATAAAGTGTTGTTCTTTACGGGTTTCCGTGAAGTTTGACGGTAAATCTTTGGATTAGACGGGAACGTGTTTGGAAGTTGTGCGGGAATTATATTGTATGTGCTAGGGTCCTTTCAATAAAAGGTTTTTTTGTTTGAAGTTAGTACTAAATTATGAAATTAGAAGTAAACTTCCAAACATGTTCTTATCTATTTTCATTACTGTGAAAGTAAACTTTTGTGAATACAGTACGAGTATTGCCGAAAACGCTTCGACGAAGTGTATTTTTGTTGTGTAACTTTAAAAACTTTAATATCATTATATAAGTACAAACCATAAAAAACCGACAGGTTATTGGTAATAATTTACATAATAAAGGATTTTACTTCAAGTGATTTTGTGAACGAAATTTATATATTCAACCTCTATAGTCAAACAAGTTTATTTCACAATTACAGTGCACTTGTCATTACCTTCATTTAATTATACACATGTGTAATATGTGTAAAAGTGCGAGTATGTGTGTAGGTATATTATTATATCTTGTCAAAGTCTTAAGAGAATTGTGAACCTGTTAATTTTCATACAAAAGGCGATAATGTTTTACACCCAGTAAATATAGTTAGATTTTTATAATTTTTGGATATGTTGTAGATATAATGAGAAACTACGTCTGTACGTTTTGATTTTTAAGAAATATTGCTTACGCTAAAATTTATTAGCATCTAAAAATCTATACATAGATCTAAAAATCTATATTTAGATCTAGCGTATTTGTATGAAAATTAACAGGTTCACAATCCTCTTAAGATAGAGTATTCATTCATAACTTGTAAGTAAGTATCGAGTAAGCTACTTGTTACGTTGTTAAGCTATCATGCTCTTCGTCATTCTATTAAATAGGTTGTCAATTCGATAATATTACTATTATATTTATTATAGCAATTGAGAAATAACCTTTTGGCAAGGGAATATCAAGATGGCGCAGCTGACCCAACAGAAGTTAGTCACAAGTCGTCATGAGATCATTAATTCAGCACTGACAGGACGTCGACTGAAATGAATTATGACGCACGTCAGATGACACATTTAACTGACCGTTATGTAACTAGCTCCTGCCCGCGACTTCGTCCGCGTGGAACTCCTTTTTTGCAGTCGGTTAAAAAGTAGCCTATGTCCTTTCTCAGGTTCTAGACTTTCTTTGTAATTTCATTTAAATCGGTCCAGTAGTTTTAGCGTGAAAGCGTAACAGACAGAGCGTAACAGACTTTCGCATTTATAATATTAGTAGGGATAGTAGGGATGTAACTAAGTGAGCAGAAATAAATCTGTATTAAATATTCACTAAAACACGGGAAGGTAATCAACGGAAACTTTATTCGGTTTAAAATATCGTCAACACATCGCACACCTAGATCTAAAGGGAGCTAACTCAAAAACCGAGAAACTGATTTGAGTAATATGTCCATATGCACCATGAGTTTCCAGTATAACCCACCTACACTAAAACAGATTTCAGCTAATAAAGCTAGCAGAGTTATATTAGCTGAAATCTGTTTTAGTGTAGGTGGGTTTTGCTGGAATCCGATGGTGTGCATAATATTATCTCAAATCTTCCGGTTTTTGAGTTAGATCCCTTTAGATCTAGGTGTGCGACATGTTAACGCAAGTTGCCGGCAAACCGACGGCGAAGAGTGCTGTTCAAGTAAAATAAACAGAATTTTCAGAGCGAAGTTTACGATTTTAAACCTACGCAATAGCGGGGAATTCTACAATAAAATGCTAAATGTGACATTTTTTTCACACATTACTTTTAAAATAACGTCATTAGTAATTCCAGGCTTTATGATTTATTTTACTTTGCTTGTTAGAATTGAAAATATAACCAATGGGTGACTTTTACAATTTATTTGTTACAACTGTATCTACAAAATCCGTGTTATTCGCCATTATAAGACCAAGCTCAGGAATCTATTAAAAAAATACGAAATCCCTGAACTGTTATTACCTACTTATATTTCACAATAACCACGAATATGTATTATAATATACTAGCTTCTGCCCGCGACTTCGTCTGCGTGGAACTCCCCCTTTTTTGCAGTCGGTTAAAAAGTAGCCTATGTTCTTTCTCAGGCTCCAGACCTTCTTTGTACCAAATTTAATTTAAATCGGTCCAGTAGTTTTAGCGTGAAAGCGTAACAGACAGACAGAGTTACTTTCGCATTTATAATATTAGTAGGGATTTCTGATGCCGTCGCGGTTATTACACATTGGAATGAAACAATTATAACTGATTGGAATGAAACTGTTAACGGATTTAACTGGCGTATTTTTATTTCATTTAATTTGCTGAGGTTTCGGATTATTTACAGTTTCCATAATCGTAGCACAACTAAGTTAACAATAGTCTAACGCTAAAGTGAGTGTAAGTATATTTAAATTACAAATTTTGAAAAATACTACCCTATTCTAAAATGTGAAATATACCTACCTAAACTACAGAATAGTACCTACCTATATCACTAGGTAATTTGCATAATGTAAAATCAATTTCGTGTCGCTCAGTCGGCGAATATGGGTACTGCTTAACTCGCGTATTTTATTTTATTACACAGACAGACAGACAGACAGACAGAATTACTTTCGCATTTATAATATTAGTAGGGATATTAGTAGGGATTGTACAAAAAATGAGAAATAAACGAATCTAATAATCTAATTGTTATTTTACTTATACGTATATCCATAAACTGACATTGTTACTATAATATAAGTGTTGTTATGTCTTCTAATATAATTTCATTCGAGGACGTGAGAATAGCCCTTTACAAGTTGTTCACAACAAAGTTCCTCGACATAGATTCCGTGTAGAACAGAGACATTGTCTGCGGCGGACGCGACAAACACTATTGTCTCTGTTCTAACAGCACTCTGTGCCATAAATGTATTTTTAAAACTATTGTACGTGAAATGCTTTAGAAATAGTATGTCATATTTTTATGATGGAGTTCAGAACAAAAATGTTATATCGATGAAAAGCTATGAAAGCGAGTTTGTTTTTCTATATAAATTGAACTTGTATATTTTGATATATTTGTGAAGTGAATTGATTTAGTACCTGGACTGAGGATATTTGATATGCTGAATATGCAGTTCTCTCCGAAATTTGAATATTTTTGATTTTATAACATTTTAGCATTCATTTCATTATTTTATTTTTGAATTCGAGAAAGAGAACATAATATAAAATATCTTAATTTCTGATGCCTTCGCGGTTATTACACATTGGAATGAAACAACTATTAACGGATTTAACTCGCGTATTTTTACTGCAAAGCGTTAGACTATTGTCAGCTCAGTCGTGCTACGATTATGGAAACTGTAAAGAATCCGAAACGTTAGCTAATAAAATAAAATAAAAATACGCGAGTTAAATCCGTTAATAGTTGTTTCATTCCAATATATAAAATATCTGTTATGAACCCACAATTGAAGCATTGGTATTTAAAAACCCGCTTCATGTTTTTGTTTTTTTTTTAAAACCTGGACTTTTTTATGGCGTAAATTTCATTTTAAGAATGTCATTGTTCGAGTTTTGTTACAAAATCCACGGTGATTTAAAATGGAACACAAAACGGCAGTCCAGTGCATGGAACTAGTCTCACTGAAATATCTTTTTGAATAAAATATGAATAAATCAGGTAATATTTTACATATTATAATAGTAGCAAATTACGGACCATTCCTCCCTCGGGGATATATTCCAGTTTTATCCTGAAATATGCCACTGGATGCGAAATGTAAAATGGTTTAGATGCACTATTATGCATTCAAAAGCGAGTATTTTGCATAATTTTCAGTTAATGATAATGATCGTAAGAGCGTTTTTATTCGACAATGTCATAAAAGGAAGGTTTTGTGGTTAATGATTACAAAAGGCATTACAAAATGAAAAAATATTAGGCAAATATTTTTATTGCCTCGAAAAATAAATGACAATTATAACCGCTTTATGATAATAATAATAAATAAAATTACTTACATAATATCGAACAAGATATTTGTTAAAAGAAAAGTAGGTAAATATAGTACAACTATTTCAAAACGAAGACATAATTCATAATTAATCCTATGTGCAAGAAAAGAAGTACCTAATTAATATGATTCAATACCTAAATTATAATAAAGTCAATGTACCGAAATGCCAAGTTGTTTCATCAACACTTGTCCAATATCGGCTCGTTTTAAAACATAAAAACATAATTATTATACTTTTTTAACTCGCGTATTTTATTATTACTGGCTGACGTATTACGCCTTTACATGGAAACTGTAAAGGCTCCGAAACGTCAGCAGTTTTAAATCCCTTTAAAGTGTTTTTTTTTAATTCCAAAACATAAAAACATCTCAACTAAAGAATAACCTAAACAGCTCATTTGTATTTGCATATTATTATTTCAGTTGAAAGATTTCCCGATTGCAATCCACGGACACAGCCTTCGGCGCGTAGTGGAGCTCATTAATGTAAATTGCAATTTTAATAAATAACGTCCTTTTAATGTTTTTTTCAAGCGTTCGTATCTCGAGGTTTGAAAACAAGTTTCCAGCGAGGAATGGTTATTACTTTTCCGAGTTTTTTTTAACCATCTAGGCTAGTAGCGGGCTACCGAGATATGATCTGTGGACTTTCCAGTTAAAGCAACTTGTACATATTGCTTTGAAGTATTTATTTCAATGCTAGCTTCTGTCTGCGACTTCGTCTGCGCACTAGAATCACCCCCGTTTTACCTTCTTAAGAGTAGAATTTTCGAAAACCTAGTGCCAGCATCAAATTGGATAATTGTTTTTGTTTTGGGTTTGTTATCGGGACAAGTTTTCAGTTTAATAAATAAAAAGAAAAGATAGAGCGGTCGAAGTTTGCCGGGTTAGCTAATATATTATAAAATTTTGAGTTTTTTAATCTATAAACAATTAATAATTTCTGATGCCTTCGCGGTTATTACACATTGGAATGAAACAACTATTAACGGATTTAACTCGCGTATTTTTATTTTATTAGCTGACGTTTCGGATTTTTTACAGTTTTCATAATCGTAGCACGACTGAGCTGACAATAGTCTAACGCTAAAGTGATTTATACTGTTATGCAAACTACCTTATATTTAAATTACTGCAATTAATCAATATAGATTAAAAAAATCCGTAGTAATTTCACATGGACTCCGATTATATATTTGGCCCTATGACGTAGATACCTAAGCCTTTCCAACTTTACTAAGCCTGATAGCATCCAAGCCTGAATAACGGTGATACAATACTGATATTCAGTGCAGATACAAGCTTAAATACCTCCTATTCAGCGACCTACACCCAAAGGCGTTGCAGCTTGAGCGGTTTACCTTTAACAGGTTTCCCAGAATGTACGGAATGTTATTTGGGATATTAACCGCCGCGCCCGGAAGATGACGTCATTCATCCCCCCCCCGACAAATGTGCCGCCATTTATGTTGATATTTGTGCTCGGTCTGCGGCCTCGCTTGCTTTAATGTAGCCGGGGAGTTTGGTTTATAGTTAATACGATTTAAATGTCAAAAGTAAGGATTTTTATTTAAAAAGTATAGAAAATAAGTGAAATACTTATTTCTACACTTTTTAAGGTATATACAGTTATTAGTAAATTGGGTATCAACAATGGCGAACAATGAAAATATTTGAAATTTAACATATTGTTAATAAACAGATAACTACATGGTTACTTATAAGTACGTGGAACTTTTTTTTCTTGTAAGTAATTTTGTCCAAATCGACTTAACTTTTACTGGACTGCCTAGCTGATCTGGAATTTTTTGCCAGACAAATGAGTAGTTAATATCCTTACTAATATTATAAATGCGAAAGTAACTCTGTCTGTCTGTCTGTCTGTCTGTTACGCTTTCACGCTAAAACTACTGGACCGATTTTAATGAAATTTGGTACAAAGAAAGTCTGGAGCCTGAGAAAGGACATAGGCTACTTTTTAACCGACTGCAAAAAAGGAGGAGTTCCACGCGGACGAAGTCGCGGGCAGAAGCTAGTATATATAAATTTATTTATCAAGTTATAGTAAACTAGCTTCTGCCCGCGACTTCGTCCGCGTGGAACTCGTCCTTTTTTGCAGCCCGTTAAAAAGTAGCCTATGTCCTTTCTGAAGCTCCAGACTTTCTTTGTACCAAATTTCATTTAAATCGGTCCAGTAGTTTTAGCGAGACAAACAGACAGCTATTTATTTTCGCATTTATAATATATAGAGCAATAGAGCAATAGAGCAAAAGTCCCAACCAAAACGACTAAAAATCACTATCTCAATTTAGTTATCTGCCTACTGCCTACCCCCTAAGAACGATGGCGTGATTATTTATAGCCTATGTCCATTTCTAGGTTATCATCTATTACCATACCAAATTTCATCAAAATCCGTTAAGCCGTTTAGACGTGAAAGATCAAAAGTCCCAACCAAAACGACTAAAAATCACTATCTCAATTTAGTTATCTGCCTACTGCCTATCCCCTAAGAACGATGGCGTGATTATTTATAGCCTATGTCCATTTCTAGGTTATCATCTATTACCATACCAAATTTCATCAAAATCCGTTCAGCCGTTTAGGCGTGAAAGAGCAACAGACAGACAGACAGACAGACAGACAGACAGACAGAGTTACTAACGCATTTATAATATTAGTAGGGATTTATGTCTGACGAAAACAAAGCTATAAAACTGGCATAACATTCCACAACTACTTATATAGCGTCAACAATCGCAATGAAATAAAATTTATTATTACTCTTGTATCACCTAAAATTCCCCCTGGCTCTCGGAATATAACAGAGGTAGACTTTGAATAAACCTGTAAGCGCAGTTTTGAGTGATATATTGCGGCAGGTTTATGTCAGCCCTTATTCAGGCTTTATACAGCTTCTATAGAAAATACTCCTTTATAATAATATAGTTGTTATAGTTCAGTTACGAATGTTAAATTAAAATAAGCATATTTCGTAACGAACGCATTTGATAATCATGAAGAAAACTCCGTACTCTATACTAATATAATAAAGAGGAAATGTTTGGATTGAATAGGCTCCAAAACGACTAGACCGATTTGAAAAAATCATTCACTGTTGGGAAGCTACACTATTCCCGAGTGACATAGGCTATACTCTATAGAGAATTATGAGGGCTAACCGTCGTAAAGAAAATTCCTCTTTAAAATAAAATAAAAAGATTTCAATGAATTTTTGAAGCGACATTTCGATTGTAATAAAAATGTTAACAATATAAGTAGTCACTTTAGCGTTAGACCATTGTCAGCTCAGTCGTGCTACGATTATGGAAACTGTAAAGAAAGAGTTATTTTTATATGTAACAAAACTGTAAGAGAAATGAGAATTATGTCAGTGCTATGCCTTTCATTTATATAGATTAACATGTGCTTGATAATGTCAAGTTGTAAGCAAATCAAATTCAGTGAAATGTTCGTTTTGCTGGTAACTTTAAATAAGCCTTAGTCTTACGCACGTGACGCGTACATAATATGACTAATTACCTCTAGATCTCTCTCGCGCGTTCTCTCTGACAAATAAAGCTCAGTTACCTCCTTAAACAAAACATAAGTATGTACCTTTTATTCAATTTCGACTTCTACTCGGACTAAGTAGATAAAGCTAGTTAATTAATCTACTATTTCAAAATAAGTCGGGTTTTCCTTCCTGACGCTATAACTCCAGAACGCACGAACCGATTTGGCTAATTTTGGTCTTGAATTATTCGTGGAAGTCCAAGATAGGTTTGTAAGTAGAGAAAATATAAAAAAACATCTTGAGAAAGTGTAAAATCAACATCTTTCTATACTACCTTATACAAAGTGATTGAGTAAGTGACAGAAGACTTTGACAGATCTTTGACGAAACAATCGGACGGGCAGGACGACGTCTGCCGGGGCCGCTAGTAGTACATAATTATATTTTTAACATTTCTATGTTCTATGTACACATGGATTATTTGTTCATGTATAGATGAAAGTATTATTTTTCTTCGAGTCAAAAAAACATGACACTAACGACATAATCTCCTTATACAAAGTCGAGCACACTAATTCGAGAGACAAAAAACGAGAACAAAGGTTCCGCATAATCCACAATGAATTGCGGAACCCTAAAAAGAAGCCAGCACACCTGCGAGCGCCGGCGAACAAAAACGCCACAGAATATATATGCAGATACGCCATTTTGTTCAGACGCACAGATAAAAACACGAGTGGGAACAATTGAAATTACACTATGTTATGGATAAGTTACACAGGTGCGTGCGGAGAGGACTCCAGTTAGGATAGGCACTTCATAGATTTATTATACCTATGTAAGGAATTCACGCTCTTGAAGAACGATAATATATATAGTTGTGTATTCTCACAGTAAGGGGATATTTACGGATCAGATTTTTAATTGATCAGCCCGCCATGTTCATGACATCTATACTAATATTATAAAGCTGAAGAGTTTGTTTGTTTGTTTGAACGCGCTAATCTCAGGAACTACTGGTTCGATTTGAAAAATTCTTTTTTTGTTGGATAGACCTTTTATCGAGGAAGGCTTTAGGCTATATAACATCATGCTGCGACCAATAGGAGCGAAGGAACAGTGGAAAATGTGTAAAAAACGGGGAAAATATGAAGCCTTATGAAGAAGTGACAGTTAGAAGACTTTGACGAAAAATCGGACGAGCAGGACGACGTCTGCCGGGGCCGCTAGTCTACAATAAAACAGTGAGGCTTCTGTGGTTTAATTTCTGCGCCGGTTTCCGGGTATTAAAGACGCAATTACCAGTGAGCGCGAAGCTTTACGACGCAGGTGATGAGGTTATTAAATATATCTTTACTTACAAGATCCCGCTGCTTCATTTATTTAATCTACGCCTGTTAGTACCGGAAGACCGAGCCTTGTTCCAGATTAATAACACAAATGATCTACGACAAGAAATATATTTGGAATCATTTATTATCTACCGAAAACGTTCACTGCTGGATGTCGGACCAAGGTCCTTCCCCCAATGGTAGGTCCCACGTCCCCGACATCCAGCTATACCAGCAGTCTTTACCAAACTCCCAATTGTGTAAGGTTTGAACACAATCCTAATTAGTATTTAGTAGTAGTACTTTAAAATTCAAAAGCGATTACTTTCGCTCGTTTTCGTTACTCCTCTATTGTCTCTTCAAATGAATTCAACTGGTTTCGTTCGAAGGCTATCGAGGCAATCCGCAATGACAAAGTCAGGATCGCTTCCAAACTAAGCGTGGAATACGACCGAGGTGCTGAGTCATCAGATAACCCTCAGCAATGGCGCTTTCCATATAGGAACAATGTGTTAAATAGGAGTGCCTGACCTAGTACCTCTCACTGCACACGCCTGTGTCATGGGTCGTGACGTCACCTTCCGTCGTCCACTTTGTGGCCATAACTTTATCAAGGACTATAACGGTCATCAGATAGTCGGAAATTTGAGGAGTTTGAAATTAGCGATAGGGTCATATGTGTGACCCTATCGCTAATTTCAAACTCCTACACCACAAGTTTGAGAAGCTAAGTCAAGCATCTGTCACTGTCATACTTCAGCAATCTTTTAAAGAGTAATAGAGACAGATGCTCCCACGCATCGCGAGAAAATCGAGTTCCACGAATATCTAAGTTTGCCGTTATCTATAACTTTAATACCTGCTACTGTAAACGATGTCATTAATGTTTAATGATGGTGTTAAAATATCTTTCTATTAAAGTAAATGTAGGTAATGACAATGCGCACTTCCAGGTCATTAGGGCATTGTTCGCCCTTTTATCACGTAATAAAAGAACGAAACAACATAGACAATAACGAGCCTGCTGGAAGGCTGTATTACACAGAATCTGAGCTGAGGAAGAAAGAATCCACCAATAGCATCACTTTATTTCCAGAGCCTCATTTAACGCAGTTCTGCTTTCAAATAATTAACAAATAAATTTCCAGCAGTTCATATTATCTAGTACCATTCGGTTTAAGTCTGGTCTTAAGATCTCATCATCAACATGGAAGTCAAATAACCAGTAAAAGCGTAAAAAGGCAATCGCTTACAATATCGCTAGCATTGCAGCTGAGAGACGTACAACTGTCCCTTTTTCTTACCAGGGCGTGTTGCAGGTGTGAGTGAGAGTCATGTATCTCACGCCGAGCTGGTAGTAGCTCCGCAGCACGCCGAGCGAGTTGCCTAGAGAGTGCCCCCCCTCGATGCCGATGAGGGAAGCGATCTTCCGCGGCCGCGCGCTGTGCGCTTCCAAGATATCTGGAGACAAAATTGTATTATTACTAGCGGTCCTCCCCGGCCAAAGGCGTGCATTCCCTTTGCACCATTCCCAGTGCCTACCCTGACGTAGTACATGCGCGACCCTCACTGCACGCGCCTGTTCCACTCACACAAATCCCTTTTTTAAACCCCAAGGAAACCTCGACGGGGCGTGACGTGTCTGTGTGTGCATGTGAGTGAGTGTGTGGGTGTGTGTGTGTGTGTGTGTGTGTGTGTGTGTGTGTGTGTGTGTGTGTGTCTGTCTGTGGCATTATAGCTCGATAACGCATGAACCGATTTTGAACCTGTTTTGTTTTATAGCTTATGTCACTCGGGAATAGTGTAGCTTCCCTACAGTAAAAGATTTTTTTAAATCGGCCCACTCGTTTTGGAGCCTATTCAATTCAAACAAACAAACCTTTCCTCTTTATTATATTATAACTAGCTTCTGCCTGCGACTTCGTCCGCCTGGAATTGTTATTTTCACCGTTTTTTACACATTTTGCACTGTTTCTTCGCTCCTATTAGTCGCAGCGTGATGTTATATAGTCTAAAGCCTTCCTCGATAAATGGTCTATCTAACAAAAAAATTTTTTTCAAATCGAACCAGTAGTTCCTGAGATTAGCGCGTTCAATCAAACAAATAAACAAACTCTTCAGCTTTATAATTAGTATAGATTAATACTGGTCCCGGCTAACGTGGCCCGGAAAAGCGGATGGCCTATAAACATTCTTGATCATAACAAACAACAAAAAGGAATTAGTAAAATCGGTCACTGATGATCGAAAAACAAATACATAAATTATTAATCAATATTTTATCTTCTAAAAGTAAAAAAAATGCTCCTAAATTACTGCCTTGGCTTATAAACCAAACACGATTTTAAAATCGCAAATCCGCACATCACGGAACTATTTTCAGAGTCTCATCACAAAATGGTCGATTCCGAACAATCTCGGCAAATGACTGCGCCCCATTTGTCATGCAATCATCGTAAACGCTCGGAATACGTCGACTGAATGCCCTCGACGGTCTGAGAATCGACCCCCTTAATGAAGTGACTTGTGATTTTAGGTCGAGAGTTCTATGGGTGGTTATTCTTGGAACGTCGATAATTATGAACTGATTCGACTCTTTGTGTGATTCGTATTTGCGGGTTATTCATTGACTGTAATAATTGAGACACCGATTGACTTAAATTGTACTAGAAAAAAGGCTATTAAACTTGTATAGCGGGAGCCCTTGTCATCATTTTATAAGTACCTACACAAGCGACCCGCCCCGGCTTCACACGGGTGCTATAAACCTTCCTTTTCAGTAACTCTATCTATTAAAAAAAACACATCAAATTCCGTTGCGTAGTTTTAATGATTTAAGCGTACATAGGGATATAGGGACAGAAAAAGCGACTTTGTTTAATACTATGTAGTGATACTTAAGAACTACTCTTGTTTTGGCTAAAAGCGAACCTTTGACTAATACTTTTATTCCGAAACCGTATCTTCTGAAGGGCACTAGTTATAAACTTTCCAAAAAATAAACCTATAATGAATTCGCGCACTTAATGCTCTCCTAATAGCCAGATAGAAGCAGGGTTATTATCTAAACTACTTTTATCCCGTGAGTACAACCACGGGAAATAGGTAGTTCCACTGTATTTATTACTCTTCGTTCATATCAAATCATTGCCAAGTCAACTAAGGGCAATAAAGATAGTCTCTAACTTGGCAATATTTTTTTCTTTTGCACGGTTATGAGCAATTTACGTACCTTTATGTATTAACTTTGTACTTTGACTTTGTATTTAAGTAGGTACATATATCATATGTTATATACAGAAGATATAATATGTATTGTATGTGACAGTAGAATAAAAATAATATCCACATTTAAATAACATGAGATATTATTTAACATGTATAGTAAATTTTATTCAGACGTTACGAAAACTAGCTATCGACAGCTCAGTCGACTGTGAATATGGGAGCTGTAAAATTTTGGGAACGTCTGATATATTTGTGCACATGCCGACAGCCTCAAATGATAACTCTTCTTTGATTGATAATTCGCACATGTAAATCGAAAGGGAGCTAACTCAAAAAAGTTCATTTTCCAGGAAATGCGAAAATCTGACTAATAAGGAGTTTTTTGTATTTGTATGAGATTTATGCTTTTTATATGATCCTAGAAGAGTTAACTTAAATCTCTTATACAGGTAGGTAGGTTTTGCTGTAACCAATTCGATGGTGCGCAACACACCTACCTTCTAATTTTTGAGTAGATACTCTCTTTGAAACCAGGCCGTGCATTCCATATAGGCATAACGTCAGTAATGTATGAAGTGCATACCCTGGCGCCCCACTGCACGCGCCTGCTTTAGATCTAGGTGTGATAGCTGATGTGCATATTGCACTTGCCTGTGACGGAGGTGGCGAGCTGCAGTTGGTGAGGGTACTTCTCCACCAGGCGGCGGATCACGTCGATCTGTTCCAGGGTCAGCTGCACAGCATCCTTGTTCTGCGCAGCGCAGGGCACGAAGGCGGACCAGAACTGTTAGAGAAATATGTTTGTTTAGAGCATGTTTTATAATATTGGATGGTAGATCGGATGAATGATATTTCGTAAATCATGTAAAGTCGGTTACTATACAATTCAATATTAATATTATGTGCCATTCGGACTTGTCCTTGGAAGTTTCCGGAAATCTATATCTATAGGTACTAATATATCGAAGAGGAAAGGTTTGTTTGTTTTGTGGAATAGGCTCCAAAACGACTGGGCCGGTATGAAAAATTATTTCACTGTTGGGAAGCTACACTATTCGTGAGTGACATAATACATTTTGAAAAAAGTTAGGGATCCGTGCGAAGCCGGGCCGGACATTTCAACCTAACTATCAAGGTTCATGTGACAGACCGACGGACAGTGGAACCATTTAATTTATGTGCAACAGTCTATTTCTAGGGTTCCGTACCCAATGAGTGAAACGGGACCCTGCTACTAATAGTGTTCCATAAATAATACATTATGGTTATATCCTCAAAGTGAACCAAGCGCTCACTTCTTTATGTATGTTCATGTTAAAATAGATAACTAGGTATCACTTTTGTGAAGTAAATAATTTCACCCCTCCTCGTCCTCTAGCACTGTTTCGCATAGTTTCGGTGTTGTGTAATTATTTTGCAACAAAGCAACTCGGGGTATTATTATGTTCTTATACGAGAAAGAAACAAAAGCCAGGTTTTTCTTTTGTGTATAAAATTTTCGAATAAATTTCTGTAAAAAGCAACATGATATTATAGTTTGTAAGATGATATAGTGATTTTTTTCAGTGGTTACTAGTTGATTCGGCCAGGTTTTGCTTATGCTCGCATATTCTTCCCGACCGTCTATATCACATAAAATTACACCGCCGTCTTTGCTGCAATTTGCCAAAATTCCATTCTTGAGGCGAATTAGTGTTCTTTTATGTAACAACTATGTACATACAAATCTATTTTTGAGTTTGATGTAATTTTATTACCACTGAAGTAAAAAGATTCAAATAACCTTGGGATGGACCTTAACATTTAGAGCTTTACAAATAGATGTTTACCGATTCCCAGACCTACCCGATATGCACTGAAAATTTCATAAAGATCGATCCAGCCGTTTCAAAGGGGTTTGGTAACAAATACAGCGACACGAGAACTTAAATATTAGCTTTGGATTCATGTAGGCTACGGCCACAAAATGTCTGATCGCATTAACATTGTTTTGGATATCGGGACGCAATACGCGAAAACCGGATTCGCTGGAGAGGGTTTCCCGAGAGGATTTTTCCATTCTGCTGTAGGAAGGTATGTTTCATTATTGGAAGCTTCACAAAACAAGCAATATTAACTGATACTACAGGGACTAGAAAATCGCATATGCGTCGATGTAACAGAATTCTTGGTTGCAGTATTTTGTTTTGAGATGACTCCGAAATCATCATTCATTATAATTTCTGATGCCTTCGCGGTTATTATACATTAGAATGAAAGTATACTAGTCTTTAGCATAAGGACTATTGTCAGCTCAGTCGTGCTACGATTGCGGAATCTGTAAACGCTCCGAAACGTCAGCCAATAAAATAAAATACGCGAGTTAAATCCATTTAAAGTTGTTTCATTCCAATCATCATTCATTATTATCGTGGGTATCGCGAATTCTATACACTTTTGCAGTCCAATATGTATTCACACTTTGATTCAGAAAGAGCCTTTTAAATAAAAAAATGACAAAATGTTGACTTATACCTATTGCTGAAGATTATTTAGACAGACTCGCTTTAATTAGGTTTCGAGAACCAAGTCTCACGGAAGGCTTCCCTGATGTCTACTGCGGGGAGGAAGCGGTCCAGAAACGAGGGGTCTCCGACTTGGTGTGGCCAGTTCAAGGCGGCGTCATCCAAGATTGGGACGATATGGAGAAACTCTGGCACCATACCTTCTACAAAGATCTCCATGTTCCTCCAGAGGAAACTAGAGTCTTGCATTCGGTTCACCCACTTGTGTCTCATAAGGATAAGTAAGTTCGAGTAAAAATAATGCATATTTCTCACATCATGCTAGAACGATTGCAAAGCGATTTAATTAATTCTTCTTTGTTGGGTTTGTTGCGATAATGAGAAAGTTCTTATGTAAGAAAAGAGTAAGATTAAGTGCGCGGTAAATGATTGATTAATATAGCACTGCTTTGCCGGGTAGGACGACGTTTATGCGTTTGTTTAGTGGTTCCGACTAGTCGCTATATATTTTAAATTTGTAATAATTTTAGTTAAGCTACTATCAATACCAAAGTCAGTTGCCGCAATAGACCTAACATACAAAAGGTCAGCAGTTTTCAATAGCATTTGACGAATAATTTATTATCTTATTGCAGCAGGTACTTTATTATACATTGTAGGTTTGATTCTATAAGATAATTTCCTTTCATAACAGAGAAAGAATGGCAGAGGTGCTTTTCGAATCATTCGCCGTCGACAGCATCTATCTGGCGAAATCTCCGGCCCTGGTCCTCCACGCCACTGGCAGGACCTCAGGAGTTGTCTGGGAGAATGGGCACTCATGCTGCTATGTTACTCCCGTTTTTGAGGGGTTCCCGCTGGTGCATTCTACTGTGACGTCGACCTTGTGTGGCGAAGTGATGACAGGATGCCTTCAAAAAATGCTGAGCAGGATAGGGTACTCTTTCACTACGGAGTTGGAGCATGATTTGTTGGAGAAAATTAAGGTAGGTATTGTGCACATTTGTCATCTGAAAATTAGACTGATTTTGAGAAGAAAAAGAGATATTTTGTATTGAAGAAAAATAAACAACAAAAAATAAGTATAATTTGAGTCACGTTTTTTTTTGTTTACATTAAAAAAATATTAACAAACTAAAACGTTTGCTATCTTAGTAGTCTTTATATCAGAATTCTGATAAAATCGAAATGGGTTTCACACAGTTTGCATCAAATGCATTATTTATCTACGTTCATTTTGCTCGCGTTTAATTCTCGCGTAAAATTCCAACATGTTCATAAATGTTATTAGTCGGAACAAAAACCACTACAAAGGATATTCCGTAAAATAAATTTTCCTCGTTCATCTTATTTCACTAGTAAATTGGTTTGGTAATGTTTTTGACATGTATATTGCCGGGACCCGTTTAATTTACCTGTTGAAATAACAAGCTTCATGTAATGATTCCAGGAACAGATTGCTTAAATAAAGACTGTTCCAGGGCAATTTATTTTGTTTAGATTCTTTTTTTGTTTAACGAGTCGTAATACGAATTTTTTCTATAACCTTTAAGTGTCATTTCACCGACCTCACAAGATGTATCGTCAGAAATACTATCGTGTAACTGTCCCGTTGTGATAAAGTTCAAAATTAGTCGACGTTTCTATAATTTTCAACCTAAATAGTCATAGGATAATAATATGGCAGTTAAGCTGTTTTACCCTAATTACTATATATTATGAAGCATCGCCTCTCCCATGCAGACGTTGTTAATATTGTATGTTAATTAATAGATGTTACAAGAGGTGTCTGTGTCTTCCTCACCCTTATATGGGAAGCCCACTATAAGTGGGATACAATTATAAAATTGCATCCCGCTTCTTCCTACAATTATAGAAATCCCTAGGTACTTACTAATATTATAAATGCGAAAGTAACTCTGTCTGTCTGTCTGTCTGTTAAGCTTTCACGCTAAAACTACTGGACCAATTAAAATAAAATTTGGTACAAAGAAAGTCTGGAGCCTGAGAAAGGACATAGGCTACCTTTTAACCGACTGCAAAAAAGGTAGGGTTCCACGCGGACGAAGTCGCGGGCAGAAGCTAGTACTAAATAAATGACATTATGGAATGAAATTTGTTTTCACTTACTTACTTAGGCAAAACCATGGAATATTAGTGGTAGCGTATCAAACTGACACCCAAGTTTATTTTTTCTCTCTGCAGGCTGAAACATGCTACGTATCTGCCAATTACGAAGAAGAAATATCAACAACAAAAACCTTAGGAGACAATGAAGTGAAATACGACCTGCCTGATGGGCAGCACATTTTTTTAGGCACCGAGCGTTTCCGGTTACCAGAAATTCTCTTCCAACCTTTGATAGAAGGCTACCAGTGTCCAAGCATTATAGACGATATAGTCTCAAGCGTCAATAAATGTGATGTAGACTATAGGAGCATGTTTTATGATAATATAGTGATATCTGGGGGTGGAAGCGAATTCTCAGGACTTCGCAAGCGGATCTTAAAAGATCTCAGTATAAGGGTAATGGATATACCAGGTTTCAAGGTCACTGTAGATGGCATGGCTCTGAGGAAGCATGCGGCGTGGGTCGGAGGGTCTGTTTTAGCGTCCCTGGATACGATGAGGGGGTTCTGGCTGACCAGGCAGGAGTTTGAAGATGATGGGGTGGATTGTGTGAACCATAAGTTTTTTTGAGGTTTGAAAAATAAATAAGTAAAGAAAAAAAATATGGCTTGTTTCTTTAGAATTGCAAGTAGGATGTAAAGATCCAAATATTATGTATGTGTAGTCGTAAACTTTTTTAAAGAGGTTTCATAATATTGAGTTTTTTTTTAAGAAACTCAATTCAACTAGCATTGTAAATTGAAAATCCAAAAATATATAATTTACAATAAATGTCATAATTAAACGCAAAAAGTAATTAATAAATTATTCAAACATCCTCATTTGTCACGATGACTTTAAACGTCAAACAAAAGCAAAACCAATCTGAACATAACAAACCAATACAATCAAAATGTCTTTTGAAAAACCTGCCGTGATTATCGACAATGGAAGCTATGATATAAAAGCCGGGTTCGCCTGTGACAATCACCCCGTGTCCATCTTCAGGACTGTAGTTGGAAGGCCGAGCTACCTCCGAGGCTCCTACGGACGAGAACCTTATGAGGTGCCTGGTCTTAGAAGACAAGTGTCATTCCATAATAGCAAGATGGAACTGACTGACTTTTCGTTTTGTTCGCTATTACCAATTCCATACAATTTTGCATTCGTTTCTTTCGATTGCTATTATCGATTGGCACTTATCTAGGGACTTAGTAAGGCTAGGGTTTAGGACATTAGTAGATATCTTTTAGTCACTAAAAATAAAAATATTGCCTGGCCACCAGGCCATTTAGTGCTTCGTTAATTTCTGTGATTGTTCTTTTAATTTCAAAATATAAATAATTACTTCAGTGATTACAAAATATGTGAATTAAGTAATAAATAGAATGGTTAAAATACAATTATAGGAGTTTTTGGAGGCAAGGAATTAACCTAGGCAATTTTCTGTCTCCAGGAAAATGATTTTTTTCTGTATCTATACTAATGTAATAAAGAGGAAAAGTTTGTTTATTTGGATTGAATAGGCTCCTAAGCGACTGGACCGATTTAAAAAAATCTTTCACTGTTGGAAAGCTACACTGTTCCAGAGTGACATAGGTTATAAAAAAAGGGATCCATGCGAAGCCGGGGCGGACGGCTAGTTTTAGTTATATATGTGTTTGTATTTTAGAGTGACTGTATCATAGCTCCGCACATCGCTCGCTCGGAGCTCTGTTCATTATTTTTCCGAGATTCCGGATCCAGCGCAGATGAATCCGGAATTCCCAGAGAGTAGTTTTTAGAAATCCAATCGCAACTTTAATCTCCTTTTTCATTCGCTTACAAACGCTGGCTCACCTTATTTTTTTACGGGATGTACTACACGCCTGTGTCACAAAATTCTAACAGCTTTAAATGTAAACCAATAAACCCGGCCAAGTGCGTGTCGGTCTAGCGCACGTAGGGTTCCGTAGCGTTATCTATAGAAACGACCAAAAATCACGTTTGTTATAAAGGAACCTCTCTTAAATCTTTATTTTATGCTATTTTTTACTATTTGTTGTTATAGCGGTAATAGAATTTATTCATCTAAAATTTTAGATGCTTAACTATCACGGTTCATGATATACAGCTTGGTGACATACGTACGGACGGATATCGGAGTCTTAGTAAAAGGGTCCCGTTTTACCCTTTGACCTTAAAAACCTGGATACATCCGATTTGACGATAGTAAAACGCGCACGAAATCTGCATGACTACATAGTATAAAACAAAGTCGCTTTTTCTGTCCCTATTTACGCTTAAATCTTTAAAACTACGCATCGGACTTTGATGTGGTGTTTTTTAATAGATAGAGTGATTCAAGAGGAAGGTTTATAGCACTCGTGTGAAGCCGGGGCGGGTCGCTAGTTTCATATATAAGGTTTAGGTAAACTTTGTGATAATTAAATCCATGCATGTAAATTGGCCTAGGTGTGCATAGGAGACGATGCAGTGGCTAGGGATGACCTAGAACTCTGCAGGCCGGTTCAGAACGGGCTGATAGTGCACTGGGACAATATGGAGAGGGTGTTCCACCACATCCTGTACAGGGAGCTGAAGGTGGCTCCGGAAGACCGAGCCATTATGCTGGCGAGTGCTGTCACAACTGGAATGAACGACAAGTAAGCTTTTGGAATGAAACAACTATTAACAATAGTCTTAACGCTAAAGCGTTAAGCGTTAAACTATTGTCAGCTCAGTCGTGCTATGGAAACTGTAAAGAATCCGTCAGCAAATAAAATAGGCGAGTTAACAGTTGTTTTATTCTAATGTGTAATAACCGCGAAGGCATCGATTATTAAGTAAGCTTTTAATAATTTCTGATGCCTTCGCGGTTATACATTGGAATGAAACAACTATTAACAGATTTAACCAATAAATAGTAAAATACTCTAGTTAAGTAAAGCTGTGTTAACTAAAGAAGCTGTAGATCACATCGCACCTTTACAAGAAAAGTGGGACACCTTGAAATATTTAGTTACTTACTCCATTAAGTCTGCACATTTAAATGTGTAAATTTGTAGATAATAATTTTATTTTATTGGCTGACGTTCTATCAATCTATTTCTAGTTGTCACACTTTTCTAGCAGAGTTGCAATTACACTGAATCCATCTTCTAATCACCTCGTGGTAAAGACATACAAAAATAAGTACGGAATTGTGTCTACATACATACAGGGTGGTTATTCATGTTCTCCTACATTTTCTCTCGTAATGAAGGCACGCACACGTCTAATGTAGATAGGATTAAATTTAGACAGGGAATACGTGTTTTATATTATCTTTTCATGATAATTAATGCTTTATCTTTTTCCACCTGGTCTAATGCGCATCGATGGATAATCTGAGGTTGAAAAGGCAATTCAAATTTGAATGAGTTTTTTTGCATCTTTTATTGATTGTTTCTTCATTTTCACTAGATTTTTTTATATTTGTTGTTTGCTTAACGGATTTCGTTCATAGGTCACATCATAAGATTATTTAAATTTAATTAAATAATAAATTGATTTATTATCGGTCCAAAAACGTATAAAAGAACAAAAAAAAACAGGCAGTAATTCCTTTTCTGTTCCCGAGCATTTATTATTTAATCCAAATATTAGAGCTCTGTAACTCCCGGCCTATAATCCGCGTAATTTGGAGTAAACACCCCCATTTGAACAATACTCAACCTTCATCCGCAGGTTTTAAGTGTTAATTCCTTTGACAATCACACTCCTAGGCTCTAAAGTCATTACGTCACAGTGCAGATGAGAAACAACTGTTTACTTTGTGCTCGTCTCTGAACGAATTACGACTAATGATTTCAATTACGTTTTCAAGTGATGAAACATTTTGCGTAATATCAAAATGAGACAGCAATTCTAGGTATTCTAGATTTAGATGTAGCGCGAACTGGCTAGGTACCTAGTTGGGTAGATAGTATCAAATCAAGCAACCAATTCTCGAATATGCTCCAACGCTCTCGACAATAGACACGTATATCGATATAATTGAGCATTCTGACCGCTACGACTTATTATATGCCCATCTGGAAAATCCAGCTGTTCATGATGTCATGATAGTTCGCAGAAGTTGTAAGCAGCACACAACTGATTAATGTGACGTACCTACTAGCTTCTTTAAGACAGCTGGATTGTATTAATTTACAGCTGTCAGTAGCCGTTCCTGCTAACTTGCGCTGCGCTTGTGTTGCAGGCTGAATATCGTGCAAACTCGCACACCCACAGCCGGTAAATGTCTAGGTATGTGATACAGTTTGCGCAAATCGGAATCCGCTAAAATTACGTGATCGATTCCCACTAATATTTCTATCACGTTGCACTTTAGTCAATGAAATATACTGCAATTTCCCGTGCTTTGAGCGTGAAAGCCGAGATGGGACAGAACCAATTTGAGAGGCGAGAAGTCAATTATGAGCCGGCGACGTTTCGCTTCACTCTGGCTACGCGCTAACTTAGTTACCTACTGTGATTAGACATCTGCCTTGATTAACTATGTCGAAATTAACCGCCGAAAAAAAACTAAAAGGCAACAAAAAACAATAACGCACTGAAAAGAGAAAAATAATAATTTATACAAATTATTACATGCTTAATTTTTAATTATTTTTAAAATAGCTACCTACCTTGTTTTTCTATTAACCCCCCTTTACTCGGGGATAATGTAGCTTTCCAAATTTTTATGAGATTAACTTTGAGGTATGCCCTATCCAAAAAAAAAAAAATATATACGCGTCGAATTGAGAACCTCCTCCGTTTTTTCGGTCGTCGGTTGATAAAATAATCTCGAATTAAAGTTTCGAGTTTTACAGCGATCCTTATTTGCTTCTTCGGGAGCTGACATTCCGAAGGGTATGAGTACTTACTGGAGTACAGTATGTTGACTCGAGCTATCAATACCTTAGATTGCTTACAAGCGGCCCCGCCGGCGGGGTCATAGACGTGCCAATACGAGATGGGATTAGAGCACTTAGTCCTGATCAAGTTTGTCTTACTTAATCATTGGTAATTGTTTCCCTAATCTGTTTAAGTATGCTTCAATAGCTCTTTATTCCTAATTAGCACTTTGGTTTTAAAAATTGCTCCGATTTCCTGATCTCAGCATTTGCCCTTGCCTCATTTGGTTACACTTCCCCCGGCCTATTGTTGCTGTACGCACTTCGCCAACTCTGTCTACAGTCGCGTGCTGATTACTGTTCGACTACTCGTAGTCATTTATAATCGGTCGAAGTGACAGGTGGCTTTCGTAATTTACGTATAGAAACTCTTTACAATTTGCGTATGTAATCGTGTATTTTCTTCGAGTTGGTTCGAACGCAATAAGAATTATGCTCTACCCATATTACCTGGTAGTTTTTTTTTACCTAGTTTACATTTTTATATGAAAACTAGCGGTCCCGGCAGACTTCGTCCCGCCCGGCAAAAACATGTTAAGGGTGGACAACCCTTATCTCTAAGGGCTATGAAAAATAGATGTTGGCCGATTCTCAGACCTACTCAATACGCTCACAAAATTTCATGAGAATCGGTCAAGCCGTTTCGGAGGAGTACGGTAACTAACATTGTGACAGGGAAATTTTATATATTAGATAATTCACAGCGTTATATTTTCTCGTCAGATACCTATTTGAATCTTAATCAGAGCTGTAATGGGCCCTTAAGCTCTGTGCAGCTTAATCCGGGAGGTGCTCACAACAAGCACACTGTGTTCTGCACGAGCACGGCCATATGCCGGATTAGGTAATGTTTATGAAGAACAGGGATTTAGTACACAATGTAAATGGAAAGCAGTAGCGTAAGAGTGCTTGTCAGTAGTTATAGTCAGTAGTTATATAGTTGTTCAGTAGCAGTCGCGGCCAGCGGGCCGCGACTGCTACTGAACTAGACATCTACCGTACTAGGCATCTGCCATTGTTGAAAATATTTTTTCGGTGAAAAAGCCACAGTGATATTTGCGAGTAGTGAAATGACGAATCTATAATCTAATGTCCCGTTTTTGCCATTTGGTTACGGAACCGTAAAAAGGAGTGGACAGTGTAATTTTAAAATAAAACAGATTTGGAATGAAACAACTTTAAATGAAACTAAACAAATAAAACTAAAGAGGGAAAATAAGGGCTAAATTTATTTTTCAAAGCTAAATAACAAAAAAAATAATAATATTTTGTCTAAACATGGACATGACATGGTGGACCTTAAGGCCGAGCGCGCACCACGATTTTTTGTCGTGCGATAATTTTATCGCAGAAATGCAACGTATGGGTTTCTATGGCCGAGCGCGCACCACGATTTATAGAAACACATACGTTGCATTTCTGCGATAAAATTATCGCGCGACAAAAAATCGTGGTGCGCGCTCGGCCTTACATTTCGGGAGATTTTTTTTATTGATTTTAAGAATTTTATATTATTATATTACAATACGGACATAAATTTACATGAATTAAGTACTCGTATGTGTTGAAAAGTATTTTTGTTACATTAATCTACTGTGTCTAGTGTGTTTTGTGTATACGTTAAGTTTTATAACTAAGGTTGATGATGAGCTGTGTTCCATATTTAATACATATATAGGGACCCCGTCGTGCCTTTTAACATTTTGTTATTAAAACTATAAGTATAAACACTAAAAATATTTACCTATTAATACAAATAGACTACGCAAGCAAAAGATTGTGTGAATAAAAGATGTTATTAAATCAGTAGGGTTAGTTGCACAATTTATAACTCAATAACGGACCGATTTTTATGATCTTTGTCTTACTTTATATAATAACTGCGCCTGAAATAACAGATAACTATTAAATAATGGGATACATTTATATAAAAAAAATCAAGAAATTTAGTTTTTTGCCTTTTTTTCAGCTTTAAGTATAAAGCTCGTCGAGAATTCACTTTTCCCAAGTCGAATATGAAACCTCGCTTCGCTCAAATAATTAGCCGGTTGTAAAATTACAACTTTGAATATAGTTTCAATGCAACCAAGATCAGACACCTTAAATTTGATAACTTTTGACCTAACGTCAGGTAGCACGTATCGCGAACAGTTCAAAATGCACTTAAATTCATCGTATTAAAGTGTGTTTTCTGATGAAGGCTTATAGTGATTAGGTCTTTTTGGGCCGAGGTGCCGCCGCTCCTTCATATTGTGTTCATATCTTGAGATTTATTGTCTCGTACGGGGTTAATTTTCGGAACAATTTTGGGTAACATGTACATTATTTAATTATTAATTAGGTTATGTATTTGCAAGATTATTCAAATAAGGGTTGGTTTTGAACGAGGTTATTTTGATTTGGTTGTTATTTCAGGATTTTGAAGTTTCGTGTAAGTCCTCAGTAAATTAGTAGGTACAGACAAGTAGTTACACAATTTGCAATATTGTTATCTGCCACCTATCTGGGGGAAAAGTTATGTACCTACTTATAAGTTTTACAGAGACTTAATGTGGTTAAAATGAAAAAAAAAAAAACACATATGTAAAGCATTATCTGCTTTAATACAAATCAAAATATAACTAAAAAAAAATGTCCCGAACTACTAAATAATATTTGTATACAGTTCGGGCTGTTGACTCCTCCTCATCCCACAGCACGATTGACCAGTCAAGACGCTGTCGATATATAACTCGGTTATAGGGTAAATCGAAAATTTGTACCTACATACATACTATCGGTTCATTGGACTACAGGCTGTAATGGCTCTTAAGTGTTTTACAATAGAGGTGTGGTGGAGCGCGCTAACAGGATTAGCCGCTCCCCGAATAGATCCCGGCGAGATTTGAACAATCTCACGTGAATTCTCCAACTATAAGTACAGTCAACATCGAATATATCGTACCGGTCAAGATCCTACATGACTGTGTCTTAATTATTTTCTGATGCTTTCGCGGTTATTACATATTGGAATAAAACAACTATTATACTAACTACTACTATACTAACTTGCGTCTAATATTTTTGATGATGTGTCGAAAACTTTACAGTTCCTAATATTTTTAGCTGAGTGAGCTGACTATAGTGTTTAGTACCTTCACAAGTCATCAAGTTTTGTTTAACAGGCGGTCTCGGCAGACGTTATCCTATTTGGCAAAGCAGATACCTACACTAAAAACACAATCCTCCTAAAAATTATTTATTTGAAAGAATGCTTAGTTGCTACAATACATTTGATGTTGACTGTACCTTTATAAGTGGTAATACCCTTCCGCGAATTTTCAACTAAGATATAATATATTGTTAAATCGATATCTGGATTAAATTCCAGTCGGGGCCGGTTTCACAATGTCCAATTAAGTGTTGAGTAAGTTGTAATCGACTTTCCTAGAAGATAAGTTCCGTATAGTTAATTAATGTACTGAATAGATTCGTAACTTTGCGGGAATCCATTTATACGGAAAGTAAAAGCTTTTTATATGTTATGTAAGTATATATGTTTCATTTATTTATGTTTCGTTACGTCTATTTACCAATTATAAAGTTGGAAACAGTTTTTATCTTATAGGTTAGTAGGTGTTACTATATCCCCCAAAGGTTAACCGGAAGAAATACCTTTAAAGGATAAGTTAACATCTGTACATTTGGGTGATTCCACGGGCGTTTCAACCGCCGTCAGTCCGTTGTCCTGAATATTGAAGAAATGAGCTACAACAAGAATTACGTTTTGATGCGACGACATACTGCGCTCGCACTTGTCGTCAAAATTAATAGAGTTTAAATCTTATTGTAGCTTAATTCTTCAATATTTATGGCAAGGGACTTATCGCGGTTGAAACGCCCGTGGAATCATCCATTTGTCTTAATGTCGCTTCAATATCTGTATTCATTTTGTTGTCTCTAAAGCTTCTTCATAAAATACTTGAACGCCTACTGAATTTGAAACTTCGCTTCCTTAAAACAAACCACAAGAACTCTCTACGTGATACAAACCAAAGTAGCTTATTTATATCCCCACGGGATAAATGTTAACGTCTTGCCGAATTTCATCGACACACACACACACACACACACTCGATTTTTAAAATATTAATACGGGTACTGAAATATTTATCATTCCTGCTGTATGAAATGAGAACGTCGTTTGCTTTGATAACATTTCCCCGCTTTGTGGAGCATGTTTGTGCGGCGGAACGCGTCTAAAATGTCTCCTTTGTAATTTGAGAAATATGTCAAATGACTCAAATTCACAACTTTCCCTCGCTTGTTTATTTTTTGTGCGGCTCTTTACGTTAGTACAGTGGGACTCGTAATTAGCTGCAAACTTTACGTTCCCGTTTTAAACACGTGTTTGTAAACAAACGAAATTGTCAAAAGAGCTACAGCGACGAGGGCACGGAGTGTGCGGCTAATTATGAGTTTGACTGTACTTATTTCAGTTTCGGGGGAAACGACGTTGTTAGATATATGGCATTGTTTTTGTGGTTTAATGTTGTGCCAGGAAGAACATTTTTCAATTTTTTTTTAAAACTGTATACATATCTGAGTAAATTTTCGAAATTCATAGTTTATGATCACAACACAATAACAAAATAGAGGGATAACATGGAAATCACTATTGTTTGTATAATAAACGCATATAGATTATTATAGATTCTTTAAAGAAATCATCTAAATTTCAGAATCAAATGCTGCGAAGTGATCTTTGAAGCCTTGAATGCCCCAGCGTTCTGCGTCCAAGCACAGGCGGTGCTGGCGATGTACGGCTCCGGGTACACCACCGGCATCTGCGTGGACCTGGGCCACGACACCGCGGACATCAACCCCGTGTACGAGGGCGGCCTCATCAGATACGCCCACATGCAGACCAACCTCGCCGCCGTCCAGCTAGGCGACTACGTCAAAGAACTCTTCGATGCAAGAGGCTTGGACCTAGGCAAACACATCCAAAAGACAATCGACGATGTCAAGAAAAAAGCGTACGTCACCAAAGATATTCTGGTGGTCAGGAAGGATTATAGAAAGACGTACACCTTACCCTCGGGTGAGGAGATCGAAGTTAGTAATGAGGCTTGGATGTCCGGAGAGCTGTTCTTCAACCCAGATGGCGTTAAAGAATACGAAACGGATATCTTGCCACTCCATGAGGCAGTGTTCAAGGCGGCCATGAAATGTGACGCGGACTTGAGGACGGAACTATATGACGCCATTGTTCCTTGTGGAGCCATGTCCATGATACCGGGACTCACGACCAGGTTGCAGGTGGAACTAGAGGATCTGACCCATAGACCGGTAAATTTGCTGACGTCTCCCGAAATGTACACCGTGGCCTGGCTGGGCGGTGCCACGTATGCTGGCCTGTCTGGCTCCAAAACTTGGGTGACCAGGAAACAATACGAAGAGTATGGCGAAAAGATAATTAGAAATAAGTTCATGTAATTCATTACTCCCGTACGCATGGTAACTTGAGAAAGTTTGATGCGATTTAGTATTAGTCTTTTATTTAGTTCACAATACCGCGCATGTACTTTAAATCACATTTTATTTTAAGTCTCTGGAGTTTACTTCATACCTCTTTTTTTTCAAGAAACATGCTTCCACAAAATATTGTAATAAGATTAAATCTGTTGTAAAATATATCAAGGCGAGGTCCAATTTTAGCATAATGCAGGCTTTACGCGGCGCGTCCTGAGGGACCTCCTACCACGGCCTTTAACTCGGCCTTCGTCTAAAAATCTCTTGCCATATGGCATTTATTACTATCGCTATAAGGTTCGAAGTCGCTAAGCTTTTTCTATGCTACTCAACGTGTTGTAAAACTTCGATAAGAATAACAGAAGTTTTAATAACAAAATGTGTTTCAGGTGCTTCGAAGTTTTGTTTTTTGTGAGTGTAGTTTAGTTTTAGAGATGTTACTTGAACTCGTGCAGGATAATATGCAACTTGTATTTTCTGTTGATAAGAAAAAAGTTCATCATTATTATGTCGTTTTTATTAATTTGTACCTACGCTTACTTTTACGGCACCTTTCCTCATGCTATGGAAAAAAGCCAGCAACATTGCCATTTTTTATCAAAAAAACTGCTGCTTTTATCGCCGTTTCTCGATTTATAACCACTATAAATCTCCATTGTAATTGCTTGATCTATGTTGCAAATTGTTCAACTTAAATAATTCCGGTTCAGCTGTCCTATCTATTCATTCGTACAGACCGGAGATAGTCTCGGCAAAGAACCACAAATTGAGTTTTCAATTAAGCGCTTCAAATATTGTGGATAATTGGTTGCAGCCAATCAGCGGACATTTTAAACGGTTCCGTCAACACGGCGAGGTGTTTGTCGCGGGTAAATATCAAAGTGTTGTCGAGTGCGGCCGCTACTACCGAATAGGCTTATTTAGCTTGTGGCTTGACTGAAGTGGTAATAAAATGCAGCCATTCTAGAGCGTATAGTCCGCAACAAGTGTTTGTATCGAACGCACATGTACATAGCTATAAATACATTTGCCACATATATATTATAGCAATTAATAGATTGCCAATAAGAAATTTATTGGACTTACAACTATGAACGGATTTAACTCGTGTACCTATTTTATTTTAAGGCTGACGTTTCGGACTTTACAGCTTCCATAATGTTAGCAGGAATGAGCTGACAATCCTACTACTATTATAAAGGCGAAAGTTTGTAAGTATGGATGTATGGATGTTTGTTACTCTTTCACGTAAAAACTACTGAATGGATTTGAATGAAACTTTACCACAATATAGCTTATACATCAGAATAACATATAGGCTATGTTTTGTAACGACGCGTAAAGTACTCATCGTGCGCAGACGAAGTCGCGGGCAGAAGCTAGTAGTGTATACATTTATAATGAAACTTCTTAGGAATATGCGATTTTTTAATCCATTAAGTAGACTATCAATAATTATTAGACACTTTCTTTTCCCAAACAATGACACAGATAAAAGCTCCAAAAGTTCGGGAGAGGGGGCTCGTGACATCTGAAAACAAATTGTACAAAGACGTGACGTCACAAGCTAATAAACTATTAATTTATTTAAATAATGTTAATGCCGGACCGATTATAATTTAGTATTCTTTATCCAGTCATCAACACTATTGTCTTAGGGTTGAAACTAATAAATATATCTGCATCTATTCCACTGTGTTCTCAATATATCGCACCCCTAGATCTAAAGGGAGCTAACTCAAAAAAAGTAACTTTTTCGGGAGAGGCGAAATTGTTGTAAGAAATCGGATCCTTTTTTTAGCGTGTGTTTAATTTAAATCTTCAGATTTTTGAGTTAGGTCCCTTTAGATCTAGGTGACCGATATATATTAAATTTTTCAAAATTATCGGCGCTATTCCGTAAACTTCACAATATTGGAAATTTTCAAATAAATATTACCTATCTATTTTGTAGGTGCTTCGTAAAGCTTTTAAACTACAAAGGAGATTTGATGTGTCTATGTTCCGGAAACTGTAATGCATGTACTCGTATTATGACGGTATTTATGTTTACAAATTGCGCGTTCAATGTACGATGATGGACTTTTATAAATAAGCCACCTTGAAGAATCTATCTGTCACTGGCACTACTTTTGTTATGAGTGAAAGAGTGACAGCAAATGTAGTCTCGCGCGACAAAAATACTAAAAAAAAAAATATCTTTGGACAATTCACACCAATTATCTAGTCCCATTTTAAGCAAAGCTTGTGTTATGGGTACAAGACAACGGATACATAAATACATATAAGACATCCAAGACTCAGGTACAGATGCCAGTGCTCATCACATTGACATCTGCCCCTAGCGGGATTCGAACCCGCAACCTCCGGTTTCGTAGTCAGGGCCTCTGACCACTAGACCAACAGGCCGTCAAAAATTAAATTACTAATTATTTTTTAACAAATATGTTATTTTAACAGACAGATGTACAGACAGACAGACAGAGTTACTTTCGCATTTATAATATTAGTTAGGATTTAATCGGTTTAACGATCTGTGCGTGGAGAGATAACATATTGACGGCATACGAAGTTAATTTCACGTTGACAATTAATAGAAATCTCTTACTAGCCAATTATACAGCTTGTAGTAAAATTCATCGTTGACATCCCAACTAATATCTTAACTAATATTATAAATGCGAAAGTAACTCTGTCTGTCTGTCTGTCTGCCTGTTACGCTTTCACGCTAAAACTACTGGACCGATTTAAATGAAATCTCGTACAAAGAAAGTCTGGAGCCTGAGAAAGGACATAGGCTACTTTTTAACCGACTGCAAAAAAAGGAGGTGTTCCACGCGGACGAAGTCGCGGGCAGAAGCTAGTTAACAATAAAAGATATCAGTAGACAAAGAGTCCACAGACAGACGTACAAACGTTGGTGGAAAACACCTTCTGTGCACGTATTTAATCAAACGCATAAACCGCCCAGAGGCTTTGGCGTAGGGCGGGCGGCGTATTTATTTACGTTTCTCCTGAACTAATATGAATAGCCAAAGGGATTCCGATGAAAGGTATGGGGAGATTAAAAAAAGGTATCCAGATATTTATCACTATTTCGCAATATGGGAAAATGTATTGAACATTGGTATTAAGAGGATTGTGAACCTGTTAATTTCATACAAAAGGCGATAACGTTGTACACCCAGTAAATATAGTTAGATTTTTATAATTTTTGGATATGTTGTAGATATAATGAGAAACTACGTCTGTACGTTTTGATTTTTAAGAAATATTGCTTACGCTAAAATTTATTAGCATCTAAAAATCTATATATAGATCTAAAAATCTATATTTAGATCTAGCGTAAGCAATATTTCTTAAAAATCAAAACGTACAGACATAGTTTCTCATTATATCTACAACATATCCAAAAATTATAAAAATCTAACTATATTTACTGGGTGTAAAACGTTATCGCCTTTTGTATGAAATTAACAGGTTCACAATCTCTTAAATACCTTGCAGCTTAAACGTGTATTTTACACGAAAATAACATAAGTACATAATATTGTTTTTTTTTTTATTTTAGCATAAGACTATTGTTTAAAGCAGCCGTGTGGAGCCGGGCGGGTCTTTACTCAAGTTTAAAACACAAGCCTCAAATAAAACGTTTAACTTGTAATAACTTAATTACTTCAGCCTTATATCTTGCTCTTAAAAGCTTTCCTTTAGTAGCCATTTAAACTTTTTTCCCTTAATAGGACCTCGATGACTTAACATTATCGGTTTTATTTTAGGGTACAGTCGTCGTCCAATATATCGTAGCGGTCGGTCTCTATTGCCGAAGGCGTTAGGGCGTGTTCCAATATATTTGGCTGACTGTACCGTTAATGTGGCAGCCAGGCCACCCGTGTTGGGCAATGCCTGGTTTCTCCTATATTAAAATAAGAATAATTGTAACAACCTAACGAGTAAATTCAATACTTGCAGCATTCTTGAGACTACTTTATTTTTCCTTGTAAAAAATCTGTAGTAACGTTTTAAAAATAAACAAGGATTTAGACATTTAATTTATCAAAATATAATATAATAACATGTTGAAGATCGCATAAAATAAAAACTATGCTATCTCCTTAAGGGGGGTAAAAAGGGGAAGCGTTAATAATGGAACTGCAGTAAAAAAAATATGTCCAAATAATTGGAATAGGATTATAACTAGCGTAAAGCTACTAGTATTATGATGATATTTTGAAAACTTTACAGTTCTCACATTACTATTCCAGACTGTGTTCACTATAATCTACTACCGTCAGTTAAGTCTTCTACAAATATGGGAACTGTAAAGAACTGTAAACATTAGCATACATAGAGAGTTCCATCCGATGTAGTTGTTTTAGTACAATATATTAATATACTAATGAGGAAACGTTTGTTTGTTTGGATTGAATAGGCTCCAAAACGACAGGACCGAATTGAAAAATTCTTTCACGGTTGGCAAGCTACACTATTCCCGAGTGACATAGGCTATAAAAGAAGCGATCCGTCCCAAGCCGGGGCCGCTAGTTAAAAGTAAAGAACAAATAATATAATAATATACGAGAATTCATTTTTATTTAAAGTAAACATTCTGTAGATAAAAGCTTATGTCATAAAGTTTGTAGACCGTGAACGAGAAGCAAAAACCTTGTGAAGCTGCCAAACCGAACCTCAACTATGCGACCTTCGGCGCAGTGGGCAGAGCTCCCAAGAATAATACACGCTTCAATAGATAAAACGCAGCCTACACAAATAACAGAGAGCCTATGTAAATAAGTGCTTCCAAAATGTATAATACACAAAATAAATGAAAATAAGCGCAATAAGTACAATTTAGGTTCGTAAAACGTGCAAATCGGAAAATGTGCACCACTCACAGCGTGTACGCAATATGCGTGTATATGTTACGCAAAATACGTTATATTACTATACAATATTGCAATCATAAATAGGTCCGCTAATTTGACCAGCATAGGTGTCAGTGGAGTAACTTTATATCAGAATTATTATTATTATACTAGCTGTGCCCGCGACTTCGTCCCCGTAGAATAGTAATTCTTCATAAGGCTTTATATTTTCCCCGTTTTTTACACGTTTTCCACTGTTTCTTCGCTCCTATTGATCGCAGCGTGATGTTATATAGCCTAAAGCCTTCCTCGATAAATGGTCTATCCAACAAAAAAAGATTTTTTTAATTCGAACCAGTAGTTCCTGAGATTAGCGCGTTCAAACAAACAAACAAACAAACTCTTTAAGATTTTTTTTTTTTAATTTCTGATGCCTTCGCGGTTATTACACATTGGAATGAAACAACTATTAACGGATTTAACTCGCGTATTTTTATTTTATCTCTTTTAACTCTTTAAGCTTTATAATATTAGTATAGATTCTATTCTTTTCTATAGCGTAAGTTAATGTAGAATGTAACTTGTCTTAAGAGGTTGTAGGTGCAAGTACGTGTATTATTAGTCATAGCAAACACGTTTTTGAAATCAAGGATGATATTATTATCCTTTTTTATAAAGATTTGTATGAAAGGAAGTTCACGGAAAATCGAGTATTTTTTGTTAGTTTGAGTGGGATATACCTACTAAGGATATTTTATTTTTATTAAACCTTCTTTTAAGGGGCGACCCTTAAAGGTTTATTTTACTATGGCCGCTAAATTGTTGTATCAGCTGAGCTAGTCGAGGTACTAAGGGATATTTCTCAAGTCTGTCGCGAGGTTGGTTGTGAAATTGCGACAATTCCCTAAAAATGGGGTCGGCACGTCTGCAAAATCCTGAAATCCCGTGTCCGTGTAACATGGTATGTCGTACCCTATCCCGGGAAAACCTTCGTAGGCAAAACAAATCTGTCCCTACACTAACAAACATCGCCTTTCCAATAAAGAACCCTTTATACTCGCAATAAAGTCGCATCTTACTTGGCGATATATTTTTTTTATAAGAAATTTAATTCAATTCGGGAAAAGGATTTTTGGCTTATAAATTTGTTGAATGGATTCTGATGCGTTTAAGGCTTGAATTTTTATTGTATGATTGTTTTGTTTCGTTATTGCTGGGAAGGGTTGTTTGTATGTGTGTATGAAGCATTTTGGGCTGAATAAAGTTTTTTTTCTATTTGGAATGTTGTAAGTAACCAATGAATATGAATAGGACATTTTCCAGCTGACAAAAACATTTCTATGTCATGACTGTTGTATAGGAATTAAAATATAGTAATTTTACATTTTTAATAATATATTTCAAAAATGTATTTCTTCAAGTAAAAAAAGATACTCATAAGTGGATTTTTCGTAATTAAATTAGTAGTCCGCGTGAACGAAGCAGCGGGCGGGAAACTAGTTAAATATAACAAATTGTTGCTAATTAGACACGAGGTAATATAACGGTAATTAAATTCAAAATTCATTGCGAATCATTTCAGTTTCGACGAACACGAGTCGTTGCGGTTTCCGTCTGTCATTTCATATCATTTAATGGCTGAATATGTATGTTTCGGATTTGCGAATGTGGTTTGGATAATTCCAATTTTCAATTATGTATATTACTGACTCAGGCAGACCTGGGTCGTGGTAAAACGATGAATTTGGGGTTGTGAAAACGTATTTTCAATCCTAAATCATAAAACAAAAAATGACGAAAACTTAAAAAAGAATTGGAGGACAGGTACTGCTTTTACTGCTCGGAGGTCGCGGGTTCGATTCCCGCTACTGGTACATGTAACAATTATGAAGGGCAAAAAAATTTTAACATTTAATAATTTCTGATACCTTCGCGGTTAAATCCGTTAAATTCGCTAATAATTGTTTCATTCCAATATGTTTAATTTAGTCAATTACAAGTCAATTTTAAGTAGGTACTTACATAATTTGTATAAATGGCGATAATCCAATTTAAATTACTTATTACTTCATCTTGCGTATTAAATTAACAATATTTTTAATAACAGAAAACATATTAGAATGAAACAACTTTAACTGATTTAACTCGCGTATTTTATTTAATTAGTGTTAAAGTTTCATTCCAATATATAATCGCGAAGGCATCAGAAATTATAAAGAAAAAAAATTGTTAAAATGTATGCCAGAAAAAAAATGGTGACAAGGGTCAGGTGGTTATGGGGTCTATCTAGGTCACAGCTTAGGTTACGTGTGTGCTTGTGCTTCATCACGATATGCATTATTCAATGAGAATCGAATACGCGACCCGGCGGTTCGGCGCTCAGCAACCAACAATTCATGACATGTAAAATTTATTAACATACTTCTGCCCGCGAGTACGTCCGCGTGGAACTCCTCCTTTTTTGCAGTAGGTTAAAAAGTAGAATATGTCCTTTCTCAGGCTCCAGACTTTCTTTGTACCAAATTTCATTTAAATTGGTCTAATAGTTTTAGCGTAAAAGCGTAACAGACAGACATAGTTACTTTCGCATTTATAGTATTGGTAGGGATGTATGGAAGATTTTCAGTTTCGTACAATTTTTTTCGCGCGAGACATCTATCACTGTGCGCGTAGAATGTAATACTTTGTCGCTCTTTGATGTAACAGTGACATAGGCTTTATGTACATGCCGAGCTGAGAGTGTATGAAAAATGTGCTATCAAGTATAAGTAGGTAATCATAAGATTTATCAGTAAATATTATCTTAATTCTAACTAATATTTGTCTATTGTCTCTCATTGGATTTTGCTATGTCGGTAAAAAGGTCAAGTGTATGCATGAATAAGCCAGGGCACGTATGAAAAATTTAATAAAAGTTGAAGAGGCGACCGTTTTTAAGCGCTTTCTGGACTTTACTTTAAGTTCTTGCAATAAATATATTACAATATTTAATACGACGTACTATTTTGTCTATAGGTATTGTTTAGTTTCTAGCAAAACTTTTCAATGAGTCTTAAAGGTGTTTACAAACGACAAAAACTTTACGTATGGTCGTCCTGTCATATTACCTATATATTTTCAACTAGCTTCTGCCCGCAAATTCGTCCGCGTGGAACTCCTCCTTTTTTGCAGTCGGTTAAAAAGTAGCCTATGTCCTTTCTCAGGCTCCAGACTTTCTTTGTACCAACTTTCATTTAAATTGGTCCAGTAGTTTTAGCGTGAAAGCGTAACAGACAGAGTTACTTTCGCATTTATAACATTAGTAGGGATGAAACGCTCGCCAGGCGAAGTCACATGAAACTACTAGTCAAGATATGAAAGGTGGAGCATGTAATAAAGATTTAAGTATCTCTTCAGAGCATTTAATCCTTCCTTTACTCTCTCGTATGAGTTATACTCCAATAAAATCTTTTGTTAATAGTGACAGAGGATTGTGGGCTCTATCGCCTGGTATGAAGGTCTATGATGTGCCGTTGTCGCAGTTGGCTGAGTTTTTATGAGGGTAGTTTTTAAGGATGTCAAAGAACATGTCTTATACCTACTAGGGATTTTATGCAATTTTTTACGCTCTTTAACACAAATTGTTTTTTGAATAAGTTTAATTCATGGCCAGCAAAGCTGCTTATTCTATTTGTTCATCATTTAATATAGCATTTTTCATTTGCAATGTTAATTTTGTTTATGGTTATTAAAAAAAAATTGAAAACCAATTATTTTTTAAGTAAGTACTTACCTACTTACCTTTATTTTACTTTATGCATATTAATGAGGAAATCATTATTACAGAACCGTGGAATTCCGATAATAATTACTACGCATCTCTAAGAAGTTGAGAAAATAGAAAGATTCAATAAAAATACTTTCCAGAAACAAACGAACAAAGGAGCGTCTATATAAAAGAATGACAAAGGACCAAAAACATAAACAGAATTTGGAGGCGTTTGATCGTGTCCACTCACACGAGACATCTTTCAAAGTAACATCAACTAACTTAGTTTTGATAAATATTGTACAAGGGGAAACCCTATATTTATTTATAAGAAAATATTGTTTCCCTTCCCCGTTTAGAAATGGGTATTTTCCTCGAAAAATCGAATTATTACTTATCCTGCTCATTTTTCTGGCCTCTAACATGATTACGAAGATTTTTTTCCGAGTAGGGCCGTGAACTAATCTCTTCGAAACGACAACTCTAATATTCATAAGCTAGTAAAAAAACATACCTAGTATGTAATAATTTCTGATGCCTTCGCGGTTATTACACATTGGAATGAAACAACTATTAACGGATTTAACTCGCGTATTTTTATTTTATTTTATTAGCTGACGTTTCGGATTCTTTACAGTTTCCATAGTCGTAGCACGACTGAGCTGACAATAGTCTGACGCTAAATAAAAATAAAATAAAAATACACGAGTTAAATCCGTTAATAGTTGTTTCATTCCAATAGTATTTTCTAGATTAAGTAATTATTTTTTTTTAAACAAAATAATACTCACCATCGTATTCCTACTTAACTTCATTTCACCAACAAATCATAAGAATGTGTTTCCCAATATTAATCTTTTACAGAAAGCGTCAGAAAATAACACATGGTTAGATTGCGTAGTATTCGTTTGTAGTGGAAACCTGAAAACGAACCAAAGCGGAGAAAAAACTGCGACGAGCGCTATACTTGCGTTTGACAAAATCGACTAAAAGCAGATATTTCACGCAGAACCTGAATAGAAAAATGTTCCGGTATTTGTTAGTCTCGTTCCACCAAGCACAAGCTACTAGCATGTGATTGGTTGAGATTTGTCAAATATAGCGACTTGGCAACATATTTATCCGGTTTTGCAACTAGTTATAAAATGTAGAAAAGTGTACTCTCAGATTAAAATAACTTAATAAGTAGTTATCAAAACATTCCATTTAAAAAGAAAACAATTTTCGCATTAAAACTGTAGCCTGTTGTCATGTTAATGTCAGTTCATTATTGACGTCGTTATGCCACCGCCATCGCGATTTAACTTGCCGCCATTTTTTCCGCCATTTTCGGCGGCCATTTTAAATGACAAAGTAACAACCCCATTTGCAAATGGCGGATTTGAGGAATGGCCGACGGCGACGATTTTTTCGCCGCTGGTTTTTAAATTATGCTTATTGAATAAATATAGAGTGCTCACAATGCTGATTGATATAATAATATGTAAACAAAACGATCATATTACGGTAATTTATGATTTCTTAAAAAAATCAATAATTTGGTTTTACATCTGAACTGTTGAACTATTTCTGACAAACTGTCACTATTTAACCAGGGAGAATATGGAGTCCTCATTACAATCGAAACTATTGAATAAGCGTGAAACCACAAAGCATATTGCTATTATTTCAATAACGAGCCAAGCGAAACGAAATAAGCCCCTCTTACACAATATTAATATTCAATATTTTGATAATAATTAGGAAGCATTCTAAAGAGGATTCATTTCATACCTCGTGATTTAATTCCCGTTTCTTGTAAATATATATTAAGCTACATTAATTTTACCTTGGCAATATTTTTAACAAAAGACATTTCTTTTCAGTAAGAAAAAGAAGTATCCTGTTATAAATTGAGATGAAAATATTTAATACTTACCCTGTTTCGAACGTTAGAAATTTTTAGTACCTACTTAGGTATTAAAATTCCAGAGTTTTATTAGTTTTACCCACCTGTTGGAATAGTGATCAGTGATCCTGACTTGGTAGTCTAAAGGTTCGAATCCCACAGGAGTTAAATGTTAGTGTGCTGTAGACCCGTTCTGAAGCCATTATAGTGACCTATAAGGTTTTTTTCATTCAGGTCTATAATTTAAAAGTGTAATCTGTCTCAGTTCTCTTATACCTTATTAATGGGATATTAATAATTTCAATTGTACCACTTCTAACCTCTTTTCTCTAAACGAAAACGGGCGGTAAAATAATACAGCCGTGTTTATTTTCACTGGTATCGTTGACAGCACTCGAGCGGTAATCCTCAAAGGAAGCTGGAAAAATAGGCTTTTTTTTTTTGTAAAAAGTACCGCCGTTTACAGTATCTTTACTGAGCTTCATTTGATTTCCCACTTGTGTGTACGTGCTTTTGAGACGGCAAAATGAGTATTTTATTATCTACGTTTATTCTCAGGATTTAATATTGCTTAAATGTCTGACTGAAACACGAAGATGTTGTCCGAGGAGTTATTGTAGGTAATATATCGAATAAAATAAAAATAATCTGACTTTATTCGTAAGTAGATGGAATTCGATTTTTTTTGTTGTCATTTTACGTTTTGTAAAATGAAAACTGTTATTTAGTTTTTGCTAGCAAAGAGCATGTAAAAGCAGTAGCACTAAATAAAACGTAAGTAAGTATCTAAATCTTTTTCCGAAAAGATCGACCGAAATCAATTTTCACAACACAAACATGCCAAAAAACGTGAAAATTTATAGCACAAAAAGGGCTTAGGTTAACTCTCGTCAAATATACCAGCGACGGCTCGCGCTACAGGTGTTCGACATTACGGCGATGCGTGCGATAAATTCTCGAACGGTTTGAGAATGGGACGCGTTTTGTACGCTCCGACGTGATTTGTAGTAGGGTTTTTTTGAATTTATGTTCGTTGTGTTTTATTATGACGACGTGACCGAGAGATCTACGGGGTCAGAGGTCGCCGGATCGAATCCTGTGATGGTCAGAAACCGTAATAAGAGCATGAGTTAAATTTCACGGAAACGTTAGCGGAGTTTAATGTTTACATTTCAATTTGTGTAAAACAAAGAGCGGTGCCTGCGGCCTCGAGCGCATTGCCCATACAGAATTTAACGTTCACGAACTCGATAGTTTATTGTGGTTTGTAATTGACACTAAGCACGGTGTTTGTGCGACGAGTTTATTAGTAAATCAAATGGTCATCGTTATACAATCGATATGTATGCTTTAATATCATTAGTTTAGTGATAATGGTATTGGTATAGTATCACGCCTAAGCACAAAACGTTGCGTTAAGGCATAGGTGTGGGTTTGAGGTTCGCTGGAATCTCGATTTTTTCGACTCTTGTCTTGGTACAAATATTTCAATATTACAATATTTATTTATTTATTATAACATCTTCAATTAACACTTACAGTCATGCTACACGTGTTAATCGATAAAAAAGACGTTCACAAAAGCAAGAACAGCTATTATAGAGTAATACATTAACTAGGTACATCTCTACTAATATTATAAATGAGAAAGTAACTCTGTCTGTCTGTTACGCTTTCACGCTAAAACTACTGGACCGATTTAAATGAAATTTGTTACAAAGAAAGTCTGGAGCCTGAGACAGAACATAGGCTACTTTTTAACCGATTGCAAAAAGAAGTAGTTCCACGCGGACGAAGTCGCGGGCAGAAGTAGGTAATATTAATGGTATGATGACATTTTATTGTATTGAGCTTGGAGTGGTAATAGTTTCCAAATATCGGTTGGCCGATATACAGAAGCGCTGCTGAAAATATTATCATATCTTTGACAAATATCTCTCTGCTCTGCGTTTGTTGATAAACTCAAGCCTAGAGGTACCAAACCAATCAATATCCATCTATTCAACAAACCCCATAGAATTTATTGGGCCAATAAATTTGAATTTGCCCACACTTGCCCATCGGGTGAACGAACGGCAATCGGGCAAATGTTTTTGCCTACATCTAATCTTACAGAAACCCTTGGAGGTCGTAAGACCCATATGCTTTGTTTTTATGAATAAATACATACGAATGGTCAAGTTGTTGCGTTGAATATTATTAGTTTTGGTGCAGGTAAAGTTTTGTCAGAGAGATTGTAGGCTTAGAACTGGGTCACTGTTGAAACTAAGCCCGTGTTACATCGTATTTTTTTTGTACCCTTTGCACGCAGTTGTAGGTATAATTAAGAAAGAAATCTGATTTCGATTTTATTGAGGTCATGTTTTAATCTTTAAACTCGTGATACACTATACCTACTATCCTTTACTAAATAATATAAAACCAAGTCGCATTGCTCTGCTTGTCCCTATGTGTTCTTAGATGTTTAAAACTACGTAATGGACTTTGCGGTTTTTTAATAGAGTGATTCAAGAGGAAGGTTTATAATATGTACTTACTTACCTATAATACATAGATATTATAGTAGATAAATTGATAATTAGTAGTATTGCACGCGTATACTATATTATGAAAATACCTGAGCTCAGATCATGCCCTGCTTCAGCCTCGGCAGGTCAGTGTGGGAGTACTTCGAGATGGGTCAGGGTTCGAAATGGGTCAAATCACAAATGAGTCTTACCTGAGCCCCGACCATGCCCTGCTTCAGCCTCGGCAGGTCAGTGTGGGAGTACTTCGAGATGGGTCAGGGTTCGAAATGGGTCAAATCACAAATGAGTCTTACCTGAGCCCCGACCATGCCCTGCTTCAGTCTCGGCAGGTCAGTGTGGGAGTACTTCGATATGGACCAGGGTTCGACTCGGGTCAGGTCGGTGTCCAGCTCGAACTCGTTGATCTGGTTGCGGAGGAACTTGCGAATGTTCCACGGAAGGTCGTTGTGGCTGTGGAAGAAAGTTTATATTGATTTCCGGAACTTTAATCGCTATTGGGTGATTCCACGGGCGTTTCAGCCGCCGTCAGTCCGTTGTCCTGAATATTGAAGAAATGAGCTACCTACAACAAGAATTACGTTTTGATGCGACGACATACTGCGCTCGCACTTGTCGCCAAAATTAATAGAGTTTAAATCTTATTGTAACTTAATTCTTCAATATTTATGGCAGGGGACTGACGGCGGTTGAAACTCCCGTGGAATCACCCTATTACACATTGGAAGTAAACTGTTAGGTACCAATTATTACACCTTGGGCCCTAGACAAGTGCCCAACGTTCAACGTTAACGTTAAACGTTAGGACCAAAATGTATGGGATTTGACATCCGCGAACGACTGTCACCTACGTCACAAATGTCAAATCCCATACATTTTGGTGCTAACGTTTAACGTTAACGTTGAACGTTGGGCACTTGTCTAGCCCCCCTTTACTAGAAAAGTATGACAGCTCGAAATATCACCACATGATTAAAATGTGCTGTACACTTAGAGTCTTAAAAGTGACAAAATATTGTAAGATGTCACACTTTTGCAGTAACGGTACGAATTATATAACATCTTTATCTATACTTCTATACTTACTAATATTATAAAGAGAAAAGATTTGTACCTATTTTTTGTATGTTTGTGTGTTTGTAATGAATAGGCTCAAAAACTACTGGACCGATTTTAATAATTCTTTCACTGTTGGGAAGCTACGTTCACCCTGAGTAACATAGGCTATAGAATATTTTGAAAAAATTAAGGATCTGTGCCAAGCCTGGGCGAACCGCTAGTAATATAATTATCAGCCTTAAACACTTTCAGCTTGTTTCTGAATATCTAAGCTGTCTGCAAGCTATTTAGTGATAAATACATGGCTTAAGTTTCACAATCGTTAATTAATTCAAGCAGATTTTCGACTGCGAGTTAACTGATGGATTATGTATTTATTAGTTACTAGCTTCTGCCCGCGACTTCGTCCGCGTGGAACTCCTCCTTTTTTGCAGTCGGTTAAAAAGTAGCCTATGTTCTTTCTCAGTCTCCAGACTTTCTTTGTACCAAATTTCATTTAAATCGGCCCAGTAGTTTTAGCGTGAAAGCGTAACAGACAGACAGACAGACAGACAGAGTTACTTTCGCATTTATAATATTACCTACTAGCTTCTGCCCGCGACTTCGTCCGCGTAGGACTCCTCCTTTTTTACAGTCGGTTAAAAAGTATCCTATGTTCTTTCTCAGTCTCCAGACTTTCTTTGTACCAAATTTCATTTAAATCGGTCCAGTAGTTTTAGCGTGAAAGCGTAACAGACAGACAGACAGACAGACAGAGTTACTTTCGCATTTATAATATTAGATATAATATATATATATATAGTTAGGATTTAAATTAAAATGATGTACTTGTTTGCTAGAAGCCTTGCTAATGGCTTGCTCGGAACGGAGAAATTGTTTAAAGATCCTTACAATAGTTGGTTACGAGCAAATTACAAACACAATTTAAAGGGTATTTCTTCAGTCGGAACGAGGTACATTTTCCAAAGGAGATTATTAAAACGTCATCACTGAGTGATGAGAAAGTAACGATGTTAGAGAACGCAGTTTCCAACAGATCTAAGAGACTTTAGCGTTAGACTACTGTCAGCTCAGTCGTGCTACGATTATGGATACTGTAAAGAATCCGAAAATAAAATAAAAATACGCGAGTTAAATCCGTTAATAGTTGTTTCATTGCAATAATGTAAGAGATTATTCTCTCGGGATATGAAAGTTAGCTGAGTTAGAATTTCATGGACGTAACTATAATAGGCATGATTGCTGGTTTTTTTCTTTGTCCATCAAGCAGATTAGTAAAATTATTATATATGTATTTTTTTTTCTTATTCGAACAATCCTTACTAATATTATAAATGCGAAAGTAACTCTGTCTGTCTGTCTGTTACGCTTTCACGCTAAAACTACTGGACCGATTTAAATGAAATTTGGTACAAAGAAAGGCTGGAGCCTGAGAAAGGACATAGGCTACTTTTTAACCGACCGCAAAAAAGGAGTTCCACGCTGATGAAGTTGCGGGCAGAAGCTAGTCTCTACATAATAGTAATATTAATTTAATAAAGAGGAAAGGTTTAGTTTGTTTTTTTGGATTGAATAGTCTCCAAAACGTTTTGTAAAAATCTTTCACTGTTGGGAAGCTACACTATTCGCGAGTGACATAGGTTATATTTCACTAAAAAAAAGGGATCCGTGCGAAGCCGGGGCGGACCGCTAAATGTTAAAGATAAACACTTTAAAAGTTCAGTAGTGGGAGCTCGTGACGTATACATTTCAAATTCTGTGTAGTTAAGTAGTTATATAATGTGATTTCTCAGAATCTTTAACATTTGATGTAGTAAATATTCATTGTATCCGTTCTCGGAAACAAATCTATTATGAAATGAGCTCAATATTAAATAGAGTTGGAAACTGTTCAGGCTTTATTATTTATGCATTGGAGACGGGGCCCTCATTATTCTGTACGGGTGTTATATTAAATAATACGGGTTCAGTGAACCTTTTATGTAAAGGGTGAACGATAATTAGATACCTTTTATGGAATACAGTCTCGTTTGCTATCGCAAACGCAGTCATAAAGGACACTTTTAGTAAGTGATACCTATTATGAAAATGTGCTATTATTTTACTTTATGACTTTTCATTCTTACTAATTTCTGGTAGCTGGTAAAATATATATAGCGAGTGTTCTCAGAGGTAGAGAGCATTATCAGAGATAGTGTTCTCAGAGATAGAACGTGTTCTCAAAAACAGAATGTGTTCTCAAAGACAAAGTGTTCTCAGAGGTAGAGAGCATTATCAGAGATAGAGTGTTCTCAGAGATAGAACGTGTTCTCAAAAACAGAATGTTCTCAGAGGTAGAGAGCATTATCAGAGATAGAGTGTTCTCAGAGATAGAACGTGTTCTGAAAGACAGAGTGTTCTCAGAGGTAGAGAGCATTATCAGAGATAGAACGTGTTCTCAGAGATAGAACGTGTTCTCAAAGACAGAGTGTTCTCAGAGGTAGAGAGCATTATCAGAGATAGAACGTGTTCTCAAAGACAAAGTGTTCTCAGAGGTAGAGAGCATTATCAGAGATAGAGTGTTCTCAGAGATAGAACGTGTTCTCAAAGACAGAGTGTTTTCAGAGGTAGAGAGCATTATCAGAGATAGAACGTGTCAAAGACAGGGTGTTCTCAGGTGTAGAGTGTTCTCAAAGATAGAGAAGCTCTTACCCATCAGTGAGCGGCACCTCCTCCAGGATCTGCTTCGCGATCTCCAGCCTCTCCCTGTCGTAGGAGGCGGCCGCCACCACGGCCGTGATGGCCAGCAGCACGCACGCTATGGCGCGCCGCTCGCATGGGTTGACCATTCTAACTGAAAACAAAATTAACGGGTTACTCTTTGTAAGCATGTGCAACTTTTTATTGTATAAATTAAGGGTTTTTACGGAGTTTAAGAGTTTTTTTTTGGTTGGTTCCCGACGATGGACTATTAATTTTATAGAACAGTAGCGGTTCGTCCCGGCTTCGTACGGATCTCTATTTTTTTTTTCTAAATATTATATAGCCTATGTCACTCAGAGTGAACGTAGCTTTCCAACAGTGAAAGAATTTTTAAAATCGGTCCAGCCGTTTTGGAGCCTATTTAATAAAAAAAAAACAAACCTTTCCTCTTTATTATATTTGTGTAGATGAACTTGATTTTATAAAAATTTAACAAACCCCCGACATAAAAACTAAAAGGCCCTCTAAAAAGTATAACAATAATAAAATCATAATATTAGTTACCTAAGTATTAATATTTCTACAAAGAAAACGTCATGTCGGGGGGACCGCTTTTCATTTAGGTGTACTTACTTACTTACCTAATATTTACAATCTACCTAAACCTACGGTCCCCCCGACATGACGTTTTCTTTGTAGAAATATTAATACTTAGGTAACTAATATTATGATTTTATTATTGTTATACTTTTTAGAGGGCCTTTTAGTTTTTATGTCGGGGGTTTGTTAAATTTTTAATTTATTTTTTTATTTCATACTTTTTGTAAGTAGGTACGTAGGTACCTACAACATATTATTATTTTTAACTAATTTCCATTTGACACGGAATTTCGTAATGTACATGTAATCCTCTTACATTTGATACCCCACTCGAGTATATTTGACGACATTGGGCTTACCATTTACACTATTACTCCCCATATTTTTTGAACTACTTAACCGATTTTCATTACAATTTCAATTTTGTAATGTACACGCGATCCTCTTTCATTTGATACCCCACTCGGGTATATTTGGAGACATTTGGTTTTCCATCCTCACTTTCACTCCCAATATTTTTTGAACGACTCAACCGATTTTCATTATGATTTCAATTTTGTAATGTTCTCGTCACCCTCTTTTATTGGATACCCCACTCGAGTATATTAGTAGACATTTATTTTTACATCCCCTCTTTAACCCCCCCTAATTATTAAACTACTGAGCCGATTTTTATAAAACATAGCTAAGAACACTCCCGACATATACACCTTTCAAACAAAAAAAACAGAATCAAAATCGGTTCATGCGTTAGGGAGCTATGATGCCACAGACAGACACACACACACACACACACACACACAGACAGACAGACAGACAGACAGACACGTCAAACTTATAACACCCCGTCGTTTTTGCGTCGGGGGTTAAAAAAGAAAAACTCATTATAATCTTTATATTATACTAGCTGTGCCCGCGACTTCCTCCCCGTGGAATAGTAATTCTTCATAAGGCTTCATATTTTCCCCGTTTTTTACACATTTTGCACAGTTTCTTCGCTCCTATTGGTCGCAGCGTGATGTTAGTAGGTATAGATGAAAGAGGAAACTGACTTAATGACAGACATAATATCAACGCAGGGCCTAAACTATAGGGTTAGAAACTTCAAATTTTGCAAAAGTAGAGGAGTAAGTACTTACTATTTCTTAATTTTGAAAATTCATCCTCTAAGTGGGTAAAACGGGGGGAGGTGTTTATAATCGCTTGCAGAAGATATACTTATTCTATACGAAAAGGTAAAATCAAATTTTGTTATTTCTTTTCGAAATAAATTAGGCTATGATTATATCTAACCTTTTACCGATGCAATAAAAAAGGCTTTCCTCTTTCTCATTGTTACCGATCACAATACGTGCAGAATCGAGGGGCAATATGTAAAAACATTCGTGAGTCGTAAACCTCCGCAGTATAAGTTTATGGGCCCATCAACTGTAGGGTCGCAGATTCGATTCCGACCTTATCACGTATGCAGGAATTAGTCACGAGGGTTGTAGATTCAATCTTGGTGAGGGTATTCTCAGTGGGTTTGGGGCGTTTACCTACTTATAGAAATAGAGCAAATATTAAATATTAGTACATTACGCACCTAGGCCAGTAAGATAAAAAATGTCTCAGATCACATGTAATTGTCGTCCGAGGCGAAGCCGAGGTTGACAAAAATGTGATCTGAGGCTTTTTTATTTACTGGCCGAGGTCAGTATGCTATTTTTCTGTTCAACGAAGCCAGAAAGCGGCAATGTCATTTAGCGCTGCGGCCAGAAAGTTGGCGCTTTCTGGCCGGAGAGCAGAAAAGTATTTTTTCTTAGGTATTAGCTGGAAATTTGGGCTTGAAAATGAATTACGAGTAAATTGTTAAGAAGGTAAAGTTCTAAGACCCTAGTCAAAAAGGATGTAAGTGCTTATCGTGCAATAGTACCTTTTTACATTTGTTTGTCGCTTAAGGACGTTTTAATCTTGTATTATACTAAAATACATTTTAAAATTTCGATGTACATTTATAATTATTAATTTAATGTTCACGTTTCGGAAAGTTTAGACTTCCCATATTTGTACGTAAGAAGCTAAGTACAAATGTAGGTATAGGTATGCATAATAGTCGCGATGGCGGAAAAATATTCATTTCAACTATTTATATTTTTTTGTTTACGTGCTTAAAACCCTTTATATTATTATAGATAGAAAAAGCTCTTACAGAGATCGTCTGTGCTGTCCTTCATTTACAAAAGTTTATGTAATTGCATTTAAAAAAAAACAGAAAGAAAACATTGGATATTTCATATTATAAACGGGCCCAATTGTTTATAAACGTTACGGCATTTTTTCACGTTATGGCTTGATGTGATTTACCTTATTTGTTTAGGATAGAATATATTAGTTTTGTCACGCGCGGACCGATAACAGTACAGCCTCGAGCAATATGCTAAATTTAAGCATTCTTAAAAATAAGGGACATTCCCTTAATACATCGAAGCCTTCATTCTTTCATTCTAAGGGCTTCGTAATTAAAAGAACCTGATGAGAACCTTATTAATGAGATTCCGCCCTCCGCCCGCCGCCCGCCCTCCAGGACTTATGTTTTAAAAATAAGTCACATTCAATATGTAAGAAGGTATAGCATAAGACTATTGTCAGCGCAGTCGTGCCACGATTATGGAATCTGTAAAGGCTCCGAAACGTAAGCCAATAAAATAAAATACGCGTGTTAAATCCATCTATTTCAAATAAATATTTTTATCTATCTACTTATATAATAATATAATATATATAAATAAAAATGAATCAGTGAAATGTAATATAAATTTCTTTTTTATACAACGTAATTTATTTTTCCTTTCATGTCTGTTATATTCTCTTCCTTTTATAAGTAATTTAATTTTGTTTCAAAAATCTGCCCTGGTCTAACTTTTCAGTGACAAGTATTAACTATTGGAACGAAACAACTATTAACGGATTTAACTCGCGTATTTTTATTTTACTGAGCTGACAATACGATTATGGAAACTGTAAAGAATCCGAAACGTCAGCAAATCAAATAAAAATACGCGAGTTAAATCCGTTAATAGTTGTTTCATTACAATGTGTAACCGCGAAGGCATCAGAAATTATTAAGTACCTAAGTAACTAGGTAAGCAAAATATGTCAAAAGGTTATTGAGTATCACACATTGACAACAGATGGAGCTAGGTGTCAATTTGTAACCTAAAACCAGTGTGACGTCAGACAATATCCGTTAACCTCTTTGTAGCTAGATCATAGATTTAATACCTATTGTATAGATAAGTTATGCCGTATAAAAAATATTCCCGAATCTTTTTCTCGTTTATATTACGATTGACAAATAGAACTTTCTTACTAAGTTGACGTGTTGATTGTCATTTTACCTTTCGTAAATAATAAATGTATATTGGCGTTTAAAAACATGTCTCATTCCTCCTCCATATTGTGTACTAACTCTATGAACTACAGTTTGACGTATTTGCTGAATTGACACCTGTTGGCTGAAGTCGCGTTACGTCATAATACAACCAAGATGGATGGCGCGGAAGTCGCTTGTGTCAACTTATGTCATAAAGGAAACAGAGATTGACGTTCGAAGTTATAAAAGAGTATATTTCAAAGCCTTTTGGAGGTTCTAGGGGCCTAGATAAGGTGCTAACGTTCAACGTTAACGTTAAACGAAACGACCAAAATGTATTGGATTTGACATCCGCGAACGTTTGTGACGTGCGTACGTCTTACTACATACGTTTAACTTTGCGTTAACGTTGGCACCTTGTCTAGGCCCTAGGTTTGAAAGTTTAAACAAAATACTGTCGCACTTAAATGTCAAAAGTGTAGAAGTGTTAAAATAACCAGTCAAGTACAAGTCGGACTCGCTCACCGACGGTTCCGTACAAATCTGTAGGGATAGCTTTAAGTAAAAATTCTTTGCGACAACTTGCGAGTGTCGAAAATTAGGTACTTATGAAAATATTTCAATTGTGCGTTCCTGACAATAAGGAATTTGACAAACAGACAGACAGACAGGCGGATAAAGAAGTGATCTTATAAGGGTTCCGTTTTTCCTTCTAAGATACGGAACCCTAATTACGTCAAAATCATTGAGTTTAACAAGCGACCTTGTAAGGTTTTGGATTCATTTAATATTGCTAAGTTTAATTAGCGTAATTTTTAATTAATAACCGTTTACGCAGTTTTAATCTGTGATTTGTGTTTTCTTGTTAGAGTGTAATTATTTAGCGCGATTGGTATTACAACCGGCTTGTTTTGTCATTCATATATAATTTATACTAGCGGCCCGCCCCGGCCTCCCACGGATCCATATTATTATCAAAATATTCTATAGCCTATGTCCATCAGACTAGAGTGTACTTAGTTTTCAAATCGTGAATGCATTTTCGAAATCAAAGCAGTTTTTGAGTTTACTCGTTACAAACATATACACACAAACATACAAATATTTCCTACTAGTGGTCCCGGCAGACTTCGTCCCGCCCGGCAAAGAAGCAATGTAGCGGCATTAATCAATCGATTTGACAGCTGTCATTGTTGCGTTTTGTTATACTATTTTTAACAAATGAGCTATTTTTTTTTTACTGGATCGGGATGAAAAGTATCCTATGTCCTTTTCCTGACTCTAAGCTACCTCCCCGCCAATTTTCAGCCAAATCAGTTCAGCCGTTCTCGTGTTATAAACGGGGTAACTAACACAACTTTCTTTTATATATATAGATAGAAGATAGATAGAAGATTTGCAATAGTAATGTAGAAATGTCAACACAATTAAACATGGACGCACAAAGCGAACGTATTTCTCGATGCTATGTTGGTGGAAGTAATATTTTTATTGGCAAAGTAATTAATAATTCCGTGACGTCATTACTCTTGTTTTATTGCTTTCCCATACAAACGTTGATGGTTCCATTTAGTCAAGTATCACAGTAATAATAATCACAGTAAAATAAAATACGCGAGTTTACTTAATCCTGTTTTATTCTAATATGAAATAGTTCATTACGAACCTAGGCCAGTAAAATAAAATGTCTCAGATCACATGTAATTGTCGTCCGAGGCGAGGCCGAGGTTGACAAAAATGTGATCTGAGGCTTTTTTATTTTACTGGCCGCGGTCAGTATACTATTTTTCTGTTCGACGAAGCCAGAAAGCGGCAATTTCATTTAGCGCAGCGGCCACAAAGTTTTCGCTTTCTGGCCGGAACACAGAAAAATATTATTTTAAGCGATGTCAAAATAATTTTGCAAGAATTTAATCTCAAAATAAATTCATAATATTCGTTCTAAGAAGTCTCCGGTGTGTAATAACTTAATTTTTGAATATGCTTACTACGAATATAAAAGGTTTCTTAATGTCAGCATGAAAACTAAAATAAATATATTTTTTGGAATAAGACAACTATTCATTTAACGGATTTAACTCGCGTGTTTTATTTGCTGACGTTTCGGATTTTTTACAGTTTCCATAATCGTAGCATGGTAATAGTCTAACGCTAAAGTCTTTAGAGTATTGCCAGCTCGCGAATACGCGAGTTAAATCAGTTAAAGTTGTTTCATTCCAATGTGTAATAACCGCGAAGGCATCAGAAATTATTATCAATTCAATATATCTACACTAATCTACACTAATATTATAAAGAGGAAAGATTTGTACCTATTTTTGTATGTTTGTAATCAATAGGCTCAAAAACAACTGGACCGATTTTAATAATTCTTTCACTTTTGGGAAGCTACATTCACCCTGAGTAACATAGGCTATAGAATATTTTGAAAAAAATTAGGTATCCGTGCGAAGCCGGGGCGAACCCGCTAGTTTAGTTATATTCATACCAGTTTTTTTCGGAATTGCTCTACTGTTCGCTATTTTAACATTGTTGCCACATACGTCGTAAATAACGTTTTATTTTCATACTGAAACGATCCTTTCCTATATCTCATGATTACTATTCCGATATATGTGTGTATCTACATATTTATACGTACATAACAATACTTAGCCATAAAAGCAAAAATATATTTTTCTGTTCTCCGGCCGGAAAGCGCCAACTTTCTGGCCGCTGCGCTGAATGAAATTGCCGCTTTCTGGCTTCGTCGAACAGAAAAATAGTATACTGACCTCGGCCAGTAAATAAAAAAGCCTCTGATCACATTTTTGTCAACCACGGCTTCGCCTCGGACGACAATTACATGTGATCTGAGACATTTTTTATTTTATTGACCTAGGTGCGTAATGTACTATATTCAGTTGAGGCTTTTAAAAACTCTCATAAAGGTCAGAAGAAAATACCGTTTCTGAAAAAAACCTCACTTAAGAAGAAACGGAACGGAAAAAAAACAGCACAACACTTAGTGACTTTTGTTAGGTACTTTGTATATTAAATCAATGTAGATGTGGTTGGTTTTTCGGAGAGTGTTGAAAGACCCAACATTAATTTATTTATTTCGCTATATTATAAGAAATAGGTTTGGTTATCGAAATTATTTAATTTTTTGAGTGGCAACACTGATTTTCTATAGTCCATAAGCAATTGACATTTCGCCTAAACTATCAAACGCCTAAATAATCTGGTTTTGAGTGTCAAAAATTGGCCAAGTGTAAGTCGGATTCGTCGGCGAAGTGTTCAGTACCATCTAAACTAATATTATAAGACATAGACATAGACATAGACATAGACATAGATTTATTTAGCATCAAATTATTCATGTTTACAATATTATCCTTACATGACTAACAAATTACTAGGTATCTTAAGAAACATGAGGTGATGGTTAAGAAAGTGGAAGGGTTTATTTGTTTGGATTGAATTGGCTCCAAAAAGGCTGGACCGATTTGAAAAAATCTTTCACTGTTGGGAAGCTACGTTTACCCTGAGTAACATAGGTTATAGAATATTAAAAAAAAAAACAGGGATCCGTGCGAAGCCGGGGCGAACGGCTAGTTATCTATGAAACGGCAAATATATTATGTATTATGTATGGGAGCCCACTTAAATGTTTTGTTCTATTAACGACGGGGTGTTATAAGTTTGACATGTCTGTCTGTGTGTGTGTGTGTGTGTGTGTTTGTGTGTGTGTGTGTTTGTGTGTGTGTGTGTGTGTGTGTGTGTGTGTGTGTGTGTGTGTGTGTGTGTGTGTGTGTCTGTGTGTGTGTGTGTGAGTGTGTGTGTGTGTGTGTGTGTGTCTGTCTGTCTGTGGCATCATAGCTCCCAAACGCATTTAGGAATTCACCTCGGAATGCGAGATACCCGGCTGTAATTTTGTAAATAGTTGTATATTGACATCCTTAAAGTTGTCTCAAAACCTACATATGGTAGGGTGTGAGCAACTATTAAATTTCAAGGTCAAAGGTCACAGAAATCGTTATATTTCACTTTTTTTGTAAATGTCTCATTTCCTATGGGTTTTAGCTTTTTGTACTTGTTAGCAATATTGTAGAATACACAATTCTCTACAAACTTTAAGGGTGTCAATATACAACTATTTACAAAATTACAGTCGGGTATCTCGAATTCCGAGATTCTTATCTAATATAAGCTTAAATGACCGGATTATTATACTTTGGGTTGTTAATACTAGATTAGAAAATTAATTGAAAATACATAATTAAGATTTGTAGCTTGCCGTAAGTTAATTTTGTACAAACATTATCAATTCTAACTCGAAGACGAATAAATTTAACGTCAGATTCAGAGATGACAGCCTTACTGCAAAATTTATAAGATACATAAATTCTGTTTGTAAAGTCAAATTTAATTTATTTGTACATTTCCGAGCCCGCTCTTTATCTCTCGTTTAATTAGCATGATTACTTAAATTAATTACAGTAGTCTTAATTAAAGGGTGACCTTGGCCCATCTGGAGTAATGCTGTCTACCCTTCGCGGTTAGCCTTTGCGGCTACAACGACCTCAAGTCAAGATGTCAAAGATATTTTTACTAATTTGCTACTGTTGGTGAGGAATGGACTGTAATTAAAGCAATATAGGTTTATGAACAATAGAGGAATTTAATAAGTAACTTTACAAACACAATACAACACAATATCACACACAACTCAACCAAATCAAACTAACTAAGTGACAATAGAAAAACAATCGATTAATAAAAAAGGGCAAAAGCCAATAAAAGTAAAACTATAAAACTATATACACACAGCAAGGAGTACGCAACAGCTACCTTGCTTAGTATTTTGGTTTGTCATTTCATAATACTGTTATTTTTGCAGTTCAAAATGTAAGTAACTATTTTTATAAAATGGTTATTGAAAATGTCTGCTTGTTATTAAAATTGGAATTTGGTTGGTCGTTTTATAATTGAATAATATGATTTTTGCAGTTTGAAATGTTGCTTTTAAAAAACGGATATCGATACCTTTGGGTTCAATTGGCGTAAAAGCCAAATTGCCACTTTTCAGGAGAGCCAAAAAACTGTTTTTGAAATTTTATTTTTCGTATAAAATTGTAAATATAAACCATATAAAAAAGTTATATATACAAAATATGCTTGAATTTTCGGCATGAAGGTAAATAAATGTCAATATTAATCAGCCTCCTACGGTTTAGGAAATAGCTTGGAGTTACGCCCAAGATATTTGCTCGATATGGTAATTACGTCTATGAAATATCATTAACTAAGAATGGATCTGTGACGTATCACCCATATTAATAAATGTGGGTTAGTAATTCTTGCCGCAAAACACAGTAATTTAAGAGTACTAGGTGTATTAACCATGTAAATATTTTATTTTTGCCAATAATATCTAATAATCACCTTAAAAATCATAATATTTGTGTTCTAATTAATGAAATAATACAAAGAAAAGTTGGCACAATTTATTTTCCTACGATTTTATCAGTATTAGGGTCGAGTAGTTAAATTTTCAGCTTGTATTGTTTCATTTAGTAAAGCAAATATTAAATATTTAGTTATTTTTATTATTATCCAGCATTATATTATCTTTTTCCATAAAAAATAGTCTATATTAACAAAAAAATAATATTATGAATCACAAACCACAAAATTTGCATTATTATGTAATGTTGGCATGCAATTATTTGTTATTCGTCTTTGAATTAGACAACAAAACATTTAAAAACAAACAAAATAAAAATCTATAATGACCAGGGTATGTATAACAAGGGCTACCTGGAGAAGATGAAAGCAATAGTGATTTAAAAACTTATTACTTACATTATCTACTTAAATCACCATTGTATTTATCTTCTTCAATAAGCCCCTGTGATATTATTTCGGAATGGTACCATTTTTCCAGAGACATTTAAAATATAGATACCTATATTTCGCTTCAAAAATTGGCAGTTGGGAAAAACATGATCTTTTCATACACATTTCTGTTTTATCGGCCGCCAATTCATTTGTCCTCGATAGTTTTTCCAATGCGTTTTCTATTTCTTAACAGCTTTTTTTAAGAAAAAGAATGTTAGTGTGTTGGTGCATCTTTTTCATTTCTCTGTGATGAAGTAACGGTATTCTCATTGATTTCTATTTGATACTGAGTATTAATAGTACTTACGCAGATATCATCAGGTACTAAGGTGTGGATATGGATTCAGGAATGAGATTTTTTTTTATTCAAGTCATGTTCTTATTTATGTAAGTATGTGCAGATTTTTATCAGATAAAATGGTTATTTATTTGTGTTAACTTTTGCAGTACCTACTTGAATTTTTTGAAATCTTTGTATCGTCATCAAAACATCGATGCAACAAAAGAAACAAAAACATTATTATAATAATTTTCCTTAATTTAATCCGACATTACTGTGCGAATCTTTTTTAACTTATTAGGCGAAGTTTCTATTTTCTCGTTGACATTTTTTTTCTTCACGAACTGAATTAAAATAAATAAAAATGGAGTGACACCAAAATAATAAAAGAAAATTAAATTCTGTTGCAGGTCGCTAATACAGTGTTCTCTGTTTCATAATAATATAATTTTATACACTTACCTATTACGTTTAAAATATTGATGTAAAAACCACCACCTTTTATAGTGAATCCTTAAAATATAGCTGTAAATGCAAGATTTTTTTGTTGGAAAACTTGTCATGGACGTAAAAGTCACACAATTATCAAGTAGGCAGCGTAAGAAACTTAAACTTTTTCAAAATTTATTGGCGTAAAAGCCGTTAAGGTAAAATTATGGTTTATACGTCAATATACTTGACTAATTGTGAACTTACGCCGTTCGACTAGACGTAACAATAATAATATGGTATCAAATACTGTGACGTATAAACCCTCAATGGCTGCACTGGCTTTTACAGTGGTCAATAAAAACTAAAAAGGCAATTACGGCTACGACAATTTAAGAAATTTAAGTGCTAGTCTGATACATCCAACATTTTTAATTTTTGATAACATTTTGTGTGAAAAAGTTGGGTAGTAAAAGCCATAAAATTGCGAATTTCGATGATTCTTATATACAGATCGATAGAGCTCAAAATTCTGAGAAAAACTGTATATATAACTCATTTTGGCCAAAATGGCTTTTACGCCAATTGAACCCAAAGGTATCGATATTGAAAATATCTGCTTTTTAACATTTAATTGAATATTTTATGATTATCATTAGGTAGGTACTTACTTTTACTTTTTAAATATACAATATAGATACCTACTATATTTTACCGGCGACACCGTCCACGTGGAATTAGTAATTACAACATTTCATCCCTTTTAACCCGTTACAACCCCGTTTTCGCAGTTAAAAGTGGTCTGTGTCCTGTTTCAGGCTCTAGACTATCTGTGTACCAAATTTCATTTAAATCGCTTCAGTAGTTTTAACGTGAAAGCGGGCAGAGTCACTCATTTATAAAATTAGTTAAGTTAAAAAGAGCAAAAAAGTCCACAAATGTGACCTCACTACATAGTATCTATAAAACAAAGTCGCTTTTTCTGTCCCTATATCTCTATGTACTTACGCTTAAACCTTTAAAACTACGCAACGGATTTTGAAACGATTTTTTTTAATAGATAGAGTGATTCAAGAGGAATGTTTATAGCACCCGTGTGAAGCCGGGGCGGGTCGCTAGTAGGTAATAATTATATTTTACTTGTCCCCCGCCTCCTCTCGTGTCTTGTGTTTCCAAGAAGCCCAAGTTGTCTCTCGCGTCGCTTTGTCTCGAGCCTTTCAATAATTCAGTTGCTTTGTAACCGTCACACCGTGACATACAACACGTCCTTACATATATAATAATAATATACAAGCATTAGCACACAAGGGCGTGCCTTCCATATAGGCACAATGCAGTGCCTACCCTGACGGAATACATTCGCGACTCTCACTGCACGCGCCTGTAGCATCTAAGACTTAAATCCCTACTAATATTATAAATGCGAAATTAACTCTGTCTGTCTGTCTGTTACGCTTTCACGCTAAAACTACTGAACCGATTTAAATGAAATTTGGTATAAAGAAAGTCTGGAGCCTGAGAAAGGACATAGGCTACTGTTTAACCGACTGCAAAAAAGGAGGAGTTCCACGCGGACGAAGTCGCGGGCAGAAGCTAGTGTCTTATATGTTATATATATCTTAACCCGTAACAATATTCACAGAAGTTTGTATTTAGGTATTTGTTTATTGAAATACTCTTCTTTGATAATTTAGGTATCACTTTTAAGTGTTCTGTAGAGGTTGCTGACCAGAAAGGAATTTTAATTGTTCTTATTATTTGAAAGAATGCAGGGTAAAACAGAATAAAATATTTAACAAGGCAAACAACAAATATGTTTTTTTTTTATAGACAATAGTACGAAATTTTTCGTGCTCAAATCCGACTCGCACTTGGCCGGTTATATTAAGTAGGTATAATTAAAGGCACAAAATAACACTAAAAGTGATATCTACACTAATATTATAAAGAGGAAAGATTTGTACCTATTTTTGTATGTTTGTAATGATTAGGCTCAAAAACTACTGGACCGATTTTAATAATTCTTTCACTGTTGGGAAGCTACGTTCACCCTGAGTAACATAGGCTACAGAATATTTTGAAAAAAAAATAGGGATCCGTGCGAAGCCGGGGCGAACCGCTAGTCACATATACATCGATTAATTCTAAAATAGATCCTTAGAGAGCAGATAGAATAGATTATAATATGTCGGGTTTGGTGTGATACCTGCCAAGACAGCATGTGTTGCCGTTAATAGACTAAGCGTAGGTGTCTAGGTCATGTGTGGACTGAGATAACACCTACAATCTAGACCTGTGTATAACGTGACATTGTGATAATAGATTGTCAGATGACGTGCATTAAATCCTTTGTTCCGAGCAAGTTTGCTTGATAATTTCTGATGTCCCTGAGGTATTATTATTTGCGTCAGATAAGTCGACTGAGAATAATGTAATGTTTACGAAACGTCAGCAAAAAACTTTGCTTGAATCAGTCAGAATGTTAGGTTTATGTGAAGTCTAGTTTTTAAACATGATAACCATTGACCGGCAGCTAGTTTAGAAAATAAAGTTTAATTAAAATGGTAGTTAATTTCTATTACACACTAGCGGCCCCGGCAGACGTCGTCCTGCCCGTCCGATTGTTTCGTCAAAGATCTGTCAAAGTCTTCTAACTGTCACTTAATGAATAGTAATTCTTCATAAGGCTTCATATTTTCCCCGTTTTTTACACATTTTCCACTGTTTATTCGCTCCTATTGGTCGCAGCGTGATGTTATATAGCCTAAAGCCTTCCTCGATGAATGGTCTATCCAACAAAAAAAGATTTTTTGAATTCGAACCAGTAGTTCCTGAGATTAGCGCGTTCAAACAAACAAACAAACTCTTCAGCTTTATAATATTAATATAGATTCAAACTAAAACTTTAACAGACTATGATTATATACGTTTTTCGATTTGTGAGTTTATTAGAGAGTACAATTGAAAACACCAATTAAAAACAATTTGCGCTGTTTTTTAATAAACTTGTACCAAATAGTTATTATCGCTTGTAATATCTATTCTAGTTGAATAATTAGATTTTTTTTTTGAAATTATAATAATATCTTGTTCTAAATAAGGCGTTTATCTTCGTTCCATTAAAAGTTTCAAGGCGAGAGCCAACTTCTTCAAGTTTTGTTTTCGGTCGAACCCGCGGGGCAAAACAATGTTTTTGATAACGGCGAACACATTCGGCTATATTTTAGATACCGTTTTTTTTAACTACGCTAGTATATAGATATAATGTATTAGAAACATTGATAATTATTTATATAGCATGTTGCGAACTCCTTGCTGTGTGTATATAGTTTTATAGTTTTACTTTTATTGGCTATTGCCTTTTTTTATAAATCGATTGTTTTTGTATTGTCACTTAGTTTAGTTGTTGATTTGATTGTGTTCTGATATTGTGTTGTACTGTTCGTTGTAAAGTTACCTAATTAAATTCCTCCTATATTCCTTTATCCTATTGTTTTTAGTACAGTCCATTACTCACCAACATAGCACTTAAATACAAATACAAAATACGAAATAATTTACTGAGATTTGAAAATATCATTTCATGCAATACAAGATGGCGCCGTGAATTTTTTTCCATAAATTATAACCGGGCAGCTTTATTTTTCGGCGCTGTCAAAATTATGTGCAATCTTTTTTTGCAATTTAATTTACCGTTTTGAACATAGCTCTGTGAGTGTGGCAATAAAATCGTTACGATTTCACATTTATTGCTTTTTGCAAAATTTAATTAACCGGCGAATTTCCCTGGAAACCTGTTGCAAATGTTTTAATAAAATATTTTGCTCAAACATTATTTTAATAAACGTTTTATCGGAATATGAAATCAATTAAAACCTTAAAAGGGTTTGGTATTCAAATTAATTTCAATATTGATAAGTGCGTATAATATTAATTTGTTCGATATTAATTATATTTGTATCCGTCCGGTATGTTTGTTTGTGTAAGTAAGTAGCTTACCTCTCGTTACAACGTTGAGTGGTTTAATCTTCCTTTTGGGCGTCACACCTGAAATAGAAAATAAACCATCATTATAACGTAACATTGACGGCCTGTTGGTATAGAGGCCCTGACTACGAAACCGGAGGTTGCCGGTTCGAATACTGCTAGGGGGAGATGTCAATGTGATGAGCACTGGCATCTGTACCTGAGTCTTGGATGTCTTATATGTATTTATGTATGTTTATCCGTTGTCTAGTACCCATAGTACAAGCTATGCTTAGTTTGGGGCTAGATCAATTGGTGTGAATTGTCCAAAGATATTATTATTATTATAATTGATATTAATTTGCACAATCTAAGGGGATGTCACTTAAAAACATCAAGTTTTGAGTTATGCATACCATCCTTACAGCTAAAACAGATTTAACCTAACTTATCTAGTTATATAAAAATCATAAATCTATACAGAATTTCCTTTTCGTAGGCAGCTGTTGCATCCTTTAGCATCATATGACTACAGATAGTCATAGGAAGTGACGATACCTCTATTAAAATATTTACTATAATTATATGCCTGGCCTATAATGTATAGGTGTGGGCGGGTGCGTGCAGTGAGGGTCGCGCATGTACCACGCAGAGATGGGCATTAATCGATTATTTTTTTAATCAATTAATTAATCGACTAAACAATCAATCGTCACAAAACTAATCGCGATTAATTTAATTAAGATTAACTTAATCGTCCCAGAATTCGATTAACGATTGGTCAATCGTCATTTTAATCGACTAAATTTCTCGATTAAATTTTGAAACACAGTGCATAACAAAAAAAATATATTGTACATATATAATTCAATATGTTCTTTGAAATAATTCTAGAGTAGGGCAAAAAATGGTTAGGCAGTATATGAGTTAGGTAAATTTATTTATTATGGATATATGTTTCATTTTAACAGGTATCTCCTCAGTCCTCGTCCATCAAAAGACCCGCAATAGCCTATGTCTTATATCAGCGTACCCAGAAACTTAGAGTTACAATTTTTTTTTCTGATATTAATCGAAAGAAAATTAATCTAATTAATCAATCGATTATAGATTTAATCGCTCGTATTTAATCGACGATTAACTTAATCGTGATTAAGTTAATCGAACATCTTACGATTAAGATTGATTAATCGTCACTTTTAATCGTTAATCGATTACTTTTAGGTTAATCTTAATTGTTAATCGTTAGTCGATTACATTTTGCCCATCACTGGTACCACGTCAGGGTAGGCACTCCATACATTAATACCATTGTGCCTATATGGAATGCACGCCCTTGGGCGTGGGTTAAAGTCCCACTGGGGTAAACTGGGGTTTAATATATTGGTCTACCGTTGTCTTGGTACACATGTCATCTACATTTACCTCGGGTTTCTGATTCACGCTGTCAATAAGCAGTAATACTCTTAAGTTAATCAATTGGGATCTCTAGACTGCGTGAGTACAATTCAATTTGGGCTGGTTTTCTCGTTGGTCCGAGATTCGATTCCCTGCGCCGTTTGCGTTCGAATCCAATTTGACTCGCCTCGGCCGGTCAGCAGCTCGAATTGACTTGGCAGTTTTCTGTCTTACTTACAGCGTTATCTCTTCCAAAAGGTTTTGCTTAAGTAACCTTCCGAGTGGCATTTCATTTGGCAAAGTTCTATTTGGTTTACTTTTTCACCTTTATTGTTCTCGATGCATTGACGAGTATTTTGAGAATAGAGTGATGGGATAGTGTTAAGCGAGTGATTTTCTAATTTACAGCTTTCGGAAAAAAATAATGTACCTAATTGTAAAAGTTCATATATAAATTTGTTATATAAGATATACCTATTGTTCCTTTTTATCAAATACAAATATACAGTACCTACCTACGTACCTATATTTATAAACGTCAATTTTTTTTTTCTTTTCTTTTACGTTGCTAAAATGTTAACCATCAAATAAGTTAGTTTTTTATACTAGCGACAATAATATAGATCCGTTATAAAATGAATGAGAGCCTCCTGTTTCTTAAAAGTTACGTTATAAGTATACAGAAACGGTATTAAATCGCTTGTACTAAAATTACCTCCGACAAGTCGAATGGGATGCAGTGAACGACTTACTAAGATAGTTAACATTTAGCAGCAGTTTTTCAAAACCGCGTTCGTCTTCATCATCGGCGTGTACAGGCGCGTGCAGTGAGGGCCGCGCGTCAGGGTAGGCACTCCTTACATTTATACCATTGTGCCTATATGCAATGCACGCCCTTGCGTGTACATATTGCACTCTGATTCGGTTTAAACTGTTAAAAGTGACGTCCGTCGACAGGTCTTAAGACATGATTGAAGTTTTCAAAATGGCCGTCACTCCCACCTGCCCTGTATACTTAGCTCTTGATTAACTCGGCCGGGAGTCGACGACATCCGCAGTAGAGGCCAAATTGCTCGGACTCTCAATTATTAGGGACTTTTATTTTCTCAGGCCACGCTTTTTTGGCCCATCCAGAGTTAATTAAGGGAGAAATCATTAAACTGCTCTCAACAGAATGGTCTTTAACGATTAGAATTTTTCCTTTGAAATTGCTTGTTAAATTTTTATAAGCTTTTCTAATTTCGTTAATGAGATAACGGCGTGCTTTGGATTAATTAGTCGTTGGTGTTACTAGTCGTTTGTGATTAGGTTACTTGTAAACAATAATAATATTATGAAACTAATCTATACTAATATTATAAAGCTGAAGAGTTTGTTTGTTTGTTTGTTTGTTTGAACGCGCTAATCTCAGGAACTACTGGTTCGAATTGAAAAAATATTTTTTTGTTGGATAGATCATTTATCGAGGAAGGCTTTAGGCTATATAACATCACGCTGCAACCAATAGGAGCGAAGAAACAGTGGAAAATGTGTAGAAAACTGGGAAAATAACTTTTCCACGCTGACGAAGTCGCTGGCAGAAGCTAGTTTAATAATAATAATAATATCTTTGGACAATTCACACCAATTGATCTAGTCCCAAACTAAGCAAAGCTTGTACTATGGGTACTAGACAACGGATAAACATACATAAATACATATAAGACATCCAAGACTCAGGTACAGATGCCAGTGATTTAGTTAGCGACTTACAGTCATACAGCCTTTTTGACCAAGAATTGCTCTTTCACAATGCCTCGTTTTATATATAAAGCGAATTATATCATAAAAAAAAAACAATAAATTATTGCATAGCCAAAAGCAATGAAAACATTATGTTTATCGTACAGACTAAACTCAAAGTTTTTATAACCTGATAATGATATTCGAACTAAGATAATAGAAATAATCTAGACCTCAGTGGGATTTGAACCCACTTGAACCTTAACTTGAGGCATCGTGTTTCCAACTGTACCATCACTGAGTAAATGAAATGTTTCACTGGATCTAGTCATTATCATTAAAATTAATGGTATTAATAGAATTTCGATGGATACGTAGATAATATATCCGTATTTATAGAAATACTAGTGGTCCCGGCAGACTTCGTCCCGCCAGGCAATGTCGATTTGACAGTTGTCATTGTTGCGTTTTGTTATACTATTTTTAACAAATCAGCTTAATATTTTTTTCTTTTTTTTTCACTGGAACGTGATAAAAAGTATCCTATGTCCTTCTCCTGGCTCTGATCTACATCCCCAGCAATTTTCAGCCAAATCGGTTCAGCCGTTCTCGAGTTATAAACGGTGTAACTAACACGACTTTATTTTATATATATACTAGCAGTCCCGGCAGACTTCGTCCCGCCCGGCAAAGAATCGATTTAAGTATCCTATGTCCTTTTCCTGGTTCTGAGCTACCTCCCCGCCAATTTTCAGCCAAATCGGTTCAGCCGTTCTCGAGTTATAAACGGAGTAACTAACACGACTTTCTTTTATATAATAAGATATATAATAATATAATATATATAGGTAGATAGACACGAGTAATAAATTGGACTAATCGTCGGAACTCTTTCATATGCGCTGAAAACTGTAAGCATCGACTACGTATTTCCATTTCACCAGCCTTTTCTAAAATCACTAACGAGTTTTCAATCTATCTTCTATTTTTCACGTTTCTATATTTTTTTAATAAAGCCCCATTCATTTTTTCACGTAAAATCACATTGGGATTTATATGTTTTTTTTTTCAAAATTTTCATTTTATTTACGATGCTACTTGCGTATATTATTTTTTTGCTGACATTTCTAAAACCACACTTTCCATTAAACCCAGTTGTTTTACCGGAACGTGTAATAATTATTTATTTGTGTTTAAAAGTATTTTATACTAGCGGCCCCGGCAGACGTCGTCCTGTCCGTCCGATTGTTTCGTCAAAGATCTGTCAAAGTCTTCTAACTGTCACTTAATCAATGGTAATTCTACATAAGACTTCATATTTTCCCCGTTTTTTACACATTTTCCACTGTTTCTTCGCTCCTATTGGTCGCAGCGTGATGTTAAATAGCCTAAAGCCTTCCTCGATAAATGGTCTATCCAACAAAAAAATAATTTTTGAATTCGAACCAGTAGTTCCTGAGATTAGCGCGTTCAAACAAACAAACAAACAAACAAACAAACAAACTCTTCAGCTTTATAATATTAGTATAGATTATAATATTAGTATAGATTTGTTTTACTTTGATGTAACGATAGTAAAGAAAAGCGCGTTGCTAAATGTAGTTATTAAAACATAAACGGTCCATAAACACTATGTCCAAAAATGTATGAACAAACAGATATACCTGCTGAATTGAAATACAGGAATCATTTTGGTATAACGGCAGCCTGCATACCAAACAGCATACAAATCCATTCAGTCATTGGTACCTATATGCATGATTGAGTAACAAACATACAAAATGTTGCGAACTTTCGTATTTGCAATAAAGTTGCCGGACTTTGAGAGGTCTATGCTCAACACCGATACAGCGCCACTTCGACTCGTAAACTTTTGGATGTGGCGCTATGCATATACCTTAAGAACGCCTCCCGTGTGTGTGTGTGTGTGTGTGTGTGTGTGTGTGTGTGTGTGTGTGTGTGAGAGAGAGTGCGAGTGTAGGTATATGTGTGTGTGTGTGATATCGTAGCTTCATACAACGGATGAGACGATTTTAATTCTATTTTTTTTGTTGGAAAGGCGAATAAGTGGAGTTTTTAGTTATGTTTGATAAAAATCTGTCCAACCGTTTTATACTTATCTATCGATGCGGCGAAGTCTTGTATTTGGCATAGACATCATTAAGACTTAAAGGGATTTATTTGAAAATTTATGAAAGATCGAAAGGTTTGTTTGTTTGGATTGAATAGGTTTCAAAACAAATGGTCCGATTTGAAAAAAATCTTTCACTGTTGGAAAGCTACACTATTCCCGAGTGACATAGACTATAAAAAAAGGATCCAGGCGAAGCTAGGGCGGGCCGCTAGTATTATATAAATAAATAACCTCAAGTGAGAACCGCAATAGACCCCCGGCCGAATGTTCTAATACAAGAGCTCGGATCCACCAGAAACGTTCCAATATCCGATACGAGAAAAAGACATTTTATTTATAGCAGTTTAAGTTTCACGACTACTAAGGAAAATCGGCTGAAACTCGAATGAGTAAAGAATGAAAAAAAAAACAGAATCAAAATCGGTTCATGCGCTAGGGAGCTATGGTGCCACAGACAGACACACACACACACAGACAGACAGACAGACAGACAGACACGTCAAACTTATAACACCCCGTCGTTTTTTCGTCGGGGGTTAAAAACAGAATTAAAATCGGTTCATGCGTTAGGGAGCTATGATGCCACAGACAGACACACACACACACACACAGACAGACAGACAGACAGACAGACAGACAGACACGTCAAACTTATAACACCCCGTCGTTTTTTCGTCGGGGGTTAAAAAAATGTGTTCATTGAATTTAGGCTTTTACAAACTCTTATGAAAATCGGAAGATATCATCGTTTCCAATATTTTATTTGAGTAATTATTTTCCTAAGGGGGTCAAAAAGGGGTGAAAAGAAATTCACCCCCTATCGTCAAAAAAAGAATTGGGGTAGAAAGTTATATTAATTTAATAAAAAGGGCAGAAGCTAGTACCACAAAAATACTCAATAACTTTCATGTAAAAGATCATTGAAGAAACAAAAATAAACTTAAACCAATAGTATCAAATAGTACGGGAGTGCATGTGGTTAGCGCTAACGTGATCTTACATTTATAGTTCGGGAGGCGAATGTTAAATTAGTGAAGTCAGTGACAGCTACATGAGAACGTACTCCGGTTGAAACAGAACTAGAAAACCTATTTTAGGTTATTTGCTTTGGTTTTATTGCCTAGTATTTATTGCAGAGAATATATTAGAAACTAGCTAAATTCGGCTTTGGTTCGCTGTGGCTTGGTATGTTAATTTAACCGTTTACGCGGCTTTAGCATGTGGTATTTTAAACCGATATTAAAACGTCCCTTTTATACGCAACTTGTTAAAATATACCAGACTCTCTTGCGAAAGGTTTAAAGGGTCCTATAATCATAATTATATTAAACATTTAACCTTTACGGCCCCAAACATAAAGCTTTATTTATAAGAACAAGACTGAAACCATATAAAATATAGAAGTAGGTAAGTATTGGAATGAAACAACTATTAACGGATTTAACTCGCGTATTTTTATTAAAGACTGAGTAACTTTAGCGTTAGAATATTGTCAGCTCAGTCGTGCTACGATTATGGAAACTAAAGAATCCGAAACGTCAGCTAATAAAATAAAATAAAAATACGCGAGTTAAATCCGTTAATATAGTTGTTTCATTCCAATGTGTAATAACCGCGAAGGCATCAGAAATTATTATAAAAGTAGGTATTATTAAAATCTACTTTCCAAGATACTGTAACTGAGATTTGTTTAAACCGTTAAATTATCGCGTTATTTTCCAACCCTTTTGAAATAAGCTCTTAAAAGTTGTTTACAGTAAGCGCCGTCTCATGAAGATAAAGTTTAAGACATTTTCAATGTAAAAATAACTAAATTAAAATGAACTGGTCTTAAATAGTTTTTTTGCAGCCGACGAGAAACGCTTTGAACTAGGCACGTTTTAGTTGATTAAAGACAGACGACTGGGGAGAAAATTTTTAGGGTTCCTCACTTATATATTTAACTAGTGGTCCCGGCAGACTTCGTCCCGCCCGGCAATGTCGATTTGACAGTTGTCATTGTTGCGTTTTGTTAAAATACTATTTTTAACAAATCAGCTTAATATTTTTTTCTTTTTTTTCACTGGAACGTGATAAAAAAGTATCCTATGTTCTTCTCCTGGCTCTGAGCTACATCCCCAGCAATTTTCAGCCAAATCGGTTCAGCCGTTCTTGAGTTATAAACGGTGTAACTAACACGACTTTCTTTTATATATATAGATTAATTAAAAAAAACAGAATCAAAATCGGTTCATGCTTTAGGGAGCTATGATGCCACAGGCAGACACACACACACACACACACAGACAGCCAGACAGACAGACACGTCAAACTTATAACACCCCGTCGTTTTTGTGTCGGGGGTAAAAAAAATGGTTCGCTAAGTTTGTCTGTCTGCTTGTCTCTCATACAAGACTTTAAAACAGGGCTGTAACTAATCGACTCAAAGAGTTTCCAGTCGTAATTTATTTTATTGGGAGTTTGGAAGTTTTATAATTGAGTTCACACGTAAATCGTGACATAGCTGTTTTTTAATCATCTATTTATATCATAAATCGAAATATTTTAATTAATATATTTTATTAATAACTAGCTTCTGCCCGCGACTTCGTCCGCGTGGAACTCCTCCTTTTTGCAGTCGGTTAAAAAGTAGCCTATGTCCTTTCTCAGGCTCCAGACTTTCTTTGTACCAAATTTGATTTAAATCGGTCCAGTAGTTTTAGCGTGAAAGCGTAACAGACAGACAGACAGACAGACAGAGTTACTTTCGCATTTATAATATTAGTAGGGATTTCAAAGTGAAACCGAGGACAAAATAGCTTTTAATTTACTGTAGACTGTTTTTTTAACAAAGGCGCTTGCATAATATTATATAAAATAAACGGCTTTAAAGAAAAAAATATTATAACAAGGTACGAGTATAAATAAGTATCAGAAATTTCGGCACATTTACTATGGAACCCTTTAGAAAGTTTCTGTCGTCTTTTACACTACATTAAATCCTGCTCAACATCAAATTTAACTCATTTCGTCTCCATAATTACATTAAGTGGGAGACTAGTCCCCTCCCTACAGTTACATTTCATTAAACAAATATAATGAACACACAACTTGGAACTAAAACACAATAACTACCGCGCCTATTGCAATAAACAAGGCGTAACCATCTCTCCCGTACAAGAAATGTCCTTTTGCATCCTCAACTAAGAGGCATTAAGAGCGTGTGCAGAATGACTTACGCCCTTTACGGTAAAATAAATTGAATGCACTTATCATCGTGCATGAAACGAAGCAACCACCTCTTTAAGAACAAGAATAGCGCTTTCCACTCTCGAAAGGCATTAAGTGCGACTGCAATTGAGCAAGTTATGTCACTTTAAACGAATGAACAATAAGCCATTAGCCAAAATGCAGTAAGAACCTCACTTAGCACGAGACTTACTTCTTTTTACCCGCAAATAAAAGGTATAAAGTTGGAGAGTGTGTTAGAGACTTTTGTCGTTTTTAATCTGAAACTGTTGACATTTTACTTACAGATACAAGGAAAAAGTTAGTTACAATAAATTGTTCTTTTCGACGTAAGTGATGAGGGAGGAACTATAGAGTTTATGTGATAGCCGCACTCAGGAATCGACCCTGTAATCTCACGGTCATTGACTTGTAATCTATACTAATATTATAAAGAGGAAAGGATTGTTTGGATTGAATAGGCTCCAGAACGGCTGGACCGATATCAAAAATCTTTCACAGTTGGGAAGCTAGAAGAAGCTAAAAGAAGATCTGTGCGAAGCCGGGGCGGACAGCTAGTAACTCATAAATAGAGACAAATAATACGCCAGTAGGCTTGTTATGTAGCCTGGGCATTAATAATTATAACTAAGTATTTTATTTTGCCAAATAAGCAAAAATACAACCATTAAACCGCGCCAAAGATCAAGATCAAGAGTGTAACTTTAGTTCCAGATAGATGGTCGTTATGGACGTTTCAACAATCCGCCGACTCAGTACATTTCATTTTTTTCTTTAACAAAGGTAACACGATGTCTGCCCAAAATTTTCCCAGTCCTGAAAAGGGCTTAACCTTTTTAACGAGGTCATAAAACAAACCTTTAGTCTGTCTATTCAGATTGAAAAAAAAACGATTTTCAATCCGGCTCCTTTATGAAACTGAATATTCTAAAAATACTTTTGAAATGAGTTTATTATTATTAGAACAGATTGAAGTTGAACAATAAAAAAGCAATTTACTAATAGGTACTTAAGTGATAAACTGTACATAGGTTACAACATAAAGGGTTTATCACTACACTAGCGGCCCCGGGAGACGTCATCCTGCCCGTCCGATTGTTTCGTCAAAGATCTGTCAAAGTCTTCTTCATAAGGCTTCATATTTTCCCCGTTTTTTTACACATTTTCCACTGTTTCTTCGCGCCTATTGGTCGCAGCGTGATGTTATATAGCCTAAAGCCTTCCTCGATAAATGGTCTATCCAACAAAAAAGAATTTTTGAATTCGAACCAGTAGTTCCTGAGATTAGCGCGTTCAAACAAAAAAACAAACAAACAAACTCTTCGGCTTTATAATATTAGTATAGATAGTATAAAACAAAGTCAAACAAACAACAAAACCCTTATAGGATCACTTCGTCCGCCTGTCTGTGTGTCTGTCAAACTCCTTTTTATTAGGTAGGTATAGTGATTCAGAAGAAAGGTTTATAGCATCCGTGTGCAGCAGGGGCCGGTTGGTTTTTAACCCCCGACGCAAAAACGACGGGGTGTTATAAGTTAGACGTGTCTCTCTCTCTCTCTCTCTCTCTCTCTCTGTGTGTGTGTGTGTGTGTGTCTCTGTGTATGTGTGTGTGTGTGGCATCATGTCTGTGGCATCATAGCTCCCAAACGCATGAACCGATTTTAATTCTGTTTTCATAAAGCTAGAAAATACCGAAAAAAAGAAATAAAATCGCTTCTTATTATGCCTTACGCCGCCGCCAGAATCGCCTTGAGTCTAAAATATGGTTCCACAAATAAATCTCCGAACAACAAAGCTTTTTCGCTTTCCATTAAACCCTCCATTGCATTCGATTCTGGTTTATTTCTTTCAAACACCACGTTACCGAGAAATATTTTTTCTTACTTTCATTATGTAAAGATTTGGAATCACATAGATTCTCAAGTATTTATTTTAAGAGGATTGTGAACCTGTTAATTTTCATACAAAAGGCGATAACGTTTTACACCCAGTAAATATAGTTAGATTTTTATAATTTTTGGATATGTTGTAGATATAATGAGAAACTACGTCTGTACGTTTTGATTTTTAAGAAATATTGCTTACGCTAGATCTAAATATAGATTTTTAGATCTATATATAGATTTTTAGATGCTAATAAATTTTAGCGTAAGCAATAATATAAATGTATTAGTGCCTACCCTGACGTGAAACATGTGCGACTCTCACTGCACGCGCCTGGGAAATTGTGTTTGGTACTAAGTATCGTCTGTCAAGCAAACTTGAAAACTTAAGGCGAAAGAAACTAGTGGATAAAATACATTCTATAATTGTGACAATTGTAAAGTTTTCGAAACCTGAGCAAATAAAATACACGAGATAAATCCGTTATAGAGTTACATTCCAATGTGTAAGTAATAATCGCAAAGGCTTCAGAAATACTATCAATATTTCTGTGTATTTCAGAGCATTGATACCGGGATCGCTAGAATATTCATAATAAGCCCAGGATCATTGGACCCCGTATATGGACCCCGTATCGTTCCATATTATTCGGTTAATGGATTTTGCTTGTAAGGCAGTCGGCACTTCGGCAGTATTCAAATGTATAATGCCTCACGATTGACATGTTTCATAAGAAAATGGAGGCCAAGTGCGTGTCGGGACAATGGGAATCGAAATAAATTCCGAAAAGCAAGACTTACTTTTTAACTCACCAAAAACGCCGGGGTGTTAGTTTGAAGTATTTTTTTGTCTGTGTGTGTCTGTCTGCATTGTGGCTCTTCAACCGATTTTGTTTCTATTTGTTTTGTTTTTAAACTCATACAGTTAAGAGAGTTAAAAGAAGTGGAATTTACAGACAAAGTAAGAGGAAAGATTTGTACCTATTTTTGTATGTTTGTAATGAATAGGCTCAAAAACTACTAGACCGATTTTAATAATTCTTTCACTGTTGGGAAGCTACGTTCACCCTGAGTAACAGAGGCTATAGAATATTTTGAAAAAATTAGGGACCCGTGCGAAGCCGGGGCGAACCGCTAGTCTACGCATAAAATCGCGGGCACAATCTAGTAGTAAGCAAATAATGATATTATTATAATCACCTAATTAGGACATTAATTAGCTTACATATAACAGATGCCTATGAAATATGATATCAAGTAAATAATTAAAATGATTTAGGTAATATTACGGCCCATTTTGAAACATCATTATATTATAAGCATGAACTCGTATTTCATTTTAAAATCATTAATTTATAATATATTTGTAAAGGTTTGAATTCGTATTAACCAATTTCGGTTTTGCGTTCTGATTCAATTTCAATTTTGTATCAAATAGTTTATGCAATAAATGTATTTATTTATTATGCGATATGGTTTCATAAAGGGAAGGATTATCATTTCCATAAATATTAATATTAATGTATTTTTTAGTCGGCAATATTAACAAAAAAATATTAACCACGTACCTACTTACGTATCTAGAACCTAACAAATGACAAAGACGTCACTTCGTGGTAAAAAGACAGACGTCATGTGGTGTCTTTAACTTTAATGAGGGCCACCGCGTGTCAGAAATCCGCTAGATGCGCTAGTGTAGAATGAGGTCCAGCTGTCATGTACCACCAATGAGAGGCAAGCTACTGGCCTGTGATTGGTGGTACCTGACAGCTGGACCTCATTCTACACTAGCGCATCTAGCGGATTTCTGACACGCGGTGGCCCTCATTAACAAGACAAAATATATCGATATTTTTTAATGTAACTTTTTTTTATCCACAAAATTATAGAGATACATAATATTATGTCATATATGCCTTCGCGGTTATTACACATTGGAATGAAACAATTATTAACGGATTTAACTCGCGTATTTTATTTGGCTGACAATAGTTTAGCGTTAGACTACTATCAGCCCAGTCGTGCTACTATTATGGAGACTAAGAATCACAAACGTCAGTAAATAAAAGAAAAAAACGCGAGTTAAATCCGTTAATAATCGCTTCATTCCAATGTCATCTATTTTCAACCGACGAAAAAAACGGAGGAGGTTCTCAATTCGACGCGTATATTTTTTTTTATGTATGATCACGCTTAACTTATTACAGAGTGGTTCGATTTTGATAATTATTTTTTTATTGGAAAAGGTATACTTCAAAGTTGGACCCCATTTTAATTTGAAAAAAAATTTTAACCCTAAGGGTAGGAGGATAGGGGATGATTAATTTTTCACGCACCGATTGTATCGTATGACCACGCGTAACTTTTTACAGAGTAGTCCGATTTTGGTAGTTCTTAAAGAATAATCGATAGGGCATACCTTAAAGTTGGTCCCATAAAACCTACCATAATGGTGGGAAAGTAGGTATAATTTATTGTTCACTAAAAGTTAATAGCAAAAACAATGTATAAAAAATTTAACCGCCGAAAAAAAACTAAAACGCAACAAAAAACAATAGCGCACTGAAAAGAGAAAAATAATAATTTTGTCTTTTATAACTACAAGAAATATTAAAAAGTTAATATTGATTTCAAAATGCATTTTGTAGCAAACGTTTGTACATTTTAATAGTAACATATTCACAAGATTTCCTCGTATTATAGGATTGAGTCGAGCCTTGTGCAGCGAAGCATCCAACATGGCGGCGTATTGCCGTCTCGCTCGCACAAAGGTCCTGTCAAAATGATTCATGCAATGAGGAGTGGAGTCAGCCGGAGACGAGCTTTGGCTCCAAGTGGAGCGATCTAAGTGGATATGACGTATGTAATTCAGAATTAAAATGTACTTGAATGGTTCAGATTCTCTTTGAGCAAGTTTAACTCCGAAGATGTATTGTGAGTTCTGTGATATAGAAAAAAAGGATTGCTTTTTATCTGTGTAACATCCGGGCTTGATTATTAAGAAATTAATAAAAATCTTTGCGGTTTAAATCGCCGAAAATAATTATTTCATCTGACCGTGACTTACTTACACATAAATTTACGTTCGGGAATATATTTTTAAAGAAATACAGTTAACTAAAGCAGAATATTTAAATACTTAGGTATGTCGAGAACACAAAACTCGACCTTTTACAAGTCTTAATAATACATAATTATTATGTAAATGTGTAACATTAATGTACCTAAACAAAACAAAACTGTTTTAGCATCCTCTTATTTTATTTATCTACTGTGACAAAATCCATATTATCGGTTAGTTATTTTATTATTAATTTAACCGAAACATTCGATTTGCAAAAACCGGATTACTGTAATCCTGAACACAGACTGCGCAGATTAGTACAGAGAGCGCACAGCCTCCGCGGACAGCTGGACCAGGGCCCCTAGACAAGATGCCAACGTTCAACGTTAACGTTAAACGAAACGACCAAAATATATGGGATTTGACATCCGCAAACGTTTGTGGCGTACGTGATAGTCGATGGCGGATGTCATATTCCACACATTTTGGTGCAAACGTTTAACGTTAACGTTGAACGTTGGCACCTTGTCTTCGCCTCCAGGTTCCATAGATTATAAATTAGGTTTGTCCTTATAAGTAAATTCCAGGGTTGTCTATGGTACTTGGCGCTTATTTAGAGAAAGACTTTTGTTGGTGAAGTAGACAATCACGCTATAATTATTATATTATTGTAACTACAGAACTCGGTTTCCATTTTGTAATACATATTATGTATATATATAAAGTTGCAAGTACCTAATTTATCCGAGACATACTACACTGGGAAACAGGCTCTAAATGTTATATAAATCATCATAATAATATTACCTCCGTTTAAGTTATAAAGGAACTATTATTATATATAAAAAGAAAATAATTGGTTCTTCTACGTTTTATAGAGGAATTCATTATTTTGCTCGTTACAGAGGAATTACAGATTTTTATAGAGGAATTAACTCTTGCTTTTAATATAGGAATTTATACTTTTTTATAGATGAATTAATTAAGTATTATGTTATTTATAATAGAATTAATTCTCCTGCGTTTTAGTAACAAAGTGAACTATCTTCATAGACAACGCTACCACGCCATTGTTCGTGCAATATTTCATTGTAAGCCTAATCCTTTGATCCTATACTCAGTCGCTACTGTAATTTCGTTCTTATTACCTCTCGATACGGCACAAAATGAAACGAAACTTTCTTAATGGTGTTTCAATTTAATACTATGAAATGTATGAAATACCTGTTTTGTTTGAAACAAGGGTGGTTTAATGATAATTATACTAATTATTATACAGCCACGCCTATCTATACTAATATTATAAAGCTGAAGAGTTTGTTTGTTTGTTTGAACGCGCTAATTTTAGGAACTACTGGTTCGAATTGAAAAAATCTTTTTTGTTGGATAGACCATTTATCGAGGAAGGCTTTAGACTATATAACATCACGCTGCGACCAATAGGAGCGAAGAAACAGTGGAAAATGTGTAAAAAACGGGGAAAATAACTATTCGACGCGGACGAAGTTTCGGGCACAGCTAGTATTTAATAAAAATACGAATATATATGTCTGTCTGTTGCCCCTTTTAATGCTTAAATTGCTGAACTGATTTAGATGAAATTTGCTATAGGGATAATTTGAATCAAAGGACATAATAATATGAACTATCATATAAAAAACTATTTTTTTTGTCCAGAATATTATCTCAAGGGAATTAAAAGGAGGTTGGAAGTTTGTATGGTGAATTACAACTGCTGTACCGATTTAAATTAAATTGGGAAGATGGTTCAACACACGGACCGACAAGACAATACAGATTAGAAATTTTCATAAAAATCAGTCCAGCCGTTTCGAAGGTGTTTGAAAACGAACACAACGATACGAGAATTTTTGTAAGTATATCAAAAACCCCTAATGTTCAATAGACTTTAAATAAAATATCTAAAGATTTTATACAAGAAAATCCGACGTGAAGACGACTCCAGAAATCGGCTTACATTTACATACATACACGTACACAACACGTTTACAGATATACTTGTACAATCACTGGTAAAGCTAGCATTTTCTATACTAATATTATAAAGAGGAAAGGTTTGTTTGGATTGAATAGGCTCCAAAATGGCTGGACCGATTTCATAAATTCTCTCACTGTTGGGATTCTACGTGATATAGACTATATAATATTGTGAAAAAAAAAATAGGGATCCGTGCGAAACCGGGGCGAACCGCTAGTCCAAATATATGTACATATTTGTTTGTTACATACCTACATATCTTTCTTCATGTCTCTTTACTGCCCAAAGCTTAAATGGAAGAGAATTCTTGATTTTGTTGATTCATATTCGTAATTGACTGAAATGACGATAGTCTTACACTAAAGTGATTATACACTTTGGAATGAAACAATTATTATCGGATTTAACTCGCGTATTTTTATTTTATTTTATTTGCTAACGTTTCGGAATCTTTACAGTTTCCATAATAGCACGACTGAGCTGACAATAGTCTAACGCTAAAGTGTCTTTAAGTTTTTAGTTTTATTCCGTTAATAGTTGTTTCATTCCAATGTGTTTACTACACAAAGCTAAGGCAAACTACAGCAAAGGCATCAGAAATTATTATGATTATACTTATACAAACTTTATAAAAAATACAATATTTATCTATCTATAAGTACTAATATAATAAAGGGGATAAGTTGGTTTGTTTCGATTGAATGGACCGAATTGAAAAATTCTTTCCCTGTTCTAAAGCTACACTATTCCCGAGTGACATAGGCTATATAGAAAGGGAAGGGCCAAGCCGGGGCAGGCCGCTAGTACTATACAAACTCTATAAAAATTACAATATTAATATATTTAAATGTATAAAATAGAACTACCACAGACGCGTAACTTCAATATATTTATTTTGCATGTTGAATCTCTTCAAATAAAATACACATTTCGAATAAAATTGTAAAGCTCTTGAAGAGGTCGGAATCGTTTTATTTTCTCCGAGTTTATATTTTCAAGCTAGAGTGAAGAAAACACATTTCACACTCAACCGAGTTTAAAGAAAATTACATTATCATGTTATTTTTTTATCTCTGCAAAACCCAGGGGCATTTTGTATCACTTCTCTAAACTACTTTTCACTCGGGCGGTGCTTGAATACCTCGCCACGCTCGGTATTCTCTATTCGAGTCTGTTAAAACCAAGGGGTATTTTGTATCACTTCTCTAAACTACTTTGCACTGGGGCGGTGCTTGAACCCCTCGCCACGCTCGGTGTTACGGTGAAGAATCTCTCGTTACGATCAGGATTATTGTGTTGATCCCCTTGCTCGGGGTGTAATATTAAAGCAATATTAGTATTTTTTTTTTATTTTCAGCATATAATAGGTAACTTACAGGATATTTATGTAATTTAAAGAAAAAAATACGTTGGTAGCAAAGTATTGAAAGATTATATTTTAGGTAAACAAGATAAAAAGTAACTAATTTAAATTTTCAGTGCAATTTTCAGTGCTTGACTATCGTCAGCACAGTCGACTATGGGAACTTTAAAGTATTCAAACAGAAAATAAAATTGAATTCGTTATAATTTCGTTTCTTCGTACAATGTCTTAAAATTTTTCTTAATAAAAATTGCATTTTCCTACTCATTTCTGACCTCGGAGTAGAATGAAGGGCTGGACTGTCAGCGGCCGTGTCCCTTTGAGCTTTGCACAATATCAGAGCGTCACTTGCAGACGCGATTTATTATAAAGAGAAAATTTTACCTTTTTATTTAGCCGTCAAGGCTGCTTGAGGGTGTTATCCGCCCTTATACAGCCTTTGAACAGCTTATATAGAACTTGTGTGCAAGGTCCCTTGTCATTTGGGTTTTGTATTTGGAAACTGCTTTATTTGTACAAAATCTATATCTATATCTATACTTATAATATAATAATAATAATAATAATATAATAATATAATATTATAAAGAGGAAAGATTTGTATTTTTGTATTTTTGTATTTTTGTATGTTTGTAATGAATAGGCTCCGAAACTACTGGACCGATTTCAAAAATTCTTTCACCTTTGGAAAGCTACATTATCTCCGAGTAACATAGGCTATATAATATCACGCTAGGTCTAATAGTTGCGGAGCAGTAACCGAAAATGTTTCAAAAACGGGGGAAAAGTATCGTTTCTGAGGCCTTAAAAAAATCTTAAGTCCCCCCGTGCGAAGCCGGGACGGGCCGCTAGTATTTTATAAGCCTATTCAGGAGATCTATGCCGAAGTTTGAAACCAATTTGATAAACAATTGACATCAAGTGGTGTGTTACAGTTCGGCATGGACCTCCGGATCATTTTTTTCACGGCAATGTCGTCAAAATTTTCCTAAGCATAATATTATATTTATTTAGTCCTTCTTGTATCTCAGGAGTTATTTGTACAATTAACTTTGAGTGTTCCACCAAAACGTAATCACCTAAGCGGACTTATCACAACAAAGAGCTGTCAGTTAGACAACCGCCAGTCAACGTGACAAGGGTTAGATTAACAATTAATACAATGACGCAGTTAAAGCGGCCGCAATGTTATTGGGTCGGTAACGGGTTATGAATACAATGAGGGGTCAAGAGCGTGTCGGGCCCCGTGCGGTGAGATTCATACCTGATACCTAAAGGCTTACTGGAAGAAAGGTAATGATCCATCTTAATCATTTATTAATTGCCTCATTTCTTATTACAGATATATTTACGGCACAGTTTAGTTGTAATAACAAGAGTACTGGAGGCTCTTTACATCTCCAATAAGTAAACTTAGTTTAAGTAATTCTTCAGATCTCTCAATTATTTGTAGATTAAGTTGTATTTAAATTGACACGGAGACACTATACATCTCTCGGTAAATGTGCCCGTATAATATCATAATTATCTGTAGCAACTATATATTTTGTATTCAGTCATACTTTTCGAATCGCTGGTAGACTCAGACATGTAAAAGTGCATTTATGTGCCTACTTGCAGAATAAAGATTTTGAATTTTGAATTTTGAATTTTACTTTTTTTGAAATAGTAAGTAATTAGTGTTACAAATGTAATCTAGTTTCTTATTTGATTACTTAGTAACCGATTATTGTCTACGACAGTAGCGTCTCGTGACGTTACGGATTAGTCAAAAATGTGTGACGTTAGACTGAAAGAACTATTAACGGATTTAACTCGTGTATTTTTAATAATTTCTGATGCCTTCGCGGTTATTACACATTGGAATGAAACAACTATTAACGGATTTAACTCGCGTATTTTTATTTTATTTTTATCGTTAGACTATTGTCAGCTCAGTCGTGCTACGATTATGGAAACTGTAAAGAATCCGAAACGTCAGCAAATAAAATAAAATAAAAATACGCGAGTTAAATCCGTTAATAGGTGTTTCATTCCAATCGTGTATTTTTATTTTATTCTATTTGCTCACGTTTCGGATTCCTTATAGTTTCCATAATCGTAGCACGACTGACAATAGTCTAACGCTCAAGTCAGAAAATATTTATGTGTGACGTCACTTAAAACTTTTTGAAATACCTACTTGCATGTCCAATAGTTTTCGATAATCTGAATAATAAACCTAAACAGCTTAATTCAGTCTAGGTATCGAACCTGGAGCATTTTGAAGTTCTTTTAAAACATTATGTTATATATTGTATCTATTATAATATTATATGTATTATTCTTTTTGCGCCAACACATACTCTCTGTTTGCTTTAAGGTTGTCTGGTAGAGAATGCCGTATGTCATTAAGTTCGACTTTTGTACATTTGCGTTTTCTTGTGCATTAAAGTGTAAATCTTCTGTCTTCTTATATATAAAAATGAATCGCAAAATGTGTTGGTAAGCGCATAACTCGACAACGCCTGGACCAATTTGGACAATTTTTTTTTAGACGTTCGTTGAAGTCCAAGGATGGTTCTTACGGCGAGAAAAAATCGAATAATTGCCGGGAAAACCCTAAAAACAGCCCTTTTCTTTTCCCATACAAACGTTGTCTAACTAAAGTTACCTAATTTGAATTTCGAACGGGCAGGATGACGTCTGCCGGGACCGCTAGTAAATAAATAAAAATTATGGTAACTGTGTACCCACTTGCCATGATAATTAATCCAATATTAGGCATTCAACAATAAACGCTATACAAATAGTTAGAGAGGGATGGAGCGACGTTTGAAATTTATGTTTGCTAAAGTCGCTCATTTACGTATTCCATGCGAGGTATTTGGCATGCCTGATGCTATGAGCATTAAACATTATCACAGTAAACATTTACCCAGAAGCGCACTGTGTAATCTATACTAATATTATAAAGCTGAAGAGTTCGTTTGTTTGTTTGTTTGTTTGAACGCGCTAATCTCAGGAACTACTGGTTCGAATTCAAAAATTCTTTTTTTGTTGGTTAGACCGTTTATCGAGGAAGGCTTTAGGCTATATAACATCACGCTGCGACCAATAGGAGCGAAGAAACAGTGGAAAATGTGTAAAAAACGGGGAAAATATGAAGCCTTATTAAGAAGTGACAGTTAGAAGACTTTGACAGATCTTTGACGAAACAATCGGACGGGCAGGACGACGTCTGCCGGGGCCGCTAGTGTGATAATAATTTTAGTTAGTTACCCTACCCGAAAGGTACTGGAACCTATTACTGAGACTCTGCTGTCCGTCTCAGATTATGTTACCCTACCCAAAAGGCCCTTATGCTAAAGGACTTTGTCATAAGACTATTGTCGGCTCAGTCGTGCAACGATTATGGAATCTGTAAACGCTCCGAAATGTCAGTCAATAAAATAAAATACGCGAGTTAAATCCGTTTATAGTTGTTTCATTCCAATGAATTTGAATTACGACCTGTCTAGTATATATGTATACTAGACAGATATTATCTCACATACAAAATATATCATACAAATATCACGGGCAAATACAGTGCCTAGACTCTACCATGTTGAGATTTATTAATTTGTTATAGACTGAAAGCCATAGCAAGCGAGATCAGAGGCTGTGGCGAAGGAAAATAAATAATCTTTGGACTATTCACACCAATTGATCTAGTACCAAACTAAGCAAAGCTTGTACTATGGGTACTAGACAACGAATAAACATAAATACATATAAGACATCTAAGACTCAGGTACAGATGCTTATCACACTGACATCTGCCCCTAAGATTCGAACCCGCAACCCAGGTTTCGTAGGGGCTTTGACTACTAGACCTACAGGCCGTCATAGATTATCAGGCGCGTGCAGAGAGGGTCGCGCATGTACTACGTCAGGGTAGGCACTCCATATACCACCATACCATAGGCCCTATATGGAATGCACGCCCTTGGATGACATGTACTTTAAACTACTGCGTTTTCTCTTCATTGCGAAACCGTATTGACTGAATGTTGTACAGTGAAATTGGTACAAGTATTCGCTAATAGATGGTTTCATATTGAAATGTTGGTAATTATAAGTTTGTGTGCAAAGCGTGGAATGCGAGCCGTGCATCGAGTTGTGATGCGTTCCAGTTGCATAATTAAGAGGGGAAGTTGGGCTAGAGTGGACAAACGAAATTTGATATGAAACAAAATTAGACGACGATAATATTGGAATGAAATAACTATTAACGGATTTAACTCGTGTATTTTCTCACGTTTCGGTTTTTATAATCGTAGCACGACTGAGCTACAAAATAAAATAAAATAAAAATATGCTAGTTAAATCCGTTAAAAGTTGTTTCATTCCAAAATAACCGCGAAGGCATCAGAAATTATGACGATAATATTGCCTATTTCTGATGCATGAAATAATTACAATGGATGTAACTAACGTATCTATTGTATTTTATTTGCTGATGTTTCAAAAACTCTCCAGTTGCCATATTCGTAGCCGAGTGAGCCAACGACAGTCATTATGAGTCAGGCCTTTAGTAGAATATCTAAATGTAGAAACAATAGTACATTACGCACCGAGGCCAGTAAAATAAAAAATGTCTCAGATCACATGTAATTGTCGTCCGAGGCGAGGCCGAGGTTGACAAAAATGTGATCTGAGAAAGCTTTTTTATTTACTGGCCGAGGTCAGTATACTATTTTTCTGTTCGACGAAGCCAGAAAGCGGTAACTTCATTTAGCGCAGCGGCCTGAAAGTTGGCGCTTTCTGGCCGGAGGACAGAAAATTATCTTTGAAATACCAAAGAAATTTTAAATATTCTTATTAAAGCAGGAATCATTAAAAGAATTGTTAAATACAATTCGAAACCTTCTCCCACCGAAATAAGGTTTAATTTTATTTTGAACATCTATTATAATTATATCGTATTGTTAGAGAACAATTCTACAACGACATTCGAAATTCGATTCTAGATTGTTCAATTTGTATTCAAGTACTAATATGAATCACGACTTTGTTACAAGGGTGTAGAGTATAAATTCAAATGAGAGGATAGCTCGTTAATTCTTTGACTGTTGGAGAGGCGTTGAAACAATTTGTGTTGTATGTTTTACAAGAACTTATTTAACTGGCTTACCATACATCAACCGGTATTCGGGAGCAAACAGTCATGTGGACCTTGTATGACTGTTCTAGTCTTATTACTAGCGGTCCACCCTGGTTTCGCGCGGATCCCTAATTTTTTTCATATAATATAGCTTATGTCACCCGGGAATAGAGTAGCTTCTCAAAAGTGAAAGAATTTTTCAAATCGGTCCGGTTTTTTTGGAGCCTATTCTTTCCAAACAAACAAACCTTTCCTCTTTATTACTTATATCAGTACAGATTATATATTATTTTAGTGTATATGTAGACTACCCAGTTGGAAGTAATATGATAACATACAAGATCCCTGATTGCTTCCATACTTCTGAATCTACTGCAATCTCTTTGGAATTAAAAAATATATGCTTCGTACACTCTTTATAGTCGGTTTTAGCTTTTTTTCGTCGAAATGAAAATGTATGTCATTTTGAAAGTTGAAAGTCATTTAGAAATGAAATGTCACAAAAACAAATAAATTAATCTCCTACTAGTAAATCAGAAAAGTTATAACAAACACTGACTACTGAGTTATTTATGAAACCTAGCTGTGGTTGTTTACCTCATTAAAACTACCTACCGAATATAGTTGAATGTTGAATTTCATTTAAATAGTATTATAGTGTTGAACCTCTAATAAGAAACAGTTTTAATAAAACAAAATGCAAAAATTTTATAATAAAGGGTTTAAATTTCTGATGCTTTTGCGGTTATTAAACATTGAAATGAAACAACTATAATGGATTGATTTAGTTTCGTAAACTTTACAGTTCCCATATTCGTTAAATTATCTTCAGCTCAGTCAATCAAAAATATGGGAACAATAAGTTTTAATAAAATAAAATTACAATTATTTCCAAAAGGAAACCTGGATGAAAGAACTAGTAAAGTTTAAAGAAACACTCAGTGTTATGAAGCTGTCTTCTAATATTTGTGTTGTGCTGAGAGGGATACAATACAATGCAATGGAATGCGGAAAATGCATCTCACTTATGCCGACCATGAAATGAATCCTGCACTCTGTTGCAACTTGCATACTATGCACGGAATAGTATGACACTCAATTTTTTCTAAAATTTTACTGACTTGACTTAAAATTTTAGGGACATTGTAAAATATTTTTAACTAAGCCTCGCCCCTACACACGGCTGTAAACCTTCTTCTTGAATCACTCTATCTATTAAAAAAAACCGCATCAAAATCCGTTGCGTAGTTTTAAAGATTTAAGCGTACATAGGGATATAGGGACAGTAGGTATAAGCGACTTTGTTTTATACTATGTAGTAATTGTCAGTAGCTTGGAAATGGGGGGATAGCTTGGGACCAGGAGAGGGATATAGGATACTTTTTATCCCGTTCCTGTGGGAAAAAAATGCTTTTCACCTTTGATAGACGGCTCCGCTTTCAGCTTGGAGAGTATCCATTCCTTTTTTTGTTTATACTACCGATCCTAAAAATTTCATCTTTCCTAAAATCACAAAAGTCTGAGGTGACTGGGATCTTCTAGGATCTAGATAGTCTGGATGGTCATCTAGATAAATTACCTTTGGCATTCTATTGACGCTTGTTTGAAAGGATTGTAAAAATATAAGGTAACTAGTTTCTGCCCGCGACCTCATCTGCGCAGAATTAGTACTTTACATAATAAACATTTACCTATAATAATTTGTAGTTCAGTTTTTGCTGCGCACGCTAGAAAAATAAAGTTTTTTCTGCAGTTTCAAGAGCTTAGAAAAAAAAATCTATTAAAGGTACTTATTTTATTTGATGTGAATTACTATTCTCTTTCGCGTATGTTGAGATTCCGGAGCGGCTAGCTTTCTATTCACACAGCAGGACCATTCCATTGAAATAAGGAAAGGAAACCGTTGTATTTGATATTTTATCCAATTGTGGCGAAATTCAGATTTTTATTTTTACAAAAATTGTACAGCGCTGGAATAGTCAGGTTTTCAAACTCGGCGAACAAACATTTGCAGTTGGTTTTTGGCATTTCTAAATAGAGAAATACGTTTCAACCGGGAATTTAATTGCCCGTCGGTCTATTGTCAAAGTTTGTACGCGAAGTACCTACAGACCTAGGCTTAGGTAATAGGGCGTGGGTATCTGGATCAATTAATTTACCAATAAATTAGGTATTTTTAGGCGCTAAAAGTAATAACAATATGAAACGTTTATTTAGTGCCATAAAACAAACGTAAACAAAAGCAAACAAACAAAAGACGTGGATACTGTATACATTGTGAGAGATGTTAATATGACGACACCAAACGGGCGACCAGCTCAGCATAATGCTGTGACTTATATTCACAACGCTGTTTTTCAGCTGGACCCGAAAGTATACAATTATCTTCGTATTAAGTAAAAGCATTGATACGAAGATGATTGCATTTTTCGACACGTGTTTTGGTTTTACACCAAGCGTCTAAGATGATGCCAGTGCCCTAGGTATGGCAGCAAGCACTGATTGACTGACGTGAAGTATTGGTAGTCATTGTCTATATTTGTATCAGAGATAAAAAACTTTGTATGAGACTTAATTCCTTGGTCCATTATACTTTCAAATTCTTTAAGGTGTGCTGCATATTTCATTAAAATTTATTTCCTAACAAAAAAGTACGCCGACCAAGTTGTGGAAAAAGACTAGTCTATAAAGGGACACTGACTTAACGATTGACATATCAACGCAGGGCCTAAACTATAGACTAGAAACTTGAAATTTTGCAAAGTGGTACCTTTTACAATTTAGGGAAGCTCTGAGAAAGATTTGAAAATGCATCCCCTTAGGGGGTCAATAGAGAGTGCTTATAGTGCCAAGATGGAGTCGGCAAAAGCTAATCTCTTACGATACTTCCTGCTGTTAAGGAGCACTAGCCGTTTCTCAAGCTGTAATTTCATTCCCGTTCCTGTTTTATATTTTCCGGGAGACGGGGCGTTTATCATTTCTTTTATTTATGGCCTAGTTAATTTTACTTACGTATTAAAGTGTTTCCATCGAATGCCTAACGGAAACGAGGCGAATGAATTATAGCACAGTGTTTTTTTGGTACCTCTTAAGAATCTGTTATATTATTATAATAATTGAAATGGTACATAATTTTCTGCCCGCGACTTAGTCCGCGTGGACTAGTTACTGCTCCGTTCCTATTAGTAACTTCAAAAATGGCAAAGATTTATACTAACTTTCAACCCTTGTTTTTCCCACTTAGGGGGTGAATTAAAATCAAGCCTTTTTTAGGGCTTTATTACAAACCCTTGAGCAAAATTTCTAGTTTACAACCCTTATTTAATCATTAAGTCAGCTTCTACATTAATATATACTAATATTATATAGCTGAAGAGTTTGTTTGTTTGTTTGTTTGTTTGAACGCGCTAATCTCAGGAAGTACTGGTTCGAATTCAAAAATTCTTTTTTTGTTGGTTAGACCATTTATCGAGGAAGGCTTTAGGCTATATAACATCACGCTGCGACCAATAGGAGCGAAGAAACAGTAGAAAATGTGTTAAAAATGGGGAAAATATGAAGCCTTATGAAGAATTACTATTCATTAAGTGACAGTTAGAAGATTTTGACAGATCTTTGACGAAACAATCGGACGGGCAGGACGACGTCTGCCGGGGCCGCTAGTATATAATATAAATGAAAACAGTATTAACAACGTAATAATGCAAATCACTGCCGTTAATTAAGAAATCATTAATCATTAATTTAAGAGATAAAGTATAGATTAGTCACGATAGAGTAACGATAGAGACACGGTACAGTTCCGATAGAGATACGATAGAGTCACGATAAAGTCGCTCTAGAATAAGTGAAGGAGATATCTTTAAAAACGAATCTTCGCTGTATTAACGGTTGGATGGTATCAATTTCAGCACATTTCTCTGAGAACGATCGCTAAAAGACAAACTCAGATAAAAATAGTATCGATGTTTCTCTGTTCGTGAAGTCATTCGGAACAGCTGACTCACTTCAGAGAGTCCTAAAGATAAATGCAGCAAGTACATATGGGATTCATACGTACTTACTGCGTTTATCGCGTAACCGATGTGCTAATGGCGCGTGATTAACTTGTAGCTAAATCATAAGAAATTTATTAAAACTTATTATTTGAGGTAGCTGAATATATTGGCTATTTTTCACCTGACTGTCCAAAAAAGAAGGGTAATGTTTTTTTTTTTCGTACTGAATACTGAAGCGCAGTTGGCCAGCTAATGGGCCTTTACTGCAAAACCGGACGGGTGGCGAGACTCCTGAAAGGAGACTCTTAAGCCTTTTGGGTTGGGTTTAGGGTTTTTAGCCCTGACCGACCCGAGGGCCCCCCAAGGTGGGGGTCGCACCTCGGCTCGGGCCGTCAGGAGGTGTGCAGTTGACACGACTATTTTGTTGCAAGGGAACAGAAGGTCCCTGCGGATAAGTCCGACGCGCGCCGGGTGTATGTGGACGTCTTCGACCCCGCCGGCGGGGCCGCTGTAACACTATCGAGTATGGTAGGTGCGGGTGAGGCCGCATGCCGCGCGGCAGCTGCCTGTGTGTCGGTGTATGGTTTGTGTCCGTGGGAGGGGGCGCGGCGGCCGCTATGGCAGCCGTGATCGAATCGGCAAGGGTAATGCTTTCAGTGTACTTGTCGGACACGACAAGCTCTGTAGGGATCGTTAATAAACACTGTATTTCCAACTGGTAAAATATTTAATATAATGTCTCATCAAAATCGATCGATATTTATGGTTTAACTAGCTTCTGCCTGCGACTTCGTCCGCGTGGAATAGTTATTTCCCCCGTTTTTTACACATTTTGCACTGTTTCTTTGCTCCTATTGGTCGCAGCGTGATGTAATATAGCCTAAAGCCTTCCTCGAAAAATGGTCTATCTAACAAAATTTTTTTTCTAATCAAACCAGTAGTTCCTGAGATTAGCGCGTTCAAACAAATAAAGAAACTCTTTAGCTTTATAATATTAGTATAGATGCCATTGATTTGGGAGCATAGGCCTCGCGTTAAAGCATAGGTATGGTTACAAGTCCCACTGGAATTCTCCATGTCTTCTACTCTTATCTTTGAGCAAATATCTCCTGACAAAGTTACTTAATAATATCTGATGCTTTCGCGGTTATTACACATTGGAATTAAACATTTTAAACGGATTTAACTCGCGTATTTTGTTTTATTATCTGACGTTTCGGAGCCTTTACAGATTCCATAATCGTAGCACGACTGAGTTGACAATAGTGTTATGCTGAAGTAACTATTGTCAGCTCAGTTGTTTCATTCCAAAGTTATTTAACTTCCTTTCGTTTAAAGAGAGTGTAAAGTGGATATCAGTGACGTAACTTCTCCTAATAAACTGTGTCCCGGATCCAGACACAAAAGCATTGGAAAGATGGAGCACCAGATAAAGGACCTTGTGACAGGTCCCCCGGGAACAGCCCGGGACGCGCCGGGAGACGGAAAAACCTTACAAAAAATACGTGCAGTGCTTCGCAATTTAATGTCATCCACATAGTATTGCCCCGCGGGTTTCCTGTATGAACTATATGCTTTGAAACTTACATATCGCACACCTAGATCTAAAATGAGCTAACTCAAAAACCTGAAGATTTGAGTTATACACACCATCGGATTCCTTACATCAAAACCCATTTACCACTAAAACAGATTTAAACTAACTCTGCTAGCTTCATTATAAAGAGCATAAATCTATACAGAAAACTCAAACGTGCATATGGATAGGTTAACCAGTTTTTCGCCTCTCCTGAAAAAGTAACTTTTTTGAGTTAGCTCCCTTTAGATCTAGGTGTGCGATATACGCGGGATTAATGTGACTTGTCATTTCTTCTTGTTCCTTTCCAAAAAAATGTGTACATAGTCTTGTTAAAAAGTAAGTCTGGAATTACTAATAACGTTTTTATAAAGGTGTTGTGGTTTTTATAAAGGTGGTGTGGTATAAGAACATTTATTCCAATAAAAGAGGAGTACCTCTTTTATTGGAATAAATGTTCTTATACCTGCGTTTATAAGAGAAGTAAAAGTAGTCTTAAAAACATTTTAGATACTGATTTTGCCTGTTGGGACATTTTTTCTAGGATTTTGTTGCGTTGAAAATTTAAGCCATTTCAGTCTAACTGTTTTTAATTAGAGTCAGACTTATCTGACTTCTGCTTTAATAAAGAAAACAGTAAAAAACAAAAAGCTGACATTGCTAAATAACCGCAGACATGAAATTGGTTATTAGGAGGTAAAGTATTTCTGACGTCGACTGTACACAGTTTCAAGAATAGTAGCAAAATTGAATTCTAAAGATTTTTCTTTAATTTTCGAAAATAAACTCCAATAAAACTATGCACAATTTCGTAATACACAAATAACACGGTTCATTCAAACCTCACAGTATATTTACAAAATTTAAATTTCACATTGTTCACTGAAAAGTTCCGCACTGAGCCCTCCGACGTATCCCGGTTCACGCTTGACCGCTATATTTATTTAGTCCCACAAAAGCTTTTGAGATTTCACCTTCTATACCGGTGTAGGGTTCGCCCTTTATACTTTTGACAACGTTCGAAAATTGCCGTCAAATAGATAATTAAAGTTAATAATTTCTGATAACTTCGCGGTTATTACACATTGAAATGAAATAACTATTAAAAAAAAATATATATATATAAGGTAGTTTGCATAACTGTATAAATCACTTTAGCGTTAGACTATTGTCAGCTCAGTCGTGCTACGATTATGGAAACTGTAAAGAATCCGAAACGTCGGCTAATAAAATAAAATAAAAATATGCTAGTTAAATCCGTTAATAGTTGTTTAATTCCAATAGATACTCGTAATTAAAGTTGTCAAATTTTAACACTATGCGAATTAATAAATTTACAATGTTCTGTCGAAACAAACAAATGTAAGTATGTATGTCGGTACATACGTATTTTGTTTGTAATAACCGTTGCTATGGATTTTACTCATGACTATGTACATTTGCGAAGCTCAATGTCTTCTTAGCATATGTCGAAAACTGGTCTCTACTTTTATAAATAAGTAACACTATTTAAATAAACTTTTATATCAAATTAAACTTAAAGAGTACTAAACAATAAATACAAATATCCTAGTAATATTTTTCCAATTCCGACATTAGTTTTTCCTCTTTATCCAAAATCGTAGTATCAATAACCACGATGACTATTTTGTCCTATGTCCAATATAGCAACAACCGTGACGACTGTTTTTGTCCTTTGTCAAATATAGCAATAACCATGATGACTGTTTTTGTCCTTTGTCAAATATAGCAATAACCATGACAACTGTTTTTGTCCTTTGTCAAATATAGCAATAACCATGATCACTGTTTTTGTCCTTTGTCAAATATAGCAATAACCATGATGACTGTTTTTGTCCTTTGTCAAATATAGCAATAACCATGATGACTGTTTTTGTCCTTTGTCCAATATAGCAACAACCATGACGACTGTTTTTGTCCTTTGTCCAATATAGCAATAACCATGACGACTGTTTTTGTCCTTTGTCCAATATAGCAATAACCATGATGACAATTTTGTCCTTTGTCCAATATAGCAATAACCATGACGACTGTTTTTGTCCTTTGTCCAATATAGCAATAACCATAACAACTGTTTTTGTCCTTTGTCTTTTGTCAAATTGTAAGTAGATTAGATACTAAAAATTATTGGACACGTATTGTCTCACTCTTATACAACCTTTGAACAGCTTATAATGAACTCGTGTGGTGTTTGGGTAAGATCTTAATTTATAACCGTTTAGGGATGAGATCCAGCTACCGTACGGACGAAGGGCAAGATTTATCGTCGTCGAGAAGTGAAATAAAATAATGTGAGGAGATCCTGAAAGTATCGATTGTTCCTTTTCGCAGGCTTTGATATTTTACGACGTTAATTTAAGTGCTTTCGGTGGAGGGAATGTTTTTTTGCTCCCGTTTATTCAGGCTCGGGGTAAAGTGGGGAAAAGTAGTTTTTAGCTTCACGGAGTCGCGTGGAATCTTCGACTTTGTCAAGTTTAAAATATCTTGAAAATAAGGTGTTTCTTCTTAGCCTTTTTACTTTATTTTGCGAGAGTTTGTTAAGTTTAGTTTTTTTACAATTTTTTAATTATTTTCCAGTATCTACATAAATATTAACAGTTGATAAAAACTGACTGATGTAAACTGTTGTTTTAAAAAACAAAGAAATGAATACAATAATATTTAATCATGAAACAGCAATGTTAGATATTAAAAAAATAGTTAATAATACTTATCATAAATTAATTGCATACTTTTGTAAAAATTTTAAACGGTCGCGGTAAATTTCTCTCATCACAGACCAGTAGCTTGTCTCTCATCACAGGCCAGTAGCTTGTCTCTCATCACAGGCCAGTAGGTAGTCTCTCATCACAGGCCAGTAGCTTGTCTCTCTTCACAGGCCAGTAGCTTGTCTCTCATCACAGACCAGTAGCTTGTCTCTCATCACAGGCCAGTAGCTTGTCTCTTATCACAGGCCAGTAGCTTGTCTCTCATCACAGACCAGTAGCTTGTCTCTCTTCACAGGCCAGTAGCTTGTCTCTTATCACAGGCCAGTAGCTTGTCTCTCATCACAGGCCAGTAGCTTGTCTCTCATTGGTGGAACATGGCAGCCCGACCTCATTCTACACGATGAGCATCGTATATAAAAGATATGTAATTGCGAATCCCATCGATTTCCGCGATGTGATGGCTCAATGTAGAGTCAATATTGGTAATTTCAACGTTTAAACTCCGTGTTGATTAATAAACTGCCATTCAGCGTAATGGGCATGATATTTCAATTATGAAAAACCCGATTGCATAAAAAATATTATAGATGATTTATATCATCTATAGTATTAAAACGAATTGCCACCTTTATTTTAATTTTAGCGCGTAAATCAGCTCTACGTTAAACAATCTATGTAATTATTTGACAGTTGTCAATTAGGTTACGTTTTTATAAACTTGGGGCCTAGACAAGTGCCCAACGTTCAACGTTAACGTTAAGTAAACGTTAGCACCAAAATGTATGGCATTTGACATTTGTGACGTACGTGACAGTCGTTCGCGGATGTCAAATCCCATATATTTTGGTCCTAACGTTTAACGTTAACGTTGAACGTTGGGCACTTGTCTAGCCCCCCTGGATTGGAAACTTAAAGTTAAATTAAAGATGTTACTCAAGTTTAGTATTATTTTTACTTACATTCTCCAAATCTTAACAAACGCATCCAAAAAGGAATTATTGAAATCGCTCCATCCGTTTATTCAGGCTCGGGGTAAAGTGGGGAAAAGTAGTTTTTAGCTTCTAGCGTGACGCGACCGAGATAAATTGAGATTCACTTTTATAAACATCGGTAAAAACACTTTTATAAATATTGAGGGTCAGTTCGCATACCCCGGATAACAGCCGGCGAAGTGGCCAAGTTATTTTAAACACTAAGTGCAAGTACATAAAGTTTGTTAAGCCAACTTACAAAGTTAAGATACAAAGTCTTCAAAGTATAAATTTAAACAAGACGCGGGAAGCTGACACTGCTCTCCGCTGCAAGAGTTTTAACAAAACGAGGAAGAGTGTTGAGTTGTTTTACCTGTAAATAAATGAACTACTGGAGAATAGGTAAAAGGTTACTTCAAAGATAGATGTATCACGATATTATATTGATATTAGAAGATTTTTTTTATTAAATATTATGAAAATAAAGACAGTAGGCGTTTCTAGGTTTATCTAGTAAATACAGATATAGCGGATTACAAAAAAAAAATGATGCAATTGCAACGAACTGTTTTCCTTAACTCTAAGGTTGGCTGGTACAGAATGCAAGGCATTCAGTTCACATATGCACACTCACTAACGTATTGCGCGTTAAATTATAAATAAACAAATTCGTCAGTCTGCAGAAAATAGAAGCAAGTAGGACTAAAAGGTTTCCTCACATCACATTTACTTTTTAAGTTTATATTGTCCGTAAATTTTCGCCAATTTACGTAAATAACTGCACACTGCACCCGCGTCTCCGCAATGCAATCTAAAAATAATTCCGACCTCTCACGCTGCTTAATATTCATAAGCGAGCGGGAAATTGCTCATTACACAACAACGGCTTTGACATCATTTCAAATAGAAAATAAAATAACGAAGGTGTTAAACCCGCTTCTGCTTCACACGTGGAAATGTTCTACAGTAACTGGCATGCAAATTGAGGGAAAAAGTCTAGTATCATACGTAGTACCATACAATTTGGTTGTTTCGGTTAACATTAACGTTGAACGTTGGCACCTTGTCTTTAGGTTTATGGTTAGGTCTGAAATATATCGTTACTCTTTTTAAAGATTCTTGTGTCCAAAAGGTTCTATAAGTAGTGATGTCTGTATAATACTTATTTATAGAATGCAAATAAATGATTGAGTATTGAGTGTCTAAGTGGAGGCTGTATCTCTTATTAAGAAGGCTAGTTTGTATCGTCATGTGACGAAAATGGCAAAGGTCGTAGATATTAAATTGCGCAGCGCATTTAATACAATAGGTAGTAAAGTAGGAGATGCATTTACCGTCTATACTAATATAATAAAGAGGAGAGGTTTATTCGTTTGTTTGGATTGAATAGGACTATATTTTAGTTAAATAAAATGTTAGAAAATTAATAAAAGGAACAATTCTGCGTGGCAAAGGACAAAAATAGTCATCATGGTTATTGATATATTGGACAAAGGACAAAAACAGTCGTCATGGTTCTTGCTGACCTGCTGGAGATTAGCTACTGCTGGGCTCTTGGAGAGAGAGCTCCAGCAGCGAACATCTCTCCTTTTGATCATGATGATGATGAAGAAGAGTGTACGTTTACTAAAAACAATTGTTTGTATATAATTAATAATTATTATACTAGTAAATTGCCAAGAACTATTATTTCATATGATAACTCTAATTGCAACGCATTTAGAACTTGGCGCGTTATCTCTGAACTTTGTGAAGGCGCTTGTTTTATTACTTATATAAAACTTGGCTACTCCGTGACTGCAATTCGGGGAAGTTGGGGCCACATAGATCTTTTTGTTTTCTTTTTTTAATTAAATTATTTTTTAGTCGGTTTATTGTTCTAGTGGTTTGAAATCGGATCTTGGATTAATAATTTTCTTACGTTTATAGGTTGTCCAGTACCCGTAATACAAGCTTTGCTCAGTTTAGGACTAGATCAAAGATATTTAATTATTTTATTTTTTACAATTAGTAAATTGCCACTCGCTATTTATAGGAATAAATGCGCGTATAACTGCGCTCAAGTCTTTGTTTAATAAGGGAAACAAAAGTAGTCTTCAGAAATAAGTACCGATTTTGCTTACTGGGACATTTTAATAGTTCTTTATACGTTATTTAAATTTACAACCAAATCGTTTAGACTGTTTTTACGTGAATTACTAACATTGTTTAACACAAGTATATTCAGCGTCATAATTAACTGACTCTGCTTTATAAAGAAAACTGTACTTTCAATAAAAGTGATCTTGAAGAGAACTAGCTACAAGTACTAATTTTGCTTGTTACCCTATTTACACGATTGCTTCAAGGCTTATCATTGGTTGGTAAAGGCGGAACGTAAACAATATTTTCCCAGCGACAATACTAGTAAATCTCTCACCGTGTGGAGCACGAGGCGAGCAGGCTTTGCCGCAATCGAAGACGTGCCGTTTTGATACCATCTGGATTTATACTTTCATGCCTATTCTATTTTGTACTAGCGGTCCCGGCAGACGTCATCCTGCCCGTTTGAAATTCAAATTAGGTAACTTTAGTTAGATAACGTTTGTATGGGAAAAGAAAAGGGCTGTTTTTAGGGTTTTCCCGGCAATTATTCGATTTTTTCTCGCCATAAGAACCATCCTTGGACTTCAACGAACATTTTAAAAAAAATTGGCCAAATTGGTCCAGGCGTTGTCGAGTTATGAGCTTACCAACACATTTTGCGATTCATTTTTATATATAATATTTGTCTGACTGTTGGTCTAGTGGTCAGAGGCCCTCACTACGAAATCGGAGGTTGCGGGTTCAAATCTAGGGGCAGATGTCAACGTGATAAGCTCTAGCATCTGTTCCTGAGTCTTGGATGTCTTATATGTGTTTATGTATGTTTATCCGTTGTGTAGTACCCATAGTACAAGCTTTGATTAGTTTAGGACTAGATCAATTGGTGTGAATTACCACTCGTTGTCAGTCAATTGTCCATTTGTTTTTTTATTTATGTTTTGGTCAATAAAAAGCCTCTTGGACAAGGATCTGATTTTAGGGTCATAGGTCACGATTGCATCCCAAAACACCATGATAATATGTATCATGGTATAACTGCAGTTGGCGCTTAATTTATTAATTGGAAATTATGAAGCGTTGGTGGAACATCTGAGCATTTAGTCATTTTATGACTCACGTAGTACATAAACTCGATATATGTTAAAGTGGGCGGCTGTAATGTGAACGTACAAGCTGCGTCTTGAAAGATCTGGAAAATTTATCCTATCCTACTTAGTTTAGATATAAAGTGTATATTTTAAATTGTAAATAGCGTTAATTAAGATTTTTTCTTTGCTAATGTAGCAGAAAAGAAGCATCATAGTGCTTATTAAAATTGTTATTTTTTTTAATTATTTTATTCCAAGATGTAACCTAGTTATTGTGAGACCGTGAAAAGTTAATTAAATAGATAATTGCTATACAGAAAAAAGTTCTAAACGTAACATTCTATTTTACACGAGCATATCTTTATTATCAAATATGTTTTAAAGCTGACGAACTCGAATAAAAAAAAAAAAATGTAATTATTTTTAACCACTTATATACCTTTGACGGAACAAAGCAAAGACAAAATATTCTTCTATTCATAAACAGCGGGTTAACATAGATAGATTATTACGTAATACTGTAACATGGCTACCATATGATTACGGCATACCTACGTCGGGGCACTTTTGCAGACGAGCTCCAGTAACCTCGCGTGACGGCTCCGGAAGAGTCCTGAGGGACGCCTACCCCGCTTAAACCAGATATCGCACACCTAGATCTAAAGGGAGCCAACCCAAAAAAGTTACTTTTTCAGGAGAGACGAAAAACTGATTAATTATGTCCACATGCACGCATGACTTTTCTGTATAGATTTATGCTTTTTATAATGAAGCTAGCAGAGTTAGCTTAAATCCGTTATAGTGGTAGGTGGGTTTTGCTGTAAGGAATCCGATGGTGTGCATAACTCAAATCTTCAGTTTTTTGAGTTAGCTCCCTTTAGATCTAGGTGTGCGATATAACAAGTACATTATACTTCATAGTCATGCACTTTTGGTAGAGTGGTCGTGGTCGTGTCACGGTCGATTTTGCGGCAGGTCCGTTTTTAAGTAGAGTAGTGTAGGTACTTTATACTTACGACTTTTATAAATTTTTAGTGGCGTGGTACTTTAAACCACAAATAGAAAGTTAAGTACGTTCACAGTACAGCATACTTGTGGTGTTAAGTCACGAAGAAAAGGACAAATTTTTGAAAGGTCTGGATGAATAGATATAACTTTCTCAATCGTCTATAGGTTGTCTTTCATACAACAGAGTAGACAAGATACCACTCATGACGTGTCGGCGATATAACGACAAAATGTCTTGTAAATGTCAATGTGGACAAGGTAAGTACTTTTGCGGTTTAATAGACGACTGAATGATCGACAACTTTTGTCGCGCGACAGAAATAGTCATCCTAGTCTTGCTGTATATAATGTATTTTAGTAACAACATGCTACCATAATCATTATTTGGGGGAAAGGTAGATTAGGAGACTTTTCAGGTACCTACATAATTATGATCCTAGGATTAACCAGAATTCCAAGACTAAAAGGCGCTTAAACTCATTATATACCTGAGTCTTCGACACTAAAATATTTGTTTAACTTTGTTTTATTAATATTAATATAACCTTAGTTATTGGAATGAATGAACTATTAACGGATTTAACTCGCGTATTTTTTATTTTATTTTATTTGCTGACGTTTCGGATTTTTTTCAGTTTCCATAATCGTAGCACGACTGAGCTGACAATAGTCTAACGCTAAAGTAAATAAAATAAAATAAAAATACACGAGTTAAATCCGTTAATAGTATTGTTTCATTCCAATGTGTAATAACCGCGAAGGCATCAGAAATTATTATTTAACATTGTTTTATTAATATTAATATAAGTTAGTTTTCATAAATTCCAAGAGAACATTAAAGGTACATTCGCGGAGCTCACTACAAGTACCATAATCACACTTGGTTGTTTAATTGTAGTTATATAATTAACTGAAGTTAGTTGTAAACAATAGACGAACTAGCTAACAAACAGTCACTAAGTGCCATTAATCTGTTGAGTTCAGAAGCCATCTGAGCTTAGACGCGGTAGCTTTCGCCGCGTCTTGTTAGCTTTAAGCTCGTCTGAGTTAGAATAACTAGGTCAAAACACAGGGTCCTTTACGTAAGTCTATTCTACGGGGTGACTGGTAATTCGAGCTTTGTCTTCAAGGAATTTGTTGTCAAATTAATTTACTACGTTTTAAGATGGTTTTAGATTAAAAATATTTTTTTTTTTGAGATTTTACTATGAACTTACAATAATGCAAGCCTAGCTCAGGGCCCAGGAACACGTTACCATGTAATGTTTACATTATTAATAAATATTTTTCATTTTTCATTTTTTTTTTAATGTATGAGTTTAAAAAAGGATAAAAAGACATGTCTTACACGTATAATACTGTTTAAGTGTTATTATGTGATTCTGACTTGATCACTAGTACGAAATAAATGGCAAAATTTACTACCTATATCATGCATGCACTCTTGAATTACTCTGTATATTAAAAAAACGCATCAAAATGCTTTGCTTAAAGTAAAATATTTAATCGTATATAGGAACAGATAGACGGCGAAAAGCTACTTTGTTTTATATTATGTAGTTAAGCTAGCGTTAAATAAATGAATAATTTACGGAAACAATTCCGACTTACCTCGTGTGATATAGATCGGCAATGATACGGTTTTATTTCGAGTGACCACGAACAATATGTCACTGTGGTAGAAATCACGAGATAACGCGTAAGTATTAATAATTTTTATAAAATAAAAAATGTTTTTATTTCGTTTAGACTTTTACAAGCTCTCATGAAGGTCAAATCGTTTATAAACCATCGTTTCCATAAAAAACCTTACTTGAGAAGTAACGGCAAGAAACTCTGTGCGGTACCTATCATTCTTTTTATCGCCATCATAAAATATAGGAAATAAAATGTTTTTTTTAGTTCTTCATGAGCGACTTTAGACTTTTCAATATTATTATGATATTTAGGGTTTGCCTCTTTATGAATCGATATTTATATTATACCTTTTAGCTTTTGTCCGCGACTTCGCTTGCGCACTTTTTAACCCCGTTAGGAAGTAAACATTAATAAAAAATTTTAACAAACCCCCGACATAAAAACATAAAAGCCCTCTAAAAAGTATAATAATAATAATAATAAAAACCTGATATTTGGTAGGTGCCTAAGTATTAATAGGTATTTCTACAAAGAAAACGTCCTGTCGGGGGGACCGCTCATCATTTAATTATACCTACCTATATTTACAATGTATCGAAACCTACGGTCCCCCCGACATGACGTTTTCTTTGTAGAAATACCTATTAATACTGAGGCACCTACCAAATATCAGGTTTTTATTATTATTATTATTATACTTTTTAGAGGGCTTTTATGTTTTTATGTCGGGGGTTTGTTAAAATTTTTAATTTATTTTTTATTTCATACTTTTTGAAAGTAGGTAAGTACCTACTAAGTACAACTATTTTATTTAAGTAACTAATTTCCATTTTACATGGAATTTTGTAATGTGCATGTGATCCTCTTTAATTTGATACCCCACTAGGCTATATTTGTAATCATTTGATTAACCATCCACACTTTCACTCCCTATATTTTTTGAACTACTTAACCGATTTTCATTATAATATCAATTTTGTAATGCACACGTGTTCCTCTTTCATTTGATACCCCACTCGGGTATATTTATTGATAATTGAATTTCCATCCCCACTTTCACTCCCAATTATTTTTGAACGACTCAACCGATTTTCATTATAATTTCAATTTTGTAATGTACTCGTCACCCTCTTTCATTTGATACCCCACTCGAGTATATTTGTAGACATTTATTTTTGCATCCCCTCTTTCACCCCCCTCTAGTTTTTAAACTACCTATCCGATTTTCATCAAACATAGCTAAGAACACTCCCGACATATTCATCTTTCAAACAAAAAAAACAGAATCAAAATCGGTTCATGCGTTAGGGAGCTATGATGCCACAGACAGACAGACACACACACACACACACACACACACAGACACGTCAAACTTATAACACCCCGTCGTTTTTGCGTCGGGGGTTAAAAACGAAGTACGCCTTCCATAAATTCAGTTAAAGAGTGTTTTTGCTAAATTTTAAATACCAATATATTTAAAATTTTGATCAATAAATCACGTTGTCCTGTTCAAACTTTGTCCTTTTTTTCACTCCTTTATAATAACACTAGCTTCTGTCCGCGTGGAACTCCTCCTTTTTTGCAGTCAGTAAAAAGTAGCCTATGTTCTTTCTCAGGCTCCAGACTTTCTTTGAAAGGAGGAGTACCACGCGGACGAAGTCGCGGACAGAAGCTACTATTATATATAGTAGGGATGTTGTGCAATAAAAACTTAAATTGTAAATTAGAATTATTAAAAAAAATCGTTTCCGCTTTAGACTTACTGTGGATTGAATGGCGAGCGTTCCGAATAGGCCAATTACAACATCAATGAAAACATTAGCACACACAATCAGGCCGGTTGGTACAGTACAGTTAACTTTACTTAATTCAACTGTGTATTGTGCACAAATTGAACGTTTTGTATCTTAATACAATAGCTTAAGGTAAGTTTTACATTAATTGATATAGTTTTGATTTTAGTGGCTCTGTGAAATTTGCATCAATCGAAACTATAATTGATTACAAATATATTTAAATACGTACTTTGAAATTACAACTTTATTATGCAAATACTTTTAAACGCTATGAACTATGGTCTGGATTTAGTAGTAATTTTATAATTATGTTTTAAATACATTGTAGTACTCTTTTCTAAGTGCCTACTAAGTTAATGATTCTTGTGCTAACTAGCTAAAATTTTAATTTATTTTACTTAGTAATTAAAACTTATGTAGGTACATTGTGAAATGTATCCATTTTTTATTATCTAACGGATTTCTTACATTTAGCTTACCATCCTTTGAATTTTTCACACCTACCTTTACAGACTAATTAATAATCTTCTTCAAAATTTACTTATTCAGGTTCCTACCTAGTATACATATAGAATAAGTAACTAAGAATTTAGTATGCTAATGATAAATTATTTGTAAAATGTAAAGAATTTTAAAAGTATTTTTAACTGTCGTATTTCAGCCCGACCTCCCCTGCGTATGCAATGTCGAATCACTTATCTCATTTTTAATTTGATTAATCAATTTCACTGAAATATTTTAAAACAGAATACATATTGCATTGTTTCCACGTTCCCCGTTTCGGATTTAATTTCAATAATTCATTGTTTCTCTTTGAACTGTATGATTACTGCATTTTAAAGCAAAAATATGTTAATTGATCAGTGGATGCAATCAATCGCATTGTTTGAGTAAAACGTTAACTGTTAAAATGATAAATAAAATAAACGTAAAATGGAGTTATTTATCGATTTCGTAAGTAGGTAAGTAGATTTTATTTATACTAATATTATAAAGCTGAAGAGTTTGTTTGTTTGAACGCGCTAATCTCAGGAGCTACAAAAAATGTTTTTTGTTTCTTTTTTGTTTTTTTTTTGGTTCGAATTCAAAAATTCTTTTTTGTTGGATAGACCATTTATCGAGGAAGGCTTTAGGCTATATAACATCACGCTGCGACTAATAGGAGCGAAGAAACAGTGGAAAATGTGTAAAAAAACAGGGAAAATATAAATCCTTATGAAGTATTACTATTACCATTCCACGGGGACGAAGTCGCGGGCACAGCTAGTAATAAAAATGACTTTAAAAATGCTTTATGGTTTCACTAACATCACTATCACTACATAGTATGAAACAAAGTCTCTGTCTGTCCGTCGATGTATGCTTGAATCTTTAAAACTACGCAACGAATTGCGAAGCGGTTTCGTTTCGGTTTAATAATTAATAGAGTGATTCAAGAGGAAGGTTTATAGCACCCGTGTGAAGCCGGGGCGATTTGCTTGTCTATACATACTATATACATAGTATGTATATAAGTATATAAATATATATATAAAAGTAAAAGCTGGTTTAATGAATGACATATCAACGCGGAACCTAAACTTAGTATAAGGGTTAGAAGCTTGATATTTTACTCTGGATTTCTTTTTACAACGTAGAGAAACACTGAGAAAGGATGTTTGTTTTTTTTATGAAGCTAGAAGTGTCAGTTTAATTCTGTTTCATTGGTAGAGAGGTCTTACTTTAACGAATCCGATGGTGTGTATAACTCAAAACAAAGAGTTTTTGAGTTTTGAAGTTAAGTTTTCAAGTTAGTTCTCTTTAGATTCAGATAGCTATAGTATATTTATTGTACAACTTATATATTATATATGTAACATTGTGTATAACATAGCGCTTAAGGGTCCAAGTTTACTGACCTCCATATATATTATATATCTGAAGAAGGAACGATTCCGTACGTGAGCGGTAACGCTAATGAACTGACTGTACTATGTTTCTATATACCTTTGTTGTATCGGCGACTGTACCTCGTAGATACGGCTATTTCTGTGTCTCTATGTGAATAAAACCCTTTGTTTACTGCATATAGTATTGGTTGAGTAGATAAGATGCCTTACCGAATACGCATTGCATATTTAGTAAAATAGTAACACAATACAGAATATTTGTTACTTGGTTTAAGATTCTAAGCTGTCATAATCTAAATTAAATTGGTCGTCACCCTCGATCGCAGACTCACCTTCAGAGCGCATATAGAAATAGTTAGGAATAGGGCCGCTTTCGTTCTAGGCCGTTTATACTGTATGCTCAACGGGCGGAGTAAACTGTCACTTAGAAATAAGCTGACAATTTACAAAACCTGTGTGCGTCCCATCATGACTTACGCTAGCGTAGTGTTCGCACACGTCAGCCAATACAAACTGCAACGTCTGCAAGTTATTCAAAAACATGCGGCCTCACCCACACCTAGCATACTCGATAGTGTTACAGCGGCCCCGCCGGCGGGGTCGAAGACGTCCACATACACCCGGCGCGCGTCGGACTTATCCGCAGGGACCTTCTGTTCCCTTGCAACATAATAGTCGTGTCAACACACCTCCTGACGGCCCGAGCCGAGGTGCGACCCCCACCTTGGGGGGCCCTCGGGTCGGTCAGGGCTAAAAACCCTAAACCAACCCAAAAGGCTTAAGAGTCTCCTTTCAGGAGTCTCGCCATCCGTCCGGTTTTGCAGTGAAGGCCCATTAGCTGGCCAACTGCGCTTCAGTATTCAGTTCGAAAAAAAAAAAAAAAAAAATTAAATTGGTGTTGTTGTTTAGCATAAGACTATTGTCAGCTCAGTCGTGCTACGATTATGGAATCTGTAAAGGCTCCGAAACGTCAGCCAATAAAATAAAATACGCGAGTTACTAAACTAACAATGTAACGCTAAAGTGATTTATACAGTTATTTATGCAAACTATTATCTAAATGACATTATTTACGGGCTACGATTATGCAAACTATAATAAAGTACGCGAGTTAAATACGTTCATAGTTGTTTCATTACAATGTGTACCCGCAACGGCATCAAATAGTACATTACGCACCGAGGCCGGTAAAATAAAAAATGTCTCAGATCACATGTAATTGTCGTCCGAGGCGAAGCCGAGGTTGACAAAAATGTGATCTGAGGCTTTTTGATTTACTGGCCGAGGTCAGTACCTATACTATTTTTCTGTTCGACGAAGCCAGAAAGCGGCAACTTCAATTAGCGCAGTGGCCCGAAAGTTAATGCTTTCTGGCCGGAGGACAGAAAAATTAGTTTTTTATACCCAGTTTTTCTTTTAAAACTTAGATCCTTTTCCCGCCCGTAGCTTCATAAGAATCGTAAACGCATTTCTTGTTATTGTGATATCAACTTTCAGGCGCCGTGACTGTTGGAAAAAGATAAAATGGTTTTATGAAATCTTTTGCAATATCGAATGTCACGGGAGATAATCTGCTTCGAGTTCAGTTTGAAGCACTTTACAGAGCAAGCGAAATAATATATACTTAGTATGAAATGGATGCATTTTAAATTTAAATATAGGATGGATTGGAATGAAACAAATTAAGCCGGATTTAACTCGCGTATTTTAATTTATTAGCTGACGTTTCAGAGCCTTTACAGATTCGATAATCGTAGCACGATTGTTTTATTCCAATCCTAACTAATATTACAAATGCGAAAGTAAATCTGTCTGTCTGTCGGTCTGTCTGTTACGCTTTCACGCTAAAACTACTGGACCGATTTAAATGAAATTTAGTAAGTACAAAGAAAGTCTGGAGCCTGAGAAGGGACATAGGCTACTTTTTAAAAAACTGTAAAAAAGGAGGAGTTCCTCGTGGACGAAGTCGTGGGCTGAAGCTAGTGTATAATAATCGCGATGGCATCAGAAATTATTATAGGATGGATTTTCAACAAGCAAAATCGGTACTTATAACGTCAAGACTTCTTTTATATCTCTTAATAAACAAGCATTTGGGCGCAGTTATAGGAGCATTTTCTATATAAAACTTATAAACAGCTTATAAGACTTTACAGTTCCCATAGTTGAGTGACTGACCTTCGCATGGGCTCAGTTGGTTACGAAAATGGTAGCTGCAAAGTTAAGTGATAAAATACTATTTCTGTATTTTTTTTTACAATGATGAAGGATTTTGAAAGGCCGGAGGAGGACGGGGACAAATTCACAAAATCGTGTAGATCCTTTTATTCGAACGAATTTCAGCGAGCGTTTTGTATCTTTGATTTTGTTTTTTCAGGGTTCTGTGTCCAAATAAATTTATTTCAACGTACAGGCCATTGCTCAACTGTTTTTTTAACCAGATGATCAAGTTAGACACGATCTTTATAGAAATGTTTTTCTATCTATCTTTTCGTTTGTCTGGCTAAAATTCGAGGACGACTGAACTAATTCGCTAAATTAGGTTTTGAAATATTCGTGGAAGTCCAGAGTTCACTCAGGAAATTTAGAAAAAATACATGATTTTTTTTTCTTAAGGAACGCAATACGAAGTTCGTTAGGGTATATTAGTAATACCTAATATACCCTAACGAACTTAATAGGGCCCTAGACAAGTGCCCAACGTTCAACGTTAACGTTAAACGTTAGCACCAAAATGTATGGGATTTGACATTTGTGACGTACGTGACAGTCGTTCGCGGATGTCAAATCCCATACATTTTGGTCCTAACGTTTAACGTTAACGTTGAACGTTGGGCACTTGTCTAGGGCCCCTAATATAATTAATATCAGTGACAGTAAGTATATGAACATGACAGGTGTTTTCAATACATACACAGTGTCACTGAAAAATCCTTAAACGTACTACTGTAGTCAAAGTTGAGCCATACAATCCTATATTCGATCACCTATTGGTCAAAAACCCATTTTATTATGTACAGAACCCTTTTCTGGATAGATCGCGGCACGCGCTTGGACGCCATTTGCAAGTAGAATGAGTCTATAGACTTAATTAACGCAGAGCGGAGTTCTACCCGAAAAGAAAGAGACAAAAAATAGGACCAATCGGTTTGCAAATGAAAAAAAGAGAACGAACTCTGTTGATTACTTCGTTTCGGAAATGTTCTAGCTCGGACTGACGACGGCTTCGAAACTATCCCATGTTTTGCTGCTGGGTTTATATTATTTGGAAATAATGAGTAGAGATGTATTTGAAAACCGGAAAAGTACTATTTGGGCTCTCGCACTAAGTGTTCTGTACCATCTATAAAAAACTAGCTTTTGCCTGCGACTTCGTCCGCGTGGAACTCCTCCTTTTTTGCAGTCGGTTAAAAAGTAGCCTATCTCCTTTCTCAGGCTCCAGACTTTCTTTGTTCCAAATTTCATTTAAATCGGTCTAGTAGTTTTAGCGTGAAAGCGTAACAGACAGACAAACAGAGTTACTTTCGCATTTATAATATTAGTAGGGATAATAAAAAATGGCTTTGTTGTATAGGAGCCCACTTTCCCCTTTTACCCTTTGGCCACGGCACCATAAAAATTTAATTCAAGTTTTTGTACCCGAAAGTCAAATTTACCAGTAAAAATTTGATGTAATTTATTTAAAAAAAACCGCATAGTTTTCAAGCTGCCATCAGGTGACGTTACCGATAAGCTGTTTAAAGGTTGCTTAATAGCGAACACCCTTACACAGCCTATGTACAGCTATAGTCCGCCAGTAACTTACGAGATATCTTGAATTTTTTATGACCAACCGGATTTGAACCCGCGACCTCACGACCGCTATGTCATATGTAAATAAAGTCCTTTTTTCATATACAAAACAAAACGCGTTCTTATATCGAATTTTTTCGTCATTTACGGGTCACCCCAAAATGCTAATAAGGCATTATCATAAAACCACCAGTAACAAAATGACATAAGATTAATGTCTGATGCAATCGATAAAGAACTTTCTCACCTCGATATTAAAGTATAAATTAAAAAAATCATGTTCGAATTAATGACACTTGTAACGACCACATCCCAACTAATATTATAAACGTAAAAGTAACTCTGTCTGTCTGTCTGTTACGCTTTCACGCTAAAACTACTGGACCGATTTAAATGAAATTTGGTAGAAAGAGAGTCTGGAGCCTGAGAAAGGACATAGGCTACTTTTTAACCGACTGCAAAAAAGGAGGAGTTCCACGCGGACGAAGTCGCGGGCATAAGCTAGTATTTTATAAAAAAAAACTTCTAAGCTCAATAAGGTATTTTATATCGTTTATCCTCAAAGTTTAACAAATAGAAAACACGTAATACGAGTTCGGAACTTTTAGGGTCTTTTTCAAAAAGTCTAAGTAACTTTGACATTTTTTATAACACAAAGATATCGTTTGTTTCACATCGTCATAGCCTCCTGCCGCCCAATGACCTATTTAAAGGTCTTCAGCTGAGTAGTGGTTCCGGCCCAAGCGTGTTGCTGATTTTTACAGCTTGACGCCCAGTGTCCTTTTAAAAGGTCTTCAACTTTGACTTGTCATAGAACTTTAAATTTACCGCATATTGCATTTAAAGGGTTTTAAAACGAATACGTCATATTTAACGTTCACACTAGATGTCAGTCTGTTAAACATCATCTGTTAGTTTTGGCGTAATATTCAAAACAAAGTCGAGAGGTCGAGGAAGGGGTAAGTAAATCTGTGATTTTCTTTGCTATCTCGGCAGATTGCGCATGAGTTTTTGGTGTGAGTGTTGCCTAAGATGTTCATCTTTGTTGCAGCATATTTATTTTGTTCATTCGGTTGATATAATTATAAATACAACAACTAATAATCGGATGACCTATCAAAAGGCATATGAGCACCAAGATATTTAAAGATTTTAATAGGTCTACGGGCTATAACCGCTATTCTTGTTTTGATTACTGATCTCTTTGCTATGTTTATTAATAATTTGTAAGACAAAAGTGTTTCTTTTGTTTTGTTTTCACAATTCACACCCATTATAACCTAATCATAATGATAAATTAGTGTTCCACACGAATTAGTTGTTATGACTCTACGGGATTTTATAAAGGTCTATGGGCGGTTACCCCGTTTTTAGCTAAAACTTCGATATGGTCAAGTTTGGTGCCAAATTGTCAGCTCATTTTCCATTTTATTAATGTTCCATTCCATTTCCGGTAATAAAGACATACTCTAGTCGTAGAATTTGAATGTCACGAACGGAAAATTACCAGTATATGACCAAAATTAATGGTAACAAGTGGCAGACGTGGTAAAAAAAAAATATATTTTAAGAAAATATATAAAATGCGTTACTTTTATTGAAATTTAACAAGAATACACTATAGTAGCGTAAAAGACCAACACGTAGGCACATAAGATATCGGAATAAACACAGAAATACGGATTTTCATATTTTCATGGCAGGAAGTCGAAGCTTTCGGAAGAGACTTTAGGGCTAATGAAGAAACGACGTGAAAACCCACCCGTCACTTCGTCAGAGAAACGGATTCTAAACCGAGAGATTAGTAAACGCGTACGACACGATCTTCGGTCCTTCAATACTCTTTCGATCGAAAGAGCGATCGAGCAAAACCGGGGAGCAAAAGTGTTTGTACAATCTCTTGGAAGAAGCCACCTGACGAAGTTGACCACAGAAATTGGAGAAGTCGTTGCTTCGAAGCCGGCAGTCCTAACCGAAGTGGAAAACTTCTATGGCCGGTTGTACGCTTCGCATGCATCTCGACCTGATCCCGGAAATGAGGATTCTAGAGCCACTTTAACACGCCACTACAGCGAAGACCTGCCAGAAGTCAGTATTGGCGAAATCGAGATCGCTCTTGGACAGCTCAAAAACGGAAAAGCCCCTGGAGAAGATGGCGTTACAACAGAGTTATTAAAAGCAGGAGGTAAACCTATACTTAGGGAGCTCCAAAAACTCTTTAACGCCGTCTTGTTTGAAGGGAGAACTCCAGAGATGTGGAGTAGATGTTTAGACGTCTTGTTCTTCAAAAAGGGAGATAAAACCCTGTTGAAGAACTATCGACCCATTTCCCTTCTAAGCCACGTCTATAAGCTGTTCTCAAGAGTAATCACGAACCGTCTTGCGCGAAGATTTGACGAATTCCAACCACCGGAGCAGGCTGGGTTTCCGGAGCGGATACGGCACCATAGACCACATCCACACAGTGCGGCAGATTATACAGAAGACCGAAGAGTATAATCAGCCCCTGTGTTTAGCATTGTGGACTATGAGAAGGCCTTTGACTCGATCGAGATCTGGTCTGTTCTGGAGTCCCTGCAACGATGCCAAGTCGATTGGCGATACATCCAAGTGATGAGATGTTTATACGAAGCCGCTACCATGTCCGTCCAAGTCCAGAATCAGCAAACAATGCCTATACCATTGCATCGCGGTGTGAGACAAGGGGACGTTATCTCCCGAAATTGTTCACAAATGCAATGGAGGATATGTTCAAAACGCTGAACTGGCAAGGACGTGGCATCAAAGTAAATGGCGAGTACATCTCTCACTTGCGATTTGCTGATGATATCGTCATCGTGGCAGAAACGCTGCAGGACCTACAACAGATGCTGAATGATCTGGCTGACTCTTCTGTACGCATTGGCCTACGGATGAACTTGGACAAAACCAAGGTCATGTTCAATGAACATGTACTACCGGAACCAATTGCGGTACACGGCGCCGTTCTCGAAGTTGTTCAAAAATATGTCTACCTTGGACAGACATTACAGTTAGGTAGAAACAACTTCGAGGATGAGGTGGATAGAAGAATTCAGTTAGGTTGGGCAGCGTTTGGGAAGCTACGTCAAGTCTTCATATCGTCACTCCCACAGTGCCTGAAGACGAAAGTCTACAATCAGTGCGTCCTACCCGTCATGACATACGGAGCCGAAACGTGGACACTGACGGTACGGCTGGTTCACAAATTTAAAGTCGCTCAGCAGGCTATGGAAAGGGCTATGCTCGGCGTTTCTCTGCGGGATCGAATCAAAAATGAGGTGATTCGGCAGAGAACCAGAGTCATCGACATAGCCCACCGGATTAGCAAGCTAAAGTGGCAGTGGGCTGGCCATATTAGCCGAAGAACCGATAACCGCTGGAGTAAACGTGTTCTAGAGTGGAGACCGCGTCTCGGCAAGCGTAGTGTAGGACGTCCTCAGGCAAGGTGGAGTGACGATTTGCGTAGGATGGCTGGCAGGAGCTGGATGCGAGCAGCCGAAGATAGAGCAAAGTGGCGTGCAATTGGAGAGGCCTATGTCCAGCAGTGGACTGCGACGGGCTGATGATGATGATGATATTTTCATATTTTTTATTGTTATAACCCAGATACCTATAAAAAAGACATCGAATTTCGGTGTTTTTTCAATCTCAAAGTCTTTTATACATATCACTTATGATACCATAAAAACAATACATTCATACGACAACGATAACTTAAGTTTTCATCTGCCGAAAGTCGTGGGCCGGAACCATGTAAACCTATAAAAAGGGATGTGGGCTGCTATCCCATCTTTGACCAAAACGTGCTGGGCGGCAGGAGGATAGGACTAAATGCTATTTATTTGTATTTTTGTATGTAAATCTTGTTTTTTCTAATTCTAGTAAGTAGATAAAAAAAACTTTTTTCCTTTTTACTGTAAACAGTTTTTTAATACTTTTACACTTGTATTAACGTTAAAAAAATTGTGCCACGAAAAAAATAGCAGCGTACTAGCTGTGCCGTGTGAGCACACTTTTGAACACATCTATTTATTTATCTGTCATACATACATTTCCCAGCATACATTTTAGTCACGATTGTCAAAAATAAAACAATTACCTAATCATTTAATCATAAATCAATATAGGTGAATTAAATTAGTTATATTTTCTTCTAATGTATAATGCAGAAACGCGAAATATTAAAAACATTTTTTTTGTAACTACCTATTGGGGCTCCTACACGGGCCATGTTTTTGTGCAATTTGTGGCTGCACTATTGGCAACTAATTTCCCAGCAACCACAAAAATATTTCATTGCAACTGATGGCCGAGCCATCTATGGCTGGGCAATGTGTGCATATATGTCTGCAATAGTATGGCTGATGAGACGCAGACTCACACGGGCAACACAAACCGGCAATAATGGCTGACGAAATCACACTTGTCGCAGCACACAATAATAATATGTAGTTATATATAGGTAGGTACATCAAAAATATCCGCAACAAGCTTCGTCTTAAAACATAATTAATATAGGCGATTTAACTTAGGGCCATAGTACAGGGCGTATTTTAAACGCGCCGACGACGCGCGTTTCAGGAACGCGAGGTTTCGGCGCTGTGGACGCTGCTTGTTGCGTTTACATTAATGAAACAAGCGCGCGCATGAAGCGCGTATACTCGCGTTTGAAGCGATACAAACGCGTACAAAGGAGCAGAGTAGGGGCAAAACGCGCTGTATCTGCGCGCATAAGCGCAGTAGATGCGCGTTTGACGATCGCCCCGTGTGCTTAGGTTACTAGGATGCGTTCAAATTGCGTTTGAAGCGCGTATACGCGTGTTATCTGCGCGTCGTCGGCGCGTTTAAAATACGCCGTGTACTATGGCCCTTACTTAGTTATAAGATGTTCTCCCAATGTATAATACTGAAACGCGAAATCTATATATACTTATATAAAAATCAATTGCTGTTCATTTTCATACAAAAGGCGATAACGTTTTACACCCAGTAAATATAGTTAGATTTTTATAATTTTTGGATATGTTGTAGATATAATGAGAAACTACGTCTGTACGTTTTGATTTTTAAGAAATATTGCTTAAATAATATAGATTTATATGATTATAAATCTATATATAGATTTTTAGATGCTCATAAATTTTAGCGTAAGCAATATTTCTTAAAAATGAAAACGTACAGACGCGGTACGAAGTTCGCTGGGTCAGCTAGTATTAAAATAAAATATTTTTGTGGTTGCTGGGAAATTAGTTGCCAATAGTGCAGCCACAAATTGCACAAAAACATGGCCCGTCTAGGAGCCCCATAACGCTGGCCATGTAGTATTTTAAAATGTACCTAATGACACTTGTGTTTGTCACTTGTCTAGATGTAGTCTTCGATTCTTTCTTATATTCGTAAGTTGTATTAATTATAATTATTATGTTATTCAACTCTGTTTAAGTTTAATCTCCAATAGGAAACAGTTTACTTGGGACTTATCTGATACTGGAAAAAGAGCCTTAGAGCTATAAAACAGATCTCTTATGCCAGTATGGTCATTGTTAGATCCTATTCTTAGGTCCCAAAGGTATCATCGTCAGACCATTTTTAGAGGTCATTAAGTCATTGTGTAACCTGAATAGGTTTACCTCAATTAGAGATTTATTATAATTACCTACCTGACCTTGCAACGCGACCTGTGACCTTAAGCCCCTTAAGGGCCTATCACACAGGATAAAGGTAAAGTCGTTTATACATTCTCCAAGTTACTTTAATCGTTTTTTTTTATTCATCATAATAATATTGCTGACTCAAACAGCTAACATTTCTTTTCTTGAACAAACGAAAACTGATGTAAACAAATTCTTATAAATATCAGGGGTGGGATTTTCGTGATCACGTTATGTTACAATTTATACCATAGCCTGACGTCACGAGCTCCCACTCCTGAACTTTTGAAGCGCTTATCATCGTAATTTATTGTTCGTTTGAGAAAAAAGTACGTGTCCAATATTTTTCAGTTATCTATTTGACGGCCTGTTGGTCTAGTGGTCAGAGGCCCTGACTACGAAACCGGAGGTTGCGGGTTCGAATCCCGCTAGGGGCAGATGTCAATGTGATGAGCACTGGCATCTGTACCTGAGTCTTGGATGTCTTATATGTATTTATGAATATTTATCCGTTGTCTAGTACCCATAACACAAGCTTTGCTTAAAATGGGACTAGATAATTGGTGTGAATTGTCCAAAGATATTTATTTATATTTATATATTCGATGGACAAAAAATGCCATGCGTATTGTGAAATGGGTTTTCTTACCCGGGGAATAGTACGCGGCCCTATTGGAACAAGATGTAAAAATATAACCAAGAGTTTGGTAACTCGATGAATGTAACAAAAGGGGAACATTACCATGCCGGATTTCCGGGAAAATTTGGAAAGCTCTGAATTGAGTGCCGTTTGGGAAAGTCCATAAATGTTACGCCATGATTCTGGTATCGGGCATAAATAAGAGGGGAAATTTTATTTGAATTTTACCCGACGATGGGTACATCTTTTACAAGCTAGCTGTAGGCTGGTGGTGCCAACGTTAGCACCAAAATGTATGGGATTTGTCATCCGCGAACGACTGTCATGTACGTCACAATCGTTCGCGGCTGTCAAATACTATACATTTTGGTCGTTTCGTTTAACGTTGGCACCTTGTCTAGCCTCCAAGGTTTTGTTTTAAATGTTTTAGTGTGACTTGAATAGGTTCCTATCCTGGCTCAGTAGGTGGGCGGATCTTCAAGCGTTTGAGACGCCGCCATTGTCCTCTACATCTATATTATCTATAATGTTTGCAAATTATTCTGTATCAATTGAAACGATCTAAACATTTGTACCTACAAGTACCGGGAAATAATTTAAGTTTTTTTACTTATTGATTTCTGTTTTTATGTAGATATACTGTGACGACAATGACATCATTACGAGTCTATAGATATATAATCTGTACGAAGCCTGTGTAATAGTGGACGTGGTGGCCTTTAAACAGCGTCTATACAGCTTATATGGAACCTGGGAATCCTTTGGGCATATTCAATTCAGTTCTGATGATAATGATATTTTTTTTTTAAGTTAATTGCGACTGATGACTTTGGTCTTTTAGAATAAATCTTTACGCCAGTGTTAGAAACTGGTAGCTACAGTTCTCATTGCCGAGGTATATTTAAAGTCAAATAAAGTTGTTGCAAGCACTCGCGAGTGTCGATAAAAACACCTCTTTAAAAGAACCGTCAAGGAACTTCTAGAATAATCTAGAACTCGGTATTGTAGAGGTTGCAATTCAGTGTGGACGCTGACTGCAGGGTTGCCAGATATATTTTTTGCCAAGTCGGGATTTTGGAACTTTTTGAGTGAAAAAAGCGGGATTCTTTCGTCGAAAGCGGGACATAGTAAAATAAACGTACCTATATAATCAAAAGTTTTTGAATATTTATCTTTTTATTTGAATTCAAATTACGTTTATGTGACAATAGATAGTAAAAATATCCATAGAAATTGCATTTTAATAAAAATACCCTATCGTTAAATAGTTGAGTAAAAATAATAAAATCTGAATTAAACAAATTCAAAAAAAAAAAACAGAAATCTAAATCAAAAAAGGTTTTATTCATTAGAAAAATATGGAAATTTCAAACAATAGCCTAAATACATTAAAATTTGATTTAAAAATCGGGACGTCCCGCCAAAATCGAGACGTATGGCAACGCTGACGCTGAGCGCGTAGAAATGTTTTTAAAGTTAGAATGAAACATCTATAAACGGATTTAACTAGCGTATTTTATTGGCAGATGTTTCGGTGCCTTTACAGAGCCCATAATCGTAGCACGACTGAGCTGTTTTTAAAGTTGCTCTCAGGCGCGTGCAGTGGGGGGAGCATAAGTATAGCGTCAGGGTAGGCACTACATACATTAATGACATTTTGCCTGTATGAAATGCACGCCTTTGGTTGCTCTTATATTTGAAATAGTACGTCGTTATTGGAGGGAAATAAACCTATACTAATATTATAAAGCTGAAGAGTTTGTTTGTTTGTTTGTTTGTTTGTTTGAACGCACTAATCTCAGGAACTACTGGTTCGAATTCAAAAATTCTTTTTTTGTTGGATATACCATTTATCGAGGAAGGCTTTAGGCTATATAACATCACGCTGCGACCAATAGGAGCGAAGAAACAGTGGAAAATGTGTAAAAAACGGGGAAAATATGATGCCTTATGAAGAAGTGACAGTTAGAAGACTTTGACAGATCTTTGACGAAACAATCGGACGGGCAGGACGACGTCTGCCGGGGCCGCTAGTTGTAGATATTCGGCTGGAGAAAACAAATATTGTATTAATTTAAGTATTTTATCTCGAAGGCCTTATAGTACTTACTTAGCACTTAATTTCAAAATGCGCGTTGATTTTGATTACACCCCCGATACAGCGAACTTGTGGGGCTTATCGCAATTTTGCGCTTCGGCAAAAGTCGTAAAATTTGTAACGTTTCATTCAAAAAGTTGGGACGCCGTAAACACAATATGCCGCGAAAATAAACTCAAAGTTAAATTAGACGTCTCGTCATTTAGAGGTATTGAGCGTTGTGCAAATGATGACGCACTGCGAACGACGGAGCGTTTATGTGTGGCGTTTTTTGATATTTTTCGTTTAGCAAAGGGGATTGATAATTTCCTTTTTAAGGTAACATTAGTAATTATGAATTGTGTAACGGTTATTTGAATATTAACAGTATAATGTTTATGTAGATTATTGTAGATACATATTTAAACACTAGGTAAAATATTATAAGCGTCATGTATATCACAGAAACATGTATTTCTTTTAAGATAAGCGTGCATTCCACAGTGTCATTAAAGTATGGAGTGCCTACCCTGACGCCATACTTACTCTCCCCCCACTGCACGCGCCGTCACTATCGTTCGCGGATATCAAATCCCATACATTTTGATTAGTTTCGTTTTTATTATTTATTGCACAAAACCAACTAAAGTGCAAAAGGCGGACTTAATGCCATACGGCATTCTCCACCAGTCAACTTTTGAAGTACCTAAACAAAGAGCATGTGCGCAAATAAATATTTTACGTCAATTAACGTTGAACGTTGGCACCTTGTCAGCCTCCCAGAAATACCGATCGTTTTCCATACAAGTGCGAACACAAATACCGCAAGCGGATTACGAGAAATTCCGCCCTAAATTCTTGCAGGCAAAGTTGACAAAGTCTAACGATTACGTAACTAAATCACGCATCTGTATCGATACCAGTCTAAGGATGAACTTTGCCGCTTCTGTAACTAGTTACGTACTTCACAAGTTCCATAACACAATTAGTTACGGGTTATTCCTGTCTATACTAAAATTATAAAGGGGAAAACTTTGTTTGTTTGGTTGTGAATAGGCTCAAAAACTACTGGATTTGAAAAATTCTTTCACTGTTAGGTAGCTACACTATTCGTGAGTGACATAGGCTATATTAAATTTTGAAAAAAATTAGGGATCTATGCGAAGCCGAGACGGACCGCTAGTTTGTAATAGTTTGTAGCGTATGTTTACGTAACTCAAGACAGTGTTCTCGCGTCGTTTTGTAAATAGTCTCGTAAATGTAGAGTCACATTTTTGATTTTAATTTTTTGTAGCGTCACGGGTTCTTAAGGATTTTACTCAAGATTCTTAGTGATGAGATTCAGCATCCATTCATAGATAGAAATAGGTACTTAGTAAGTATTAATCCTTACTAATATTATAAATGCTAAAGTAACTCTGTCTGTCTGTCTGTTACGCTGTCACGCTAAAACTACTGGACCGATTTAAATGAAATTTGATACGAAGAAAATCTGGAGCCTGAGAAAGAACATAGGCTACTTTTTAACCGACTGCAAAAAAGGAGGAGTTCCACGCGGACGAAGTCGCGGGCAGAAGCTAGTTTTAAAGTAAAGTTGACCACTCTCTTGCTAGAGATAACCACAATGTTACTATTAAGAAGTTTATAAGGGTTAATACTAGATTTTGGTTTTTCCATGTATGTTTGCGTTGCTTTAAGTATGTTAAGGCCAATGCTATATTACAATACATAGGCATTAATAATGCAACAAAAGGGATGTCGACTGGGAAAAAAAACGAAATTCTATTTAGTCCGTAAGTTATATTATTAAAAACTAGCGGCCCCGGCAGACGTCGTCCTGCCCGTCCGATTGTTTCGTCAAAGATCTGTCAAAGTCTTCTGTCACTTCTTCATAAGGCTTCATATTTTCCCCGTTTTTTACACATTTTCCACTGTTTCTTCGCTCCTATTGGTCGCAGCGTGATGTTATATAGCCTAAAGCCTTCCTCGATAAATAGTCTATCCAACAAAAAGAATTTTTGAATTCGAACCAGTAGTTCCTGAGATTAGCGCGTTCAAACAAACAAACTCTTCAGCTTTATAATTTTAGTATAGATTATTCGACACTTATTTTTTTCTGTTCTTCAACAATGCCAAAGAAAAGTGATTCTACAGTTCGAGAGTGGGCACTCTTGACGTTACAGCTAGGTATATAAATTGTACCTAGCCGTGACGTCACAAGCCCCCACTCCCGAACTTTGGAAGCGCTTATCTTTGGCATTTATTGTCCGATTGAGAAAAGAAAAAATACGTGTCGAATATTTTTTGGCAATCTGGATGGACAAAGGAAAAAAAAACATTTGTCATGCCTATTTTATGGACGCAAAAATTCAGACCATAAAAATAAAGCATGGAAATAAATTCCAAATTGCAATATAGAATTCGGTGAACGTTCGCTAAAACAGAGTGGGAAATGTATTTTAAAATGTGCACATGCCATTACTGGCCGGTGTCAGTTGTCGCGATAATTCTGTGAGCCTTTTGTATTCAGGCTCGCCTGTTTCGATAGTATGTGTTACAATCATATATGTGTAACGTGACCATACGTCCCGTTCTGAACGGGACAGTCCCGTTTTGTAACTACGTGTCTTGAAGTCCCCGAAATAATCTCGCAAAATTGCCCCTTTTTCGAAAACTGAACAATTATTGGCATTTATTTAAAAACCGCATAAAAACCTTAGCTACATTAAAATTTTCAATGTGTATCTATACTAATAATAATATTAGTATAGATACACATAGAAAATTTTAATTAAAAGAGGATTGATGCTCCAAAACGACTGGACCGATTTGAAAAATTCTTTCACTGTTGGGAAGCCACACTATTCCCGAGTGACATCCTTACTAATATTATAAATGCGAAAGTAACTCTGTCTGTCTGTCTGTCTGTTACGCTTTCACGCCTTAACTACTAAACCGATTTAAATGGAATTTGGTACAAAGATAGTCTGGAGCCTGAGAAAGGACATAGGCTACTTTTTAACCGACTGCAAAAAAGGAGGAGTTCCACGCGAACGAAGTCGCGGGCAGAAGCTAGTAGGCTATATAAAAAAGAGATCTGTGCCGTTCGAAGCCAGGGCGGACAGTTAGTATTGTATGTTATCCTTTTTCATTTGATACTCCACTCGGGTATAATTTGTAAACATTGGTTTCCCAACCCCACTTTCACCCCTTATAGCAGTCGATTTTGCGTCGGGGGTTAAAAATCTTTTTTTCATTTACTACCTGTTCATTGAACTAAATAAACAAATGTCCCGTTTTGAGACAAAAAATAAATGGTCACGTTATAATAATATATGTTGTGTAAACCGAACTGTATCGTTTTCATAACTGTTATATGTTTTTATCTTCGTCCGATAACATATTGCGCGTGTTTTATTTCATTATCTGGTTTGCTTTTTGTTTTTTTTGCGAATATGTCACAGCTGTATTATCGGCGTGTAATATTATATGTAATATTATGTATTATAATTATATATGTGGTATAATACAATGTAATGTTCAGTTTTTAATTTAAATTTTTAGTGCCATTCGACATTCAATATCTTTTCTGATTTATTATATTATTCCGAATTACCAAAACTTTTTTAAACTCCTTTTTGACTTAATATTTTAAGATTTATGTAAGTACTTATTCAATAAATTACCTTACACAATTTGCAATTTATAGACTTGGTGCTTACCTGAAAAAAAAAACTCTCATTAATTAAAATAATCTAAATATGAGTATATCGGAATGTTAGTTAGTGGAAATGAAGCTTTAAAACTACGCAACAGATTTCGAAGCGGTTTTTTTAATAGATTCACGAGGAAGGTTTAGGAAGGTTTACAGCACACGTGTGAAGCCGGGTCGCTAGTAAACAATATATAGTACAGTCACCATCAGATATATCTGACCCCGTATACTCGATATTTCTGATGCTGACTGTACAATCAAATGGTTTAGCGATTTCTATTCAAACAAAACACAACAGGCACCTGTTTCTAATAAATCACGGAACAGAACCGGAAGTTAGCAAACATTTGATACCGCATGAGTGTTTGCCTTTACTTAAGGCTGTGTAGGTACTGTGTACAGCCTCCGCCGATAGATATTTTTCATCCCCCTAATTCTGTTACATGTTTGGGTTGAAAGTGATTGGAACTGGTTACAACACGATGAAACGCTTACTAAGTAGTCCTATAAAGGTATTATAAGTGTGGAACTACTAATAATATTCTTATAAAGGTATTTTGTTAAGTCAACTTTGTCCTTAAGTACGTTACAAGCTTATTAACATGCTATAAGTTTTTGAGATATAAAAGGAGGTTTACACCAAATGTTTGGTTATTTGAGCTTATGTGAAAAAAGTGTAAAAACAAAAGATGCAACCTTTTTATTAACACTTTTAACTTTTTTCCGAAAGACTTGTAGTTTTTCCGGAAGTTGATAGAAACCGTATTTCTTCTCCTTTTCGGCCTTACCTATTAATTATTTTTCCTTTCATTCCTATTATATTCTCTTCCTTTTCCAATGAGTTGCACCCTATTTTTCTTTTATTTTGTAAAATTTTTGAAAGCTTTTAGCATTTATATTTTCATAATTTCTAATACCTACCTTCGCGGGTATTATACATTAGCATAAGACTATTGTCAGCTCAGTGCTACGATTATGGAATCTGTAGAGCCTCCGAAACGTCAGCCAATAAAATAACTTACGCGAGTTAAATCCGTTTAGTTGTTTCATTTCAATTTATATATTTTAGTTTAAGAATTTTCTAAGGTTGTCCACGTTTGTTTTAACCTTTATCTCCCAGTCTCCACCAGGCGCGTGCAGTAAGTGTCGCGAATGTACCACGTCAGGGTAGGCACTCCATACATTAATACCATTGTGACTATATGGAATGCACGCCCTTGGACTCAACTAGTTGAATTTTTAATTTAAATTTTACCCAAATAACCCTTATAAATGTATGTACTTTTAAATGAACGTAAGTACTAATGGGGGAAACTTATAATTAGCAAAGTTTGTTTGAAATGCAGTTAACTAAGAACATCTTACGTACCTCTTGCTTACTTATTATTATGTGTGAAAGTTAGTTTTTCGGAATTAGTAAATAAGTTTACAGTTTACAGTTTGTTAAAATTTTGACGTCATACCTTTACGTTTCACGACGATGTGACGTCACGCGGCTTCACCATTACTAATTTGATTGATACAAAAACGATGTGTTAAATATTTCATGATTATGTAGGTAACTAAAAACTTGTCAATTTGCGCACACGGTCGCAAACCTGCCAAGTCCAGGAAACACTTATTTTTCAAACTGAATCTATACTAATATTATAAAGCTGAAGAGTTTGTTTGTTTGTTTGAACGCGCTAATCTCAGGAACTACTGGTTCGAATTCAAAAAATATTTTTTTGTTAGATAGACCATTATCGAGGAAGGCTTTAGGCTATATAACATCACGCTGCGACCAATAGGAGCGAAGAAACAGTGGAAAATGTGTAAAAAACGGGGAAAATACTACCTTATGAAGAAGTGACAGAAGACTTTGAGATCTTTGACGAAACAATCGGACGGGCAGGACGACGTCTGCCGGGGCCGCTAGTATATGATAATATGACGGGTGGCGAGCCTCCTGAGAGGAGACTTTCAATCCTTAGATTGGGTTTAGGGTTTTTAGCCCTGACCGACCCGAGGGCCCCTCAAAGTGGGGGCTAGGGAACACTATACCATCGAATACTATTCAATTTCATTTAAAGATAACCACTATATATATTTTTTATATTAGAACATTCAGAGATATAGCTTCATTGTATATATTTGATTAGTTACAATTGCAATTATCGTCTTGCCTACATTTAGGCTGCCATTATTCGCTGTCCCGCTCGTGATATACTGAATGGTGAACCATTTGGTAAATTCGACTAACATCTGGCGGCTTGAATAACTTGAGTTATAAGAAGAAAGCGTATTTAATTTAAATGAGATTGAAATTAATAATTAAATTGAGATTGAAAGTAATGAAGACAATTTGAATGATGTTTTCTAAGTTAACATAAAATATACTTCAATAAAAGTCAGTAATCAGTTTTCACAAAGACTTAACCATTCACTTCAATAATCAATCGTTTAAGAAACCGAGATTGAAAAAGAGAATTAAAATTGGAATGAAACAACTATTAACGGATTTAACTCGCGTATTTTTATTTTATTTTATTTGCTGACGTTTCGGATTCTTTACAGTTTCCATAATCGTAGCATGACTGAGCTGACAAAAGTCTAACGTTAAAGTGATTTATACAGTTATGCAAACTCAAAATCCGTTAATAGTTGTTTCATTCCAATGTGTAATAACCGCGAAGGCATCAGAAATTATTAGAATTAAAATTGACATTGAAATGAGAATATATATACTATATAATCTATATATGACTTCCGAGTTAACCTTTTTTTTTGTAAACCCATCAAATATGAAGTTAATATGCAATTTTTACGGCACATGAACAATCTCATGTTATTCATTAACTAAACCATTATAAAAGTCAATCTCTTGTGTATTGCGCAATTCGAATGGTGGAATATAATTCAGTCATTAACAGTGTTCACGGAATCGCATTAAACAGCGTCCATTGTAACCACAATCGTTAAATCGTGTACATAATTCAATTAACAGAGGCGTTTGGATCTCATGCTCCGTACATGCAATCTATTGACGATATGCGCACACTCTCTACAATTGATTCCAAAACGATTACCTTTAAACTGTTCAATGGGATATCTCATTGGGTGTTATGTTCTTCTCACTTAGATAATAATAATGTTTTAATAGTTTTATTAACTAACTTAGATCATTCATAAGTGTTTAGGTACCTACTTTTTTTGTTTAAATAAGTACACTTTATTTGTGTTTTATTTTGAACGACTATTCTTCAAAGGAGTCCCAGTAAGCAAAATAAAACAAACCTGGTAAATTATATATCAATTTGTTATAAAAAAGAAACGAGACATTAATTTGTTGTGAATTCTTCTTTGACAGCATTCGACTTCTTGCAAACATTTTTTATAATGAAAGCTTATTAAAATTTCCTGTACACCTTGTTGAGGGGAAAGTTAAATCACTTCCTGGGAAGTTTCAATTAAGTTAAATATTTTCTTTTTGAATTAGCAGTCCTGAAAATATTGTGCAATTTTGTTTATTACTTAGTTATTAGCATGAAAAAATAAATATGACAATGTGTAAATTGGTTCAAATAGCTAAAATCTCTCAAAGCAAGTATCGAAGAATAAATAATGGTGTCTATAGATAAATAATGCTCAAGTTATTACATTAAATAGATACCTAATAGACCTTAGTTTTTTAATATTGATAAAAGTATTTTAAATAACTTTTCTTATCTTCAAGGTTCTTTTAACGTGATATTTTAATTATATTTTTTGTAGAGTTCCAATACAGAGTTCTGGTTTCTATTATAATGGTTTACACCCTGATCATTTCAAAACAACTTCGGCTTTTCTTAATTTTAAATTTGTTTTTCGTTTGATAAACGTAAACGAAATTTCCTCTGCAAATAATCGCTTTCTCGTGAAAATAGGAACGAGTTTGAAAAGTAATTTTTTAGATACGCATTCTGAAGCATTTGAAAAAACATTCATAATTTTCGTAGTAACTCTTAATTGGTCGAAGATCGAACGGTTCAGCGCGACGAAAATATTAACGTTGGTAAAGCCTTAAGAACTTTTGGCCTCGTGAAATTCAACTCTATTTTTAAATAAAATAGGCTTGATAATGGTTTGTATTGGAAATTAAATAGATGACAGCTCTATTAAGTCTTTAATTTGTCTGAGAACGCCAAATTCGGTCAACAATTTTCAGTTAAAATTGTTGTCACGGTGTTTATTAAGCCTTGTTTTTACGAGATTGCTTGGAGATCAATAAGTGTTATTAAAATTTTGAATGTTGGCCCTTGGTCCGGATTTTCTCAAAGGTACCCTATTATTGTATTCTCAATGTTCTTATTGATATTTTGAATGAAACACTGCAATAAATTTAAAAAGTTATTTCTAAATAGTACCAAGGATCAAAATAAAAGATACAGATATATTTTCGTTAGGTACTGGAAAGGTACAGTCAGCATCAGATATATCAAAGCGGGCGAGGTACTCAAATACATCTAAACAACATTAAATTTCAATAAATTCGTTACGGCAAATAAGGCAATAATATCTGAACGTCCAATTCGTCACAAATATAAGAGCAGCAATTTTTCAGTATAATCTGGACACATAACAACGCAAAAATATCTTAACAGTACAAGTGTTCATAAATATCTGAACACTTAAGGAAAATATACCTTAAATCACTGACATATAGTTTACATTCTATTGTACAGATGTAGTGAATATTCTGTCTCATGGTATCATTACTAGATAAGCAAAGCAAACGTGAATTGCGACGTTGTCATACTTACTATTGTTTTCTGTTGCCAAACTTCAATTGTCACTGTTTAGTTCGTATCCTATTTAATTATGAAAGAATATTATGGTCGTTGACAAGTCGTTGTCAACATTGGTAATCAATTTTCGTCAACCTGATAATTGATTGCTTAGCCTCATGGTTTATACGGCGGATGCGCGGTCATAGAACGCGGCTGGTTTAAGTTCGAGACCAGGGAGAATTTGTGTTTTTTTTAAATTTTATTCCTTTTGTATTTTTATTCAGATCTTATTTTGTATTGAAGACGTCGGTGAGACACTTCCAAGACTAACCTTAGTTAAATTGTGTATATACTAGTTATAGTTTATTTAGTCTATGTAAGCTGCGTTTTGTGTAAAGTATAAATTATTATGGTAACCAGATGATGAAATGATGAGACATGATGGAGCTTAATTAATTACATACTTTGTCGTTTAATTAGGTACCTACGCAACAACTTCATCAATTGTAAAAGTCCGTAGGTAATAAACGAACTGCAAATACTAATACGAGTTTCGATTCTACGTAGGTATGTCCGATCTCCGAATGTCCTGCCATCGTATTAAAGACTATAATAAATGAAGAAATAAAAAATAAAAAATCTTAAAAAACTTGCGACAAATAAAATTTTAATATAGCAGGTAACCTAATTTATTATAGAAATTAAAAAAAAGAATAATATATGTCATATTTCCCATCCGTTAATAAAAATAAAATGCATGTGGACCAGTCGGATTCGATCCATGATGCTCGGTTTACTAAGCGATATCTTACGCATTAAGCCAAGACAGTATTATTTAGATTGTTTGAAATTTATAATAGGTATATGCGTTTGATTAGAGCCTAGTAATGATACCACGAGACAGAATATTCACTACATCTGCACAATAGAATGTAAACTATAATAATATGTCAGTGACTTAAGGTATATTTTCCTTAAGTGTTCAGATATTTATGAACACTTGTACTGTTTAGATATTTTTGCGTTGTTATGTGTCCAGATTATATTGAAAAATTGCTGCTCTTATATTTGTGACGAATTGGACGTTCAGATATTATTGGCTTTATTTGCCGTAACGAATTTATTGAAATTTAATGTTGTTCAGATGTATTTGAGTACCTCGCCCGTTCTGATATATCTGATGGTGACTGTACAGTTAATAAAACAAAGACTTTCCAGTTCTTCTGCAGAAAGTAGTATATACTAAAAAGTACGCGGCGATTCAATACATTACTGTTTCATGGCTTTTTAGAAGCCACAGCGTAGAACATTCAGATAAAACAGTTCATATTTTTTGGTCTATCTATACAAATACAGTATCACTAAGGTGATGTGATACTTTAATGTGATACGAATGCCCAGCATTATTTCTTTTTTGTTTGGTATTTCTAAAAATAGTCTGATAATAGACAGTCAAAATAAAAATGAAGTGTTTTTTGTAAATATAATATGTACCTAACCTACTTCATAAACGTTTTAACTGTCTGGGCGAACTTTGTACAGCCATATTCTGATTTTAAGCGCGTACATACACTTCAATTAAATACGTATTTCGAAGAAATCATACCTCATTAAGTTTCTGGCCGTTTATTCTCAAGTGAGGTCTTTCGAAGACTGTATCTTTCGAACTTGTAAAAGCCTAAATTGAAGATATACATTTTCATTTTATATAGGTTGAGTGATGCAACTGCATTTACGAAGTCTCTTCAACGGTCCGGTAGACCGGTAGTCCGGTATTTATAAAGCCTCTCCACTCTACTCGCTGTTCGAGTGTTCCGGAACAAATCACCATGACATGTCTATACGTTTAAGTATTCTTGGCTTCGCAGACACTAGTCCGATTTAGTATTGAATTTAGTTTTAATCCAAAAATGTAGTTTTATAACGTTTCTTATATACAAAACAAACAGTGATACATTTAGAGTGAGGATAAAATTGAGATTGATTTTCAGAATGGGGGACAGAATGAGATTGAAATGTTGATACTTGTGTGTTGTGTGTACAACTACTTACGGTATTTTAAAGTAACGTTTTGTAGCAGGACGATTTTATAATAGGCTTAATGGTTACAGTTATTTCGATAAAGTCATTAAGTTCGAAATAAAATCAGATTGGTGTTTCAAAAATAACATAAATAATTCTGAGTCGAGATTGAGATACATAATTTACACTAGTTTTTTATAATATCTTGCAGCATATATAATTATGAATCGAGATTGATACACATAGTTCATTCACTTATTTCTTCTCAATATATTACAAGCATTATTTTTTATTATTTCATTATAAATTACTTAAATAAAATTATTAGGTAATTATTTATTAAATGTGAATGCTGTTACGCACCTGTCATTGATATTATAATAGCCTGGAAGAGGTTCATTATTTTCTTAATTTGAATATTATTTTGTATATTATTGTTGGTGTGCTTTTAAATAAATAAGTCAAGCATTCGGAAAGCTCGTTTTCCGGATAAAATAATAAAAATCAGATTTTATATGAAAACAACAAAAAAGTGGACTAGAGGTATTTAATACGTAAGTAACAAAATCATAACGCACTGAATGGTAAATTAATTTCACACCGGAACGCAAGGTGACTGAGCCGGTGACTGCCCACCCTCTTTGACACGCCGAGCGTTATAATGTGCAGTTACCCTTGCAAGCACAAAAGTGCTTAACTACGGGTAGTTGTAAGCGGTTACTAGCAGTAAATCAGTTTTATATATTATGAGCATAATATTATCTATATTAGTTGTACAAAATGCCAATTAATAAATTATGTCAACTTTTTCTTTACCTATTGAATAACTAGCTGGGTGACCTAGCTTTGTCCTGTCCGTCCGATTGTTTAGTCAAAGATCTGTTAAAGTCTTCTGACACTTCTTCATAAGGCTTCATATTTTCCCCGTTTTTTACACATTTTCCACTGTTTCTTCGCTCCTATTGGTCGCAGCGTGATGTTATATAGCCTAAAGCCTTCCTCGATAAATGGTCTAATAAATGGTTCGAATTCAAAAAGAATTTTTGAATTCGAACCAGTGGTTCCTGAGATTAGCGCGTTCAAACAAACAAACAAACAAACTCTTCAGCTTTATAATGTTAGTATAGATACCAACATATACCTCATAATTTCTGATGCCTTCGCGGTTATTACACATTAGAATGAAACAACTATAAACGGATTTAACTCGCGTATTTTATTATATTGGCTGACGTTTCGGAACCATTACAAATACATACCATAATCGTAGCACGACTGAGCTGATAATAGTCTTATGCTAAAGCCAATAAAATAAAATACGCGAGGTAAATCCGTCTATAGTTGTTTCATTTCAACATATACCTTATTTAATGTACCTATATATTTATATATATATATATATATATAGATCCCCAGATCTAAAGAGAGCTAACTCAAAAAAGGTACTTTTTCAGGAGAGGCGAGAAACTGATTAATATGTCCATACGCACGCATGAGTTTTCTGTATAAATTTATCCTTTTTATAATAAAGCTAGCATTGTATATTAGCTGAAATCTGTTTTAGTGTAGGTGGGTTTTACTGGAATCCGATGGTGTGCATAACTCAAATCTTCCGGTTTTTGAGTTAGCTCCCTTTAGATCTAGGTGTGCGATATATATATATATATTATGTTATTTCGCTTAACCGCAACGTTACAGCAGTTTGTACAAAGTTAAAACAAACGAGTTGACTGCGATTTACCAAACACGGAACCAACTTTGTTTACTTACTTAGTAAATTTTTGGTAACTTTGTGGAGAGCTAAAATATTAGACTAGCTAATATAATGTTGGTACATTAAAAATAAAAATACTAGCGGCCCGCCCGCGACTTCGTCCGCGTGGAACTCCTCCTTTTTGCAGTCGGTTAAAAAGTAGCCTATGTCCTTTCTTAGGCTCCAGACTTTCTTTGTACCAAATTTCATTAAAATCGGTCCAGTAGTTTTAGCGTGAAAGCGTAACAGACAGACAGACAGACAGACAGAGTTACTTTCGCATTTATAATATTAGTAAAGATTATGGTTGATGGATTGACAAAATAATTTCTGATGCCTTCGCGGTTATTACAGATTGGAATGAAACAACTAATAACTATAAACGGATTAAACACGCGTCATTTTTTGTTACTTTAGCGTTCTATTGGCAGCTCAGTCGTGCTACGATTATGGAAACTGAAAAGAATCCGAAACGTCATCAGATATAATAAAATAAAAATAAGCGAGTTAAATCCATTTAAAATTGTTTCATTCCAATGGATCGACTGAATTTTAATACAAAGCATAGCCCAAGTGAAGTACTGAGTAATGTATGGCTAATAATTTCTGATGCCTTCGCGGTTATTACACATTGGAATTAAACAACTATTAACGGATTTAACTCGCGTATTTTTATTTTATTTTATTCGATTATGGAAACTGTAAAGAATCCGAAACGTCAGCTAATAAAATAAAATAAAAATATAAGAGTTAAATCCGTTAATAGTTGTTTCATTCCAAAATGTATGACTACATTATAAGTCTGAATTACTAATATATAACGTTCACCTTTCTCAAATACGTTAAAAGGCTTAGATAGTTGATTATATTTTTTCAATAAAGAAATCGAAAAATCGATTTATAATTGAATAGGTATTTAAAGTGATAGCTTGACTTTGCATTTGACATTTTACAAACATTTTCTTGACTTAAATTAACGAAAAAAAAAACGGTGCAGTCGTTCAGAAGTAATGCGCTTACTTATAATATACATTTTGGAGATTCATTTGTTTTATATACCTACCTTAGATAAAGTCGTTACAAGGTATATTTACTCTAGGTAAGTATACTAAAGTCTTTATTTCAGGTAAAATGCAGTTTTTTGGACCGAAATAAAATTTCAAGCACAAAAACAACGCTGACCGAAAATTTGCTATACGAGTAATTGGTGCCAGTAGCAAATAAGGCTTCGTTACGGAAATATAAGAGCGGTACTAATGGTCTCAAATACTTTTTAAAAAACAACCTTATTATAGCATTATTCGAGTTTACGGCACTTGAATCAAAAGAGCTCGGTAACATTTCTAAAATATTTTTTTTTATTCTTTTTCTAAAAAGCGGAGGGTAATAAATGAACTGTATGTATTACGTACAATGGAAAATAATTATGTAAACGGTTTTTCATTTAATTGAATCTTCTTTTAAAATTTAATAATTCTCTAACAGGTTGTCAAAGTGACGTTTATATTTTTTTGGCCGCTGCGCTAAATGAAATTGCCGCTTTCTGGCTTCGTCGAACAGAAAAATAGTATACTGACCTCGGCCAGTAAAATAAAAAAGCCTCAGATCACATTTTTGTCAACCTCGGCTTCGCCTCGGACGACAATTACATATTGTGATCTGAGACATTTTTTATTTTACTGGCCTAGGTGCGTAATGTACTAAACTCAAAACAAACCATTATTAACGCTTCCTGCAAAAGGCCTTTCTCTGAATAGGTAAGTAAAAAAACCTTTGTTATCACAAGAAAAACTCACATTTGATTCACGCAAAACACGACACGAACATCGGGGCTTCGTGCAAAAAGGTTATTAATCACAGCGAGTTTCAGAGGTAGTCGTTTATATGAACAGCTATTACGGTAACTACCTGCCGTACTTCTGTTAATATACATTGTCTGAGAATCGCCGATGGATAGAACTGCGGCAAAACGGAAAAGAAGTTACTAAATCGTATACTCATTTTGATATTCTGTTGATTTTATTATAATAGGGGTTCGCCTTGGCTTCGCACGGATTTTTTTTTTAATTTTCTATAGCCTATGTCACTCGGGAATAGTGTAGCTTTCCAACAGTGAAAGAATTTTTGAAATAGGTCCAGCCGTTTTGGAGTCTATTCAATCCAAACAAATAAACCTTTACTCTTTATTCTATTATACAAGCTGTCCGCCCGGCTTCGCACGGATCTCCTTTTTTTATACCCTATGCCACTCGGGAATAGTGTAGCTCCCCAACAGTGAAAGAATTTTTGAAATCGGTCCACCCGTTCTGGAGCCTATTCGTTGGAGGAGTGACATAGGCATATATAAAAAGGGATCCGCGCGAAGCCGGGGCGGACAGCTAGTGTGTAATTAATATCATTATTGTCAAAACGAGTTCCAGAAGTTACGCTGGAATACCGCTGCCTGTTACTAGCAGCTATTGTGAGAGTCGATGAGTTTTTTCCCGGAAGATGGCTACTCAGGTCGGAAACACAATCGCAAATGGTCTTGCCGCGCTACCGATAAATTACGACCTCGGTGATTCCCGCTAATGATTGGCTGTTTTGTTATTCTTTCGGTCGAGGGTCTGTTTCAGCGATTACTCTGTGAATCAGGTGCGTGCAGTGATCGTAGGTATGGCACCAGGGTAGGCATATCGCACTCCTAGATCTAAAGGGATCTAACTCAAAAACCGGAAGATTTGAGTTATGCACACCATCGGATTCCAGCAAAACCCACCTACACTAAAACTGATTTCAGCTAACTTTGTTAACTTTAACTCTGCTAGCTTTGTTATAAAAAGTATAAATTTATACAGAAAACTCATGCGTGCATATGGACATATTAGTCAGTTTCTCGCCTCTCTTGAAAAAGTACCTTTTTTGAGTTAGCTCTCTTTAGATCTAGGTGTGCGATTTATTAGTATAATTATATTAGTGACACTGTGCCTATATGGAATGCACGCGCTTGCTGTGAATCATGTTTAAACGGAATTACGACTCGTTCTTTACTACATAGGTAGTATAAAACAAAGTCGCTTTTTCTGTCCCTATATGTACGCTTAAATCTTTAACTACGCAACGGATTTTGATGCGTTTTTTTTTAAATAGAGTGATTCAAGAGAAAGGTTTATAGCACCCGTGTAAAGCCGGGGCGAGTAGGGTAGTGTATAATAAGTTTTTATCGATTTCCATTAGAATATGTTTATTTATGTTCTTTTCTTACTGTGATATAGTACCTACCTAGCCAAGTATTTCAAATAATTTTCGTGTTGAAGTGTTTTTAATGTCAATAGTGATAAATGTATTAAATACTTTTGTATTTACAAGGTGCCAACGTTCAGCGTTAACGTTGAACGTTGGCACCTTGTCTAGGCCCCCTGGACATAGAATCGATAACGACATGACAAGATTTATCCTAGTCGACAACTTTATGTAATATTTATGACAGATCATCGCGAGAATTAAACAATATAACATTGGAATTAAACAACTTTAAACAAATTAAACTCGCGTAGTTTATTCTATTGGCTGACGTTTCGTTTTGCAGATTCCATAATCGTAGCACGACTGAGCTGAATAGCCTTATGCACATGACAAGATATCGGTTCGTATTCGCTCGTCAATCATTACGACATCCGCTTCTCGCATAAAGCCCACAGCCTTTGTCTTCTGTTTACAAACACCTCACAAAGCTCGTATCATGTTTTGTGTAGAGCAAAATGCAAAATAGATTGAATATTCAGTTTTTACAACAATAGTGTTTTACGGTCCAGGTTTAATAATATTAGCATGGCTTTAAAGAAAATGGACGACCGAGCGAGACTTGTACAATACTAGCTTCTGCGCGCGACTTCGTCCGCGTGGAACTCCTCCTTTTTTGCAGTCGGTTAAAAAGTAGCCTATGTCCTTTCTCAGGATCCAGGCTTTCTTTGTACCAAATTTCATTTCAATCGGTCCAGTAGTTTTAGCGTGAAAGCGTAACAGACAGACAGACAGACAGACAGAGTTACTTTCGCATTTATAATATTAGTAGGGAAGTAGGGATAGTAGGGATATTAGTAGGGATGATGTGGTGACCAACTAACTCACATCTTGGCATTTTTGTGGTTATTATGTGTTTTGATTTAAAATTTGGCATGCATTAGCTATACCATAATTCGTTTTCGGATTTTTTGTTATGACAATATTAAAAATTGAAAATAAGCTCCTATTTGTGTAAATTTTGCTGTCAATATAACTTATCTACGCAGCGAAATTTGTTTGCTTTAAAGCTATACCTACCCATAATTTTCAAAATTTTTTTTCGTATTCCCTAAAAATTTTTTTTTTAGATAGGCGCGATGCGTCCGGATTTCAATAATAATGGTCAACTTTCGATTAATACCTATATTTAAAAAGTTTTTAATATTCAATTAAAAAATATTCAGTAAGGCGTATCCGGCGGATAATTATCTAAGTACTTAATTAATTAACGATTATGAATTTTAACAATATTTATTTAATGAGAAAATTCCTTCAACATTTTAAAAAGAGCGCAGGTCTTTGGGTAGGTACATACCTACTTATTAGTCAATTATTTTTACTTTTCTACAAGAGAGAATTTTATACATTTTTTTTCGTTAATATAATAAATTTACGCGCCCTTGATATTATGGCAACAAATCAAAAGAGGACAAATAAAAGAATTATCTTATACTCTGTATTTTTATACCGAGAGTATTACCATAAAACGTGTTATGTTTGTCGTAGCTTTTTAGGGTTCCTCTTATCAAAAAACCTTTTTCGTTAAGCCATTTTAATACAAATTTACTTTAAATTTCTGATAAAATTAAAACGGGTTTCATTCGCGTATTTTTTTATATTTGCTGACGTTTCAAAAACTTCATCATAATATACGTAGCCTGAACTGATGATAGTCTCGGACTGCTACTTATATTGAAACTGTAAAGTTTTCTAAACGTCAGCATTAAAATATTTCACTTACTTAATTATTAAATAATTTCTATACCGTATTATTTATGAGTTACCAACACGATAAATAAATAAAAAAATGCCTACAAAATTATAAATTAATTATATGATTCTGACGTCATTTATTATGATTTAAATGTCTCACTTAAATATTTGTACAAAATATGTTTTTTAAATCATGTATTTAAACGGCCAGCAAAAAATAACTTATTTTTATTAACGGAACCCTCGTTGGTGATAGAGTCTCGCGCGGTACAATAACAGGGGTAGTTATGTCATGTTATAGCCTACATTTTATTAGGGGTAAATAAGACGACAAAATATATGACAAAAACTAATTTAGATGTTTTCGCTTGAGTTATTGTATTTTTTTATTGTTTATGATATTGATCTCAAATGGCTATGATGCTTTTAATATATATGTTGAGACATATATATATTTACTAGCTCTCCGCCCCGGCTTCGTAAGGATTTTTTATAGCCTTATGTCACTCGGGAATAGTGTAGCTTCCCAACAGTGAAAGAATTTTTCAAATCGGTCCAGTCATTTTGGAGCCTATTCAATCCAAACAAACAAACCTTTCCTCTTTATTATACTAGTAAAGATGACTTAAAAAACCCTTATTACATATTTTTTGATGCCTTCGCGGTTATTACACATTGGAATTAAACAACTGTTAAAGGATTTAACTCGCGTATTTTATTGTATTGGCTGACGTTTCGATTCTCAGACTTATTCGATATGGTCACAAAAAATCTCACAAGAATCTGTCCAACCGTTTCGAAGGAGTTTAGCAACAAACATCGCGACAAAAGAATCTTACATATTACCTACATAGATTTATCATAATATATTGTCCAGAACGGCTGGACCGATTTCAAAAATTCTTTTACTGTTGGGAAGCTACACTATTCCTGAGTGACATCCCTACTAATATTATAAATGCGAAAGTAACTCTGTCTGTCTGTCTGTCTGTCTGTTACGCTTTCACGCTAAAACTACTGGACCGATTTAAATGAAATTGGGTACAAAGAAAGTCAGGAGCCTGAGAAAGGACATAGGCTACTTTTTAACCGACTGCAAAAAGAAGGAGTTCCATGCGGACGAAGTCGCGGGCAGAAGCTAGTTTACTATAAAGAAGCATGTTACGCCCTTTTATTGCGTGGTTTGATAATTTGACTCCGTTTTTTACGACAGTTTTCCTGATTTCCCAACTTACTGATTTACACTGTGAAGTTAGTCACGAATGGTTTTCAGTTTCCATTGTCGTTGGAAGTTTTTGTTCTCAGTATTTTATGTCACCATAAAGTGCAATGCAATTTGACTTTCCCCTTTGTTGGAATAAGGGCGTAATATCCAAGTAGATGAGAGAGCCATTTGCAAGTTCAGGAATAGAGAACTATTTAAATTATCGGATCCGAAGCTCGATGTTTTATCGATGTTAGTTTTGAATCGATTAGTTGTTTGCTGTTTAGGATGGGTTTATAAGTCCGGATTCTAACTTCAAAACTCTTAACTTATACCGTACATCTATACTAATATTATAAAGCTGAAAAGTTTGTTTTTTTGTTAATTTGTTTGTTTGAACGCGCTAATCTCAGGAACTACTGGTTCGAATTGAAAAATTATTTTTTTGTTGGATAGACCATTTATCGAGGAAGGCTTTAGGCTATATGACATCACGCTGCGACCAATAAGAGCGAAGAAACAGTTCAAAATGTGTAAAAAACGGGGAAAATAACTATTCCACGCGGACGAGTCGCAGGCAGAAGCTAGTTTAAGTTATAAAATTATTGATGATTCTTTTTTACTTAGATTTATCAAAGTTGTGTTAAAATTTATTAAAATATTCGTTACTTTATTTAGTTAAAGGTTTTATCCAAACTGGTGAAAACTTTGCCATAACTTTGAAATGTTGATCGTCGTGTATCTTCAATCCGCTAGTTGCGCGTCGTGTAGAATGAGGTCCAGCTGTCATGTTCCACAAATCAGAGACAAGCTACTGGCCTGTGATGAGAGACAAGCTACTGGCCTGTGATGAGAGACAAGCTACTGGCCTGTGATGAGAGACAAGCTACTGGCCTGTGATGAGAGACAAGCTACTGGCCTGTGATGAGAGACAAGCTACTGGCCTGTGATTAGAGACAAGCTACTGGCGTGTGATGAGAGACAAGCTGCTGGCCTGTGATGAGAGACAAGCTACTGGCCTGTGATGAGAGACAAGCTACTGGCCTATGATGAGAGACAAGCTACTGGCCTGTGATGAGAGACAAGCTACTGGCCTGTGATGAGATACAAGCTAATGGCCTGTGATGAGAGACGAGCTACTGGCCTGTGATGAGAGACGAGCTATTGGCCTGTGATTAGAGACAAGCTACTGGCCTGTGATGCGAGACAAGCTACTGGCCTGTGATGAGAGACAAGCTACTGGCCTGTGATGAGAGACAAGCTACTGGCCTGTGATTGGTCGAACATTACTGCTAAACTTCATTCTACGCGACGCGTACCGGATTCAAGATACACGACGGCCATTAAACGTAAATTAAAATTTCCTTTGACATAATAGAACTAAAAAAGGAATCGTAAAAATTTGAAATACAATTTCTAGAGTAAACAGCGATATACATTCCGTGTTGACATTTAACTTTCTGTTATTTGTTTTTAATTTCCGTCGCTCGGGTTTTATCGTAATAAAAAGAGCGCGCCCAGTTGCGTTTCAAAACGAATTTGCAAAGGGAGAATTGTTTAAGCACACAATAGTGCTGCAATAAAACTTTGACGCATAACTGGTTGCTTCAAATAAAGATATAGTTGATTATAATAAAGGATTCTATTGATATTTGTACCAAAACAAGAGTAGAAAAAATCGAGACCCCCGTGGGACTTGAACCCACACCTTAGCCTTTACGCGCGGCTCCCTTGACGTTTCGAAAACTTTACAGTTCCCATATTCGTAGCACGACTGAGCTGAGGATAGTTTAACGTTAAAGTGATTAATAACCGCGAAGGCATTAGATTGCTAGTAAGTGCAGTTTCTATTTGTCTAGGTCACTTTATTTATTTTATTTTAAAGTCTCGCTTGTAATAATTTCTGATGCCTTCGCGGTTATTATACATTGGAATGAAACAACTTTCAATGGTAATTTTGGTATTAATCACTTTAGCATAAGACTATTGTTACCTCAGTCGTGCCACGATTATGGAATCTGTAAACGCTCCGAAACGTCAGCCAATAAAATAAAATACGCGAGTTAAATCCGTTCTAAGTTCATTCCGATATCGTTACGTATGTAAAGTGACGTAATATATTAAATCATGAAACACATCCGTTGTATCGATCACTGTGTCCTTGTTTTATCAAATATACGTCTTGTACCGACGATAACGTATAATGACATATCTGAAAAAATATATTTTTTAGGAATAATGAAAAAAAAAAATTTGAACTATTGATAGCTTTAGAAGTAAGTTATCAGGTTAAACTAAGAGAGTCAATACCTATTTTTGTATATTTTATGCTTCTTTTATTTATTATGTATGTTAAATAACAAATAGAATAGTACATTACGCACCTAGGCCAGTAAAATGAAAAATGTCTCAGATCACATGCAATTGTCGTCCGAGGCGAAGCCGAGGTTGACAAAAATAGTGATCTGAAGCTTTTTTATTTACTGGCCGAGGTCAGTATACTATTTTTCTGTTCGACGAAGCTAAAAAGCGGCAACTTCATTTAGCGCAGAGGCCCGAAAGTTGGCGCTTTCTGGCCAGAGAACAGAAAATAAAGATTTATTTTTTAATGTAATTACTTTAAATAATTATCAGTAAGTAATCAAATCAGAACTCACACGTGAGTAGATAAGAGATATTGACAACAAAATTTATACAAATGTAGCTTAGCAGCTATTTTCAAGTAATATATATATACTATTTTCAACTAAAAAACACAAAATCCAACTGTATGATTGATAGTGCATACGAAATATATTTTTTTATTATAATAATCACAAAAATGCCAAAATGTCAGTTGTTACACTTCGTCGATACGTCTTCCTGAACGCTTGCCGCTCGAGTTACCTTTTTATTGAACGCTAACTCCTCTTTACGAAACACCTTTGGAAAAAGGAGTATAATAATATAATAATGTCTTATGCTTTATACATTGTAATAAAACAAAATTCTTTCACTGTTGAGACGCTACACTATTCCCAAGTGACATAGGCTATAAAAAAAAGATGATCCGTGCGAAGCCGGGGCGGACAGCTAGTCTATTATAATTGTGTTATTTTTTTAGGGAACAATACTTTCTTGGAGAGCAGAAACTTAAGCATAACGAGGGCTTTAAAAGCCGAATGGGATATGAATTTTTTCCTCTCTAAAATTTTGACACAAATTTATCTCTTAAGAAAAAAATAGGTATTAATATTTTAGTTTTAATTACGGCAAAACATAATTTAACATCACTTTAAGTGGTTGTAATTTTCTCAGTTAAAAATAGTACCACTAAATTAATTAATTAAGCCACAAACAGATAACTTCACACTAAGGGTTCTTTCTCTCACTACGGAACCCCGAAACCATGAATTATAAACGAGCTAGTGTGAAACGACCCTAACGAGACGTATGTCTCCTGTCTTCGCCCACAATGAGAGACAAAGTTTAAAAAAGTTATTTTTCTTTCACACACGCCAGTGCAATTTCAACTGTACCACGAAGAGTTACAGTCCAAAATCGATCGTTAACAAACACACAATTTAACGGTAAAGACTCACTTTGGAGTTCCATGTTGGAATTTTTAAATATAATTTCCTTTTTGTGCGGAACGTGGTAATGTTATATATTATATTGTATCGTGGTAATGTTGTATATGTTGTAATTTGATATATGTTCCGTTGTTATTGACGCTTTATATTATATTATGTTGCCTTACATTACAAAGGGAAATATATCGCACACCTAAATCTAAAGGGATCTAACTCAAAAACCGGAAGATTTGAGTTATGCACACCATCGGATTCCAGCAAAACCCACCTACACTAAAACTGATTTCAGCTAATATAACTCTGCTAGCTTTATTATAAAACTCATGCGTGCATATGGACATATTAATCAGTTTCTTGACTCTCCTGAAAAAGTACCTTTTTTGAGTTAGCTCTCTTTAGATCTAGGTGTGCGATATGTTGCCTTATATTACAAAGGGAAATATATATAAGGTATACATTACAAGTTTGATTACAGTACATTACGCACCTAGGCCAGTAAAATAAAAATGTCTCAGATCACATGTCGTCGACCGTAGGTTCAATTACGGTAAGGGACAAAATGCCGAAAATGAGTTAAGTATACAGTTTTGTTCAGAATTTTGCGCTCTTTCGAATGGTGTATTCGAAAAAATTCTAGCTCAAAAAAAATGTTCCTTACCATAGTGATTTTTAGGGGTCACAAGTCAAATTATCAATCGGCCAATAATGTATCTGATAATTTTTGAACAATAGCATCTTGGAATAGTGTAATTACCGCTGTGAACTCAAATTAAATAAGGTAAGGGTCTTCGCATTCTATTAATTACATGTACATTGTTTTTCATAAAGAGAAAATAAAAAATATTACCCATACCTTAAAAAAATTGCACAAGTTGTAAAATATTTGTCCCTTACCTTAATTTACATTAGCGTACCGAAGGAGATGTTACCGTTACACTAATTTTATCATAACAACTCGGGATGTGTCACCACATGAATTCAAATTTAAATAACTAAGACATAGAGTCTAATGTGGAGTAACAAAATATTTCAAGATGACACACTTTTCTAATAAAGGTGCGATATAATTATCTTCATTTTACAATTTTTTAACTTTATAATACAAGATACAGGCATGTGCTTATATAAGATATGCTGCAAAATGCAAGATTAGAGTAAAAAATAGCATTGAAAGAAGAATGAGTAATGTTTAGGATGCTTTAGGATATTTTTTTCGAGCTTGCTCAGTTTACTCTATTGATTATATTCATTCGAATTCATGCAAGTAATATTTATTAATACCATAAGTATTGTAATACATAAAAAATACGACCAGAATTATCAAAAACAGCAGTAAAACCTACTACTTTCTTTACAAGATTAGGGATTGAATCTAATTTGAATCGTCTTAACTTATTTTCTATTGTCTCAAAGATTTCAAGACACCTTCACAAGACAATTCATCGTTATTGGAAACCGTCACTTTTCCGGTATTATCTTTTCTTAAGTCTTTCATCCAATCAATTCTTAATTATAATATATGCCCAAAAACATTAAAATCGACATACCGCTTATTGTTGTCTACTTTTGCATTAATATTCAGTGATGTTTCTTTACAATCGTAATAAACAGCACTGAATATTCTTTGATTCTGAACAAAACGGTCTATTTGTGTGATGGCATCTAGTTTGTAAAGCAGTATTTGAATTACACTGGTTCGATTAATTCAATAGATTTATTTTAATGGAGTTCTCCTGAGCCATAACTAGTAGATCTAGCTGAGGAGTAAACCTCCAAGAACAAAACTTGTGATTGAAGCATCTTCTACAAATAACTAATAACGGTCAAGTCATGGACTGTTGTTATTAGGTACAAAATCTAGGTGCTTCTCAATGTCGCAGCTAAAATCTACAAGGCAGTACCTATATAAAATCCTATCCTGTGTTTATTTTACGCACTTTCATAATAGATTTATACGTAAAATTGTTATGATTTAGTTAATTTTCCTTTCAGCAAAGAAATATTGGTATATTTTAATATTGCATAATAATATAAAAACACTCAGCATGCACTTTCTATACATTTTCATGTTCCTTAAATATTTTTTAAACCTGTTTGCGATTTAAAATTAGCCTTACGATAAAATTTTCCATTAATTTCTTTTGCAACCACTGTCTTACAGTATTTTATCTTTAATTTCTATTTTTAACACGTCTTTTACACTATTTGTAATAAATATTTTGATTTTAACTTAGAAGTCAATTTAATGTAAGGGACGTGACTACGAAATACTTGCAATGTAGGGGACGTAATTTTCGAAAAACGCTAGTGTAAGGGACATCTATTTTCTAAAATAGACGGGATATTGAAATAAACGTTACAAGGACTGATAGAGCACTACAATATAAGGTTTTTTGTGAAATCAGATCCAAAAAAGGATAATTACAAAAAAAGTTACAAGCGATTGAGTCCGAAAAAAAACTTTGTCGGCCTCTCCTGAAAAACCGTATTTTGTCCCTTACCGTAATTGAACCTACGGTCGACGATGTAATTGTCGTCCGAGGCGAAGCCGAGGTTGACAAAAATGTGATCTGAGGCTTATTTATTTCACTGGCCGAGGTCAGTATACTATTTTTCTGTTCGACGAAGCCAGAAAGAGGCAATTTCATTTAGCGCAGCGGACAAAAAGAGGGCGCTTTCTGGCCGGAGAACAGAAAATATTATTTACTGACTTCGCGGTTATTACACATTGGAATGGAATAACTATAACGGATTTAACTGGATTTCATTAGTGTAACACTATCGTCAGGTCAGTAGATTACGAATAATTATTAGAACTGTCAAATTTTGATATGAGAAAATAAAAAATAAAATGCTAGAGACAGTAATTTTCGTTGTGTTATTATAATTATTCAGACTAAACTGGGCAATTTTAAAAAAATATTTTAATAAATATTAAGAATGAAATTAAAAACAAATAATATGTATTGTTCGCTTATAATAAAATACACGTTTTTGTAATTTATTTTAAATTTCCCGCTTAAGCGCGATCGGCTGGTTGTGTGACGTCACACCGCTGTAATCAAGCGGACCCTTGTAATTAGTAGTCTGAAATCATTGGAAACAGTGTCCCCGAAATACTGCAACTGCTTCTATTTATAGTGGTATGACGTCACTAGCCAAATGATACAGCTGTTTCCACATTTGTTCTGTTTTTTAAGTACCCACTTATATAGGTAATATACCTACTAATATAATAAAGAGGAAAGATTTGTACCTATTTTTGTATGTTTGTAACGAATAGGCTCAAAAACTACTGGACCGATTTTAATAATTCTTTCACTGTTGGGAAGCTACGTTCACCATGACTAACATAGGCTATAGAATATTTTGAAAAAAATTAGGGACCCGTGCGAAGCCGGGGTGAACCGCTAGCAGGTAATATATTAATTTGTATATATGCGTCTAAGTCGGCTATATACTTAATAAGATAGGTACCCTAGATTGAAAAAATTGGCGATCGGTGTCAAAGAGAATGAAAAAATCGGCCAAGTGTGACTCGGACTTTCGCATGAAGGGTTCCGACTATTAGCTAAAAAAACAAAATCACGATTGTTGTATAGTTGTATAGAAACACCGGACCAAAATCAACTGGCTGACTTTGTAAAAATAAACTGGTTCATGAGATAAAGCCTGACAGACGGACAGACAGACCCTTTGGCTGCAGTTCCCTAAACACTGAACCAAGATTTTTTTTAAATCAGATAAATAGTTAATGGCGCGGGTACAATGAGTCTAGCAACAAATCCGGCAACTTGTTTGGCTCGACGCCAGTTTTCCAGTTATGGCCGCTGACTGTCCTAAGTCGAAAAACTCCGTTTTAAGTGAAACCTAAATTAGCTAGATTGAAAAAAGTCTTAAATAATTTCTAGGCTCCAACTACAGACTCTTTTGCCTAATCAAACTAGAATATGTCTTGCAAGGGCGTGCATTCCATATAGGCACAGTGTCGCTAATTTGAAGTGCCTACCCAAGCGCCACACTTACGCTACCCCACTGCACGCGCCTGAAGTCTTGTTTTCTCAATTTTTAGGGTTTGGTATCCAAAGGGTAAAACGGGACCATATTACTGAGATGCCGATCCGTCCGTCTGTCATCAGACTGTATCTCGTGAACCGTAATAGTTAACTTGAAACGTTCACAAATGATTTATTTCTATTGCCACTATAACAACAAATACTAAAAAACAGAAAAAAATAAATATTTTAGGGAACTCCCATACAGCCATAAGTATTTTGCCGTTTTATAAATATACTAATAATTTTATATAGTGGTTTTATGAGTATACGTAATGTTACGGAATCGACCCGCAATTAGCCATATTTTTATGATCATTAGGGTTCCGTACAAAAGGGATCCCTTCGTCGTCCATATGTCTGTCAAGACCCCATTTCCCAGGAACGCATGGAATTATCAAGCTAAAATCTGTTTAACTGTATATACCTATTTACTATACTTACTTATTATTTATCAAAGCAAACCTGCGGTCTTAACGTTATTAAAACCCAAAAGTGAAAGGGTTCGATACGAGCTAATAGTGTTCACGAACAAACATAACGGTCGCTAACTCCGAACTAAGGGTTTATTTAAATATTCATGACAAGGTTTGTAAAATAGTTTCAGCTAGTTAGTAGTTAATATGACCCAATAGGGCCGTTTGTCTTCATACCGCTGCCCAAATTATGTGAAACTTTGTAATACAATCGCGGCCATTTATGTCATGAGTAGGCACTACTTTTTGTACCTATATAGAATGCACGCCCTTGCTATAAAATTGTTATACCTAGGAAAATAATTTCAACTTTATAGGTATTACACAAAAATTGGATTAAATCGAAAATAACCAATTCAATTAGTAATTTCTGATAACTACGCGGTTAATATACATTGGAATGAAACAATCAATAGGTATATATCTGTAACATTTATAGTAGATAAAAATTACATTAAAATTGGTCAATAGACCAATTGCAATTGGTTACGACTCGACTGTCTAAAAACCAATTGCAATTGGTCTATTGTTTTGAAATAAACCAATTAAGATTGCTTATTCAAGTGCCTACACTATCAGGAATGCGTCGACGAAATTTTTCACTACCTTGAGTGGATCATTAAATGTCAAAGCGTGTTAAAAGGTGACAGTGACAGTTGCTCTCTCGCGCGACATGGAACTTACGTGCTAGTCTGTCAGGTTACCACTTAATGTCAAACGGTTTTAATACGAACCGTTAAGCACCCTTTTAACTCTAATTTAACACCTAACTGCGTTTAATTACCTGTATTAAATTCACACAAACTTATTAATAGGAATAGTAGACCGCCTTATCGGGGTGATATAATAAAATTATAAGCTGAAATATCAGTGCGACTAGCATTTAGCGAATATTATAGAATCTATTTTAAAGCAAGTTTTACTGACAGCTAAAATTACTAGAATGAAACAAGTATAGACGGATTTAACTCGCGTATTTTATTTTAATGGCTGACGTTTCGGAGCCTTTACATATTCCATAATCGTAGCAAAACTGACAATAGTCTTATGATGAATAGTATTATGAAGTGATTGATACAGTTATGAAAACTACCTTATTTTAATAATTTCTGATGCCTTCGCGGTTATTACACATTGGAATGAAACAACTATTAACGGATTTAACTCGCGTATTTTTATTTTATTTTATTTGCTGACGTTTCGGATTCTTTACAGTTTCCATAATCGTAGCACGACTGAGCTGACAATAGTCTAGAGCTAAAGTGATTTATACAGTTATGCAAACTACCATAATATATTTAAATTACAAATTTTGAAAAACTACCCTATTCTGAATTATGAAATACCTACTAAAGTTACATTTCGCGCAAAAAATGTGGTAGGTAAGTATACATTTTTTTACCAAACAATTTAAACTAAGTGTACATCGTATAATTACAATTTTTAATTCGTTAAATGTCATATTATTATGATGATTACAGATCATTGGTTACTAAAATGAGTTATAATACTAGCCTGCATATACGTCGATGAGCCGTTTAACACTGATTGCTGATGACTGATCATTTAGCTAATTACTGCGTAGTGACGTCACGGCTTACGGTGGCCACCCATTCACATAGTAAATAGGTAGGTATATTGATTTTGGAATGAAACTATTAAGGAATTAAACTCAGGTAACTAAACGTTTAGGTACCTAAGTTGTAGTTATAGTTGTTTGATAAAATTAGAAATGAATAAAAATGTTTTTTTAAAACATGATTGTTTTGTATTGAAATTTGCTAAGAAATTGTGTTTTATTTACTTAAATAAATTATTTTAGTGAAACATGTAATTCTTGTCTATACTAATATTATAAAAAGAAGAGGTTTATTTGTTTGTTTGGATTGAATAGGTTTCAAAACGACTGGACCGATTTGAAAAATTCTTTAACTGTTGGGAAGCTACACTATTCCCGAGTGACATAGGCTATAAAATAAGGTATCCGTGCGAATCCGGGGCGAACCGCTAGTACCTATGTATATAAAAGACATACTTATAATATGCCAGAGCATAAACCATATTTTTTAAGAATAGACTATCCCAGTTAATTTTAATATCGATACCTAAATGTATCGATATTTATCTAATAAGTCAATAGGTCTTATATATATCTATATTTTTAAGTGATTTTTTTTTAATAGATTAACTAGGTACTGCTTCTTTAATTTAAGCGAAGAAAAAATATATTTTTAACAGTTATTTCATTCCAATGTATTATAACCGCGAAGGCATCAGAAAATATTCTTGAAACTTGACTTATTCAAAAGTGTAATAACCGCGAAAGTGCTAAAAATTATAAATTTCACGCAAAACCTTTATTAAACACCTGCTTAAAAAAACAATAATGCCCTGGCTTAAGGTTAATTTTGACATTTGTGTCAATTCACAATGACATATATAAATAGCACTATAAGTGACATATGACATATAATATGTCACAAGGTATATATGTCGGAACTATTCCCAAGCCAATAGCACCATTTCCTGAGTTTGACGTTGACATATCAACTATACTCGTAGTTTACTGAACATATTTCTGAGATAGAAAAAAATATTGAGTGAGAGCTTTTAAATTTAACTTGGACGAAAATTCAGCAGACTATTATACTATATTTTTAATTTTTACAACGATATCTTACTACCATATCTCTTGTACTAGCTTCTATCCGCGACTTTGTCTGCGCGCGCTTTTACGTTTTATCTCCTTAGAGGATGAATGATCAAAAATCCTTTATTAAAACTCCCGTTTCCAAAATTTTAAGTTTCTAACCCTTTAGTTACCCTCCGTTGATATGTTATGTATTACATAATATATTACTAGCGGCTCGCCTTGGCTTCGCAAGGATCCCCATTTTTTTAAATATAATATAACCTATATAATTTTAAGTTAATTTTTATCAGCTCAGTTAATTGAATATTTTTAACAATGGACACTGCGGTGTGCCCTGAATTGGAAAAAGTTAGATAACTGCCAAAATCGCTGAAACTGTAAAATCGCAAAACGTCGGATGGCGGTTTTGGCAACCGGCGCAACACGCTGCCATTTGCCAGACAGTTAGCCTATATTTACGAAAATCGTAAATTTTGGCATTGGCAGCTTTTACTGCGGGGGGTGAAAAGTCGAAATTGATAATTGTAGCCGCGACTTTGTTACGCACGGTATTGTTTTATTTTTTTTATTGTTTTTTTTTGGTTTGTACCTTATAATTAAGGCATTTTTTTATTAGATAATATATAGGTACCTACATAATTATTTAATTACTGTAAATATTTACAAAAAATAATTTTCGACTTAACGAACTACTCTACACGTAATCATAAAGTAGCTAGGTAATTGTTTTATTTTAAATAAAAAAATCTTTCATCGGAAATTGTATAAAACTAGAAAAAATACTAATTAAAAAATTGAAATTATTTAAACAAATCCCGTTATTTATCTAAATACAGCGACATATAAAAATCATTTCAAACAATATTCATTCAGACACATTTTATAAATTCGCCAATGCATCAACACTGATCAAATAAAAAAAAAACACAAACAAAAAAAAAACAAAAACAGAACGCAACTAAACAATTCACCCCCGAAACGTCGACCTTCAAAACAAAGCGAAAACGAAACGCATCACAACCGCGTAACTCAAACAGTCTTAAACAAGATGGCGTCTCAATAGTGTTGTAATTAATTTTTAAATTTTGCAATTTGTTACTAGTCGAGAAGTTTACGTACCTCGCTCCTCGTTGCTCTGCATTTAGTCGTCTGCCGAACACCGGTTGCGCGCGTGAACTGTCAGTACAGACGCGAATTTGGCAGCCTAGCGACAACACTCGGCGGGCGAGTGTCGATATCGATGTAAATGTCGATAGTCTATTTCATGTTTAGTTTCATTTGGACATGTGTTAAGGTGGATTTTTATACTGTGCTTCTGATGACGAAAATTGTGTAAGATTTTGTAATGTGTCTAAAACATTATATAAGACAGTGTAAAAAACACTTTTTATCTAGATACATTTAAAGTCACACTAAATTCAGTTCAAAAGATAAATACAGAATGTATTACCTCTCTCTATATCTTATCTTATTTTTCCTTTTCTTAACGGCATAACTTTCCAGTTCCTATCCCTCGATTGACTAAAACACATTCAAAGTTCAAAGCAGAACTTTCAGAGCTCACTCCTCTGTGACCTTGACCACAGCATCCAAACCATCGATATCAATGGACCACAACACTCGTTTCCCATCCCTCAGCTAGCGCCTGCGCAGTGCCGACCACCATAGCCGGGGAAACTCAACGTTTGCTGATTGATTCAACTCGCCCAGGTTAACTCACGTGCCTTAACAATGCCAAACCAAAAAGACCCTCGCACCCCGTCTTTGGAGACCTCCTCGCCCAAACTTTGGTCCCCGCGCGGGGGGCGAGGGAGGCCAACTTGAGCTGGCCGGTGGTGCGCGAGTCATTTGTTTTGAAAACAGTTTCCCCGCTACGAAACTATGGTCTGTGTGTATGTAAACGAATTTGCAGCGTTCTTTAGTTGTTGAAGTTATTTCGCGAGGTTTTTAAGAAGGATAAATGGATTTACGAATGTAAACAGACTTTAAACATACTATTATTAGACTATTGTCAGCTCAGTCGTGCTACGATTATGGAAACTGTAAAGAATCCGAAACGTCAGCTAATAAAAAAAAAAAAAAAATACGTGAGTTAAATCCGTTAATAGTTGTTTCATTCCAATGTGTAATAACCGCGTAGGCATCATAAATTATTATACTATTATTAATCACAGTGGAATGAAACAACTAGAACGGATTAAACTCGCGTATTTTTCTTCCTTTGTAGAAAGTTTGTGCTGAACCTTTTATAACGTAGGAGAGCACTAGGAAAAGATTTTTGATAATTCACCCCCTAAGGGGTATAACTTATCCTGCACAGACTTAGCCACGAGCAGAAGCCAGCTTAAAAAAATGACAGCTAGTTTTTAATATTACGTATTGACGTTTCGTTTGAAATGTACACGATTGGATAAAAGCTAGCTAATAAAATAAAATACGCGAGTTAAATCCGTTAATAGTTGTTTCATTCCAATGTGTAATAACCGCGAAGGCATCAGATATTATCGTGTACATTTCATTAACTGGTGCTTGTAAACAAAGGTACAATGGACCACACGCAGTGAGGTAAGGAAGCTCATATTACGCTAAAAATTGAGATGTTAATCGTGTTCCGAATCTGAGCACGAGGCGAGGTGGCCGTGTATACTTCATGCAATGTGGTTTTAACTTTTTCTACGCCCGTCGCTATTATATGAGATTTTATAAAGTTGCCCTTTTTGGCGTTAAGTGCATTTTGTTGTGGTTTTACGCAAATTTTAACAGCTTTGTAGTCCTTTTAGTTGTGAAAGTTCAAACAGGGCGGAATATTAAATTATAATATGTAAAATTCATTTTAGAGGATACACTTTCGTCGTGAGTTTTAATCAAATTAAATTATATATTAACTAGCTTCTGCCCTCGACTTCGTCCGCGTGGAATTCCTCCTTTTTTGCAGTCGGTTAAAAAGTAGCCTATGTCCTTTCTCAGGCTCCAGACTTTCTTTGTACCAAATTTCATTTAAATCGGTCCAGTAGTTTTAGCGTGAAAGCGTAACAGACAGACAGACTCGGGGTGTGTAACTTTCCAATGGTGAAAGAATTTTTGAAATCGGCCTAGTCGTTATGGAGCCTATTAAATACAAACAAATCCTCTTTACTATGTTAGCGTAGAAAAAGCCTTCAAAAAAGTACTTTGCAAGAATCTACTAGGACATGCAAAAACCACTGAATGGATTTTGATAAAACTTTACAATAATATGACTTATAAGTAAGATATAACTAGGCTATATTTTACATCGGTATTGTGTGAAATAGTCATTGTGCGTAGACGAAGTCACGGGCTGAAGCTAGCTTTAATAATGTATATTATTAAGCTGATTTTTCAAAAGATTAGAACAGATTTGGTAACTTTCTATTTCGGAGGTAATTTCCGTTACCTGTGCGCAGCAGACGTGATAACGATTAATTGCAAAAGTTGTTTTAAAATTAATGAATCAAGTTATTTTCAAACATTAACTCCTAATTTAACAACCACTGGGCCCTATTTTACTAACGCGACAATCCTCGGTGAAAAGTGACAATTATGTTTAGACTAGCTGTCGCAACTTCGTCTCCGTGGAATAGTAATTCTTCATAAGGCTTCATATTTTCCCCGTTTTTTACACATTTTCCACTGTTTTTCGCTCCTATTGGTCGCAGCGTGGTGTTATATAGCCTAAAGCCTTCCTCGATGAATGGTCTATCCAACAAAAAAAGAATTCAATTCGAACCAGTAGTTCCTGAGATTAGCGCGTTCAAACAAACAAACAAACTCTTCAGCTTTATAATATTAGTATAGACTACGCGTCGAGAACTTCTTATTCGCGACTTATACACTTATCTTATATTACCTATTATGTTTTTTTTATAATGATGTAGGTACTTATATTTTTTCAAAATTCATTGTTTGTTGTCTTGTAACAAATCATTCTGCCTGCTCTTGAAATAATAATATATAGTATTTCTCGGTTAGAAAATTCTTTTATTCATCAAACTTTATATATTTGGAGATATAAAAATGTAGTTTTATATATTATGTCCGATATCAAACGTAACGAACGATAAAGTTGCCTCGATCCAAATTGAACGAGTTTTTGCTAAACGCCAGAGACAGGACAGGCAGACTGGGGCGCCGCGAATAGTCTATTTTTCCAAACCCGAGCAATTTACTCTGCAAGCACGCAATACGCACAGCATCGGTGCATAGATGCAGCTGCCAGAGAAATCATAGGATACTATTATTTGTACCATATGTGACGAACTTTTTATATGATACTAGCTGTCCGCCCCGGCTTCGCACGGATCCCTTTTTTATAGCCTATGTCACTCGGGAATAGTGTAGCTTCCCAACAGTGAAATAATTTTTCAAATCGGTCCAGTAGTTTTTAAACCTATTCATTACAACCAAACAAAGTTTTCCTCTTTATAATATTAGTATAGATTAGCGAATGTGGAATGTCACTCCTCTGAGGGAGATCCTCTTGATTTTAAACCCAAGAAGAGTTTAAAATGGTGCGATTCTCTTGCTCTAGGGTTTAAAATAGCGCTTGCTAAGGTTTCTGTGTGTTTGTACGCTGCAACTCCTGATTGGTTGAACGCCGGTGGAAAATTCCAGCATTTTCGCGGCCCTCCGAGCGTTTTCGGATTTGAACCGAAAAATTACATTTCCGTCGTGACGTTTTGTTCTTTTCTATTTGGATTTTTGGTATTTTTGGAATTTGTATATCCGTTGTATATGTACCTGTCGAATTGACTCTAAATGGATAATGAAACTACAGTGCTTTGGCTTATATATCAAAATAACATCTATACTAATATTATAAAGAGGAAAGGTTTGTTTGTTTGTTTGGATTGAATAGGCTCCAGAACGGCTGGACCGATTTCAAAAATTCTTTCACTGTTAGGAAGCTACACTATTCCCGAGTGACATAGGCTATAAAAAAGATGATCCGTGCGAAGCCGGGGCGGACAGCTTGTTATTAATAAAGACATTGTCCAAAGGAATGCGCGGATATTAGTGTCTTGAAGTTAATATGAAAATAATTTCAGTTTATAAGTCAATGGAAAAGATTTTTACAGATGTCTAACTTAGTTACCTCGATCATCTATTCTAATATAAGAGGAAATATTTGTTTGTTTGGATAGAATAGGCTCCAAAACGACTGGACGATTTAAATTCTTTCACTGTTGGCAAGCTACACTATTCCCGAGTGACATAGGCTATAAAAAAAGGGATCCGTGCGAAGCCGGGACGGACGGCTAATTCCCTACTAATATTATAAATGCGAAAGTAACTCTGTCTGTCTGTTACGCTTTCACGCTAAAACTAGTGGACCAATTTAAATGAAATTTGGTAAAAAGAAAGTCAGGAGCCTGAGAAAGGACATAGGCTACTTTTTAACCGACTGCAAAAAAGGAGGAGTTCCACGCGGACGAAGTCGCGGGCAGAAGCTAGTAGGCTATATTTTATAATGTAGTAATTGTGCGCAGACGAAGTCGCGGGCAGAAGCTAGTTTTTTATAAATCTACACACATTACACGTGTGTAACCCATACGCACACATTCACAGCGTCTCTTCGCATATAATTAAAATAACATATGTTTTCATTCGTGTGTAAACATGTAACACATTAAAAAATTGTCCTTTTTAATATTTTTTTCTAATGGGTTTTAAAAACGCGCCCAAAAAGGGGTTCCGGGTAATTTATCAGAAATGGAGCTTTTATTAAAATTACTCTCAAAAATCGCGAAACGCCATCAATCATATTAATTTGTTTCCAGGGAGTACAGAGTAGTAGAACAAGCTGCGTCACTCCCTGCGCTAGAGGAAATACCTCTACTGGTTTGGTAGTTAGACATTCCAGGAAATATAAGGAAAGCTACACGTTTGTACCAGAAATATTTAAGTACGTTAATTTCTGATTTGCCACCGCGTCGAAAGCTTTACAGTTCCCATATTCGTAGCACGACTGAACTGACTATAGTCTAACGAAAAATAATATAGGTATATATATAATATTTAAAATAAATGTTTTATCACCAGGATTCGAACCAATAACCTTCGTAATCAGCGGCTCTGATCACTAAAGCCTAACTTACACAAGCACCTTATTAAACGTTGGGAAGCTGTCCAGTTGGGTTGTGACCAGTGTTTTGAAGTCTCAGCTCGCATTAACGTATCTTTTGAAAATAAACAACATTTAAAGTATTTTATGTAGCATTTTGTTAAACTTATTACCTACACCGCGGTTAAGATTTTAATACTTCGCACCGCACTTCTACTAAGTACGACCTATTTAAAGGACCCAATCTTACTTCGAAATTCCTAAAAAAGCCATTTCAGGATTTTAAACGTTGGACTTATATTAAAACATAATATGTTATTTTAAAAACTTAGTCTTAAGAACGCTGTAAGTACTGATTCTGTTGAGACAGCTAAGGATATATTGTCGGTTGGTTTAGAAGGCTATTACAACAACGTCTCTTTATTCTAGCGTGTGTGACGCCCAGTATCCTCTGGTTGTTGTAATGATAATGATGATGAGACAGCTAACTAGGAGGTATTGTCATTTGGTCTAGAAGGCTAATAAAACAACGTCTCTTTATTCTAGCGCGTGTGACGTCCAGTATCCGCTGCTTGTTCTAAGGATAATGATCATGAGACAACTAAGGAGGTATTGTCATTTGGTCTAGAAGGCTAATAAAACAACGTCTCTTTATTCTAGCGCGTGTGACGCCCAGTATCCTCTGGTTGTTGTAATGATAATGATGATGAGACAGCTAACTAGGAGGTATTGTCATTTGGTCTAGAAGGCTAATAAAACAACGTCTCTTTATTCTAGCGCGTGTGACGCCCAGTATCCTCTGCTTGTTCTAAGGATAATGATGATGAGACAACTAAGGAGGTATGGTTGGTTGGTTTAGAAGGCTATTCTGCCATCCACTTACTAAAGAGCCGTTAACCCTCAAAACGTCAATTTTGACTTTTTGATGGTAGATTACATAGTTTTCAATTCTCTATCTTTTGGTTTAAGAATCGTATTCCTACGGCAAATAGTTTTAAAGATAATGAGAAAACAACGTCTCTTTATTCTAGCGCGTGTGACGTTCAGTACCCGCTGCTTATTGTAATGATAATGATTATGAGACAGCTAAGGAGGTATTGTCAGCTGGTTTAGAAGGCTGTTAAAATCCCCGCTCTCAGTTCCCGCGTGTCGTCCGGTGCTGTGTAAGCCCATTCCCGCGGGACTCACAGGAGTGTAGTTTTCTATATCTCAAAAGAATTTTCGAACTGGAAATATTTCCGGAGCTTATCTCTTTACACGTTCCCACGTTTTTATACAAAGTATTATGTTTTATCACTGTAATAAGAAATTATTTTACTTTTTGAATGGAATGTTTTCTATAAATTTTGTAATGTGAATAATGAAATGATCGCTGTGGCGCCAGTAGAACCTACAAAGGCTCTATTACCTTAAAATAATGCAGGAACAATCTTTTGTTTCTGTATTATATTAAAACAAACAAACAAACCTTTCCTCTTTATAATATTAGTATAGACTATTAGAAAAAAAAATTGTGTAACAAGAAATTCGTTTTTAACTTAACCACTAAAAATTTCGGGAGTGGGGGCTTGTGACGTCACTATGTGGTACCATTTATAACATAACGTGACGTGATGAGCCCCCACTCCCGAACTTTTTAATTTGCTAACTGTACACAAACATTGAATTAAAATGTCTCTTTCTATTGTTTATTTCGAGAAGTGCCTTTTCACATTCACGTAATGAGGGTTTATTTAAAACTGCACTAAAACACTATTTAACTTAAAACTCACAAAAACATACGATGCATAAAAACACAGTTTATATATTTTATTTTATTTTTCATAGCTTCGAAATTCGTATCCTACTGAGCTTACTATATTATTAAGTGATTTTATATTATGCAAACTACCTTATAATATAAATTATAAAATGTATCTTATGCCCTGTTTTGAAATATGAAATATTTGTATTAATTAACTATTTTACAATACAAATACCTATATCAAAAAACTGGTATTACCAGCGCTTCGGAAAGACCGTCATTTAAGACTAGACTATCGTCGGCTTAGTCAGCAAATGTGGGAACTGTAAAGTTTACGAAACATTAGCAAATAAAATAAAGTACGCAAGTTAACTCTGTTATAATTATCTCATTCCATGTCATAACCGCGAAGGCATAGAAATGATTAGGAACCTAAATTAATATTTATTACTAAAATACAAAGACCTCGATACCTAAGTACTACGCAAACTTCCTTGACAGAATACAAAATGTGTCACATTTTTCGCCTCTTCTCGAGATTCTCTAGAGACATTACAGTATTGCGAGTTCTTTTTTCTTTGAAACTTTCAATAGTAACTGCTTTGGAATTTTTACTGCGTCTGTCTTTTGTGTTTTTATTCAGAACTAGCTGTGCCCGCGACTTCGTCCGCGTGGAATAGTAATTCTTCATATAGGCTTCATATTTGCCCCGTTTTTTACACATTTTACACTGTTTCTTCGCTCTTATTGGTCGCAGCGTGATGTTATATAGCCTAAAGCCTTCCTTGATAAAAGGTCTATCCAACAAAAAAAGAATTTTTGAATTCGAACTAGTAGTTCCTGATATTAGCGCGTTCAAACAAACAAACAAACTCTTCAGCTTTATAATATTAGTATAGATTAACTGCTTAATGATAGCTTAATGACAGTGAGTTTTAGGAAAGTGGCAAATACCTTACCCGGGAGTTAGCCCACTGTTAAACAAGCAGAGTTCAAAACGAGATGGGGTTTAGGTAAATATTTTACTTTATTCATTTACATTGAATTATTTCATTACAATGGACCTCTGCTCAATCGGTTAACTTTTGTAATACCCCTAAAGGTCCCAAAAAAGTTTACCCCTGGCCACAATATAAATAGGCGCAGAAGTATATCGGATAAATTTCATTTTAGGCAGGTAACTATTGCAATGATACAATTATAACGGATTTTACGCGCGTATTTTTGATGTGCATTCTATTTACTTTTTAAAAAGGTTTGTTTGTTTGGATTGAATAGGGTCCAAAACGGCTGGACGATTTGAAAAATTCTTTCATTGGGAAGCTACGTTCACGCTGAGTAACATCCATTACCTTTCAGATCCATATCCAGATCCTTCCAGATCCTTCCCGATCCTTCCAGATCCTTCCATGTCCTTTGAGACCCTTCTAGATCCTTCGACATCCTTCCAGATTCTTCCAGATGCTTCCAGATCTTTCCAGAGTGTTCTGCGCCGCGCTGTACTGTGCCTCGCAGCGGGAGAAAGTATGACCTCCTCATTGTTTTAAATTGTATATTCATGGAGTTCTGAACATTCTGAATTAGCACCCAAATAAATCTTAACTCGTGAACTCAGATAATTCGTCTTTACAATTTTGCTTCATTGTTGGAATATTTCGTGAATAACGTTTTTGATAATTTAAACGATAGCATTACATTGTTCTTAATTGTTTATAGTTTAAATTGTGTTTGTTTTAAGTTTGTGTACGCTTGTTAATATTAATCTAATGTCGCCGTCAAATGAGGAAAAATATTTTTTATAATGTACTTAGCAACTTTACAAAAGTCACAAGTATCTAAATAAAAGTTTTTAAGTAGAATTTTTACGATGAAGTGTTTTTTATCATTGGAATGAAACAACTATTAACGGATTTAACTCGCGTATTTTTATTTTATTTTATTAGAGCTGACGTTTCGAGTTAAATCCGTTAATAGTTGTTTCATTCCAATGTGTAATAACCGCGAAGGCATCAGAAATTATTATGTTTTTTATCAGTTTTGATTTTTGCGAAATTTAATAAATTGTTTATTGCACTTTATCGACAATGAAAACAAGGTTTCTTTGGTGTTTTTCGAGAGTTTGAGATGCCGTTATTGTCGGTTCAGACTATATATACTAATATAATAAAGAGGAAAGGTTTATTATTCAATAATAGGCTCCAAAACGATTTGAAAAATTCTTTCACTGTTGGAAAGCTACACTATTCCCAAATGACATAGTGTATAACAGAAAGGGATACGTGCGAAGCCGGGGCGGGTTGCTAGTTATATAGCTAGAGCGGACAACGACGGCGTTTGAAATATATAGTAAGATTTTACTGAAATCAAACCTACATAATATAATCCTAACTAATATTATAAATGCGAAAGTAACTCAGTCGGTCTGCCTGTTATGCTTTCACGCTAAAACTACTGGACCGATTTAAATGAAATTTGGTACAAAGAAAGTCTGGAGCCTGAGGACATAGGCTACTTTTTCAAAAAAGGAGGAGTTCCACGCGGACGAAGTCGCGGGCAGAATCTAGTAATGAATATAGATTGTTCTATTGTTTATTCAAAAGAAATTATCAAGGAAAATGGTAAAATGAAATAAAAGAGAATTCGAGGAGTTTCATAAAATTGTTTCTTTTCGTTTGACAACTCGAAGTAATTCCATCAAGTAATCGTATTATTGAGAGCTTCCGAATTTATCCCGATACGGTTTATTGATGAGAAATCAATTATTGTTATACCTATTCGCAATCGTGAAATTGTTTACGGCTCGTTTTTCCATGAAATTTGGAATTATTTTTACTTGTAGGTACTGTAGCCAAGACAATTCACACAAATGTCTTCACGCAGACATACATACAATATTATTATAATAATATTTCAAAAACAACTATTATTGCAAATCACCTTATTTTAAAATTAAATAGGTATCCTTTTTAAATATTTAATTTTATTTTTTTTCGACGTATTCATTGAATCCATTATAGTTACAATGTAACAACTATAACGGATTTAACTCACGTAATTTATTTTCTGACGTTTCGAAAACTTTACAGCTCCCATACATGTGCTTCGAACATGGGAACTGATAACCGCGAAAATATCAAGAATTACAATATAGTACCTATTTATCACGAAATCACCCGGGTCTACGACGAGCGTAGCAATGCAATGATAGTTTCTCGTGATGTAGCGAAAGCACAGCTTTTTGCTACGAAAGCCTACGAGCCAGATTTTGCTACGAACTCGTAGCAATATCCGTTTCGTGGACCCACGGATATGAATGACTTATGGATCTTCACATTGAAACTGTGACGTCATCAAGGTACCTGAAGTTAGTTTACAGACAAAATCGATGGCAAAATCTAATCTACACTAATATTATAAAGAGGAAAGATTTGTACCTATTTTTGTATGTTTGTAATGAATAGGCTCAGAAACTACCGGATAATTCTTTCACTGTTGGGAAGCTACGTTCACCACTAACATAGGCTATATAATATTTTGAAAAAAAATAGGAATCCGTGCGAAGCCGGGGCGAACCGCTAGTTATTCAATAAAGTAGTTACTAAATGCAGAGTTTGACTTTGACTCCGCCAACTGTACCACAGGATGCAGGCCGCTGCGTATCTTTAATCTGCTAGTTGCGCGTCATGAGGTCCAGCTGTCACGTTATACCAATGAGAGACAATCTACTGGCTTAAGATTGGAACATGACAGCTGGACCTCATTCTACACGACGCTCATCTAGAGATTGATCGACACGGCCATCTGACGGCCTGTTCTAGTGGTCAGAGGCCCTGACTTCGAAACCGGAGGTTGCGGGTTCGAATCCTGCTAGGGGCAGATGCCAATGTGATGAGCACTGGCATCTGTACCTGAGTCTTGGATGTCATATATGTATTTATGTATTTAAATCAGTTGTCTAGTAGCCATAGTACAAGCTTTGCTTAGTTTGGGACTAGATCAATTGGTGTGAATTGTCCAAAGGTATTATTATTATTATTATTTATTATACACGTCGGAATTTTAGGAAAGCTCTGAAATAATCAACATCATATCAACCGAAATATGTCCACTGCTGGACATAGGTCTCCAACGATGACCACATCGACCGGTCTCGTGGCTCTCTCATCCATCGGTTACCAGCAACCTTCACCAGGTCGAACCACCTTGTAGGCTCCGACAGGAACGGACAAATTTAGATATTTTCATCCTACTAATATTATAAATGCGAAAGTAACTCTGTCTGTCTGTTACTCTTTGACGCTAAAACTACTGGACCGATTTAAATGAAATTTGGTACAAAGAAAGTCTAGAGCCTCAGAAAGGACCTACTTTTAACCGACTGCAAAAAAGGAGGCTTTCCACGCGGACGAAGTAAGTAAATATGCGCAGTGGGACGGCTGTTTTTACCTTGACGACCACGGACTGGAAGACGTAGTGTGGGCACACTGCGTCTTCCAGTCTGTGGTCGCCACTAGAACACTTTATAGCCCCAACGGCCAGCTCTACGCGCAATGTGCCAAATAATACTACCTACTAAAATAATAAAACCACTCCGTCTACATCAGTCACAATCCATCGTGACGTTGTCATGGCAACTGATAAAAAAAAATGAAACAATACGCTTTTATCAATCAATTTGGCGCAGATGTTGTGACGAACACTGTTCTGTTTTACTGGGTCTTGTGACAAAATATAGAATACATTATACCTAATAATTTCTGATGCCTTCGCGGTTATTACACATTGGAATGAAACTAGTAACGCCCCTATTTATGGTTTTAGTAAAATAAGTAGGATATAATTTATGTTTTACGTTCCATTTTACGTAAAGAATTTAACGTTACCTAGTGAGTAGAAAAAATAAATAAAATTAACTTATATTTTGTAATTTAAATATAAGGTAGTTTGCATAACTGTATAAATCACTTTAGCGTTAGACTATTGTCAGCTCAGTCGTGCTACGATTATGGAAACTGTAAAGAATCCGAAACATCAGCTAATAAAATAAAATAAAAATACGCGAGTTAAATCCGTTAACAGTTGTTTCATTCCAATGTATATTATACCTATTGAATGAGTGATTATGTGCATGCATGTATGAAAATTTATTAATTTAATGCCAGCCATTTTAGTAACGGCACAAAAATCTTCAACAAACTTTTAGCAACGATAAGTTGCTACATAGGTCTGTATATTATGAACAATTCAAGGCATAGTCTATAAACTATAAAATACCTTTTATGAGTAAGTATAGATATTTGACAGTTTTTAGGTAAGTGCCTGACAATAGCAATCTTACGATAATAATGCGCAATTTTACAGAATTGTCGTACGCGAGATCGACGTGACGTTTCGTTCGCAATCCATAGAATGATAAATTCTTTTCGTACGTTTGCTATTATCGAGCGGCACTAGGGTTCCGTAAAAATACACTTTACTTTCCTTAGAATTAGAAAATAAGACGGTAAACTTTAGCATTAGCCGGTCCGCAATATAGTGAAGTGCCCAAAAACGCCAGCGCGGCCTTTGGGGAGTAAATGTCCATTTACTGGTAAATTTACCGGGCACAGTGTCCCTTGGGCACGTGCACCGTGTAATACCCTTCAAACTGGGTTACCACTACAATAATATATTTATGTTTTCTTTGGTTTATTTCCCTTGATCAAGGGAAGACGTTTTTAGAAATTTGGGGCGCGTCGTAAAGTAGACTTTTATCTTGTACTAGCTTCTGCCAGCGACTTCGTCTGCGTGGTATAGTTATGTTCCTCGTTTTACACATTTTCAACTGTTTCTTCGTTCCTATTGGTCGCAGCGTAATGTTATACTTATAGCCTAAAGCCTTCCTCGATACCTAAATGGTTTATCCAACAAAAAATTTTTTTCAATTCGAACCAGTAGTTCCTGAGATTAGCGCGTTCAAACAAACAAACAAATAAACTCTTTAGCTTTAAAATATTAGTATAGATTAGCTTTATAATATTAGTATAGATTAGCTTTATAATATTAGTATAGATTAGCTTTATAATATTAGTATAGATTCGAGATTTGAAACAGATAGGATAATATAAAATCAAAAAATATTGTAAGTACCTAATGAAAGAATTATAAAGGATTTAAATCTCGCATATTAGTTTTATAATCACGTTTAGAGAGGCTGACGATAATCTACTACTGAAGAGAAATAGATAAGTAGGTACTTACATTAATTTTTGATATTATTTTGCATTGTAATGTACCTACTTATTAAAGGCTTAATAATTTCTAATGCCTTCGCGGTTATAGCTAACAATAGTCTAACGCGCAAGTTTAGACTTTAGCGTTTAGACTATAGCCAGCTCAGTCGTGCTACGATTATGGAAACTGTAAAGAATCCGAAACGTCAGCAAATATGAAGATTTTAATGATAAGTAGGTATAGGTATTTACCCTAAATAAAACATTTCTTCACTAACGCTTGTCTAAATAATATCTCAAAGTCCAAGTAAGAATAATTTCACCTTGGCGATTCAGGGATAACTTTATCAGTCTACCTAAATTAAAGTTCCCAAGATATCCTTAATTTCAATTTATTAAATGAAAGCCCTAAAAAAATGTCCGACCTTTTTAGTCCCTCGAGGACACTTTTTTACTGAAATCCTCCTTTCACGATAAAGCCAAGTTTGTAAATCTAATATCCGCTAAGTAAGATCTGTCATTTCGAGTAAAAATCTGGGTGACGGCGCCATCTGGGAAATAACTTGGTCATTAGCTCGCAATACTAAAACTAGTAAATTCAGTGACATCTAGCGGCGCTTTGTGTAACTTATACCTTGAGAAATGAACTGCAGTAAGCTTATTTAACGTAGTTCTTTAAAGAGGGTGTAGATGGCGCTGTTGTCAAGAAGTTTGGTTAGGGGTTTGGTCATGTTTTTTTTGTACCTACTAATACTCTTCGTAGGTATTTAAAGAGTTGCCCCGAGTTATTGGGGTGTTATATCTCGGTTCTATTATGTAAGTATCTCAGGCTGTGATTTCGTAGACTTGAAGACAAAGGAACGAAGACAAAGAAAGATATACCTAGGTACCTACTTGCATACTTACCCTATCATTTTTTCAAATCGGTACTTATACTTACTGACGAACTTAGACCGTGCTCCGTTATTGAAGTCTATTAAGAATTAAAAACAAACGTTAAGATTTCGACTTATTTTATAACGGTATGTAGGTAGGTACCCACTTTTGACTAAGCGTAAACAAGTGTTGTACCACGAATAAAATAAAAGTCACCAATCCACATATAAGAAAAATTTATTAATATAAAATGCAATAATATGCTACATATAACTCACAACCCCACTTGCTGGGGCACAGAAACATACACGACCACCAATCGGACTAAAAAGAAAAACAAAAATAATAATAATCTTTATTATTATTATTATTTTGTAAATATTTGATAAGTAATAACTATTTAAATGTATATACAGTCCAACGGTTGATGGAAGATTAAAAACCGTTTATTAATATATTTTTTTAAAATCTACGACAAATACACATGTGTGGTGACAGCCTTGGATACGTTCGAGTAGACGCCAAATTCGCTGTAACACAACGCTTTAAAAAACATTACAAGCGCTTAACAGAATATAATTTTCTAGAATGAATAATAAACAGCATTTTGCGAATTTTGCGTCTACCAGAACAGCGTTGGAAAGCTAGCGACTGATGAGAAAATACTGAAAAGATGGCGTTGCGAAAAATACGACTGCACTCTACTCTATACATCGATTTATAACAGTCGCATTTTTCGTATTTAAAATTAAATTGTGCTATGGGTATACTTAAATATATAGTCAATAAAATAAGCAAGACAGATATATAGGGAAATAAGTTAAATTCTTTCAACTTGTTAACTTGACTCGAACAATGTAAGATATGCAACAATTTAAATATTTTAAATATCTACGTTTCAATAAAGCCTGTATTGATTTACATATAAATCCATATCGAAAACAAATAGTAAAACATTTTGATGCGTTTCATAATTTCAAGACGTTGCTTTGGGATAACAGCTGATGTCAAGTACCTAATAAATCGGTGTCATAAGAACAAAATCATTTTGTCTATTACAGCATTTTGGTTAATTACAAACGAAGTATAAAATTGAAATAAAACTGCTTTTACTTAATACAATACTCGTTACTAGGTATTGCTAGCAAGTGTTTGACACGCGGAAATAGTACATCACGCACCTAGGCCAATAAAATAAAAAATGTCTCAGATCACATGTAATTGTCGTCCGAGGCGAAGCCGACGTTGACAAAAATGTGATCTGAGGCTTTTTATTTTACTGGCCGAGGTCAGTATACTATTTTTCTGTTCGACGAAGCCAGAAAGCGGCAATTTCATTTAGCGCAGCGGCCACAAAGTTGGCGCTTTCCGGTCGGAGGACAGAAAAAACATTTTACTGTCAATTTTTCACTCATTGCAAAAGTATATCAGTGACAGAAGACTTGCTCGACGTTCTGACAATCATATAGGGGGCCTAGACAAGGTGCCAACGTTCAACGTTAACGTTAAGCGAAACGTCCAAAATGTATGGGATTTGACACGTACGTGACAAACGTTCGCGGATGTCAAATATACATTTTGGTGCCAACGTACAACGTTAACGTTGTCTAGGCCCCAGCTGTATTAAACTTAGGTACTTACGTAAATTTATTGCATTCATAATTACTGACGTTTTCTTTATGTATCAAAGAAACACCACGTCATTATAAAATCAATATATTACTAGGTAGGTACAGTTGTGTTCCAATTTCTTATAATCACGAAAGCATCAAATATTTTATGGTCCAAAATTGTCAATTAATTTAAAGGCCAATAACAATCGCAAATATTTAAGAGATAATAAAAGATTTATATAATAACTGTGAGTATAATAGAAGCATACGTAACATAATATATATTTCTCATAGCGATCACTTATATATGCCTATCATTTTTTTTTCTAAAAGGCTCATTTTTCCGACCGATTCATGGAACTCTGGAATGTACTGTAAAAAGCATTGAATAAAAAAAACTTAAATAAAAACATAAATCTAATTTTATAAAATATGATTTTCCATTTGTTGGAAAATATTTGTTATTGCAATCTCTCCAATCACATAAAACCATTTGAAAATATAAATATATTGCTAATGTGATGATATATTATTTGTGATAAAGTAATTAATACTATAACAGAACGTGACATTCCATTAATATTGCAAATACTTAAAGTATACAAAAAATAATAATCTCGTTATAAATTGTGATAAAGTGGTATCACTAGAAAATAAAAATAATACTGATGTCGAATACCGAAACAATAGTTTTGGTGGTATCTTAAATAATTTCGAAAAAAAAAGCAATCACAAATCAAATTCGCATTCCATAAATCGGTTGGATAATTGTCAGCCAAAATCTAATCAGGTTGATTCCAGACACAGAGCGAGTTTTAGCATAAATTTCACTATTATTAATGTATAATTTATTTATCAATACCTATGTCAGTAAAACGGCCATTACTTCACATAAAATTATATTTTATCTACTCATCTACTAATATGCAGTTACCAGCCCTGGTGCATAGTAATATATTTAATAGTAGTACATATAGTAATTATATTATTTAATCCTAACATTTGCCTTAGAAGCACACGTATTACGCACACATTTCCATACATATTCCTATGTAACATATACATTATGTTATACATCTATATGTAATTTACTATTTTGAATAAACTTATGAATCACATTTATTTTTTTTCATTTCTTACGATTATAGTTTTCACTTTTTTTTACACACCTCTACGTTGGAATTAGAAAAGAAAGCGAAAGACGAGGACAAAGAATATCAAATATATAGGTACCTATGTACGTCATCAAAAATAAGCCATCGATGTCATATTATTATTTTTCTTAAATTTTATTTTTTTTCCTGTCTGTTCTATTTTACGAGTATGTCTAAATTCCTAATCTCATGTTTATATTTTTATATGTAATTGAAAAAAAGTGTTTGACACGTGCACAAAGTATACTATTAATATATGTTATAGTTATATATTTTTTTCTAAAAGATTACACGAGGATATTGTTAAATTGACCCATTTTTAACATTCTTTCAAGTTTATATCGAATCGTTGTGCAATTTTTAAAAATAAAATAAATAGGTAAATTGAAAACGGGTAAAAATTCTTTACTGATAAAATACGAGGTAAAACCGTTATGGATTGTGAATGGTGGTGTTTTTTTTTCTATTTTTTTTTTCATGAACATGCAACACTGTATGGAACGACACGTATAATTTCAAATTTATACATCCATGGAATTAGTTTAAAAATTACTTATACTATTGTTATTTCTATAAGTCAGTTTGTGATGTGTATTTGAGCTGACAGATTTTTTTCATCGACAGTTATTCTAAACATACACGTAACGTTAAAATGTCCACTGCGTTACCAACATCTGGAACGGTTCACATTAATCAAAGACAATGAGGAATCAGCAAATCCGATTAATATCCCATTAGTATACCGTTACCTTCAAAAACGTAAAGGTAACACAGTGGTCCGGTACTGTATAATTTCTGTTAAAAAGTAACTGTTTTGAAATAAAATCTGTCGTAGAACTTTAGAAAAAGAACTGAAAATTTCAAACTCTTAGGTTAACCAGCCTTTTTGTAATTAATTAATCATTAGAGACATATAGAAATAGGTACGAGGTACAGTCGTTGCAAAACCAAATGACGTCTGTTGAGATATCCTAGGATGGATATGCCGTCGCAATATCGTGATGGCGTATCCTTGTTAGGATTTCGTCGTGTCAGATGGTATTTGGTGATATAACTCCGTACTGTCTCAATTCCTAAGCCACGAAGCAAGTGGCGGGTGAAGTCCCGAGAAAGAGTGTGTAAAAGGATTGTTAGTAAATGGGGAAGACTACAACATTGGCCCCCCGGGAGGTATATAATTATTTAATTAACAACCCAACACTAAACAATTTTGAACCTTATTTTAAAGCGGGTAAAGTTGTAAACAATCCAAGCCATGCGGGGCACTAATACAATATGGCAGTACTTAACAGTCGTTGTTCTTAAATTATTCTAGAGGAAATTCAGGATCACTTTCACAATTTTTTTTTTCGATTTTAAAGCGTTTTCTAAAATTTGTATTCGATTTTTTTATTTTCCAAAAAAGTTTTTTTTTTTATTTAAGCTAGCTTATCATGTTTGAGCGCTTTCCGATGACAAGAGACGTGTCATCACCCTGTATGTACAAAGTCTGGTGACTTCTTGACATTTGTCAAATCTCAACGGGATTTGGCAACTCACACTTTTATCAAATACTCCTAATGTAAGAGCTCGCACGAAAGGAAAGTACATTGGCGCCAATGATTGCGCCAAACCACTGGAACCAATGTTGGGTCCAACGTAAGTTAATTAATTGTTCGTGTATTAGCTGTCCCTGTCACCTCGCTCGCGCTAGAGCGAGAGGGGTGCGACCGTGGCGTCTGTGTTAGAGAATCAACCTGTTCGCTTCGCACACTTAGCCTAAAACGAAACGACAGCGCTAAGTGTGCCGAAGCTATACCAAGCCCGACTGTGCAGAAACAACATTCAAAAACCAACCGTACAGCTCAAACAATAAGATCGAAATCTGCACAGCGAACCACACGTCGGAATGAAAGAGTAAAGAATATATAAAACAGCTTAACTTAATATATTGCATAGTATGCATACAATCTTAATAATAAACGTAATACAAAATAAACATACTTTACGTCGGCACGAAAAAGTCACTCGTCGAAATGTGAATACGATTCGGAGAATTTTCTAAATTGACCCCCTGTATGAAAACATACGCCGGGTAAATGCGAGCAGTCGCGCTGCGCTTTTAACATTATGTAAAATATTTATAATTTAAACCGATAACAATTTCACAACCATTTCACTCGATTCTTGGGTATTTTGATTGGTCTAGTGTGTATGATTTATCACTTAAACAATATCTATCGGTTGGGCAGCGTGTTCGACAGTCTCTCACGGAGCGAAGGCAAGAAAAACAGATATACTTAGTACAGATTGGCTGCTAGAATAATAATAGAAACTCGAGTGATACCGAACCGAACCAAGCCTACTCGTTAATCAGTATGTCCAAAGTCAGTAATTCAATCCAATTAAGTATAAAGGCCTTTAAGGTCCTCGAGTTAAATACGACATTTCGATAGTGACTGTCTCGCGATCCGACAAATACATCAGGTAACGTGACGCACATCGTACTAAGCCTAAACTAAAGTGGTGCTCGGACCCGGTGGGTGCAGCCGAGCGGCCCGCGTCCAATAAATAATATTATATGTCACGTGGTTGGAAACACACGCGGCGGACGGCGTGCGGCGACGCGGCGGGTTTTTAACCGACAGAGCGCATTTCACATTCGAACGTCGCTCGCTCGGTCAACTTGCACTTCCAAATTTTGATGATTACAGTCTAATTAAATGCAATACCCGTGCTCTAATCTAAAATAAAGATACAAAATACTTAATCGGCTGAGATGAACCTTAAATAATATCCGATGAGCGCACACCGCCGCCGCTAAGATGGCACAACTTGGCCGCTTTGCGACCGAACGTCAAAACCTCTCTGTACACGAAAAGCTTACGAAAATTACACAATAAACAACGGCAAATATAAACGTCTTCTGCAACAAAGAACAAGGCCGATGCCGAAACGAGATTACCGATTACTGCTTTCAAACTTTAAAATAAAAAAGGTAAAAATATTTAAAAATATAACTTTTAAAGCATTGGGTGCAGTGAGTTGACTCGGCTACGTGCGTAGCGATCTTTGGTTTCGCCAGAACCGCCGCCCCTTGTTCCCCGGGTGTGGGCTGGCGGCTTGTTGCGTGGCTACGCGTGGCGCTTGGCGTGCAGGGCGAGGTGGTCGGAGCGGGAGAAGCAGCGCTCGCAGTGGCGGCACCGGAACGGCTTGGCGCCGGTGTGTTTGCGGTAGTGCCGCGTCAGCTCGTCCGAGCGCGCGAACCGCCACTCGCACCCGTCCCACGAACACTTGTACGGCTTCTCGCCTGGAATCACACGAGTAACACCTTAATATTGCATATTCACATGCGACACAGACACAGGAGCAGGTGCGTGCAGTGGCTGGAGGGTAAGTATGGTGCCAGGGTAGGCACTCCATACAGTAGACTGTATGGAATGCACGCCCTTGTTTAGGACAATATTATGCGTGTGTAACATGGACTTTAGTGTGACCTTTAAAGCTAATTAAATGACATCACTTAATGCCTAACAGCATCCCTAACTTGGGTACCTACTATAATATATATACCCTACACTATAGGTACTTACTGGGTAAAAAAAAACAAAAATTCAATTTAGTTCAAGTTACTTTCTCAGACACAGATAAGTGCTTCTAAATACTGGGAGTGGGGGCTCGGGTCGTTACGTTATGGTACAATTTACACCATAATGTGACGTCACGTGCCTCCACTCTCGAATTTTAGTAGCGCTTTGCTTTGTCATTTTTCAATTGAGAAAAGTAAAAATATGAGTCCAATAACTTTAGTGTAAAGATTATTTTAAAGATAATAAACATTTAATAACCCTTCTCGGGTCGTTTATAAATGTCACAAAAAAGAAAATATCAATCTGGTTTTAGTCTACCCGCATAGACTCCACTGATCAAAAGAAGTCGCGTGACAGTCAGTCATTTTGTAAACAATCAATACTCATTCCAACTAGGAAATACAAAATGCAACCGTCTCTTACGAAATCGGTAAGTAAGAGAGAGACGAGTGTCTTCCCCTAGTTTCGACCTAATTTGTCAGTTGAGGACAATGGATAGGTATATGCCAAGGGTAAACCCTAAATCCCTATTTGACCAATACGACAATTGTCAGTGACAACAGTAAAAAATCCCTACTAATATTATAAATGCGAAAGTAACTCTGTCTGTCTGTCTGTCTGTTACGCTTTCACGCTAAAACTACTGGACCGATTATAATGAAATTTGGTACAAAGAAAGTCTGGAGCCTGAGAAAGGACATAGGCTACTTTTTAACCGACTGCAAAAAAGGAGGAGTTCCATGCGGACGAAGTCGCGGGCAGAAGCTAGTAAATAATAAATATCTTTGGACAATTCACACCAATGCAGGCAATCAAAGAAGTTGTCAAGATTGATACGTCAACACTACAAGTATAGTGTTGGTGAAATTGGGGTCAAAATATTTTAAATTAAAAAGCTGTTATTATGAATTTGATACAAATCTAAGAACTAATTTTACAAATTTCAAAAATTTTAATATCAGGGTAGGTACGTTTTACTTGTTACCTACTAATAATTTATGCTAATAATAACTCAAAACTTCAGGTTTTTGAGTTAGCGTTAGCGCCCCTTAGATCTAGGTGCGCGACATATCGATCACGCAGTAAATTAGAATCCAGGAAATTAGAGAATTTTAAAAAATATTAATGATGAAAAATCCCCATAACAACAACTCAACATCAATCCGACATACAGCAACAAAAACAACAACTGTCAAACCGATTGATTAATTCACTGCTTAGCCGCTCAAAAGGACGTCTACCGGGACCGCTACTTTACAAATGCTTCATCACTACATAGTATAAAACAAAGTCGCTTTTCCTGTCCCTATATCCTTATTCGCTTAAACCATTAAAACTACGCAACGGATTTTGATGCGGTTTTTTTAATAGGTAGAGTGATTCAAGAGGAAGGTTTATAGCACCCGTGTGAACAGGGCCGGATCTTGAATTTGTGGGGCCCTGGGCTAACACTGCTTAGGGGCCTACCTTATTACTCAACTTATTGCAATCTTGTCAGTATGTTTAACACAGGAATAAAATAGTGAGATCGCAGTGTTGCCAACTTTACGTTACGATTATTATTTTTAAGATATTTTTTATTATATTTTTTTCAGTTTAGGTTGGGGGCCCTATGTGGCTGGGCCCAGGGCTGAAGCCCAAATAGCCTTTAGGAAGATCCGGCCCTGCGTGTGAAGCCGGGGCGGGTCGCTAGTATTTAAAAAAAATAAAAAAATCACCTGTATGTGTGCGTTTGTGTGCTTTCAGATGGGAGCTCTTAGTGTACACTTTGTCGCAAGCAGGGAACTCGCAGCGGTGCACGCGGCGGCGCGGGTCTGCGTGCGCGTGCCCGTGGTGGCGCGGCACGTGCCGGCGTGCCGGCGGGCTCGGCTCTTCTGGAATAAACCCGACACGTAAGCACACTAATACAAAAGGCTTAAAGTATGCTTAGATATATACTGTGTTAAAATTAATGTGTTAATATCCGCGAGCTGCTCGGCCTATCTGGAATAAGTCCGACACATAAGCACACTAGCGAAAAGGACTAAATCTACTTAGACATATACTGATTTGAAAGTAATTTGACATATCGGCGGCTCGGCCGTTTTGGATTAAATCCGATACTAATATAAAAACAACGAAACTTTGATGGATAAACTTTGGTGGTGGTATCATGGCATTTGTAATAGTTTGTAATAGGTAGTTGACGAAACCTGAGTTGTGTATTACACTGCTTGTAAGTTTTAAATTTTAAATAAGTAAATGTTTTTCTGTAAGGTCTAAGGTATACTTAGACATACAATATTATTTGAGCACATTTTAATTTTATTTCCTTTTTTAATCATTTAGTATTATTATGTTGTCGTTTACTTTTTTTTTCTTATTTTGAAATAAATATAATACTTTATTTTTATCATTATTCAATTTTCGAAGCGCTTATTTTATTATTATTGGGCAAAAGGAAGCAATAGGGAAGGTATAAAATATTACAAATACACATCAGCTAAGTAAAAGGTCAAAATGGCTGCTTGGAAAAAAAATGCACTACATTTTAACAACATTCCAAATTAGATCGTTTACTAATTTAATTAGGTACTGTTAAATAAATGATAATGAATTAGCAACAAGAGAAGTATAGAAAAAGCGAGACCCCGTCGAGACTTGAACATACTACCTTAACGCGTATTATCCAAAGAAGGTTAACAGTCCAAAAAAATAGATAACTACTTAACTAATTATTAACACAACATCAATGATTAGATCAGTGACAAAGAGACGTAAGGCCTGACTCCATTAGTACAATATAGCTTCTTTCTTGTGACAACGACTACCTGAGAGAAAAATTTAGTCGATCGCGTTATATGCTCTAAATTAAATTATAATATTTATGTAATATAGCTGGATCGATTTCAGGGACTTTTTTAAAACTCATAAACTAAAGAACTCCAGTTTAGAAACCTAGACTGAATCTCCATCATTTTGTACATTGTTCTTGTAAAAGGTGCTACAAGAAATCTTTTCCACAAGATTATGGTGACCACTTGATACATATAGAATAGTAAAGAGATAACTTAAAATGAAAAGGCTTGAAAGCCTCCTCACGGGAGGCTCGCCACCCGTCCGGTTTTGCAGTAAAGGCCCATTAGCTGGCCAAATACTTTTCAGTATTCAGATCGAAAAAACTTAAAATGTTAGAATCACACATAGGGTCTAAAAAGCCCGACCTTGTATCTCAAGGTCCATTGAAGGTTTGCCAGACTAATGCAGTCAGACCCTCTGTTCTAAGGCTTACCTTGCCCTATCATTACCTTTAGGCTCGTCATCCTCGCTGGGCGGTTCGCTTTTGACAGCTGTCACTGCAAACACCACCGGGGGCGGCGGCGGTGTCGAGGTCATAGGCACTGCCCAGTCCTTTATCGGTGCTGCTTGTTAAAACAAAAAGGCATCTATATGCCAGTGCACAAACTAGTGTGATCCAGCGATTCTAAAATCTACTGCCTCAATGATTCTAGCATAATTACCTTCAAGCACGTACTGATATGATTAATACTGAAGAAAGGTTATGGATTATTTACAGTATCCCTTACCGAAGAAGATATGGCATGCTTTTGTCCGCCAACCGAGGAAGCCTGAACTATTACCTACAGCATTTCTTTCTAAACCTCACCTACTCGTTTACAATCCCAAGCAAAAGTCCACGGTCTTATAAGCTGTCTATTTAGAATTTAGTTACTAATGAACATTTCAACAATGCTCTAAAAGTTCTTATAGCTTTAGGTTACCTCTGGGTTCATCTTCCTCGCTGGGTGGCTCGCTCTTCACCGCCGTGACGGTGAACAGCATAGGCGCCGGTGATGGCGGCGAGGCCGGGGAGTTGGGTGATGAGGCCGGTGATCGAGCCCACTCCTCCTCTTGTGGCGGTTCCCGGCGTTTCCCGCGGGGTTCCTCCCGGAGGTATCTCTCCATTTCGTAGCATGTCTGGAATGATAAGAATAATTGTTGAATATTCATTACACTGTACAAGCAGGCTGGTTGGTATTTCTTTGTTGTATATAATGTGTATCTTAAATAGAGCGTTTAGACAAGTGGCAATCGATAATAGCAACCGAACGAAACGAATGTAAAATTGTAAGTTTGATATAGGTACGCGAAACGTCACGTGGTCAGTTTTCATTCGGTCATCTGCAAATAAATATTATTCAATAAATTTAGAATGGAAATTTGCTGTTAAGTTCTTGTTGTATGACTTTAATATGTAAGACTATAAAAATATCTATACAAGCTTTGCTTAAAAATATTATTATTGAAATACAATTCGAGAATATTCGAAATAAGGTTGGTTTCAATAAATTGAATTTCCGAGTGATAGTAAAAATGCAGTGGAAATTCAATTATTTTTTATATAACGTTAATAAAAAAAACATCATCCGGCGCGTACAAATATCTAGTTTTAAATCCCGAGTGTTGGCTAGCATCCATTTAAAAAAATAAACAATCGTAGTAATCGCTCTCGTAGAATTTTCAGACTTTTAAAATCGTGTAGAATTGGAATACGCGATAGCTTTACCAGTTAATCCTTTTTAAAACAAACAAAATACAACTCTTGTCCAAAGCCGAAAAGTTTGAATTCGATTAATTCCAAATCCTTTCGATTAAGCCGCACTGCATCAAATATTTGCTGAACGAATTTTGAAAAAATACGGAGTTATTTGGAACCGAGTGTTTTAAGTTTTTGTGTACCAAACAATAAAAAAAGTTTATTTTGTAATAGCGTTGAAACGTTTTCGGATCGAGCTATTATTTGATGAAGAGTCGCCACTGCAAATATACAGTTTTGTTTTAAAAAAATTGACTATTTTTATGACAAAAAAAATATAGTTGAATGTTTCGGATTTTATATTCAATGGGGATAAATAAATAAAATAAATACATATCCGTTAAGGAACAAATAAACAAAGCTTGTACATTGGTAATGGAAAACGGATACCTAAATAATTACTTTATATAACATCCAAGACTTATTGAATATTAATATTATAACATAAGTAGTACGTGTTCATTGTGCAAATATTTGCCCCTGTCGGGATGAGAATGCCCACCAGCTTCGAAATCAGGATCGTACCCCACTAGGGTGGAAGAACTATGCGCCACCGGGAATCTCCAAATTTTAAGAACTTTTGGTAAATAATTATAACGCATTGCAATGAAACAATTATAAACGGATTTAACTCGCGTATTTTTATTTTATTTTGTTTGCTGACGTTTCGGATTCTTTACATTTTCCATAATCGTAGCACGACTGAGCTGACAATAGTCCAACGCTAAAGTCACTTTAGCGTTAGACTATTGTCAGCAAATACGCTAGTTAAATCCGTTAATAGTTGTTTCATTCTAATCCCTACTAATATTATAAATGCGAAAATAACTCTGTCTGCCCGCGACTTCGTCCGCGTGGAACTCCTTTTTGCAGTCGGTTAAAAAGTAGCCTATGTCCTTTCTCAGGCTCCAGACTTTCTTTGTATCAAATTTCATTTAAATCGGTCCAGTAGTTTTAGCGTGAAAGCGTAACAGACAGACAGACAGAGTTACTTTCGCATTTATAATATTAGTAGGGATTGTACGTAAATGCATTAAAGACGAATAGGGGAACTGACCTACTAGATATCTCTTCCAGTAGTGAAGTAATTTTAAATAAATAATCAGAAAAATATACATTTAAATAAAACAAATCATATTAACTTTCTATAAGAAGTCCGTTTAAAAATAACTACGGAACCCTTCTATCACAACTCTTTTTGGCTAAACTATGTTTTATTTTAAACTATTGTTCATAGCTAGTCTATTTCACTTTAATTAACAATAAGGACAGTAGGAGGTTCGGTGACCTATACAATGGACGGGTCAATGCCCTCGGTGAAGGTTGTATTCTGTGGTACCTAGAGGGCTAGTAGTTCATTGAACTTTTAAAGTGCTGAGAAGCAACCTTGACTGGAAGAGCGTGGATTAGGTTCGGATTGCTCTGAGATGAGCACGATTATTTGTATCTTTATGATAAACTAGCTTCCCGCGACTTCGTCCGTGTGGAATTCCTCCTTTTTTGCAGTCGGTTACAAAGTAGCCTATGTCCTTTCTCACGCTCCAGACTTTCGTTGTACCAAATTTCATTTAAATCGGTCCAGTAGTATTAGCGTGAAAGCGTAACAGACAGACAGACAGTCTTACTTTCACATTTATAATATTAGTTAGGATGGTTATTGTAAAGCACTGTTCACGAGTAAACGCCGAGGAAGTTATTTGCAACTTTCATAACCTAGTTAGGTAAAAAAAAGTCAATTAGGTAAAATTTTCAAAATACATAGTTACCTACGTATTTTTATCTATACGACTATTATAAAGCTGAAGAGTTTGTTTGTTTGTTTGAACGCGCTAATCTCAGGAACTACTGGTTCGAATTCAAAAATTCTTTGGTTGGATAGACCATTTATCGAGGAAGGCTTTAGGCTATATAACATCACGCTGCGACCAATAGGAGCGAAGAAACAGTGGAAAATGTGTAAAAAACGGGGAAAATAACTATTCCACGCGGACGAAGTCGCTGGCAGAAGCTAGTTATGTATAAAATTAACTCATTGCGTTTCTTGTCGTTTCTTCTCAAGTGAGATTTTTTCGGAAATGTTGGTATTTTCTGACGGTTATAAGCGCTCGTAAAAGCCTAAATTGAATAAATATAATTTTTTTTTGTAAATGGATGTCAGCAAATAAAATAAAATAAAAATACGCGAGTTAAATCCGTTAATAGTTATTTCATTCCAATGAATAAATATCATTTTGTTTTTGATTTTTTATTGCAATGACAAAATAACTTGCTATTTCTCAGCTAGGATGATATATTCAAACAGAAGTACAAATAATTTGAAACCTTGCCAAATAATTAAATAATATAAATTAGTATAATTTGTGCTAATAAGTATTTTTTATCAATTTTTAAAAGTCTAATTTGATATTTTAAAACTTATGTACGTACAAATCAAAAGCGAATATTTTTAAATCGGACACTCGAGCAGTTTGCGAGTTAAGGCCTAATGAATTAAGCCTAACCTAGGTCTATAAGAGCCTCTAAATACTTAAGGGTTAATTAACTATTAATTTAATTAAAACTTCGACTACTTGAGATATTTGGACCTTCTGAACGGACCCCTAATAACGAAACTAAATATGGAGGGATTTTGAACATATATCGCACACCTAGATCTAAAGAGAGCTAACTCAAAAAGGGTACTTTTTCAGGAGAGGCGAGAAACTGATTAATATGTCCATATGCACGCATGAGTTTTCTGTGTAAATTTATACTTTTTATAATAAAGCTAGCAGAGTTATATTAGCTGAAATCTGTTTTAGTGTAGGTGGGTTTTGCTGGAATCCGATGGTGTGCATAACTCAAATCTTCCGGTTTTTGAGTTAGATCCCTTTAGATCTAGGTGTGCGATATATGTATGTAGGTAACTACAGAAGCTACCTTTGTCAAAGGTTTTTTTTAATACAATGCCCCAGTTACTTTAACCCCGTAACGGTAGATAACCACAACAATACAACGTCGCCGTTAAAAATACATGAAAACAATAGTAAAACGGATAGAGGCGAAATTCGCTTGACAAAGTTATTTGTGCATTTCAAGTATGATTCAGTATACAGTTCAGATCGATGGTGATCTATCGTTAGTTTATGCCGCGAGTAAATAAGTAGTGATTAATATATATTACTAGTGGTCCGCCCCGGCTTCGCCCAAATACTTTTTTTAAAAAGATAATATATTATGTCACTCGGGAATAGTGTAGCTTCCCAATAGTGAAAGAATTTTACAAGTCGGCGCAGCCGTTTTGGAGCCTATTCAATCCAAACAAACAAACAAACAAACCTTTCCTCATTATAATATTAGTATAGAAAATATAAGTACCTACTTCGCACGTTTAAATGTTATTAGTCACTAGCGGTTCGCCCCGGCTTCACACGCATCCCTATTTTTTTCAAAATATTCTATAGCCTATGTTACTCAGGGTGAAGGTAGCTTCCTAACAGTGAAAGAATTTAACACATCGGTCCAGCCGTTTTGGAGCCTATTCAATCCAAACAAACAAACCTTTTCTCGTTATTATATTAGTATAGATACTTATAATAATATAATTCCGTAATCAGTTTAAAAAAAATGAAAAACCATAATGACGTAGGCTCAAGCCCCTATTTCACCAACGTGACAATTTCGGTGAGACATGACAATTCGAAATGCAACGCCGGTGCTTGTCGAATAATTGTCACTTGTCACTGACAACTGAGATTGGTAAATAAATCAGAACAGATACGAAGTTGCTAGTTATTACTAATGTAAAAAAACTTTTATCTTATTTAATATAATAACTAGGTAGATGATAATCCGAGCCACGCCCAATAGTACATTACCTACGCACCAAGGCCAGTAAAATAAAAAATGTCTCAGATCACATGTAATTGTCGTCCGAGGCAAAGCCGAGGTTGACAAAAATGTGATCCGAGGCTTTTTTATTTACTGGCCGAGGTCAGTATACTATTTTTCTGTTCGATGAAGCCAGGAAGCGGCAATTTCATTTAGCGCAGCGGCCAGAAAGTTGGCGCTTTCAGGCCTGAAGACAGAAAAAATATTTACTTTGCATGAAAATTTGGCTACAAGAAAAAATAATATAATAAATGAAAAAACTTGTTAATTAAGCTATATTATTGTAATGTTTCATTAAAATCCATTAAGTAGTTTTTGTGTGAAAGAGTTACAAACATACATACAATCTTTTATATAAAATTTTGTGTTTATATTAGTAACGATATAATTATAATATATAGCTTCTGCCCGCGACTTCATCCGCGTGGAACTCCTCCTTTTTTGCAGTCGGTTAAAAAGTAGCCTATGTTCTTTCTTAGGCTCCAGACTTTCTTTGTACCAAATTTCATTTAAATCGGTCCAGTAGTTTTAGCCTGAAAGCGTAACAGACAGACAGAGTTACTTTCGCATTTATAATAAAATATTAGTATGGATTAATATTTAAAAAATGCGCTTAGCTGCAAATAATAAAACAGAATAGCCCAGCTTAATATGTATATTTCGCGTGGCAGCCTTATTAATAAATTCATAAAATAATATCTATATACGAAGCAAAATTCGCAAACGCTTATTTAATAAATCAATAAGCAAAAACAAACAAACAAACCGTCAAATCATAAAACATTTTATTTCAACTGCACATGACCTTTGTCTTCAAAATGAAAACCACAAAACACATTATTTCGTTTAGTTACCTACTAATTTTATAAATTACTAGCTGTCATCTTTTTTTAAAAAGCCTATGTCACTCAGGAATAGTGTAGCTTCCCAGCAGTGAAAGAATTTCTCAAATCGGTCCTGTCGTTTTGGAGCCTATTAAATCCAAACAAACAAATCTTTCCTCTTTATTATATTACTAGCGGCCCGCCCCGGCTTTGCCCGGATCCCTTTTTATAGCCTATGTCACTCAGGAATAGTGTAGCTTTCCAACAGTGAAAGAATTTTTGAAAACCAGTCGTTTTGGAGCCTATTCAATTTATATTATAGTATAGAGTATACATATAGAAAAGTTTCTATTTCTAACGATGAAGTAGCTAAACTAATCGATGGAGTCATCAGGTCATCTGAATCAGTAAATAAATAAGAAATATCTTTATACAATACGAATGACGATTGGTTAAGATTATTAAAAAATATTGGAATCGTATAATATTTTTCCGTCCTCCGGCTAGAAAGCGCCAACTTTCTGGCCGCTGCGCTCAATGAAATTGCCGCTTTCTGGCTTCGTCGAACAGAAAATAGTATAGGTACTGACCTCGGCCAGTAAATAACAAAGCCTCAGATCACATTTTTGTTAACTGCGGCTTCGCCTCGGACGACAATTACATGTGATCTGAGACATTTTTTATTTTACTGACCTCGGTGCGTAATGTACTATTGTTTCTCAAACAAACGAATAATGACAAAGATAAGTGCTTCTAAAGTTCGGGAGTGGGGGCTGGTGACGTCACAATATTGCACCGTTTAAACCATAAGGTGACGTCATAAGCCTAGCTTATAGTGCTTTGGAAGTGCGCTTATTACTAAGAAGAAACCTGAGTATTTTGTTTAATGTTTCGTATTGGAATTAAACAACTATAAACGCATTCAACTGACGTTTTTTCTTTTTTTTATTTACTGCCGTTTCGGATTATAGTTTCCACAATCGTAGCACGACCGAGCTGACAATAGTCTAAAGCTAAACGTCAGCAAATTGAATAAAATAAAAATACGCAAGTTAATTCCATTATTAGTTGTTTCATTCCAATGTGTAATAACCGCGAAGGCATCAGAAATTATTGTTTCGTATTTTTTACACTGGATTGGAATAATATTCGATCACTTTAATTTTCTCCGATAGGGTTGTAAAGTATAAATAGACTATCTAGGCAGACTAGGAGAGCTGAGACCTAGCTCGCCGCGTATGGCTAGATTTCTAAACGACTTTTCTCTAGAGACCTATGTATATGGCCGGCGCTTTCTCTATATCTTTTCTACGGATGGAAAAATATATATACTTTTTTAAAATCTAGTTTTACATTTAAAATCTAGGTACTTAGACTATAGGTGATTGAAGTTGAGTTTAATCTGAAACTGAATTTGAATTTGTGAATGACGGTAAGTGCCTATATTAGAAATTATAGCCTACTAGCTTCTGCCCGCGACTTCGTCCGCGTGGAACTCCTCCTTTTTTGCAGTCGGTTAAAAAGTAGCCTATGTCCTTTCTCAGGCTCCAGACTTTCTTTGTACCAAATTTCATTTAAATCGAGTAGTTTTAGCGTGAAAGCGTAACAGACAGACCGATAGAGTTACTTTCGCATTTATAATATTAGTAGGGACTGTCAAAAAAATGTAAAATAAAATAAAATGAAAGTCAGAAGCGACTTAAAAGATCTCCCGGAATCTATTTCGACAAGTATCAGTTTTATAGATTAAGAACATCAAACAAAACCATACTAAAATTAAACATAGTAAAACCACTCAGAGAAATAAATACACTAAAAATTCTTCCCGGCTTCCCATACGTTCACCATTAACGTGACGTCATACTCTCCGTCTCTCTCTACCCCATTTGGTTCAATGTGTAAGAGAGAGATGGGCACGTGTCTAAAAATGGCCGCTATATGAGGGGATTCTGTGTTAAGTCCGTCAGTGTTTTGTTTTTGTTTATAATTACAGGCATCTTTTGGTTTGTGTCAAATATCTTTAGACATCTTTGTATATTTTATGTACTTTACAAGAATTCGTATTTAATTTGGACGTCGGAAGTGGAATGTCGGTTTCCGGGTTTATCCGGGAAGTCTCGAAATCTCCTTGATTAGGAATAGGTAAGAAATATTTTAAATCTAATACTAATAATATTAAGCTGAAGAGTTTGTTTGTTTGAACGCGCTAATCTCACTAACTTATAGTTCAAATTGAAAAATGTTTGTTGGATAGACCATTTATCGAGGAAGGCTTTAGGGTATATAACATCACGCTGTGACCAATAGGAGCGAAGAAACAGTGGAAAATGTTTAAAAAACGGGAAATTTTACATCAAGAATAACTATTCCAAGCGGGCGAAGTCGCGCGTACAGCTAGTTTTTATATAAATAGCTAATATAAGATACACGTCATACTAGTAAACGCGTGTAAGTATGTTTGTGAAAATTTGTAAATGTAAAATCGTCATTTCATCTCTAACGTCAAAGTCGTGACCTGTTTACGTCAAATTTTAACACATATTATATACAGAGTGAAGAGTGATTTTTTAAATATTAGATTATAAAAATAAACTGTAATTTCACTACATTTGTTTACGTTAATCTTCAGATTTATATAAAACTAGCTGTCTGCCCCGGCTTCGCACGGATCCCTTTTTTATAGCTTATGTCACTCGGGAATAGTATAGCTTCCCAACAGTGGAAGAATTTTACAAAACAGTCCAGTCGTTTTGGAGCCTATTCAATCCAAACAAACAAACCTTTCCTCTTTAATATATCGCACACCTAGATCTAAAGGGATCTAACTCCAAAACCGGAAGATTTGAGTTATGCACACCATCGGATTCCAGCAAAACCCACCTACACTAAAACAGATTGCAGCTAATATAAGCCTGCTAGCTTTATTATAAAATGTATAAATTTATACAGAAAACTCATGCGTGCATATGGACATATTAATCAGTTTCTCGCCTCTCATGAAAAAGTACCTTTTTTGAGTTAGCTCTCTTTAGATCTAGGTGTGCGATATGTATTAGTATAGATACCAAAAAAAAAATGTTTCAAGCTCAATAAATTTAACGTGCACGCTTTCACATTTAAAAAGGCGACATTTTGAAACAAGTTTGTATTTTTCCTTATTACACCAAGAAACCCCATTTAGCACTTTCTCGCTCCCTCCCCCCCGTGTGAGAGAGAAAGCAAGCAAGTACAATACATACTGTATTATATGCTAATTTGGTTGGAAGCATGTTACTCTAGTATTGTCTTAAGGCTTTTTCACTAAGTACCTATTATTGGAATGAAACAACTATTAACGGATTTAACTCGCGTATTTTCATTTTATTTAATTTGCTGACGTTTTGGATTCTTTAGTTTCCATAATCGTAGCACGACTGCTGACAATAGTCTAACGCTAAATCCGTTAATAGTTGTTTCATTCCAATATGTAATAACCGCGAAGGAGAAATTATTAAGTACCTACTATATCAAAGTACGTTATCGGGAAAATTTTGTAAAAGGCATAGTAAAAAAACATTTATTTTATTAATATGAAATAATTACAACGAATTTTAGTTGCATATTTTATTTTATTTGCTGACTATTCGGAAAATTCATAGTTCCCATATTCGTAGCACGACTGGCTGATGATAGTCTAACATTGAAATAAAACGCTAACCGGAGACGCGCATTTTATTTTATTTGATGACGTTTCGAAAATAGTTTAACCCTTAGACTGACGTGTTAATAACATAAATTAATAATTTCTGATGCCTTCGCGGTTATTACACATTGGAATGAAACAACTGTTAACGGATTTAACTCGCGTATTTTTATTTTATTTTATTAGCTGACGTTTCGGATTCTTTACAGTTAAATAAATTAATCTGTAACAAACGCGAAGACATTTTTTTTTTATAAAGGAACAGGTAGGTATCAAATATCGTAAGTTAGGTTCGACGGATTTTTGCTAATTATTATGTCAATTTATATTACTTTTCTGTAATTTGAAAATCTGTAACTATACAGTAACTGCAAATAGTTAAGAGAGTAAGTTTTGTTGGCAACAAGGTACTTGAATGACGTCACTCTGCTGTACAAACTTTTTAATCAGCCTGTACTCTCGTCACGTCATAGACAACAGATGAGCGGTGAAATCGGTTCGATTTGTCGTTTTTAACCCCGCTCTGTATTATCTATTGTCTTTTCACTTACACGCCATATCCGTTTTTTGTTCACTGGCGCCATCTTGTAAGTATACGAGCAGGCGCGTGCAGTGAGGGTCGCGCATATACTACGTCAGGGTAGGCATTTCATACATTTATACCATTGTGCCTATATGGAATGCACGCCCTTGTATACAAGGAAAACTGTATTTTTCGAATTGTTAATTATTTTTGTAATCTAGAAAGAAAATAAGAGAAACACCGCTAAACTAGGCTATTTCTGTATCCGTATGAAATTATAAGTTATGTTCGGTTTAACTTTTCCCTTTTTTCGTTTATACTTTTTTCTTTTATTTAATCAGCAAGTGAATTGTGTAACAAAAATTTCCATATTTCCTAGTTAGGTACCAGACGCGTGCAGTGGGGGGAGCGTATGTATGCCGCGAGGGTAGGCACTCCATACATTAGTGACTGTGCCTATATGGAATGCACGCCCTTGTTAGGTTATATTTAATACCTAAATAAACCAGGCGAGTGGTTCTTACTATACCTAGTTTAATGGATTAGTACCTACTATGAAATAAAATAAAAGATAAACTAGTAAAAAAGTATAAAATAATGATTTCTAATGCCTTTGCGGTTGCTACACATTAGAATGAATCAATACCTACGACGGATTTAACTCGTTTCGAACACTTCACAGTTTCCATATCCGTAGCACCACTGAGATGACGACAGCATACTTCAGAGTCAGTAGTCGTTGTACCAATATGGGAACTGTAAACTTTCTTAACGTCAGCAATTTAGAAACTTTTTTTTAAACGTCAAATCCGATTTCCAATTTCCCTATTCGTTTCGAGTGGATATTTAATAAGTGTTAAATTAAAATAGAATATAAATTAACCGGTCGAGTTGAACCGTGGTTTAACCGACTGCGCTGAAAAGCAAACGTCGCATAACCAGGTCAGCCGATTTGTTTGCTTCACAAGTGCTGAGTATCAAGTACAAGCCAAAAACTAAATACAAGGGAATGAAACTATAAGAAACTAATAGAAATTCGATTAATATTCTTAGTTTGAACTACCATTAGTTTTTAATTATAATGATACTTTGTACAAAGACAAATTAAATACCACTGGGGATCTAAAAATTTTTTACTCTTGTCTTTGTACAAAAATGTCATTACAACTATAAACGGATTTAACTCGCGTATTTTATTTTATTAGCTGACGTTTCGGAGCCTTTACAGATTCCATAATCGTAGGATGACTGAGCTGACAATAGTCTAACGCTAAAGTGATTTACTTATACAGTTATGCAAACAGTACCTACCTTATATCTAAAATACATTTTTTTAAGAAATACCTACTACCCAGTTCTAAAATATGAATGTTTAGTTTGGTTCGTTATACTTTATATTGTCAGTTATGTCAGCTGCGATTATGGAAACTGTATAGTTCCAAAACGGCAGCCAATAAAATAAAGTACCTACGCGAGTTAAAATATATAAATGTACATATAATATAAATGTGTAATAGGTATGGCATCAGAAATTAGTATATATTTGGTTAATTTATGTTAAAACAGCTAATTCAAGTTGTTCAAAGCGCACTTTTAATAAATATGATTGCGTCATAGGATCGTGTATATCTGTCGATGAGTCAGCCGGCGATTCTCGTTAGATCACTATTAGGGTTGACGCAGTATTACTAGAATCTAGACCTTGACAATAAAAATTAGAAATTTAGCCTCTTAGGAAAACCTGTTTTTTTTTTCAGATTTTATAACGTCTGTACTTAATTAACAAAATAACTAAGTATAATAATTTATGATACCTTCGCCGTTATTGCACATTGGAATGAAACTAGTAGTTAAATTTTGTAATTTGAAATAAAGTTTGCATAATATAAAATTACTATTATTAGAACAGCTCAATCGGCTGCGAGTATGGGAACTGGGAAGTTTTCGAAACGTCAGCACATAAAATAAAATACGCGATTTGTAAATTAGACATTGAAACACCATAATCTAAAATGTGTCGATTGGTTGCAGCAGTACTCTTTTTTTTTAAAGAAATTAATAATTGCCATATTCATAAAACACGATTTTAATTATGGCTCTGTTTTTCTATACACATAAAAAGTTAACTGGCAACCCTAATGCAAGTGTAGGTCACAGTCAGAACTAAAATACTCGTCATTTATGAGATAAGCTGGCAACACAATAAGCTAAATTTTTATTATCTATACTAATATTATAAAGCTGAAGAGTTTGTTTGTTTGTTTGAACGCGCTAATCTCAGGAACTACTGGTTCGAATTCAAAAATTATTTTTTTGTTGGATAGACCATTTATCGATGAAGGCTTTAGGCTATATAACATCACGCTGCGACCAATAGGAGCGAAGAAACAGTGGAAAATGTGTAAAAAACGGGGAAAATATGAAGCCTTATGAAGAAGTGACAGTTAGAAGACTTTGACAGATCTTTGACGAAACAATCGGACGGGCAGGACGACGTCTGCCGGGGCCGCTTGTCTATGATATGTTTATTGTTTTGTTTTCATAGTAGCTCGGTTGTCAGCGGTCTAGCACTCGTAAGGTCAGGGATTCAATCCTGTCGGTGACTCAAATATTTTTTTAGTATGTGTAGGTACTTGTTATCTGTCCTACCTCTCTGGTAATGGGATGGTGATTTCTAAAGTGGTTTGAAACCAGCACTGAGTGAGAACTCACCTAAGTGATTTCTCGTAATGTTACCAAACATTGACAAGTTTTTGTTACTAATCTATACTAATATTATAAAGCTAAAGAGTTTGTTTGTTTGAACGCGCTAATCTCAGGAACTACTGGTTCGAATTCAAAAAATATTTTTTTGTTGGATAGACCATTTATCGAGGAAGGCTTTAGGCTATATAAAATCACGCTGCGACCAATAGGAACGAAGAAACAATGGAAAATGTGTAAAAAACTATTCCACGGGGACGAAGTCGCGGGCACAGCTAGTTTTGAATATACAAAAAAAGAGAATTGCTCCGAATGATCGTATTTTCAAAATTGCTAGGTAATCCAAGATCGGCTTAAAAACAGGCAAACCAAATGAACAATACCATCAAAGCGAGAAACCATAAAAATGTGTCCGGAATTTATTTTAAACGACTCGGAAGTTGTAATAAATGGGAATGTTTGTCGCTTAAAATACTAGCGTCCAAACACGCGGTTCGATTAAAAAATAAAAACGTCAAACCGGGACGTGGATCGGTCGCTGTCAGACGGCAATTTCGTATTATCTGTGCAAGCAAAATGGATGCTTATTGCTTTTGTTTCATACGAGCGCGATCGAGCAAATGACAGCTCGATTGAATGATTGTCGGGTTATTTTTGAACGACTCTCGAGAAATTTTCAATTATGGTTTTCATTATTTTGGAGTCGATCCCGCGGTAGATCAGCAATCAATTGAATGAAGCTTGCTTTAAATGAATAAGATTATTTTTACGTAGGTATATATTCTAAAATTATGATTCATATTTCACTAATTTTAACCTAAGACATAGGTAATGATGACCTTGTAATTATTGCTAAAGAAAAAATAATTTATGTCTAATTTCATCGAAATAATATTCTCGATCTTTGCCAAAAAAACAAATTATAACGACAGACATGCTCATTAATTGTCTTGTATGTATCTAATGTTCTGTATAAAATAATTATTGTTTTGAAAAGCTCGTTTACAGGATCAGATATCTGCCATCCAACTTCATCATCAGATCAGAATTTCCGCATTTTCATCAAACATACATACATCTGCCGAATTCCATAATAGAAGTAGGTCAAATTCAGCTACGATTCTATAATATAGTTAGCGACAGGTCAACCTAATAAAAACGCGTCAATAAAAATGTAGACACACTCACACAGACAGCCGACTCGTAATACAACGTAGCTTATCTCTCATTGGCAGAATGTGACAGTTTAGTAGGCAGCTTGTCTGTCATTTGTGGGACGTGACAGTTTAACAGGCAGGTTATCTCTCATTGCTGCATTGGCAGAATGTGACAGTTTAGTAGGCAACTTGTCTCTCATTGGTGGAACGTGACAGTTTAATAAGCAGGTTCATCTCTCATTGGCAGAATGTGACAGTTTAGTAGGTAGCTTGTCTGTCATTTGTGGAACGTGACAGTTTAGTAGGCAGCTTATCTCTCATTGGCAAAATGTGACAGTTTAGTAGGCAGCTTACCTCTCATTGGCAAAATGTGACAATTTAGCAGGCAGCTTGTATCTCATTGGTGGAACGTGACAGCTGGACCTCATTCTACACGACGCGTCAGATTATGCTTTACCGAAACGAAAATGACCGATTCGTTTGACAACTGTCAAAGTCTCTATGTAGTAATGGGAAAGATTAATTTATCTATACTAATATTATAAGGAGGAAAGGTTTGTTTGTTTGAATTGAATAGGCTCCAGGACTAATTTCAAAAATTCTTCACTGTTGGGAAACTACCCTATTCCCGAGTGACATGGGCTATATAAAAAATATTATAATAATGATCGTGCGAAGCCGGGGCACACAGCTAGTTGATTATAAAACTTTTTTTATACGGCGCGTATCTAGCGGATTTATGACACTAAATACAAATAGTATTATTTTTGAAACAGTTGCACTTGTTCACGTACTATAACAATTATATTTTAGTGGACTTAACATTTGTGGAGTTGACGTTCAGGGCCGTTGCGGTTGTTAAAGATAATAGCATTATTTTTGTACAAGTACCGCGAAGGTACGATCTTTTAAATACTTTTTAGTTTACTGTGAAATATTAAGTTGTGTTTGTCACTAACGTAATTTGAAATGACAGACCGTACTGTCCATCATCACTACATAGTATAAAACAAAGTCGCAATTTCTGTCCCTATATCCCTATGTATGCTTAAATCTTTAAAACTATGCAACGGATTTTGATCCGATTTTTTAATATATAGAGATAGAGAGGAAGGTTTACAGCACCCGTGTGAAGCCGGAGCGGGTCGCTAGTTGCTGATACGCTGATTTCATTGAAATAGAAATCGTAAGTCGAATGAGGAAATAAGAAGGGTTCATTGTAAACTCTCACACACTCCTAACTAGCCAACATCCAGTTAAAATGTAGGTAGGTATAAAATACACAAGTAACAGAAGATCATAAAAAATAGCAGCATGAATAAAATCATATCAAACAGACGCAGTAGGAGATGGACCTTCAGTTTCCACGGCAATTAGTATAAAATTGGAATTCAAAGCAGTTTTTTAAAAAATATTTTCAATTAAATGGAAAATTCCTATGCCAGTGGCAACTTACTCGCAATTGGAGATACTAACCTATTTCGAAGAGGCACTTCATATTTTAAATTTATGCAGTAAAACTATATTTGGATCGAGCGATACCTTGAAATTGAGCTATAAAATGTGCAGTGAAAATAAAATATTACAAACATTGTAGGAGCAAGATGTATGTTTGTGTATCCCTCACTTTACAGCGTACTATATTATTATCTATTCTAATAAAAGTTATCGCATTTAAATTAACTACACACTGGATCGGCATTGCCTTACTACGATTCACGAAATTGTGCCGAGGCAATGTTATCCAATATCAAAGTATATTTGCAAAAGTGTCAAAATCACTGATCCGACAATACATGAAGGGTCGTCCCGAACTACTAATGTATGTATTTCGGGCTGTTGCTCCCATTGACTTACCAGCGAGGCTATGATGAATTGTCGACATATCGTCATGTCGATATCGTCTTATTCTCGCGATCTGTCAAAAATCAAAGTTGTCGACAACGAGAAATCTTGTCATGTCGATGTCGTCACTTATTTCTACATGTCGATAACAAAATAATGTCGTAACGACGAACCTTTTGCTTGTCGACAACATGTTGTCGACAGTTCATAATAAGCTCGCTGGACGCCATAGTCAGGTGACAACATAATTCATCTATTATTTGAAGTTATTTTAGTAATTCTAAACCTTGCTATGTTATATGTCTGTAAACTCACTAATATATAAAATAAACTAAAGAGATTTGGAGCGATATTTTGGATATCTCGCGAAAACTCCTAACAAGTGCGAAAGTTCGTGAATAAGTTATTATGTATCACGTGAAGTGCAAATATTTCGTTTAACTTTTCGGGTGGTGCTCTCACGCGAGTGATACGTAGTTTGTATGTACTAAGTTGTTTATTTCCTTATATTGTACTAGTAGCCCGGCCCGGCTTTACACGCATTTTTTTAAATCTATACTAATATTATAAAGCTGAATAGTTTGTTTGTTTGAACGCGCTAATCTCAGGAACTACTGGATCGAATTGAAAAAAATCTTTTTTCTTGGATAGACCATTTATCGAGGAAGGCTTTAGGCTATATAACATCACGCTGCGACCAATAGGAGCGAAGGAACAGTGGAAAATGTGTAAAAAACGGGGAAAATAACTATTCCACGCGTACGAAGTCGCTGGCAGAAGCTAGTATATAATATACATTGGAATGAAACAACTTTAACGGATTTAACTCAAACTAAACCCCGAAACGTTAGCCAATAAAATACGCGAGTTAAATCCGTTAAAGTTGTTTGATTCCAATGTATAATAACCGCGAAGGCATCAGAAATTATTATATAATATTATTATAGATGGAGATTCGTTGATAACTTCTATATTACTTTGTCTATTAAAATAAATACGCGTCGACATTCATCCTATTTTATATTTGACTAGCTGTCCACCCCGGCTTCGCACGGATCATCTTTTTTTATAACATACTAGCTTCTGCCCGCGACTTCGTCCGCGTGGAACTCCTCCTTTTTTGCAGTCGGTTAAAAAGTGGCCTATGTCCTTTCTCAGGCTCCAGACTATCTTTGTACCAAATTTCATTTAAATCGGTCCAGTAGTTTTAGCGTGAAAGCGTAACAGACAGACAGACAGACAGACAGAGTTACTTTCGCATTTATAATATTAATAGGGATATAATAGGGATATAAATAATAATGTAGCTTCCCAACAGTGAAAGAATTTTCCAAAACGGTTCAGTCGTTTTGGAGCCTATTCAATCCAAACAAACAAACCTTTCCTCTTTATTATATTAGTATAGAAATGTTTCATAAGCTAGCCTAACCCTGTTATAGGTACCTGACATAAACCTCCTGTTGTCCTAGATCGGTAAAAACTTCATCAAAGTCGGCGATAAAAAAAAATTACAATTCCAGATTGATCCGAATCTACGTTCCGATAGATCGTTTTAAATTGAATGTATTTTTAGAATCCGTGTCGGTTGAGACGTGGCTGATGATGCAAAATGGATACGGCATATTGGAGGTCGCAGAGAATACACAGTGTGAGCTTGTAAATTCCCATTTTCAACCCCTTTTGAACCCCTTGAATTTCGCTATAAGACATATCATACAATTTCACCTCCTTAGGGGTTGAAGTTCCAAAAATTTTAAAAGCCATTTCACTAGTAAAGAATCCGAAACGTCAGCAAATAATATAAAATAAATTAAAAAAATGCGAGTGAAATCCGTTAATAGTTGTTTAATTCCAATGTGTAATAACCGCGAAGGCATCAGATATTAAAATATTTGTTCTTAAAATATTCAAGTAAATCTAGTTATGATAAAATAAATAAATATTCTACTGCTTTGCAGTAAATTTGTTTATCAGCAGCCATAACTAGCTTAATTAAGCAAACATAATTATAATTAAGCTGTTGAAATTTTCGACACATGTCGATATTTCCAATATATTAAAATTACATTTCCAATTAAATTTGCACCTCGAATATACTAACATTTCAAGTTTTATTTAAATCATAAACGATCAAACCACAGAAATCGTATTTAGTTATAACGTCGAAAATTAATTTAATGTTTCGCCACAATTTGGCGGCAAAATGTGTCGATTAATTAAAAAAATTGACATTCAATTTAGTACTTAAAAGTATTCGCGGGCTTGTTTTCCGCAACCAGACGACTTCTACTGCGCCTATTTTGCGTGAAAAAAAAAATACGCTAGCACAATATCAGTTTCCGCGACAGAAGAAAATAGGTATTGTGATTTCTATTCATAACATAAGAGTTGCTTCTATAGTCCAAAGGGTTAATAAGAAAAGGAATAAAAAAAATATACCTACTTAATCAATTTCTATTATTGCGTACATGGGCTTCCGCGTGTCTAGAATCCTATAAATGCACATCGTGTAAAATGAGGTCCAGCTGTCAAGTTCCACTAATCAGGCTTGTCTACGTGTAATTTGAGGTCCAGCACGTTCCACTCCGGCCAGCAGCTTGCCTCTCATTGGTGGAACATGACAGCCAGACCTCGTTCAACACGACGCGTATAAACTTCGAAATCAAAATGGCGGATCGTTTAAGAGCTGTCAAAGTTTTAAGTAGTAATGGATAAGATCAATTTATTACCTAGTTGTAGAACTTTTTTATTTCATTCTTTCAAATAATAATTTCTTTTTTAATTAATTACTCTGTCTCTGTGAACCGAAAATTACAAAAAATATAACGGATCACAATTATTATAGTATTAGCTTCTTATTTGTCAACTATGAATTCTGTGTGTCGTAGTATTTTATGACTTTGGTGACCCCGAAGTTACTTGCATCATACACAAACAAGTCATAATTTATTGTTTAAAATGTTAAATAATACTCAGTACTTACCTACACATTACTTTGTACATACATTAGCCTTAGAACTTTACAAGGTATTTCTGTACTAAAGATTTCTTTTAAATAGGCACTTGATGTTACCTTGGGACGTAGACAAGGTGCCAACGTTCAACGTTAACGTTAAACGAAACGACCAAAATGTATGGGATTTGACATCCGCGAACGTTTGTGACGTACGTGACAGTCGTTCGCGGATGTCAAATCCCATACATTTTGGTGCCAACGTTTAACGTTAACGTTGAACGTTGGGCACTTGTCTAGCACCCAAGGTGCTAACGTTCAACGTTAACATTAAACGAAACGACCAAAATGTATGGGATTTGATACGCGAACGTTTGTGACGTACGTGACAATCAAATCCAAGTCAAATCCAAGTCGTTTCGATTAACGTTAACGTTGAACGTTGGCACATTGTCTACGCCCAAAGTATCAATTTAAAAAATCAGGGTTAGACTATCATTAGGTCTGCTACGAATATGAATTTTATGAAACTTCAGTATTTACTCTAATTAAATTCATTATAGTTATTCATTTCTGATGCCTTCGCGGTTATTACACATTGGAATGAAACAACTATTAACGGATTTAACTGGCGTATTTTTATTTTATTTGCTGACGTTTCCATAATCGTAGCACGACTGAGCTGACAATAGTCTAACGCTAAAGTGATTTAACGCTAAAAAATCATTATAGTTGTTTTATTCCAATGTAACCGTAAAAGTATTTATTTATAAATAATCTCTCAACCTTGCGACAGTCAGAAAATAATCTGTATTTTATACAAAAAGTACAAATTAAACTCCTTTGTTCGAAAATTAATATCAAGGCTTACATCATTTTGAAAGATATACTCATTTTAATCCCCTTAACATTTTGGTCTCAAATGAAATTCTCCTTCGGGAATATTGGCGAATTTCATTTATTTTGCTTGAGATCAATTTGATTTACGTAATAACGTTTTGAATGGGGTATTTCAAGTAAGTAAACAAATAGCAATCCGGTTGAAGAAGGATTTAAAATGAAACTGGAAAGTTTTCAGTGATTATAAGTAATTACTTAGGTACTTTGATTAAGGGTTATTTTCTAGGAAAGAAAATAACCCTTAATCAAAGTACCTTTAGTAACCCTTTCTTCAAAAATATCTAATTTTCAGAACTTATCTGAACTGCTTTAAAGAATAAAGAGTTTCCTTACCTTGAAATGTCTTTTCTATACTAATATAAAGGTAAGGTTTGTTTGTTGATTGAATAGGCCGATTGGCTTGGACCGATTTCAAAAATTCTTTCATTGTTACACTATTCCCGAGTGACATATAGGCTATAAAAAAAAGATGATCCGTGCAGGTTAAAACTAAAAATGCTAATATCTTACAAATTCTAATTGGAAACGATTTCTAAATCCTATATCCCAATTGTCTGTCATAAACTTATTCAAAATAAACAGTTACTTGTATGAGTACAAAATACCATGTGGGAATTTGTTCGTAACGTAATAAGCGCGCATGCATTGGAACGCACTGGCGTGAGAGAGAGGGCCCGGGAAACAGAGCGAGACGAGTGATGCTCGGACGTGAATACGTACTAATGCATTGAAATTAGCTATTTATTGACTTTGGATCATATCCACGAGGTACCTATACCTGTTAAAGACTAGTACTTAATAATTGTTGCTGGGTTGCGCACACGCAACCACTACATAGTATAAAACAAAGTCGCTTTTTCTGTCCCTATATCTGTACGCTTAAATCTTTAAAACTGCGCAACGGATTTTGATGCCGTTTTTTTAATAGATAGAGTGATTCAAGAGGAAGGTTCATAGCACCCGTGTGAAGCCGCGGGTCGCTAGAATAGGATATAATTTAAAAATAATACATAATTTTATTTTCGAGTAAATTGTACTTTAAGTATGTCAATACTCTTTTGTTAGTATGCAGTAGTATAATTTCACATTAATCTTTTGATTATGATTCCTGTAATGTAATCATTAACTAACGCCATTACATGATTATTGATTAACGTCGCGATTACATGTAATTGCTACTACACTATTGATGATTGACTGTTAACTACTGTAATCGGAGTCGTTATTTTGTAACTACAATTACCAAAAACGTATTATTATTTGACTGTTTCGTGTACTTACTTACACTTAAGTGTACGATGAATGAAAATATTACTTATACTGATTTAAATAAAGAATAAATAGGTAATCTCGATTACATAATTACATCAATCAAATACTCAAATTACTTAGCACTTTGATTACTGTATCCAGACCACTGATTAACCCAATTACAAAGTAATCGGTTACTGAACTAAATAAGTAATTTGATTACATTTGACAACCGATTTATGTCGACGGTGCTTACGCTGTAAACGCCGTATCCACCAAATCGTGGTTGCGCGTATTTCAATTCGTTGCCCCAAACCGAGTATTTGCTCGGCGCCGGCAAGTTCGTTACAAACAAGTGGATTAAAAGAGTTTGAAGAACGCTCCGAAAACTGCATGTGACGTAAGCGCCAAAACCGATTGGATTTCACTTAATTCCCGACGAATTGGATCGAGTACCTCCGGTTGTCACAAAAAACGGTTGCAGATTGCCTCTGGTGACGAGTGACTGACAACTTCATCGTTCCGTAGATATTGTAGTTAAGTGAAAGCGAAAATTCAGGAGAGCTTTTAAATCATTTAGACACAAATTTGCTTTAAAAACTGACTTATTTACTGTGTTGTATGACTGTATGCTCCCATATAACGCTGTTGTTGAACTGGGTAAAGACTAGGACAAATAAGAATGATAATTACATCGAAGTGGTAAATTATTACCTCATTTCTATAACCTTTTAATATCATTATTATCATTTCCAGTAGTTAACTATTGCACATGGCTAATTATCAATAGCTTCTGCTCGCGTTTTGTCTGCGCACGATAAGGTTTACATTTACGTACATCATTAGGGAGTGCATTTTCAAAAATCCTTTCTTCATGCTCACCTACTTTATAAAAGGGGTCCCAGTGGAAAATTTCAGGTTTCTAACTCTTATAGTTTAGGTCCCGCGTGGATATGTCAGTCATTAAGTCTGCTTCTCCTTTTATACAAAGAATAGATATCATAAGTTTTCCTATAGGTACTCTAGACATAAAGTGTCCATTGGAATACAACAACTTTAATGGATTTAACTCGCGTATTTTATTTTATTGGCTGACGTATCAGAGCCTTTACAGATTCCATAATCGTAGCACGACTAAGCTGACAATAGTCTTATGCTAAACGGTCCATAAAATGAAATACGCGAGTTAATTCCGTTAAAGTTGTTTCATTGCAATGTATAATAACTGTGAAGGCATCAGAAATTATTATAAAGTGTCCACTTTCAAAGTTCCTAATATTCGCTAAAAATATTTAAAAAAAAACCTGATAAACCCAGACGATAAGCTACCGTTAAACATTCTGATGTTTACAAGTACATAAATAAACGTAAACAGACATACGAAGCGTAATCCCGAGCGAGAGGGCGCTATACAGTCCGCGTATACGCCTCTCGCTCCCTCGTAATGCTATAGTAACGCTTACAATTGTTTATCCTGTACTATCTGTACAATGATTCATGGTTACTCATCGGAACAACACAGAAGGGCGTAAGAGTTAGAATTTTGTTGGCGCTTACGTCGTTCAGTTACGACATATTGTTGTAATTACGCATACAATGCTCCGTGTTGTACGATAAGGATGCTAATAGAACGTCGAAATGTGCGAGTTGAGATTCGAAAACGTTTATTTTCATGTCGATTATATTATTATATGAAAAATATTGTGTGAAAATCTTAACCTTCTCCTTTTGGCATAGTTTTTCTTTCAGTATAAGTCATATTTTGTATTTTTATGATATAGAAATAATTGGTAATCCTAAAAACCAGCTAGGTCTAGCGCAACTAGCGGATCATGTTCCACCAATCGAAGGCCAGTGACTTGTCTCTCATTGATAGAACATGACAGCTGGACCTCATTCTACACGATGCACAAGTAACCGATTAAAGGTATGCAGCATTTGTTTTAAGACTGTATTTACCAGATTTTTACCTTCGTTTAAAAATTGCATTGATACGCGTTATGTAACAGAATTCGCAATGGCAACAGCAAAATATGATAATAAATCATACTTATTATGGTCACGGGAGTACTCTGGATCGTACCTGAAACGAGAAAGCAAATTGTAAATATTTTCATTCAATTTATTAAACATTCTGAATAGCAGTGGTTTGTTATTTCGCTATAAGTATCGTATGCAGTATCAGCTTATGTTACAAGCTCAGGCCATTGATTACATGTCTCGCTAATACGCTTAGATATGGCATTCCTTGACTGATATATTTCTACTATGTAATTGCAAGTTGTGCCAGATAACCTTGCCTTATATACCCACGTATTTTTATTTACGTATATCTTCGTGGCCCTTTGTCCAATTTTGTTCATATTTGGATATGAAAGTTCTAGATGGATCATTTACTTGTATGTCAAATTTGATAAAGGTCAGATATACCATTTTCAAGTTATCGTCACAAAAATAATGCTTAACCGTCTCCTTAACCAAGTGACTCTTACAAGCATGTTACCGTAAAACAGTCGTATAATTGCCATTATTAATATAATACGTTAAATTTAAAACGATAAATCTCAATTTGTTACCAATCTCAATTTAATTAATGGAACTTACAGTAATAGAATTGTAAGACAATAATTCCATGTATAAACCAAGTAACGACTAATTTGCACTCAATTCATTTCATAGATATAATTTGGTGTAATTACACATATGAGTATACGTATACGTCCTTTGTCTATTGTGTCACTACACCGCACCCTGTCAACTGGAATCGCAGGCGAGGCGTTTGATTATCAAATTAATTACTACATTAAATCGATACTCTGGAGCACAAAGGGCGTAAACCACACTATTATGCCAGGCTTATAAGCCACAACGATATTGGTAATACATTTACATTTGACTAGTTTTGCTTTGTTAAACTTACATATTAGATTTATTTAAATATGATTTCATCATTTTATATACATTTTACATATTCTATTTTATGCGACTCGTTTTAATTATAAAACGACAACAATTTATCGACGATCCATTTAGTCCACCCCCGATAAACAAGTGACATTCGTTATTCGCGAACGCTACAGAAGAGGAACCGAACGAAACGGCCATAAGACAAGTGCCGATCGATAATTGCAACCACACGAATCGAATGCCAAATTATATGGAACTAACAACGAACAAATTACATGGTCAGTTTTTCAGACATTTGATTTTTCGTGAGATAATGTAAATCAAAATACATTCTTTATTAATTTCTACAGCATTACTTGAGCAGGGGTTAGGTTTCTAATCTAAATAATTCTACATTTCAATAGTTTTTAACATGATTATCATAGAGCTGATTGGATACTTCAAGGTAAAGTACAAGAGGTAGGTAATTACTTCAGGTATGTGCATAATTAAATATTCATAATACCTATGATAATACTACATCGCAACGTGATCTAAAAATCCTGATGACTAACCCACCTACTGCTCCAGCCCTGTGTCGGTCACGGGCTGTAACCGCCATACCATGGCGTTTACGTCACTATTAGCTATATTAGGTTTAGGTTAACCGGTTTTTCAAGGTCAGCCGTTGAACTTGCCAGCTCATATGGCTTGAAGAGAAATTGTGTAATTTTTCAAACCGGTTACGGGTTTCGCGATGTTATTAATGTATTCTAACGACTGTTTGTCTCGGTTTAGGTAGGCGTATGAGATTTTTATGGCAGACAGTACCTTTAAAATTAGTTGTGACGACTTGAGTTTTACTATAATGTGTGATTTTTTATAAAACAATGTCGGGTTCGAACGTTTACTGGAAACGGTTGGACTGATTTTCATGATTTTTGCTTTGACGGATTTATCTCAGTCTCGAATATTGGAATAAAAATTGAAAATTGACAAAAAAATAAACAAAAAGAAAAAAATGGTTTCGTACAGGTCTCGTACATGTTCATCCCGTCAATACGGTTTTTATGGATACCTATATATAATTACATAGTATTTTTTTTACTAAAAATAATAAATAGACGTCTCAAATAGTCAGTAAAAACAGCCTAACTGTAATACTGCTTTTCAAGAGCTTATACCTTTTCCCTGGGACCCTACATAGTGAAAAAGGGTGTAAGTGTCACACTCTCCTGGTATTTACCTTTTAATATTTATTAATTTATTCTTTGTTTAAAAAAATGTTACTAATCTTAGGCACAAAGTATTATGTCAACAGGTTACCAAAATCACATATTATATAATGTTATTGACAAAATGACATTGACATTCATTCTATCAGGCGTATAGCACATGAATGTTGGGTTTATACGCCCAAAATGTCGTATACGACAAATCTCACCCGTAACGCTCAAACACAAGTGAACTCTATTCTTAAGACCATAGGAGCTTTTTTAAAGACTATACGATTCTACTATCACTTATATATTTATCACAAATGATTAATTCATACGTGCCTCCATTCAACTGCCAAGCGTGGCGGTTAATTCAAATTTCATACAACGTCCATTGCAATTTAAACCTTATCACAAAGCTTGAGGACTGAATTTGCAACGATAACGTATTGCGAGTTAGGTTTCACATTGTTATGATGTTACAAATCTTTCCGGTGTTCGTTCGAGTTTTGACTTTGTTGTACGTGAGTATGGTCGATTTTGTATTGGCAACTTAAAGTGATGTATGACGGTTTTATTTTGAAAATGTATTACGTAAGCGTGTGGAATGCCACAGCGCAGGTTTCAATGCAGACAGATCGCGAATTATAACTCCGAAGTCATTTAGCGGTCATTCTCACGAAAAGGTGTTCTCAGGCTAAACTCCATCATCATTTTGAAATTGGGATTTGTGGCTACAATTATAATAAAACATGGAAGATTATGTAAAATTTAATGGGTCTGTGTTGTTCTCCATCAAATATACCAAGTAGATATAAAGTTAAAAATAATTTAAAATTTCTTAAATACGGAGTTTAGGGTTAATATGACAGAGCTTAGAAAACCTGTAGGATTTTCATACTAAAATAAAAACGAAAAGTTAAAAAACGAGAAATTACTTTAATGTTGTACATTAATATCTCATTACATTTGTTATAAAAGCAATGGGATATTTATAAACGAAAAAAATTTTTTTTTTCAATACTTCTAAAAAGTATAGAAAACGTAAAAAAATGTTAAAATAAAACCGACTAAAATATTAAAAACACTAATCAAAATCTCATTTTGTTTTTAATGAAGACGCTACAAGTAAATAAAAACCAAATTGCCTAAACTCCAATAGGAGTTTAGTTGATGGAGCTTAGGGGAGAAAGCCTTTTTTTATTTTTTATCATGGTTTTGAAAAAAGATAAAGTAATAACAGCGTAAGTATTGTAAACATATTAGAAGACTCTATTATATAATAAAATAACAAGTTTAACGAACACTTAATTAAGAAATAAAATGGCTGAACGGAGTTTATAGGAAATAGAATCCACGTGAATGGAGGGTAGGTAAATGCGTTTGTAATTTTGTTCAGCAATGCGTCTCGCGTATCGTTCTTTCTCTAATGCCTAGGTACAGCTAAACACTAGCCGATTAGCCAATAAGGTTGCGCGTAATCTTATGGGTTAGAGTAATATCGAGACTTTTGTACGCGTTGGCGGATTTTGTACGCATATTTGCTCGCGCACAATATAATTCATACTTAATTAATAAAAACGTTTTAAAGCAGTGTATATTTTTATTTAAATAGATTAACTAATGAGCTTTAAATAAAAAATACTAAATACGAGCTATTGGTTAAAGTTTATAAAATACAGATGATCTTATACCAAATTCGGGAGTCTGCTCGCTAAATGGAGCTTATGAGAATGGGTTTTAACAATTTTTAAAAAATATTAATAGGGTTCCATTTCATTAAAGGCCTGTTATATCAAATAGAAGAGACCTAGTATTGGCGATAAAAAATAAGAAATGGCTAAAATATCTATACGTTTCATAAATATTTGCTTGTACGATAGAAATTCGCCTCTCCTGAGAATGACCGTTAGAGGTTACGATGAAAAAAAATTGCGAGTAGAATTTTTTACCTGGCATGAGGTAAACTTGGTGTTTTTTAAAGGTCTTTACGTTACTAACGTTTGTATTTATGTTTTGGAACAGCGCCTCTAGCGGCGAGAAAGTGAAATATTCATCTTACGGCAATCTTACCTTTTTTTTCAGTCTCAAAACTAAGCCTTCGGAACTATATTAATAACTAGCGGCCCGCCCCGGCCTCGCCCGGATCCCTTTTTCAGAGCAACCAAGTGCATGCTTGTGTTATGTCACCAAAGTTATTATTTTTCATCAAAAACAACACCTTGGGCCCTACACAAGTGCCCAACATTCAACGTTAACACCAAACGTATGGGATTTGACATCCGCGAACGACTGTCACGTACCTACGTCACAAATGTCAAATCCCATACATTTTGGTACTAACGTTTAACGTTAACTTTGAACGTTGGGCACTTGTCTAGCCCCCCTTATTAGTTAAATATTTCACAAATAGATACCTAATAGAAAAGTACTATATTAATGCACTAATAGAATTTAATTTACAGCACATAACATTTTAACACGTTCAATATAATTGTTAGTCGTACAGTAGTCGTGTCGTATCATGTAAGTAAGATTAACGTAGGATGTAAGGACGATCTTCAAGAATATCGTTATGAGTTTAAATCATGCATGTGTTGTAATGCATTGAAAAAAGGATTAATTCTCTTTAAATTTTTATTTTGGAATTTGGGGCCAATCTATTTAAATTTTGCAAAAGGATTCTTTAACAGAATTAACGGCGACGTATTTCGTATTTTATCGAAATAACTCCCAAAAAGGAAACGAGCGAAGTTGCGAGAAAAAGTAACTATGACATAAACTAAAATATTATAAATTATATAATATATTTATTTCTCAAGATTCATACAGTATAATCACACTATTATGTCAAATTATATGCACTCATTTTGAGATCGTCAAAACAAAAAAAATATATAATCAACACTTTAGCGTTAGACTATTGTCAGCTCAGTCGTGCTACGATTATGGAAACTGTAAAGAATCCGAAACGTCAGCAAATAAAATAAAATAAAAATACGCGAGTTAAATCCGTTAATAGTTGTTTCATTCCAATATATAATCAAATTGCATTAGGTACATATTACATTATAAAAATTTACATTATTATGTCAAAATATATTCTACTCATATTGAGATCCAAACAAAAATAACGTTAAGATTTAACAATACATATCAGCAAAATTACAATTTTATTACTATAACTTAATTTATGAAAACCTGAGCTTTTAAACGTCTGTAAACATTTATTATAGCTTTTGAGAAAAAGCACGTAGAGTAACCTCCACAAGTTGAAACGGGAGTTCCTAATATATTTAGAAAGCTAAGTTTGTTTCGAAATAATAATATTATTTGAGAAAGCTTTTACTGCGGCCCTAGCGTGAGGGTATTTAAGCCAGAGCCGGTATTCAGGAACAAGCAGTCATAGATGACTTAAATCTATACTAATATTATAAAGCTGAAGAGTTTGTTTGTTTGTTTGAACGCGCTAATCTCAGGAACTACTGGTTCGAATTCAAAAATTATATTTTTGTTTGATAGACCATTTATCGAGGAAGGCTTTAGGCTATATAACATAACGCTGCGACCAATAGGTGCGAAGAAACAGTGGAAAATGTGTAAAAAACGGGGAAAATATGAAGCCTTATAAAGAAGTGACAGTTAGAAGACTTTGACAGATCTTTGACGAAACAATCGGACGGGCAGGACGACGTCTGCCGGGGCCGCTAGTCCCTTATAAGAAGAAGAAGAAGCAAAATTTATTTTTAAACATAAGACCTACAATTTATAAGCCAACAGACATAAAAGCACATGTAAAAAAAACAAAGTAAAACAGGTTATAATCATTTCTCCTTCGCGGTTATTACACATTGGAATGAAACAACTATAAACGAATTTAACTCGCGTATTTCATTTTATTGGCTGACGTTTCGGAGCCATTACAGATTCCATAATCGTAGCACGACTGTGCTGACGATAGGTACTAAAAATCAATTAAATCCATTTATAGTTGTTTCATCTATACTAATATAATAAAGAGGAAAAGTTTGTTTGTTTGGATTGAATACGCTCCTAAACAACTGGACCAATTTGAAAAATTCTTTCACTGTTGGAAAGCTACACTATTCCCGAGTGACAGGCTATTAAAAATGGATCCGACGAAGCCGGGCTACTTCCAAAATATTTCTCTCTATTCGTCAAGGAAAATATAATGATTTTAGGAATTCGATATCACCAAAACAATGGACTTCTATTTACTGTCCACCCTCCTGATGAAATGACCAAACGCCACATTTATGTAGGCTACCGTGTCAACGGTGACGTCATCTAATATAATTTGACAAGCGACAGCCACCTCGAATTAGCGACTCACGCGCGACACAAGGCACTTATTACCAACTAGCTGTGCCCGAGACTTCGTCCGCGTGGAACACTTTTTTGCAGTCGGTTAAAAAGTAGCTTATATCCTTTCTCAGGCTCCAGACTTTCTTTGTACCAAATTTCATTTAAATCGGTCCAGTAGTTTTAGCGTGAAAGCGTAACAGACAGACAGACAGACAGAGTTACGTGAAGGAGCATTTGTAAAACGTTATTTACAAACATTTTCATAACATCGTAATTATGGTTGGAAAATATTATATCGCACACCGAGATCTAAAGGGAGCTAACTCAAAAATCTGAAGGTTTAAATTAAACACACGCTAAAAAAGAGGATCCGATTCCTTACAACAATTTCGCCTCTCCCGAAAAAGTTACTTTTTTGGAATTAGCTCCCTTTAGATCTAGGGGTGCGATATCTATCTTGTTGCAAAGTATGTTTACCTGATTAAAAAGTCTAGCTCTAATCCATGTAGGAAATAATAACTTAGGTACTTAAAAAAAATATACAAATTTTATTGACTCCATCACTAAAAAAACCAAATAGTTCAAGAGTTCTGATGGCACAGACAAACACACATATCATATACTTCTAACACCTCTTTTTGCTTCAGGGTTAAAAATACGCAAAATTAAGCTAGGAAAAAATAATGACAGTTTATTATGAAACAGAAACGCGGCAGTTTCTCCCGATGAAGAGGCTCTACTCTCGCGCCCTGAAGCCTTCCTAAACCGGAAATTGTGAGGATGCCCCGTCGTCAGGATAATGACGTCATTATGCGGTGAAAATTGAATTCCGGCGTGGTTTACGGTTTTCGTACGTTCACCTAAATACCTACTGTTTTTTTAGGGTAAGTATAAGCAGGCGCGTGCGGTGAGGGCGCCAGGGTACTCAGGGTAGGCACTCCATACATTAGCAACACTGTGCCTGTATGGAATGCACGCCCTTGAGTACACCGTATTACTGAGACTCCACTGTCCGTCCGTCTGTATCTCATGAACCGACAGTAAGATAGTTGATATTTTCACACTTATACCTACCTACCTACATGTATTTCTGTAGCCACTTAACTAAAAAATATAATATTGAAATGATAATTTCTGATGCCTTCGCGGTTATTACACATTGGAATGAAACAACTATTAACGGATTTAACTCGCGTATTTTTATTTTATTTTATTAGCTGACGTTTCGGATTCTTTACAGTTTCCATAATCGTAGCACGACTGAGCTGACAATAGTCTAACGCTAAAGAGTCGTGCTACGATTATGGAAACTGTAAAGAATCCGAAACGTCAGCTAATAAAATAAAATAAAAATACGCGAGTTAAATCCGTTAATAGTTGTTTCATTCCAATGTAATATTGAAATGATTATTAAAAGGAGATCCTACGCAACAGACATGATTTTTTTGTAATTTTTTTAGTGTTGGTACTTATGCACTTTATTGTTATTCCGAATCGACCTCATTTTTTATCAAAATAATAATAATCGCATGTCACATATAATTTATCAACTCCGTAAGGATACAAACGTTTATCTCTACATTCTTCATAATATTATAAACGGCATTCTAAAAATATAAAATTCTAAAATGCACTTTTAACCTAATTCTATAATATCAAATCACAAATTTCCACCCCTCGAATGATTTAAAAATTCACATCCACTAAAGTTCCATGACACAATGAAATAAAACCTCTATTGTCCACAAATTAACGTTCGAAGTCAAACCAACCTCGCACCACATACGTTCTTTTCACAATTATAAAAATGCAGTCCATAGTAGCGTTGCAATATGAGTCCTATTGTTTACTTGTAAGGGTTAATTTTCAATTGTTCGCGTGTTACCATTCGTGTCACGTAGCGTTGAGTTAGGAATGCACGCTCCAACGCTTCGTTTTCAAGCTATTGTTTGTCGCATAGGTAACTCAGTTGACAAACGTTTTTATTGCGTACCTACTAATTTCTAGGAAATAAAGATGAATACTAATTTTTAGTCATAGTTTATTAGACGGATGAATAGGTTTTTATTAAAAACTAGCTCGCCCCAGCTTCACATGGGTGCTATAAACCTTCCTCTTATAGCAGACTATCTATTTAAAATCAACCGTTTCAAAATCCGTTGCGTAGTTTTAATGATTTTTAATGATGCAGGATTCGAACACACATCCTTTGGTTTTGTAAACAGAGGCTCTAACCACTAAACAGGTCACACCTACTACTATGTATTAATTAAACTTTTAATTAAAAACATTTTTATTTTAAGTTCGTAATTATTACTTAACACCGTTTCTCTCTAGTTAAAAAACTATTTAAGTTTTAAACGGTAATCAGAAAAGCTGTTTAACTCCAGAAAAGTGTTTTTGATACTTCTATTAACAGTTTTTTAATAACAAGTTTATTTCATATTTTTGATCCTTTGAGTTAGTAAAATGAGAATAATTATAAATTAACGCAAAATTAAATTACTGATTTCATTACTGGCCTTGTTATATATCATAATTTAATTTCAACTTTAGATAAGTATTGGAATAAAACAACTATTAACGGATTTAACTCGCGTATTTTTATTTTATTTTATTAGCTGACGTTTCGGATTCTTTACAGTTTCCATAATCGTAGGATAATCATAGACTTTAGCGTTAGACTTGTCAGCTCAGTCGTGCTACGATTATGGAAACTGTAAAGAATCCGAAACGTCAGCTAATAAAATAAAATAAAAATACGCGAGTTAAATCCGTTACCGTCGAGACCCCAAACTTCGCCTGGATTTTGGCATATTTTGCAACATAACTTGTTAATTTGAAAGTATTCTAGACCGTTCAAAGAAAAAAACTAATTAAAGAACTCCTGTCCATCTTTAGAGACCATTAGAGCATTGAATTTCAATGGCTAACATGGCAAAAAATGGACAAAATGGTGCTAGGCGAAGAATGGGTATTTTTCCCTAACTTCGCCTATGTATGCCTGACCGCTTATAATAAACATTGATGGGATCTACTCACGACAAGTCTCTTCGGTTTGAAGTGTGATAATATAGTATGAACTTAAACAACGTCAGATTACTGTTATTTCCTAGAAAAGAGGGGTAGGCGAAGTATGGGTGCAATATGACGTTAGTTACATACATTGACAGTGACGAAGCTAGGGCTGCCAAAAATCACGCATTTATCTAGCATGCCAAGAAAAAAGAGGGTATAGTGTTTTATTCAACTTTATTTTTTTTTAAATAATTTCATTTCATTTATTTTAAAAGGAGTTTTTTTTTGCACGGTTGCTTTTTATGGTTTGTAAGTATCTCTTCAAAAAACGGTATGCCCACTTTCTGCCGGGTAATTTATCAGCTAAAATTGAACGCTTTCCACTGGGTTCTAAGTATCTGATAATTTTAAATACTCCACTACACTTTACAAGTAGAAACAAGTCTTATTATTCATTTAATTGAAATCTTATAATTTTTATATAAATTTTGTACAGTACATTTGCCATCCCTAAGGGCAGGCGAAGTTTGGCACGAACATGATGACCAAATGCCCTAATGAACAATTACTTTTATTATAACTTAAAAACGTAATATATCTATTAATTAATAGTGTCAATTGATAAAGCGATAGTTATAGCATATACCTGTATAATAAAAATAAATTTATCTGGTCTGCAACACTCCTTAAAATCAAAGTTCATTCACGTCTTGAAAAAAACGTACGGTCGGCGTCACGAATAAACTGCACTAGACGCCAACCATATGAAGTTAGCCACAGATTGTCCACAGAATATTGCCAGTCATAAAAAATACTTTATACTTAGATTTATTATATAAAGCCTGCCATAGAAATAACTTGTAAATTTGAAGTTATGTAAAATTAGGCGAAGTATGGTAGTCTAGGTGAAGTTAGGGGTTTCGACGGTAATAGTTCTTTCATTCCAATGTGTAATAACCGCGAAGGCATCAGAAATTATTTAGATAAGTACTTTAGAATTAAACAACTAATTATAACCGTTTAATTTTTGTGTTTTATTTTATTTGTTAAACTAAAAAAAAAAAACATGTTTGTAGCTAACTGAGCTAGCAATAGATACTAAAGACCTACAATAATTTATGTATTTCATCGTCGCGACTTAAAAATATGTTTTTTTTAACAAAGGAAAATATAAAACTGAAATTGTCATAATATCATAATTTCGGATGCCTTCGCGATTATTACTTTTTTTATTTACTGACGTTTGACGTTGACGTTTGTTATTATATCTCTAAATATAAAAGAAAAACCGAATCCAATATAATTACGAGTATATATGTCGCGACAAACTGTACCTACATTATCCCTGCTAATATTATAAATGCGAAAGTAACTCTGTTTATCGGTCTGTTTGTTACCCTTTCACGCTAAAACTACTGAACCGATTTAAATGAAATTTGGTACAAAGAAAGTCATAGAAAAGAGCGTGAGAAAGGACATGGGCTACTTTTTAACCGACTGCAAAAAAGGAGTTTCACGCGGACGAAGTCGCGGGCCGAAGCTATTTTTTATAAAAGCAGTTATCAGTATCGAGGTTATTTTAACACTGCAATATGTACTGGATGCATGACAGTGACGTCACTGTGTGAAATTATATCTGATAGCGCTTATCAGTGATAACAAAATGGATTTTATTAACGAACCGAAAATACTACTTGTTTTTGGCTGTTGAAAATCACTAAATCTGTTATTTTTCGTATCCATAGCAAGAGTAATAATATTGAAAAATTCAATAATTTAATAATTATTTAAGCATATTTGTTGTGAAGGGTGGACTGTAATGAAAGCAATAGGTTTATGAAGAATATAGGAATTCAAAAAGGTAACTTTACAAACGAACACAATATCACAACACAACTCAACCAAATCAACTAACAGACTGACAATTCCAAAAACAATCGATATATAAAAAAGGGCAATAGCAAATTAAAAGTAAAACTATAAAAAATATATACAAACGCAAGGAGTACGCAACAATATTGACTGTTCATTGTTTCTATAAAATTTACAAGTGCTATAAGTTACCTATAACGTTCTCAAGCATACTTCATTATTCCTTGTAAGATACAAGCGCGTAGTTAATGAATAAATTATTAATTTCAATCAATTCCTAATTCTAAAAATAATGGCACTGAGGTACTTTCTTAGTGCTTCCCTACGTTATAAAAGGAGCCCCTAAAATATAAAATTATAACCTTTATAGTTTAGGCCCTGCGTTGATGTCAGACATTAAGTCAGGTTCTCCTTTCATCCACAGTCGAATGCGCAAGTTATCCTGTGGTGTCCCATACTGACGGTGAGGGTAGACGCTGGTTTTTAGTGGGTAGTCTGGGTATCATCTCAGGAGTCCCACATAACCACCCGACGCTCCCCCGGGCTAGGGTTGTATGCGTAACGCATTTTCCAGCGATAAAAAAAAAGGTTCTCCTTTCATATATAGCCTAGGTACATAGTACATTACGCACCTAGGCCGGTAAAATAAAAAATGTCTCAGATCACATGTAATTGTTGTCCGAGGCGAAGCCGAGGTTGACAAAAATGTGATCTGACGCTTTTTTATTTTACCGGCCGAGGTCAGTATACTATTTTTCTGTTCGACGAAGCCAGAAAGCGACAATTTCATTTAGTTGGCTCTTTCTGGCCGGAGGACAGAAAAGTATATTTAAACTTAAGAACACTGAATGACCAATCAAAGCGAATATGAATCAATTTACAATTCATAGAAACTATACATAAACAAAGTGTTCTAGGAAACAATGAGTAATACGATAAGCGAATAATCTTATCCGAATAACAATATAAGTATATTATTTCGACATTGAATATATTATGACATTACCACATACACATATAATATATTATATTTTAAATTATGGTAAATAATGTGAAAACAACATAATATTCATAATTTCTTATGCGCGGTTATTACACATTGTAATGAAACAACTTCAAACGGATTTATCTCGCGTATTTTATTTTATTGGCTGACGTTTCGGATCGTTTACAGTTTCCATAATCGTAGCACGACTGAGCTGACAATGGTTAGTTATAAATAAAATAAAATAAGTTAATAATTTCTGATGCCTTCGCGGTTATTACACATTGGAATGAAACAACTATTAACGGATTTAACTCGCGTATTTTATTTTATTGGCTGACGTTTCGGATTCTTTAGTTTCCATAATCGTAGCACGACTGAGCTGACAATAGTCTAACGCGAGTTAAATCCGTTAATAGTTGTTTAATTCTAAAGCAGAAATAAATAATTAACTTGTCAGATCCACGATAAAAATGTATAAATTCTTTTTCTATTTTTAATCGTTGTTTAGATTGACATTTAATTAAAAATAATGGAGTGTTTCGAGTAAACAAACGTTGTTTTAAGAATTTCTGATTTTCCCCGTCACCCTTCCTAACTATGTTTACAGACAAATAAAATCAAAAGGAATCCTTGAAACAAACAGAAACGCGAGTTGTGTAATTTGATGAAAAGATGTTTATTCTTACTTAACTGACTCTTCAATATCTTACTTGGGCCCTAGACAAGTGCCCAACGTTCAACGTTAACGTTAAACGTTAGGACCAAAATGTATGGGATTTGACATTCGCGAACGACTGTCACGTACGTCACAAATGTCAAATCTCATACATTTTGGTGCTAACGTTTAACGTTAACGTTGAACGTTGGGCACTTGTCTAGCCCCCCTTACTGACTCTTCCATATCTGTTTTGCTTAAAAACAGAATCTCTTACAGCGTTGGAGTTGAACTATGAACGGATTTAACTCGCGTTTTTTTTTATCTTTAGCGTTCTATTGTCAGCTCAGTCGTGCGATTATGGAAACTGTAAAGATGCCGAATAATAAAATTAAAAATACGCTAGTTAAATCCGTCCATAGTTGTTTCGTTCCATGTGTAATAACCGTGAAGGCATCAGAAATTATCTCTTATAGCGTTTCGCTACCTAAAGCAACTGCATGATTGTTTTTAACACAACATATTATTATAACACTAGCTGTGCCCGCGACTTCGTCCCCGTGGAATAGTGATTCTTCATAAGGCTTCATATTTTCCCCGTTTATTACACATTTTCCACTGTTTCTTCGCTCCTATTGGTCGCAGCGTGATGTTATATAGCCTAAAGCCTTCCTCGATAAATGGTTTATCCAACAAAAAAAAAATTTGAATTCGAACCAGTAGTTCCTGAGATTAGCGCGTTCAAACAAACAAACAAACAAACAAACAAACTCTTTAGCTTTATAATATTAGTATAGAGTATAGATTCTAAAATGTCCTTTTGGCCCCGTTTCCTAAACTATACTGAACTGTTTTCAGACTCTCCAAACGTCAGACCAAATAGTTTTACCGGTCCTTTCACAACACAAATTCCCAAAATACTTCCTTTAACCTGGGAAAATAATGAAGCGAACCACCTGGGTTAGGAAATGTTTCATATTCTATTAATATCTCATTTAGAGGAGCTGGTATCAAATTGATTGGATATTGTTTCAGGTTTGCTTACTATTGGCATTTATTGGTAACTAAGAACTGGTCCGTGCTATTTTGAAGTGAGGAAGGATTAGGTGATTATTGATAACGTCTAGTCGAGCACGGACGGACAGTGCGATTGTAGCAGTGGCGGATTTACACGTTTGCCGCCGGTAGACAGGCTATTCAAACACCGCGCCCTATTGATCCTTTAGAACACTATAGACTGGTCGATTATTTATCGAGTGGAGTTTAGATCTAGGCCCTTTAGATAAATGTTGATCGATAACTTCTATATTAATATTCTGTAAAAGTGGCGACTGTATTTATTCCACAATACGATCAAAAACATAGTTAAAATAATTTAACCGTAAAGCCGATTGAATTAGAGCAAACTTTCAATTGCACCTAAATTCTGCGATGCAATTGCAATTGACTCGATGCATGTGCTGTGATTGCCTCGATTGCATCTGCACCGGTGCACCGGCAGTGCATCTGAAGTTAACCCTTCCTGTTCCGGAGTGCAGCGTTGCAACTTTGACTCCAAGCTGTTACTTGCAATAAGAGATATACACGTCGGCACACATCAAAAGTAATGAAATTATTGTAACATTATAATTAATGTAAGTAAATATAATTAATATGTTAGTCATCAAGTCAGCTTCTCTCTTTTATCTATATACTAGCGGCCCCGGCAGACGTCGTCCTGTCCGTCCGATTCTTTCGTCAAAGATCTGTCAAAGTCTTCTGTCACTTCTTCATAAGGCTTCATATTTTCCCCGTTTTTTACACATTTTCCACTGTTTCTTCGCTCCTATTGGTCACAGCGTGATGTTATATAGCCTAAAGCCTTCCTCGATAAAAGGTCTATCCAACAAAAAAATATTTTTTGAATTCGAACCAGTAGTTCCTGAGATTAGCGCGTTCAAACAAACAAACAAACTCTTCAGCTTTATAATATTAGTATAGATTTTAAAATCCTTTTTTAAGTTACACTCTATTTTAAACTTTCTAAAAACGAAACAGAATTATAAATGAGTTATTTCAACACTATCGAATTTGACACGTTCCAAAAACGATTACGAATTTCGCGTGTAAACATTCAAAATTTCTGGATTACGGAGTTACGGAGTGGAAACTTAAATCGCTAACTCCAACATTTGAAGCGAAAACAAATATTTGAACGAAATCGTGGAAGGCGTGAGCGTGTTTGTCTTACCCATACATGCACTGTATGAATATTAAAATTGCATGAATTTTGCACTCGACTGCAATACATTTTTATAACATATTACACAAGTAAACGAGACATACGTGTTGCAAATGTTTTTTTTCTCCTCTTACGCATTTAATCCGAAATTGAGAAACTCGCAGTCTAATCTGGTCCAGTGGAGCACATATAGAGACAGGGTAGGCATTGTAGATTGTGCCTGTATCTAATGCACGCCCTTGTATCACTTAAGTATGATGAGCGAGAAAGCATGTGACAGTTAGATTGGGATGAAAGAACTACAACCGAATTTAGGTAACTCGAGTATTATATTATTAAGGTCAAGGCTTCTAATTCCGTCTACGGGGCTATTCCGTCAGGTACACGTTTTTGGCGAATCTAAGCACAGTTCGCCGCTGCCGGCTCAGTTGGTAAAGCAGTAGGGTTTTCTAATGCAAACTAAAAAACACCCATGACGCTGTGCAATAAAGGAAGAAAAATATCTGCTTTCAAAGTTCAGTTGCGTTTCGAAGTCGAAGTGCGAGTATAGTACTATGCAGTTTCATCGAAGATAAATATGAAATAGTTAGACTTCTAGGCTTGTTTGTATGATAATTACAACGTCTATGATATGTATAAACGTGTCTGCCTGTTCGTGATGCGTAAAACTCCGATAGTTTTTAGTAATTCACCATGAAAAATTAACAACTTCAAAATAGTCAAGTGGGAAATTCCGTCTATTTTTTAAGGGGCAAAGCCGTCATATGCCGGTATTTCCCGATTCCAGACATTGTCAACCTTTTTTTAGTGTATTACATTTTAAAATAGGTACACTTGTCAATCTGGCAATAATAAGCTTAGCTGTGACGAAATATATGAATAGGTAATTCGATAGAACGTAGTACGAAAAAACTCCGGACTGCAAAACGCATAAATCATTACTTTATGAAATAATATATATAAAAAATATATATACACTCGGCGTCAAAAATATCGCCCCTCAGCGAAAATCAAATTCAAACAAATTTAGACGTTAGCGAAATTATGTCACCTAATTAATATTGGTATCAATTAAAAGCACGTTTAATGTGTTTTAAATTAACAATGTTTAATTTAAACTCAACATAATGGCTTGTGAATTAGAGCGTTTCCAAAAAAAAATGCATAAATGCTCCTTTGAAGGGTCGCTAGTTGTGCCCGTTTTCAGGGGTATAAAATGCCTGTAAGATGTCAAATGTCAATTATTCGCTATCCAAACGTCGAAGAGAATACATCTAAGGAACTCAAGCAAGAAACCAACCCTCGAACATGGAGACCACCGCTGCTGAATGAGTTCAAATGGTCGCACTATTGCAAGCAGGAGTTCGGCAGTGCGATGTCGCTCGGCAACTCAATTTAAGTCGTCATGCTGTCCGCCGAGTAATTCAGCGGTTCCAGGAGACTGGGGGCTACATCAGAAGACATGAGGCTGGTCGGGGACGCTGCACATACGAAAGAGATGATCGCTTCATTGTGAAATCATTGCTACGAAATCGCTTCGCCAGTGCTGTTGAGGTGCAACAACGCCTCAGAGAAACTCGGACAACATCAGTTAGTGTCTCTACGGTTAGAAGAAGACTGCGGGAGAAGGATATTGAGGTTCACAGGGCTGCGACTGGCCCAGTGTTGACCACACAGCATCGCAGAGATCGCTTGTAATTTGCCCGTGATCACGTTCATTGGACGTTTGAGCAATGGAGGCAGGTTCTCTTTACCGATGAGACGAGAGTGCGTCTTTATTGCAACGATAGGCGGGCCAGAGTCTACAGAACGTCGGGCGAACGATTCGCTCAAGCCTGTAATAAGGAGACAGTGGGCTACGGAGATGGCTCTTGCATGTTCTGAGGGGGCATATCTATAGACGGCAAAACCGACCTTGTCTGCGTCTCCAGGACTGGAGGACCTCGCGGCCAAGTGTCCCTGACTGCTCGCCGATACATTGCCGAGATCCTGGAAGAGCATTTGATGCCATATGCGGGTTACGTCGGCTCTAGATTCACATTAATGCTCGCTCCCACGCTGCATTAATTGTTCGGGATTATCTGGAGGAGGTCGGGATCCCCATTTTGCCGTGGCCAGCCAGGAGTCCTGACTTAAACTCGATTGAACACCTTTGGGACGAGCTTAAGCGAAGGGTTCGATCACGATATGCCGCCCCTACCACCCTGCAAGATCTTCAGAACGCAGTCATCGAAGATTAGGGCAACATTCCACAAGAAGACATCGTGAAGTTGGTGCGATCAATGAAAGACCGTTTGGAGGCAGTGATAAGGGCCAGAAGGGGTAACACTAGATTTTAAGTCAGTTTTAGGCACATTTTATTGAATTTTGGTATCCCTTTATTGTTGTAAGGTAAACCTGAATAAACTTGAATGAACTGTCTACAATGTCAATGTCCTTTAATCTTTGAACCTAATGAAAAATCTTTTTATTTTTTTATTTTTCTGAAAAATACACTTTCTTACCTTTCAAATAATACCTAACAATCATATTGTTGTCCTTGATCAAATAGGGTTTAAAGTCGGTTGAAACGATTTTACGAGTAGGGGCGATATTTTTGACGCCGAGTGTATTAGTAAATTTTTAAAAGGTTGAGCTCATCTGATTGGCAAACCATGCCGGAATAGCCCCAAGAAATTGTGTTTGCGGATAACTCCTATTGTAAATCTTATATCTAAGGTCTAATAACACATATTTGATTGAAATCGACGTGTCTTCATTTTCCGCTAGCTAATACTTGAAAAAAACTGCGTAGTTCTAGGGAAACTGCTTGCATGACGGAATAGCCCCACTCGGGCGGGAAACTCCGTCTACCTGACTATTATTTAAAAAAAAAATATAATTAATTAAGCAACCTAGATACAGGGAATTTCATACCATTATTTGATTGCCAAGTAAATTATTAGTCTAGTAGATGCGCGCAATGGGTAAATAGTTAAAAATAAACGTCTCAAAATTTTAACCAAAGTTGATCTAGCTCAAAAATATGCCGGAATTAGAAGCCTTGACCTTACACCTCCCATATTCGTATTACTAAGTTGACGATAGTCTAACGATAGTTTTAGACAGAAATTATTAAGTGTTACTTTCGCACGACAAAAACATGTACCTAATTGATAAAACATGCGAAATGCATTAAATATCTGTTTTAATACATTTCCAATTAAAATCAGTTCAATATCAATATCGCGATTTTGCATTTTATTTCCAAAAAACGTGCCGCGGAATAAATTGAACATTGAATGAATTTGATCGAATGTTTTTTTTCATTCGCGATCGCTCGAATATCAATCGATACTCTTTTATTTACAGAACGGGTTATACTATTGGTCTAAGCACTCAGTGTAAGAGTTTTTCAAATCAGTCCCGTCGTTTAGGAGCCTATTCAATCCAAACAAACAAACTTTTCTCCTTTATTATATTAGTACAGATTGTTACATGACTGACCAAACCTAACGTGACCTTTGAACATAGAGAGAAAAACATACTCAGAAAAAAGTATATACATAAGGTGTGAAAGCTGCGAAGTCCAATTTAAATTCTATTCCTTTAGAAATAAGGGCTATAATATCAAATACCGTGTGACTGGAAAATGCTGTTGGAAGAAATGGGTGACCTAAGCTTTTCCTTAGAGACGAGTTTGACTTTTTATATGTTGGGGTCAAGAAATGGTCGTAAAAGTGTCGTTAAACATGTAGGACTAACGCATTTATGTCCCGAAAGGGATACTATTCCTAGTTTTTTTACGTCTCAGCAAACTAAGGTATACCTAAAACAGGCGCGTGCAGTGGGGAGAGCGAAAGTATGGTGCCAGGGTAGGCAGTTCGTAGATTAGTGACATTGTGCCTATATGTAATGCACGCCCTTGCCTAAACATTCTTGAAAATCACGTGAAATTTTCATATCTTACTAGCGGTCCCGGCAGACGTCATCCTGCCCGTTCGAAATTCAAATTAGGTAACTTTAGTTAGACAACATTTGTATGGGAAAAGAAAAGGGCTGTTTTTAGGGTTTTCCCGGCAATTATTCGATTTTTTCTCGCCGTAAGAACCATCCTTGGACTTCAACGAACATTTAAAAAAAAAATAGTCAAATTGGTCCAGGCGTTGTCGAGTTATGCGCTTACCAACACATTTTGCGATTCATTTTTATATATAAGAGAAGATTATAGGTAGGTATCATTTTGACCACATTTACAATTCTAATGATAACAAAGAATACTTTCGGTTGTAAAAGTTGTAAAATTTGCCACCCCTACGATTCCCATGTGATCGGACATTGTTTGAATAATTAGGGTACTTCCTAATTAGCTTTAAAGGTCAGAGGGGCAAGATCATGCCTTAGTCACGGCGGCAGCTGGCCACTCATTGACCTTCGACTTCAACACGACAAGGCAATTTTGATAAAATTACAAATATACACGCAACTTTTGATCCAAAATTGAGAATGATTGTCAGCACAGTCGTGCAACGATTATGGAATCTGTAAAGGCTCCGAAACGTTAGCCAATAAAAATAAAATACGCTAGTTAAATTCGTTAAAGTTGTTTCATTCCAAAATTAAGTTTAGGATCCGCGTTCTCGAGAATTAGGGGGTTTGTAATTTAAAGAGTCGGGTTACTCTGATCCTAACGCAGATCACTTTAAGGATCACATTGATCCAATGAATTAAGTTCCAAAGTTTCTTTTAATAATTTGGCTATAAACTCTAAAACATAATAATAATATCCATATTAGACCATGACCCCTAGACAAGGTGCCAACGTTCAACGTTAACGTTAAACGAAACGACCAAAATGTATAAGATTCGACATTCGCGAACGATTGTGACATACGTTGGCACCAAAATGTGTCATTGTTTTGCCCCATCCATAATAGATACGGGTGATTCCACGGGCGTTTCAACCGCCGTCAGTCCCTTGCCATTAATATTGAAAAATTAAGCTACAATAAGATTTAAACTCTATTAATTTTGACGACAAGTGCGAGCGCAGTATGTCGTCGCATCAAAACGTAATTCTTGATGTAGCTCATTTCTTCAATATTCAGGACAACGGACTGACGGCGATTGAAACGCTCGTGGAATCACCCATACTTTAGTATAATAAATAAGACATTGTAAATTGGCTTGATCAGAATTACCCCTAGGGATTAAATAACTCTACACCTTAGTGTAATCTCCGTATCTTAAAAGCGGTTTCCACTTTTGTACTCCGATATAGGTTACGAGTTCTGTGTGAAATGGAATCTAGACAATGCAATACTTTATATAAAAATGTGAATACACTTGCAATTCTATGGATACATTCTATTGAACTAGATAGTAAGGTCTTTTTTTAAGTTCCTGAATTCTTCTGGTTAATATACGTAACTATGAAGGTATAAAAATGTTACAGATAATATTTTCTGATGCCTTCGCGGTTATTACACATTGGAATGAACCAACTACTTAGTACGGGTTTATCACAAGTATTTATATTTTATTTTATTTGGATTCTTTACAGTTTCCATAATCGTAGCACGACTGAGCTGACAATAGTCTAACGCTTAGAGCGTCAACAAATATAAAATAAAATAGAAATACGCGAGTTAAGTTAATAGTTGTTTCATTGAAAATGTTTAAGTTTCTTTTAAGAAGTTTTCAATCCGACGCCTAAATTTTAATTCATTTTTTCTCCATAAATGACATCAAATGTATGACTTAAATATTTCATACAAATTTCACTTGGACAATGTATTAATGTGAACTCTGGGCCCGTTGATTGACCCCAAGCCGAGCGGCGACCCTACGTGACTCATCCATACACTCATCCAATATCATACATCATACATACATATACTATATGTATGCAAATATGATGCGTGAGGATGTCTGAAGTGTCACATATATGGGTATCATTAATACTAGTATACTACTCCCTTTTTTTCAAAATATTCTATAGCCTATGTTACTCAGGGTGAACGTAGCTTCCCAACAGTGAAAGAATTTTTCAAATCGGTCCAGCCCTTTTGGAGCCTATTCAATACTAACAAACAAACCTTTCCTCTTTATTATATTAGTATAGAGTATAGATATGCTCCCGGTTGGATCTTTAGTAAAAAATATTTTTACGTTAATCACTATAGTATAAATAAAACAAAGTAGCTTTTTCTGTCCCTATATTTCTATGTACGCATAAATCTTTAAAACTATGCAACGGATTTTGATGCGATTTTTTTAATAGATAGAGTGATTCAAGAGGAAGGTTTAAAGCACCCGTGTGAAGCCAGGGCGGGTCGCTAGTTGGTATATATGTTCCCGGTTGATTAAAATAAAAATAAAAAATAACGTTACGTTAATTTATTATAAAATGGCTTCCAGCTATGATAAACGAACAGAAATAAATAGAATATTATTTATTAAATCAATTTGAAGAGTTCGAAACCAGATGGAAATGTATTTTGAAAATAACGTTATCTTACGGGTGTGGAAAGATTTAGTTAAAATTATACCTATTTCTATTTATATTGCTTTATACAAAATAGTACCCAGTAGTATTTAAGCACAGTTTAATATAACTGATCTCCCTAAAACCCTACTCCTAACTAATATTATAAATGTGAAAGTTACTCTGTCTGTCTCGATGTCACGTTAAAACTACTGAACCAATTTAAATAAAATTTGGTACACAGATAGTCTGAGAAAGGAACAGAACAAGGCTACTTTTTAATTGTTAAATCCACACAGACGGAGTCGCGGGCAAAGGCTAGTTCAATATTATTTTTCGAAACAATTCAGTTCAACATCAATTTCGGAAAATACAAAATTGAACCGGTTAGTAATTAATTATACAGATCAGCGAGATAATTAGTTAATTAAGTTTCGTGAAAACGCTATTAATTTACCTGCATCAATTTTCCAATTAAATTAAATTTGTAAAGCGAGCCGTGTTCCAACACAAATGAATACATATTTAAAATTACTTCGCTTATTTTGACAGCGTCACGTTAAAATATTGGCCGTTTATTCTGTGGGTAATATAATAATTTCTGATGCCTTCGCGTTTATAACACACTAGCTTCTGCCCGCAACTTCGTCCGCGTGGAACTCCTCCTTTTTTGCAGTCGGTTAAAAAGTAGCCTATGTCCTTTCTCAGGCTCCAGACTTTTTTTGTACCAAATTTCATTTAAATCGGTCCAGTAGTTTTAGCGTGAAAGCGTAACAGACAGACAGACAGACAGAGTTACTTTCGCATTTATAATATTAGTAGGTAATAGTAGGTATAGGTATTACTATGCTTATTTTGACAGCGTCACCCACGTTAAAATATTGACCGTTCATTCTGTGGGTAATATAATAATTTCTGATGCCTTCGCGTTTATAACACATTGGAATAAAACAACTATAAACGGATTTAAATCGCGTATTTTTATTTAACTTTATTTGCTAATTCACTGCTGGGAAGCTTCACTATTCCCTGGCATAGGCTATAGAAAATTTTGAAAAAAAAAGTAGGGATTCATACGAAGTCGTTGCGAATCGCTAGTCTTTCCTAAAATTACGTAAGTCTGGGGTGATTGCAGTCATCCCAAAATCTAAACGCTAAAACGTGGCGCCATTTTGAATTCTACTGAATACTATATTCAAACGATCAATTATTTCATTATATCGTTACTGGTAAAACCTATCACAATTATTGGTACCGATAAGCTATCCTCATTGTAAATTGGGTGAACAATCCGTTCTTGAGATTGTATTCTCGGCCTTACATACCCCTACAACTATTAATTTAAAAATAAGTATTATTATTTAATTATTTCAATATTCTTTATCCAATAAATCATATGCCCATTAGACTATTTCTCTAGTTGGAAAACAATTATAACAGATTTAACGCGTATTATATTTAGCAAATGAAATGTTATTTGCTAACCTTTCCAACCTAAACACACAGACCAAACTTATTGTTAGACGTCATCTCAGTCATTACGAATATGGGAATTGTAAACGTTAGAAACGTCAGCAAATAAAATAAAATACCTAAATTAAATCCGTTACAATTGTTTCATTACCAAATGTAATAATCACAAAAACATCAGAATTATTATCGTTAGAAATAAATCAATATAAAATATTTAGGTACGTGAAAAAATCATATTTCTTACCTAGTTAAAATATATAGAAATATATTGTTTATTTTTACTCGCATCGGTTCTTTTTATAGCCACAAATTAGTGCCATCCTTACCGTTTCAAATGGTAACAGTCTGCGTGGCCTCGTAAAGTACGTTCTATTTTTAGTACATTTGTGGTAACGACCCAGCGTTCTAATAAAAGCTAGGCTATCTACCGAAACCCTTAATAAACCTGGCCTAAAGGTCAATAGATGGTCAAATTAAAGATGTTCCTTTACTGGCAATATGTTCTGGATGTAGACATGTGAATTATTTAAAATTAAACAATTGAATGATTATTTAGTAGAGGTACTAGTGGAATTATGGTCACTTTTTCTTGTTTTATTGAAACATAAAAAAACTATATATATAAAATTTACGTACCTACCATGAAATACCTAAATTCAGACATAGAAAAACAGTTACCTATTCTGTTTATGATACAGTTGAGATTAATTCAACAAGTTCAAAATCTATAACGTCAAAGTATTTACTGAACATGTTCTAATTATAGAACGCTGGTGCTGTTTTATGATTTGAAATGCGTGCGTTCAGAATATCTGCATACGAACGTCCTAGAAGTAGGTCGTTGTACCTTGTGGGGTTAATTTATTCAGCAGTTCTACGAAACAAACTATTGACAAATGATGATCGCTTAAGTTCTCAATGTTAGGTTATATAATATGTGCCGTACCTTCTAGGGTGAGTCGGTGTAAGATTGAACAAGATTTCGATGAGATAAGCCATGTTTTTTCTAAAGCTTCATAATTTTAATAGTATGAAGCTGACGTATATGAAGTGATGTTTTAGTAAAGTTAATGAATGGTTATACCTATCTTTCCGAAAATGGGCCTGTTTAAAGGTATTTTTCGTACATAAAAACGATGGCAAAGTTAAACTTATTAAAAAAATAGAGAGGTAAGATGGAATGGTGAGGCTGGAAGATCGATACAGTTCTAAAAATCTTTAATATCCATTGTAAGTTCATTTGGTTTTGGAAGTATTTTAGTTGTATTATATTTTATATTTGACATTGTCAACCAAACCATTACAAGAACCATTCGCCTGAAGAAATACCTAAAGTCTACATACTACAACAATTATAAAAATAAGAATACTATGCTGTAATGTATTTACTGTGAATTTCGTTTACTTGATATAATGTACTGGGGTAAGAGGGAATAAGAAAATACGCAAAACAAAAAAAGTACTACGTAAAGGACAAAAAGAAAGACTTAAAACTTACTTACCCCTACTCTTATGTACTACGTAAAGGACAAAATGGTATGATTATATAATGGAATCTGTACCGTCCCGGCTATGCGGGTTGCGTGTCACGTACAAGATCCCTCGTAGACCGGGACGCCGCCGGGAATCGATCGGCGACCCGCGCAGGACTCTGGGGCCACCCGACCGACGCAAATATCGTGTTAAAAACGAACTTTGCGAGGATACATTGCTTTAATAGTGACAACTCGGAATGCGTCCATGTGAATTCAAATTCAAATGTGAGGATATAGAATCTTAAATGGAGTGACAACAAATTTCGAGTTGTAACAATATTCTAAAGACGCGATATCATTTTCGTTCACGCAAAAACTGTACGGAATTAGGTGAAATGTGGCGCTCGGCATTTGTTACTTATTAATTGAAAGTGTTAATAAACGAGTAAACGTTTTATTTCTTATAAGAGATTAAGTATCATTTAACGCTAAACTGTAAAGAATCCGAAACGTATTAAATAAAATAAAATAAAAATACGCGAGTTACATCCGTTAATAGTTGTTTCATTCCAATGCGTTATAACCGCGAAGGCATCAGAAATTATTATATTAGGATCTCCTTTCATGTATATCCGTCATTCAAATTTGGCAATGTCATAAAATCAATACACGCAGTAATCTCGTCACGCGAAGGTATCGATTTTTTCCCAAGCTCACTGAATTTATCCTATAATAAATAATTTATCGTGTTGTGAAATATATACTTTTCTCTATCGTCCTTTCTGTCCTTTATTTCAATAAGTGCACTATACTCGTATATAGCAATAGGTATATATAGGTATATGTTCAACGTTTCGTCTCAAGAATTTTGTTCTAAATAAAGTACAAATTTACTTTTGTAATCCCACTTTCGAAAGTTTCAATCTATCTGAAAAAAGTTTTGTATATTTTAGACATGTCACCATTAGCATTTTTTTCTTACAAAACCAAAATGAAAAATATGCTACGTATATAGAAAAATGCAAAACGGGTAACACAAACCTAACTTTGATTTATCAGCCTGGCAACACTAAAGGTTTTAATGGCGCGTAAAAGGATCTGTCACTGTCACTTTTTCTGAGTGAAAAAGCGACAAGCTTTTTACGAATCGCGAAAAACATTACAACAAAACATCAAAACAGGCAGAATTCATTGGAATGAGACAACTATAACTTGTGGTTTCGGAAACTTTACAGTTCCTGTATACTTTGCTGACTGAGCTAACAATAGTTACAATAAAGTGATTAAAAGTTCACTTTGAAAATACCCTTCGCCTACAACTACAGTTTGTAAATTAATTCTCTTTGTAGCCTTTGAAAGAGACGGTGAATCCAATCAATAACTAATTAATAATTTCATAAAGCCTTTATACTATTTTTGTTAGTATAAGAAGTTATTTAATTCTAACTAATATTATAAGCGCGAAAGTATGGATGTAACTAAATACTAATCCTATGCAGACAAAGTCGCAAGCAAAAACTAGTAGAAAAATAAATCTTCATCATCTTTCCTTTTTTTTCTGTGGTATAAAACCAGGTTTCAACCAACCCGTATAGTAAAGTAAGCATTGAAAACAAAACTAAGGGCTTCAATTTTCCCGTTTTTTTTTAATCCTGCGTGAAACCATCGCCATTTGTAAAGTCCGTTCTGGTTTGGGAGTGTTAGTTTGGAACCCGATCGATTGGCACCCTTCCGTGTCCCGTCGAGGTCCCAACTCACAAGAGACCTCATGTATTTTGATTTCATCATCATCATCATCATCATCAGCCCGTCGCAGTCCACTGCTGGACATAGGCCTCTCGTCTCCAATTTTGATTTAACTTGCTTTTATTTTATTGGCTGACGTTTCGAAACAGATTCCGTAATCGTAGCACGACTGAGCTGACAATAGTCTTATGCTAACTCACTTCATCCGTTAAGAGGATTGTGAACCTGTTAATTTTCATACAAAAGGCGATAACGTTTTACACCCAGTAAATATAGTTAGATTTTTATAATTTTTGGATATGTTGTAGATATAATGAGAAACTACGTCTGTACGTTTTGATTTTTAAGAAATATTGCTTACGCTAAAATTTATTAGCATCTAAAAATCTATATATAGATCTATATATAATAACCGCGAAGGCATCAGATATTCTCATGAATTTTTTTTTTAATGTACTAGCAACGGGACGAGATCTAAAGGGACTTAAAAACCTGAAGGTTTGAGTTATGCACTCCATCAAATTCCTAACAAAACCTATCTAGGTACCAATCCTACTACTATTATAAAGGCGAAAGTTTGTAAGTATGGATGTATGGATGTTTGTTACTCTTTCACGTAAAAACTGCTAAATAGATTTAAATGAAACTTTACCACAATATAGCTTATACAACAGAATAACATATAGGCTATGTTTTGTAACGACGCGTAAAGTACTCATCGTGCGCAGACGAAGTCGCGGGCAGAAGCTAGTTAAAAATATTTAAGCTAACTCATCTAGTTTAAAGAGAATAAATCTATACAGAAAGTCCCTGCAATGCGAATGGACGTATTGCCAAGTTTTTTGCTGTACTGACTATTGTCAGGACAAGGTTTGTATTAGAAAATAATATAATATATAAAATAGATTTAATCAAAATATTGTTTTACAATCTAATACAAAAAGTGATTAACGATAGGTGTAATATATGACAGAAACTGACAGATCCTTGACGAAACAATGCATAAGCCGTTATGCCCGTTCAATTGTGTCGTCAAAGATCTGTCTGTTTCAGATTCTGTCAGCTCGCAGACGTCGGTCTGCGACGGCTAGTCTTGAGAAAAAAAATTGAAAAATTCTTTTACTGTTGGAAATACTTGGAAAACTACACTATTCCAGTGTAACATAGGCTGTAAAAATAAGGGATCCGTGCAAAGCCGGAACGGCCGCGAGTTTAAAATAATCCGCTTCCTCTTTTCCCTGGGTCCAGAGGCTAAGGTGTCAACTCGGCAACACCAATTACGGGCCCTGTCACTCTGAGGGCGGGTCGAGATTCAACAAACGACCTGACCTACCTACGCACTCAGTTTACAGGTACCTACCTAGCATGATATCCCTGACCAACCCTGCCTCGTGAAAATATGTATGCCAACACAATTTGCACACCTAGATCTAAAGGGACCTTACTCAAAAAAAATAACTTTTTCGGGAGAGGCGAAATTGTTGTAAGGAATCGGATCCTTTTTTTTAGCGTGTGTTTAATTTAAATCTTCAGATTTTTGAGTTAGCTTCCTTTAGATCTAGGTGTGCGACATATCTATACTAACATTATAACGCTGAAGAGTTGGTTTGTTTGAACGCGAGGTACCTACTACTGGTTCGAATTGAAAGAAACTTTTTGTTGGATAGACCATTTATCGAGGAAGGCTTTAGGCTATATAACATCACGCTGCGACCAATAGGAGCGAAGAAACAGTTGAAAATGTGTAAAAAACCGGGAGAATTATTCATCTTTGAAGGCTTCCGTTGCGTGTGCTGCGAGAAACCACTATTCCATGTGGACGAAGTCGCGGGCACAGCTAGTATGGTTTAGCGTTTATATTTATCTATACTTCTATACTAATATTATAAAGCTGAAGAGTTTGTTTGTTTGTGTGAACGCGCTAATCTCAGGAACTACTGGTTCGAATTCAAAAAATCTTTTTTTTGTTGGATAGACCATTTATCGAGGAAGGCTTTAGGCTATATAACATCACGCTGCGACCAATAGGAGCGAAGAAACAGTGGAAAATGAGTAAAAAACGGGGAAAATATGAAGCCTTATGAAGAATTACTATTTCACGGGGACGAAGTCGCGTGCACAGCTAGTCGTAGATAAATTTTCAGCCATTATGATAAGTCTAAGGTCTTACCTTCACGGGGACTTGCTTTCGTCGTTTAAACGATCCAAGATTCCATTAAACAGTTCGACAGCCTAGTGTCAATCGATAATAGTGAACGAGTTCGTCTCGTTCGCAAAACGTAAATTTAGGTGTGACTTAAGCGAACAAAACTGACCACGTGTTTCTTTCGCTTCTGTCATTTAAATTTAAAGGGGCCCTAGACAAGTGCCCAACGTTCAACGTTAACGTTAAACGTTAGGACCAAAATGTATGGGATTTGACATCCGCGAACGACTGTCACGTACGTCACAAATGTCAAATCCCATACATTTTGGTGCTAACGTTTAACGTTAACGTTGAACGTTGGGCACTTGTCTAGCCCCCAAGTTTTCGAATGTCACTTGTCTAAGGCGATACCGAACGAAAAAATTGTTAAAATTCACGTGATCAGTTTTCTATTATCGTCTGAGATTACATACATCGTTTTGATTCTGTCAATATACGCTCGGAGGTAAGTTTTGGGTATTTTTTGAATGTCACATAATTTACATGTTTCTGTCAGACCGTGATTATGCAGAATTTCAGTTGCTCAAATAAAAGATGGCGCCTAAACGATTCTTTTATTACACCATTAGCGATAATGAAGGGAATCTTTCATTTCAAAGCGGCTTTCAGTGGGCACAACAGGATTTTCGTCTGTAAATCTGTCGACTAATGATCAAAGTAGTTAATACGATAACGTAGCGAACTTTTATATATTATGTAGTTAGGTGAAAAAGTCATTTTTCTGCTTATTTAATAAGATCTGACGCCTTCGCGGCTATTAGGTACACATTGGAATGAAACTATAACAGACTAGCTTCTGCCCGCGACTTCGTTCGCGTGGAACTCCTAATTTTTTGCAGTCGGTTAAACAGTAGCCTATGTTCTTTCTCAGGCTCCAGACTTTCTTTGTACCAAATTTCATTTAAATCGGTCCAGTAGTTTTAGCGTGAAAGCGTAACAGACAGACAGAGTTACTTTCGCATTTATAATATTAGTAGGATTTAATTTCTGATGCCTTCTCGGTTATTACACATTGGAATGAAACAACTATTAACGGATTTAGCGTTAGACTATTGTCAGCTCAGTCGTGCTACGATTATGGAAACTGTACAGAATCCGAAACGTCAGCTAATAAAATAAAATAGAAATACGCGAGTTAAATCCGTTAATAGTTGTTTCATTCCATGTATAACCGATTTATCTCGTGTATTTTTTTTTTGACATTTCAAAAATTTTACAGTTCCCGTGTTCGTAGCCGACCGAGCTGCTTATAGTCACTACAGTGTTGCACTATCGTTAGCCATGTTAATTATACGTTGTAATTAATAACTACCTAATTGAGTAAAACGCTAATTTTTAGGAAAAAAAATGTAGGTACCTAATTATATCTGAGAAAATCAGCACAAAAATAACTATTACAAAATATCTTAATATAGACTTGGTCTTAAGTTTCACAATTTGTTACCAAAACATAACCGTGTTTCCAACATAACAAGGTTGAATTTAGAACGTATGGAAATTGGATATGTAGCATTGTTATTGTGACCTAAAATCTGGTATGCAATCGGGTAGTTGGTATGTTAGGAGTTTCGAGTACGGAGCAGTAAGTATGTGAAATGTTTTAGAATTTCATCTGCAATTGTACGTTGCATTTCTGTCCGTCACTAGTTGATCTGCCTGACAGTTGATACGTCAAACTAGTCTATACTAATACATATCGCACACCTAGATCTAAAGGGATCTAACTCAAACACCGGAAGATTTGAGTTATGCACACCATCGGATTCCAGCAAAACCCACCTACACTAAAACAGATTTCAGCTAATATAACTCTGCTAGCTTTAATATAAATTTATACAGAAATCTCATGCGCGCATATGGACATATTAATCAGTTTCTCGCCTCTCCTGAAAAAGTACCTTTTTTGAGTTAGCTCTCTTTAGATCGAAGTGTGCGATATTATAAAGAGGAAAGGTTTGTTTGTTTCTTTGGATTGAATAGACTCCTAAGCAATTGGACCGATTTTAAAATTCTTTCACTGTTGGAAAGCTACACTATTCGCGAGTGACATCCTAACTAATATTACCTATAAATGCGAAAGTAACTCTGTCTGTCTGTCTGTCTGTTACGCTTTCACGCTAAAACTACTGGACCAATTTAAATGAAATTTGGTACAAAGAAAGTCTGGAGCCTGAGAAAGAGCATAGGCTACTTTTTGACCGACTGCAAAAAAGGAGGAGTTCCATGCGGACGAAGTCGCGGGCAGAAGTTAGTAGTCTATAAAAAAAGGATCCGTGCGAAGTACATTATAAAAGGCTTGTTGAGAAAAATAAATACCTACCTACTCAATTTTTCTGGTCTGTAGGTAGAAATAACCAGCCACTGCGAGTCGGCTTCAAAACACAATAACGTATTTTATTTTATTTGTTGACGTTTAGAAACCTTTAACGTCCCCATATTCGTAGCACGACTGAGCTAATAATTATACTATCGTCCGCTTAATTTCCTATTAATTTTATTATGTTTTTTAGTATTTTTAATAGCGGCATCAACAAATCAGTGAAAATTTTGGCTAAAGAACTAATTTACTGGCAATTTTAGTTAAGTTGGTACATATCTAAATGGACACGTTTTTTTAAATGATTTTAAGTCATAACCTTCTTTATCCCTGTAGTCGGTTAAACAGTCTACGAAGTAAATCAAAAACGTCTGGTCGGGACCCCAGTTCGAGTTCAATCCAGTGACCTCAGATGACTTCTCTGTCCTTGTCTGGTTTGTTGGGAAGGTGGTGAGAGTGACAAGGACAGGTATAGAGGGGCCTGAATACACCCGTATTGCGCTTAATTTTGAATCTGTCAATTGAATTATAACGGGACTTTTTTTTTTGTCTGACGAAAGATAGTTTTTGAATAAATTGCGGCTTTGATTCTCAAGTTTTTGAGAGAGAGATTAACATTTGAGGTTAAAAAAGGAATCGCATATTAAGAACTATAGGTAGGTAATGATTAAAAAAAAAATCTTTCCTATGAGTGTTCTTATAATATTCTACTTTTTGAAACGCTAGTAGGAAAATTCAAGATGACAGTTAAAAGTTAATAATTTCGATACAAATGTATGTTATGTCTATTTCTTTTTAAGTTTTTTTATCATAAACACAATTACATTCGTATCGTTTATGTATAGATATAATTAATTTTAATTTATTTAAATAGGTCGCGTTAGTCCCAACCTAGCCTAGACTATACCTAATATAATATTCATTTTGTTTGTAAAAAAAACTAGGTTACTAGTAACTGCATAAAACATTGTTGCATGAATGACATCACTGCACCGGGGTCGGCCTAGGAAAATAATGATTTTTCTATACTTATGTACCTACCTATTATTTACTTATAGTAAATCCCTACTAATATTATAAATGCGAAAGTAACTCTGTCTGTCTGTCTGTTACGCTTTCACGCTAAAACTACTGGACCGATTTAAATGAAATTTGGTACAAAGAAATTCTGGAGCCTGAGAAAAAACATAGGCTACTTTTTAACCGACTGCAAAAAAGGAGGAGCTCCACGCGGACGAAGTCGCGGGCAGAAGCTAGTATTTAATAAGTATAATAAGCACATTTCGCTCTCATATTAGGTATATAACCTTTGTATAGGTTATCTGTTGGTCTAGTGGTCATAGGCACAAACTACCAAATCGGAGGTTGCGGGTTCTAATCTTGCCAGATGCAGTTAGGATGAAAATAATTAAAAAAATACACGATCCTAATTTATCCTATTTTACAAATAAGTACTTAGCTTGTATGAAACTTTTTTGTGCATTGTGAAATAGGCCAGTGGCGAGATGTGCGTAAGTGCAGTGTAGAAACTTGTTTAAAAAGGTCACAATTTCATTTTATTTTCATTAAAATACTCGCTTCCTTATTCCATACATAACTACATACAACATTTCACGTGAGTCATAACCCTACGTTTTCCCTTCATGACTCATAAAGCGAGCACATTGAAAAAACAACTTTAATCCCACCACCATGAATCTAAACTCAGATGCACTGCGTTATCTACAATCGCTGGTCGTATTAATCATTTTTAACTGTATTCCGATTGGAATATGGTTTAAAATCGACTGCAGATGATAAGTACGGTAAACGCTATAATAAGGTAAATGAGTCATGCTAAACCACACTTGTTTGAAAACAATTGACCGATGCAAACATTGTCAGCTGGTGCATTTAGGTCACGTATTTAAACACTAGCTAGCAGATTTTCATAAAGCATAATAATATATAGGTAGGTACCTACCTACAAATCCATAGGTACTAATAATTATAATAAAAAGAGGAAAGGTTTGTCTGTTTGGATCGAATAGGCTTCAAAACGATTGGAACGATTTGAAAAATTCACTGTTGGGAAGCTACGTTCTGAGTCACATAGGCTATAGAATATTCTGAAAAAAAAAATAGGGATCCGTCCGAAGCCGGGGCGAACTGCTAGTATATTATAAATTAGCTAGATGCTTGAGTTTTGGATGGAGTTCTCTTATTTGACGTAATTGAGAAGAATTTTGAGATAGGTAGTTTCAATTTTTAATTCGAAAATTTATTTATCTGCATAGAAAATTTTGAAATAATAAACATAATGTAAACATTTTTATGAATATAAACTCAATTCGCGCAACTTTTTTTTGTTCTAGTGTGATGCCGTGAAAAGAAAGAAACAAAATAGGGATTAATTTTTATATAAATATATAGATTATTATATAGACAGCATAGTGACAAAAGACACTTTATTAAATTAAAAAATCAAACCAAAACACTATAATGTCCTGCGTCCAAATAACCAGAAAACAGCAAATGTTTGACATTATACCCCCTTCCATAATCGATCGTCCTAGAACATCCACTCCTATGGACTTTAAAAGTGAAATCAATGAAAATTTCACTAACGCAATGTAATTCAACATGTCCCGCGTATTCTCCGTCACGGGACATCAGCCTGCTGTAATCTGACGAAGAAGTCATATTAACGCCGTAAGAGCGGTCACCAATTATAAAATCTTTATATCTTTGCCAGTTGATCACAACACGCTCGACGACTTTCATTCTTATTTCCCTGTGCCGTTCTTGGTCTCCAAAAATGCAGTAAGCGACCGACCGAAAGAGACAGTTGCCATCGCCTCTGATTGGAACGATACGTGACATCTCTTTCTAACCCGTTGATTTATCTAGCTGTCACTCTCTCATCCCCGATGCTCGTATTACTTCGTGCATCTTCGTAAGATCCACAAAATGGCCGCCGTGTTAGCTTGTTGAAAAGTTTGTTTTATACGGTTAATTTTGAATATAGAAATTGTAAACGAAAACAATTTTGCTGTACACTGACATGTGACGTTTGTTTTTTTTTTTATGAAAATTGTTTTCGAAAAGGTTTTTCGTTTGACAGCCTCGTTTTGTTTAAAATAGAACGTTGAGTCACAAAAGTCATTATTTCAAAGAAGTAATCGTTTCGCTTAAGTTATTTAGATTACTAATCATTAGTATAATAACGTAATTAAATATTTTATGGTTTCTGTTGTACTGTAGTAAATACAGTTATGTTTTAGTAACATTTAAGTATTGTACTTGTAGCAAAAGTGTAAATAAATAGGTATTTCAAAAATCACTTCATTATGAACTAAGAACAGATTTTTACAAATTTATTACAATCTTTCTTTAACCTTGTCTTTATGTTAAAAATGATGGTGTTCCACAACGAATTGCATATAGCCAACACAACGAACACAATTATGAGGCCGAAATCCTTAAATCCTTACAGCCAATGTGCGAAATTGTTTACTCTGTATTTTAACAAACGGAGCTCGGTCATGTCCTATTCTTTATATGGTCAATTGACATTGGCCAAGAAACGTGCCGTCCACACACAAGTTACGTATGTATTGTACTATTTATAGATGTGTGCGTCACCGTCACTCTAAAGACCAGCAACTGAATAGGCATTGCAGCGACACTGCGAAAGTTACTAAATAAAATTGACAAATGACATATGAAATTGACAGATCATAACAAAACCTCCTCTTGTCAGTGGAAAGAGCTATTGCAATGAGGGCCACCGCGTGTCAGAAATCCGCTAGATGCGCTAGTGTAGAATCAGGTCTAGCTGTCATGTTCCACCAATGAGAGGCAAGCTACTGGCCTGTGATTGGTGGAACATGACAGCTGGACCTCATTCTACACTAGCGCATCTAGCGGATTTCTGACACGCGGTGGCCCTCATTCTAGTCCTAGCTGATTCCAGTGACCACCAAAGGGCTAGCACGTAAGGTTTTTGTCGCTTGAGAATTGGGAAATCATGTCTTTCATCCACACCCAATAGACTACAACCTAGACAGCTAGCTAAAAGAATTTTTTATTTTTTATTATATTATTATTAATCCGGACTACTCCATATTATATGCTCTTAAAAGCGACAGTGTGATCGTACAATCATATTTTATATTTAAGCCCACTTCGTTTTAAAACCATTATCATTTATGAAACATAAAACAAAGATCCTTAAATAGATAGAAACGTGTTCCACATTTTATAAAGATAATTTCACACCCTCGTGTATAGTCGAGGAGGCCGCCGCATGAATAAATACATCACTACAATTAGTGATGCCTACAAAAATTCAATATTTCGATGGCTTGCCTATTTTTATAATAATAATAATAATATCTTTGGAGAATTCACACCAATTGATCTAGTCCCAAACTAAGCAAAGCTTGTACTATGGGTGCTAGACAACGGATAAACATACATAAATACATATAAGACATCCAAGACTCAGGTACAGATGCCAATGTTCATCACACTGACATCCGCCCCTAGCAGGATTCGAACCCGCAACCTCCGGTTTCGTAGTCAGGGCCTCTGACCACTAGACCAGCAGGCCGTCAAAATTTGAAGAAATAGTTAAGATTTAACTAAAATTAAGGGTTTTGCATAATTATGTACTTAAAATATCTCGAAATTAAATTTTTCAACCACTTTAATACTTGAACTATGTTACATTTACTATACAAACTCTTTTTTGGTCAACAAAATAAATGAAGACGTTGTAATGATAACAATGCATATGTACAAAGGCAAACTTATCCCTTTAAAGTCTTTTCCAGTTAACCTTTGGTCGATTGAGATATTACGAAAGTTATAGCGTAGGTTAGACAAAAAATATGTGTACAACTCGAAAGGTGGAAAATATACGTTAAAATCAAGTAAAATATCTGTAACGAAAAATAACCACTTATTGAAATAGAATCTAAGCAGGTCTAATAACTACCCGTAGTATCTGATAGCTTAAACTATCTGTTTATTTAGTGATTGTTATTTTATTAAAATCAAGTGACGTGTCTAATCTTGCGGTGGGCTCCCGAACTACTCTCTAGAACAAATCAGCACGTGTATCTATTTCTGTTAAGAAAATTGTTTTATTATAAACATACAGTATTTAAACTGAAAGCATTTTACACAATAACGCCTGAAAATGTGTGGGTTGAAAAAGGTACTAAATATACCTTAAAAATAAATCCACGTGTATGGAAATACTAGCTGTGCACGCGACTTCGTCCCCGTGGATTATATTCTTCATAAGGCTTCATATTTTCCCCGTTTTTTACACATTTTCCACTGTTTCTTCGCTCCTATAGGTCGCAGCGTGATGTTATATAGCCTAAAGCCTTCCTCGATAAATGGTCTCTCCAACAAAAAAAGATTTTTTGAATTCGAAACAGTAGTTCCTGAGATTAGCGCGTTCAAACAAACAAACAAAAAAAACAAACAAACTCTTCAGCTTTATAATATTAGTATAGATTAGATTATGTACAAATGTTTCTTAGAGTATTCAATGATGTTATAGTGATATGCCAGAACGGCTGGACCGATTTCGCTTTTTTTTTGTTGCTGTTGATGATCAGAAGGTTCTTATGTAGAAAAAAAAAGTCGCGCGTAATTTAGAAAAGTTAAGAAAACTACGAAAATTAACGTAATACCATCTCAATGACAATTATTGACAATTGTCAAACGATTGATTATCCGCGCTGGATTACCTATGTCTGGTGGGACCGCAAGTATTTTTAATAAATCTATACTAATATAATAAAGATGAAAGGTTTGTTTGTTTTGATTGAATAGGCTCCGAAACCGCCGATTTCAAACATTCTTTCACTTTTAGGAAGCTACGTTTACTCTGAGTAACATAGGCTATAGAAAATTCTGAAAAATTAGCTTTTGAGCCAAGCCTGGGCGATAGTCTATACTAATATAATAAAGAGGGAAGGTTTGTTCATTTTTTGTTTGGATTGAATAGGCTCCAAAACAACTGGACCGTTTTGAAAAATTTCACTGTTGGGAAGCTACACTATTCCCGAGTGGTACGCTATAAAAAAGGGATTCGTGCGAAGCCGGGACGGACAGCTAGTTTTTAAGAAATATATTGCCAACATAGCGAAATCAGCTGATCATGACGTTCTTTACGATGTAATAATAGCTGATAGCGGCGATAATATATTATTATTATGTTTTTGGCTGAACTGATATACTTTATTTACACTCCGTCGCAAGGTGATTATGTTATCACTAAACAAATTATATAAGTGACAGACGCTGAGGAAAATATTGGGTCACTTTGTATGGAATGCGTTTACAGGTGTTTTACGAACTATTTTGACTTCAATTTTAATAATTTCTGATGCCTTCGCGGTTATTATGCATTGGAATGAAAGTTTGCGGATTTAACTCGCGTTTTTATTTTATAGGATTCTTTACAGTTTCCGTAATCGTAGCACTACTGAGCTGACAATAGTTTTATGCTAAAGTATTGCTTTAACATAAGACTATAGAGTTAAATCCGTCTTAAGTTGTTTCATTACAATAAACAAAGTTTGTTATGCGATATTGCGTGCGTAAGGTATTCTTTGTACCTACCTATAAAAGTTTTTATTATAATATACTTACTTATATAAAAAGTAATTTACACATTCCTGTATAAAAGATCTCTACAAAGGCTGCAAAGAATAATGAAAATTTCACAAGCAGAGAAAAAATATGGAAGGAATTCAGCTTCATAATGAATAGTTACACAAAGTCTATTTTCATATTAAAGAAATCTATCGAGAATTTATTTTAATAAAATACAGTGAAGACGCGAAGAAATATTTCAAAACGGTATTTAATAAGCTACTTGTAAACGAAGGGTTAATCTTTGAATGAAACTTCCATGAATTTATAGATGGCTTTCTAATCAATACATAGTATAAAACAAAGTCGCTTTCGCTGTATGTCCGTATGTATGCTTAGATCTTTAAAACTACGCAACGGATTTTGATGCGGTTTTTTTTAATAGATAGAGTGATTCTAAAGGAAGGTTTATAGCCCCCGTGTGAAGCCGGGGCGGGTCGCTAGTAAAAAATAAACTAATATATTATCATAAAATTTCTGATGGCTTCACGGATTCGTAAATCACTTTAGCGTTAGACTATTGTCAGCTCAATCGTGCTACAATTATGGAAACTGTAAGGAATCCGAAAAGTCATAAAATAAAATTATGCGAGTTGTTTCATTCCAATAACTAATCTGTCTGTTAAACCATTGTAGTTTTCAAACCCAAGTTTTTATCAGATCAATGACATCTGCTTGTGCAACGTTAATAAAATGCGGTTCTTTGTATGTCAACTTGAAAGGGTTCCTTTGATGTTCAAATAGACCAAGAGCATATGAGAACCAATTCCAGCTAACGTAACGAACCTTTGCTTGGGGCAACTGCAATCAACTTCATGTCAGTCCTTTGACACTGTCACCCAATCCTGGGCCTTTGTAGATCGAATAACCAATCAGAAGCGGTCATGCAGCTTCATTTTGATTGGATGGTACTCTGGTGATTTCGTATTAGCGAGATGAAATATGAACATTGCAATTACTAGGTTTTGCATGTGGAAGTCAAGCTGAACTCTGTTGTCGAGCGTCGATTGGCATGTTGTGTTACGACAAAATGTCTTCTATTAACGTCAATGTGGACGCTAATGGCGGACATTTTCATTTCTGATGCCTTCGTGGTTATTACACTTTGGAATTAAACAACTATTAACGGATTGGAAATAACTATTTCTGTCCTCCGGCCAGAAAGCGCCAACTTTCCTGCCGCTGCGCTAAATGAAATTGCCGCTTTCTGGCTTCGTCGAACAGAAAAATAGTATACTGACCTCGGCCAGTAAAATAAAAAAGCCTCAGATCACATTTGATCACATGAATTACATGTGATCTGAGACATTTTTATTTTACTGGCCTAGGTGCGTAATGTACTATTAACGGAGTTAGATCCGTTAATAGTTATTTCATTCCAAGAGGACATTTTGTCGACATATTGACTACATTATGTCGTCTAGTACTAAAATGTCAATTTATATATCTTGTCCGCTTTTGACGTTTAAAAACGACATACAAATGATATTACTTTAACCATGAAATGTTATGACAATACTTATTCAAACATTGCATTTTGGGACCGACGTGGGTTTTCAAAGTCGTTTCAACCATCAGATAATGAAAAAAGAGTATAACATCCTAACTAATATTATAAATGCGAAAGTAACTCTGTCTGTCTGTCTGTCTGTTACGCTTTCACGCTTAAACTACTGGACCGATTTAAATGAAATTTGGTACAAAGAAAGTCTGGAGCCCGAGAAAAAACATAGGCTACTTTTTAACCGACTGCAAAAAAGGAGGAGTTCCACGCGGACGAAGTCGCGGGCAGAAGCTTGTATTATATAAATATATGTATTAAGATATTCCCGTGGGTACAATTCGATGTCTCTGTGTGGTCTCAAGAGATCTAATTCGTTAATAACTTTATTGTTCAAACACGATACTTAAGATAAAAACGAATATGCAAAGGTGTCAATTCTCAGAAAGCGTGTAGGAACCTTGGACGTATGACATTGGAGAATGAACCTTAAAACTGAGGATGTAGCAATCATAATCCAGCGACGCGGAGGCGCTACGGTGATGACAAATTGTCGATGACTTCCTTTCACTAGTGAGACAGGAAAACATATAATATATGTTGCCACTCATTTCCTAAATATATAATATCATACTCTCAAAATACCAGATATATGCTCCAGCCTATTGGTTTGTATTTTGAATAATTTTGAAAGTGACAAATAATATCTCAAATACAATTGATTATTTTTTAAAAAGATAGAATTCATTTTTGCTAATGTTACGACAACTTAAAATTCCCATATTCGTAGCAGTATTATACTATCGTATGAATATGGAAACCGTAAAGTAAAGCTGTAAGATTTTAATCATAATAATATGATGATTTGTCAATTTGACATTTTGTCATGTCGATATAGACAATTTTGACCATCTTGATACTATATCGTCTTTAAACATCAAAAGTGGACAAAGTATCCAAGACGACATACCGACATTATGTCAACAACATCTCGACAAAATGTCATCTTGTTAATGTCAATGTCAATCTATGACGTTTAAAGACGACATTGTCGACCATCGACAAAACACAGGTCTGTAATTTTTTTTTAAAGTATTGCAGTGAGAGATTGCAAAACAGTTCATCATAGACCAGCAGTATTTTAGTTTTAAAGTTGCCGTGAGATATTGCACGGTATAAAATATCTGTATGCGCAAGAGTGGTATTCTTATACATCAACATTACCTACAATTGGGTCAATGCTATAATAAGTTCAGAACAGTTTTCCTGGTTTCGTTTACAGCATGAAGTACATTACGAAACGTGTTGTAAAATCAGTGTTAATTGCTATTGATTTATTCTTTATCCTAACAGCTAACTAATATTATAAATGCGAAAGTTACTGTCTGTTTTCGCTTTCACGGTAACTACCAAATTTCATTAAAATTTGGTTCAGTACTATTTCAATCAAATTTGGTATACAGATAGTCTTTAGTAAACTATATACAGCATATATGATTAAAATGAGCGGGTTTTACGTTTATCAATTGACGTAGGCGGTAAAACCTAATTATTTTTAATTATTAGCTAGCTTATTTTTTTACTAGAAAGATAATTTAATTACGAGTTGAAAATAAAACACTGTTAAATCGACGCGAATATTAAAATTACATATAGTCACTAGCTGAACCTGACTATAATATTATAAATGCGAAAGTAACGTCTGTCTGTCTCACTTTAACGCTAAAACTACTGGAACCGATTTAAATGAAGATTGTTACATCGTAATATATACGGGTAGTACTTATAGCCTAAGAAACTATAAACCTAGGCTACTTTTAATTGCAAAAAAATAGTTGTAAGGGGTTAAAAATTTATTTTAATATTTAAAAAGTAAGCAGATTAGAAAAATTAGGGCGTAATTACTAATTATAATGATATTTTTGTAACAACACAAGAGTAGAAAAATTTTAGACCCCCAATAGGATTCGAACCCACGCCTATGCCGTTACTAGCGGCAGCGTGCTGAACCATTACACCTTAGGGACCAACAATAACCAATATCAATATTGCGTAATTACTAATTTCATAAAGCTAGTAGACTAACAATAATGTTATATTGGAAATGTCACTTTAAATAATAATTATTTCACCATTAAGGCTAGCCACATAATTGACACACAGCTGTACACCTCAAAGAGACTCCTATCGAGTATTGTATTTCAATGAACTATTTCATATTCCTTTGTTGAATTAATGGGTGCAATCATTTGTGATATTGCACTAATGATGTACATGTATGATTTATTTGTATGACTTATATCTATACTAATATTATAAAGCTGAAGAGTTTGTTTGTTTGTTTGTTTGTTTGTTTGTTTGTTTGAACGCGCTAATCTCAGGAATTCTTTTTTTGTTGGATAGACCATTTATCGAGGAAGGCTTTAGGCTATATAGCATCACGCTGCGACCAATAGGAGCGAAGAAACAGTGGAAAATGTGTAAAAAACGGGGAAAATATGAAGCCTTACGAAGAATTACTATTCCAGGGGGACGAAGTCGCGGGCACAGCTATATTTAATAAATATAGCAGTAAAAATTTATATAAATATTATTTATATAAATTTTTACGTAAGCACTTTTTAAACCTTTAGTTTTCATCATCTGTCATTGTAGTTATTTATGTATTATTGTATATCTACTTATATATTTTAGTATATTTATGTATTGTATTTATGTAGTGTAATATCTTCCTGTTATATATTGTATCTATTATATTATATGTATTATTCTTTTTGCACCTACATATGTTCTCTGTTTGCTTTAAGGTTGTCTGGTAGAGAATGCCGTATGGCATTAAGTCCGCCTTTTGTACATTTGTTTTTTATTGTGCAATAAAGTGTAAATAAATAATTTTTTGATGCAATTAGGCTCATTTGAAAATGTACAATTTGTATTTATGATTCACTAGTTTCAAATAAAAATTAGTTTTTATTAATTAAAATTCATTCATCATTTTAATATCTACAATTTATCATGAAAATGAACGTCGCAACAAGTTAATTGAAATAATTGAAAATATATATCTTAGAGGTCATACTTACTAGAGTAGGTAATAACATAAATTTCTTACTTCTTGATATAAAAATAAGTTATAAATAAGCTATTAGATATAAACATAATTTAAAATTACTTGAAGACTACTTAGTCGAGTCGAAGAATTAGATTTTTTTCTCTTAGGTACTTACCTAAGAGAAAAAAAAACAATTCTAATTGGAAACTTTGTGTAGGTATCACTTCAAAGTATTGAATAGAAAATTGTACACTTCATATTTAAAGTACCTACTTAATTCTTTTTTTTAAGTTCCATTACGTACATATTTTTCACTTTTTTTTAAGCTATTAACTTAATTTATTTTGTTATAAAAATGTAGTACTTAATTAAATAATAGTACCCAAATTAAATAGGTACCATAAAGTCGAGTAACTTTGACCAAAGCAAATACATTAATTCTGACTGACTAGGTACATTCTATTCACTCTTGTCATATTTTGCCATTGATTTAATAATTATCAGATATAATGAAACAACGAAATCATACATATATGTATGATTTAGGGTTAATTTTGCCCCAACAAGTTTTATAATATTATAATGAGCCAAATTACATTAGGCAAGGGCGTGCATTCCATATAGGCACAATGTCAGTAATGTTTGAAATGCCTACCCAGGCGCCATACTTACGCTCCCCCCAATGCTGTAGGGCCTTAGGGTCAAAGTAAGTTACTATAGGAGTAAATAGACAAATGCCGGGAGCACCGTGTCAATAACGGGTGCACAGTGTCTCCTAAACTCACCACGGCTTATCTCTTGACTGCACTAATTGGTTCAAATTAGTGTTAATCGGTCGACACAGTGTGTATCTGGTGGTATGTGGGGACTTGTAATCAGTAAAATAATGCCCGACGATTACTGAGCTTAACTTACGAGTTGTTACGACCTTCCTTATAAGCAAAGTAGTAGAGAAAAAATATTAATAAATAAATATCTTTGGACAATTAACAACAATTGATCTAGTCCGAAACTAAGCAAAGCTTGTACTATGGGTACTAGACAACGGATAAACATACATAAATACATATAAGACATCCAAGACTCAGGTACAGATGCTAGTGTTCATCACGTTGACATCTGCCCCTAGCTGGATTCGAACCCGTATGGATTTCATATAATAAAATCGTACATGTTGTTACATTATCGCATATAAAATTAATCAGCTCACTA